>OY986439.1:13406818-14606818 GCA_963920525.1 Dichetophora obliterata | reverse complement strand
GAGAACTTATTGCTGAACTAGAGCTGTCACGAACTTATTTATCAATATTTTTAATTGACAATTTTTCCAAAGATACTTTAGATGTTGTACTATAACATGCATGTGAAATAAATGAACCAACGTTATTTATATATATAAAAAAAATTACAAAGATATGCCTTTTTTCGCGTTTAAAACCTTACCCCGCCCTTAATTTAAAGTTACTTACCGTAAAGGTCTGTGAATCAAACCATTCATTGCAGAATAAACAGGATGATTTCTCATATTTGATGACCGTAGTAGGTGAGGTGGGGGAGGAAATGGATCTGGGTTGTGAATAAGTGGACTCGCCATTCAGGGACATTTTACAACAGTTTCAAAGCCACAGCAGTTTCAAGGTCCGGAATGAGAGGCGGCTAGCATTGGGTTTGAGTGGGAGCACAGATTTTGAATTCTGATAATAATTGAATCCCAAAGTTTCTCACGCACACTTTAACACATCATAAATGTATATAAGTGGAATCAGACAAGACACACATACACACATGTATATGGACACAAAAATTAACTCATCTGCAGCTTAACTAATGAAGTCGCAATTTGATAGTAAAAAGCGTTAAAAGCTTTGCTGTCAATAGCGTAGCGTAGAGTATAATTTATTGCAGTTTAACATTTTTTTAACACTTATTTGCTGTGCAATCGAGATAAACTGAATCATGATTGAAAGTTAATAAACCAATCTCGTTATAATTAATAAAATAATTTCAATTATAGCTGAACAATCGTTAATACTATTTACGCGCTACGAATTCACTTGCAAAACGCCTCCCGAATGACTAATTTTGTACTTGATGGGTGGAAAACAATTCATTAAAATTCACCAGCCAAAAATCTACGACAATTCTAAAGTAAAAACAACAATACAGATATCACAACAATAATAACAACAACACCACAAATAAACTTTTGTATGGCCCTTATCAGAGGCACAATAATTGATAAAATGAAAAATTTTATATATGAGCGCTTAACCCATTGCTGACAGACAACATATGATATATCATATGCGATAAAAGCCTTTTTAAAAAATTCCTCAAAAATCCGCTGCCTCAAAGTGTGCTTTTTCCAAAAAAGTTAAAAAATTAACATTTAACGCCTTTTTGTTTACTTCTTCTCCCAGTTTGTACAGTATTTTTAAAAAAAAATTGAAAACTGCCACTCAGGTGAGTTATTTTGTTTTATAAACATCAAGAAAAAAGAAAATATATTTAAAAAAGTGCATACGGATAAAGTTGAACGCCCACACTATGAAATAAAAATTTTCCAATTTATCATTTTTCTAATTTTTTTTTTGGGTTTTTATATATCTCTACTCACAGACCCCTTATTCGTTTATTATCATACGCTTCGCCACACCTAAATTCTTTGAATTTTTTTTTAAACTTCAGAGCTTTCCGTCTAATATTAATACAAATTTATGCTGAAAATTTCAAAAGCTTAACTCTACGGCTTCTGGTAGTGAGCATTTATGGGTTAAGTTATCGAGAAGAACCGCTGAGCAAAACACAATGAAAAGAGAGAAAGAGAGAGAGAGAGAGAGAGAGAGAGAGAGAGAGAGAGAGAGAGAGAGAGAGTCTAAATTGAAACTCGCAGTTTAAAAAATTTTCATTGATATATTCTGATTAATTATGCCATACCTACCAAAGAACAATAACAACAAAGAACTACCGCTCGTAAAATACTGGCGCTTAGATAGAAACACCCAGTAGAAATATTTGCAGCAATGTATTTTACTGCATCCTTATAAATCACCTCAAAATGCAAATGTGTCTTTTTTTCGCTTCATTAGCATTTTATAATAGAATAAGCTTAAAAAATAAAATCTGCATCAAAAGATTGATGTCGTTAGCGAAAAATAGCCACCCGGTTTTCATTTCAAGCATCAAAAACGGGCTTAAAACTGTTAAAAAATAGCTTAAACAATTTCTGACTTATAACTTTTTTAAAAAGAGATAGTGGTTTTAATTTTTTTTCGGCCGACAATTGCACAGGTTAGACGGTCAGTGATCAACAAAAATGTGCTATCTTTATCTGCTATCTTAAAAATTGAAACTTCCTTTTCCAATTCTCAGGGAAAAATTATTCAGAATCGGGCTGATTATCTTATTAGTCGCTTATTTTCCATTAAACTCACCTCTTTACTGGCAAAATTTTTTTCTAAATTATGTATATTGAAATGCCCCATTTCTCCAATTTATGTTTGCCAACGAAGAAAAGGTAGTTTGGTGATGGAATAAAAGGCTTTATTATTCTTTACATCGTTTTATCAAAAGTTTCACAAGCAAAGCAGGTTTTTTTATTAGAATTTCAATCTCAAGCTCTAATCAAGTATTTTAAGAAAGCTGATTAAATAACAAGATGTACAAATTGTTCAAACACACTTAAAAAAAGAGCACAATTTTAAGCTCACACTGAGAAAAGAGTTTATTTCTATCAACAAGATTATTTTCAGTCCATTAAATTTGATACTACACAGTAGGGGTGTCCACTTAGAAAATACATCGATGTCTTTTTCGATGTAATGCATCGAGACATTGCATCGATACTATCCGATATATCGTTGAGAAACATCGATGTTTTCTAAAAATCGAGTACTTTTTCTAGCATCACATCACAATGCTAAAGTCAGCCCCTTCCTTAACTATTTTTAATTTAACTATGACTATTTTAATTTATTAAAAGCTCCTACTAACCCCTGTCCTTGTCCGCCAGCCTTTTATCAGTAACTTAGGAAAAGAAAAACACAATTTTTTGCAATCATCAGTTGTTGTTTATTACAAAAAGTAAAAACGAAAAAAGCCTCCACAATCATAGAAATTCCAGTATTAATGTCCTATTTCCAGTGTTTTCCTTTTAATTATTTTATCTTTATTTATTTTTTATATAATAATTTCATTAGGTGGTTAAAATTCATTCGAAGCTTTTCAAAACATCGAATCAAGTCGATGTATCGAATTGTAAACATCGAGTAAATCCGATGCATCGAATGCCTCAACTATTAGTTACAGCAAAAATGTTTTTGTTCTGTCTATGAAGACAAATGTGAATATTACAATAAAGACAAGTATACTTGAATTTGGAATGTCTTCCATCGCTTAAATATTTATTTTGTTATATTGTTGTTTGCTTACTGTTGTTGTTTGCTATTGAAAAAAATAAAAAAAAAAAAAAAATCAACAGTATCAAATCGTAAATTTTGAATTTTTTGAGAGTGCGGTAAATTGAAGTGAATTAATTTAAAAAGAAGTGTAAAGCATAATTTATGCAGTATTTTCATTGTATTTTTTGATGAAACATAAATTTGTTGCAAAATATGTTCACTATAAAATTTTGCCAGTCACTTTAGAAATGGCTAACATTCCCAGTTGTTAAACACCTCATGTAACTGGTTGTGGGACAACTTGTTTTTTAGTTTAAAGTATGCGTTAAACTTAAAAACTGTCAAATATCATCGTTATATCATAAATAAATTGTATTTCCTTGCATTTTTATTCACTTAGAAAATTATGCACAATACGAAAAAGTGTCATTATCTGTTGATTTTTGTGCCATCGAAGGCTTCTAGATTGAATAAATTTTTTATTTTTTGCATTTTTGGTGGTTTCTCTTCATGCTTTTCCATTTTTAGTGGATTTCCCGCAATCAGATACAAATGTTTTTTGGCAAAAAATGAACCCTTCATAAAATTGGTCGTCATATGTGATGTTCATAACACACTTGATCAAAAGTTATGAGCCAAAAACCTGACGTGTCCCATAACCGGAGACACTTTCTTATATATATGAAGAATCTTAACATATTCCATAAATTATATGGATTAATTGATTCATTTTTTAATTATTATAAATATACAGGGTCTCCCGCAATAGAGTGCAACTATTTAAAAAAAGGTGATGTCGAGTTGAGCAAAAACACGTATGGGAGGGGGGTCTATTTTTACACCCTTAGGAGCTGCAGGGTTAATTAATATTTTATGACTTTGTGTTTGTATTATTGTTTTTAGCTCATTTTAAAGCCAATAAATTGCCTTTTCTAATGGTGTAACAATAGGTTCAGGGAAGTAACGCCCAATGAAATAACGCCCAAAATAAAAAATGGAATAAAGCCAAAAATATTTTGGGCATACAAAAATTAAATAACGCCCAAAATTAAAACTGAAATAAAGCCCAAAAAATAAATAACGCCCAAACCGAATATATAAGAAGACCCAAAATATTTTGTTCTTACAAAAATTAAATAATGCCCGAATTTGTACGGGAAAATGTTACCCTAATATAAAGTCACGATAACTTTTTCGATGCAATAGCAATATAAAAGCAAAAACCATACATGCAATGTATTTCTTCAGTGTTATTGTTATGATGAAATGAAAATTGTTATTGTTATAAAGACAAAGTCACACAAAATTTATTCAAAAAATTATTCTTAAAGACTAAGCATTTTTTAAAAAATTGGTAAAACAACATGTTAAAAAAATTAAATTCGCCACAAAACCAAAGAGGTATCATTGTAATTTTCTTAAAAGATATACATCAACAAATTTTGTACCAAACTAAAACCGTCTTTGCATAAATATGATACGTGTATGAAGGAGTATAAAAAATGCAATTTTCTTGTAACTTTTGTAACATTTCGTTTAAGTACAATTAAGAGATACATCTTATTAATACAACCAAAAAATTTATTAGTAAAGTTTCTTCGAATGATATTAGTAAACAAAATATTCGTACATTCTACAAATATTCGTATAATATACAAAGTATTTTTATTGTGATATCTTTAAGAATTCATTCGTAAAATTTTTCTAATACCTGATACAGTTTCTACGAATATATTTGTTTTATATACTAATGACATTCGTAAACAAAAACAAATCAATTCTTATTAGTGCATTGTACGAATGATTGTGTACATATAAAAAATAGTATTCGTGAATTTCTCGTACGAATAACTTCGTAATTTCTTTCATTACATTCGTAGTATTTACTAATGCTTTCGTTCTATTTACGAATGAAAAACAATATTAGTAGAAACAGTTCATTCGTAGGCTGACCGTACGAATTATTAGTAGAGTTTAAAAAATGCTAAGCCGAAATCGTTCACCCTTGTTTGTCGAACATCTACAGAATAAAAGGAACTGTATGATTGTAAGGTGACTGTAGCCTACTGGTAGAGTGCGTGGCCCGTAATCTAAAGAGCCGAGGCTCAAACCCCAGCTTAGACAGTATTTTTTTTTAATATATTTGTTTTTTATAGGAATACGAATAAAATATTAGTAATATGTACTATTATACGTCGATTCTACGAATCCTATTCGTGGCTGAAAACTACAAATAAAATTCGTAGAATGGACGCAGTTATTAGTAGTATTTACACACAAATATTTTTGCGTGTAAGCATCTCTTGGTTTTATCAACATCAGGCAAGCCCTAAAAATCTTGCATATGTTATCGCATAACCAATATACATAAAGCATTTATGAAGGTATTTCGTCTGTTTTGTCATAGATAACTATTTTATCATAATTTTAAAGTTCAGCTATCATGCCAACTTAAAGGAGTACTTAAATATATGATGTGATATTGACCTAAGAAAACATATTTAAAACTTTTAAAGTCATTCTTAACTCAACCATGATTATGAAGCCCGCACACAAAGTGCTCGGAATTGATGCAAAATAACCTGGTTTTGCTAACCGAACCATAAAACCACCTTTTAACCCAAAAATATCAAGTTAACACAAAGCGTAAACAAATGGCGGCAACACGTTGAGTCAAATTCCCACCCATTTGCTATTTAAGTGAAATATTTGTATAACCCCTGCTAGCAGCCATCACAACAGCATCAATTTATCACAAGTTCTGTGACCAGCAGGAACAAAAGCAGCAAGAACAAGTTCATTGCGACATTTCCACGGTGTCAAGCTCAAACAGTTTCCAGCTCTGAGCTTTTGTACATACATACATGTATTCAAGTATATGCGCATGGAGGTATTTTTGAGTATTCAACATTATATAATGTTTAGTTGCAATGAAGTTACACGTCCGACGTCCCCTTCCGCTATGATATCCTTTTAACGAAAACTCTATATCTGGGAAATATTGCCCGTCTGTGTATTTTTTTGTGCTCCTTTTTTGCTTGACACCATGTGACTGGGTTGCCACCAGGTCATGCGCCATTGTTTGTTTATTATTTGCATGCCGTACTCACCTTCCGGAAAATTGATTTCGCGCCAAAATGCGAACGCCAGCCATGTGCCTTTGGCTTGATATTGAATATAATAGGTACTATATCTGTGTTTGGTTTTGATGCTTTTTTGCTCTCTTGGTTTTACCTCTCTGATTTTCAGTAGCTCGCATTAAATAAATGTACTAAATTCAAAAGCTTTCTGATGCTATTGGGTGAGTACGTGTTATGAATGAATGCATCAAATCATACAAGAGTTGCCATAAGTATTAAATAATATAAAATTTTATTGAGATTTATTTTCTGAAAAAATTTATAAACTAAATCATAACATACATATCAGTTTTAAGAGATCTCAGTTTTAAGAGATCAGTTTTAAGAGATTTTAATTTCTCTTCAAATCTCATCACTTCAAATCTCATCGCCCCGTAGGTGCAGTGCGTTAGAGCGCGCTTGCACGGGTATCACAAAGATTTCTGATGAAGCCTTTAGCCGGGCCGAAATTGCAATAAGATCAGCTAGTGATTTTTTCCTTTTCATATTGAAAGACTTTGTTGTTGTTGTTTCTTTGGAAAGATTCTTTAGAACAATTAATTCTTCTAACTTTGACCTTAAGCTCAATAAACAATTTTAAACTATCAAAAAACTAGAATTTGTATTTAAAATCAAGTATGATTTAAACTACAATATCAAATATTTAGAATTTGTACTTAAATCATATAAAGTCAACATAATAAATATAGAGGTCATTTAGGAAAAACTTTAAAAAAATTATTTAAAAAAAATTGTATCTATCTAATTGTAACTAAAACATCTAACCCTAAGATTATTTCTATATTAGATTATTTCTATATAGAAACGACTTCGCTTATAACGACTAACCGTTTTTAGTGACCACGATATAAACTCAAGTTTGGTTTCATATCTAAGTACTAGGAAAACATATTTTAGTACGACTTCGGTTTAAGTGGCCATCTGCTTATAGCGACCTATTTTATAGATAATTCGTCCGGTTAAAACGACGCGCAGTGTGTCTGAAGCTCTGAAGGCTGCAGAAAGGCGCATGTGTTTATTCAAACTAAGAGCCTGAACAGAATCAAAAATCGTTGCGGCCGACGATTGAAATAGCAACTTGCCTTTCATTCTAAGTCTGCGATTAATCGTTGCGGAAAACGAGCTGCGGTTTTTTCTACATTTTGCATGTATTTTCCAACAACAACAAATCGTCGGCCGCAACGATTTTTGATTCTGTTCAGGCTCTAACTTTGATGAAGATGTTTTGAAAACTAGCATGCCGAGTATTCACAATGCTGTACGAAGTTCTTCGAACAAAATTTTCGAATTTGTTCGAAAATTTAATCAAAAAAACAAACTCGAATTTCAGGCTTTCTACGTTAGTAACTACATATTTTTTGCATAGAATTGTAGGTACATACATTGTAGCTATTTGTATATATTATAGTATGTTTTTAATGCGAAATGTTTAACTACCATAAAAGTTCCATTTAATTGGTAATTAATGTTTTATTTACTTAATGGAAACTTATCTAACTACACATTTAAATACATACATATGTACATACTTAAAAATACTACCTTATCTTATTTGTCCGTTATGTGCGTCGTCCGGTTAGTACGACGGAGTTTCGCCGGTCTTTTGGAGGTCGTTATATCCAAATTCTACTGTATATAAGAAAATATGGATCTATCCCTTAGGTAAGGAGATTATAATCTATATTATATATTACTTTCAGTCAAATTCCCACACGAACATATAATTTGAATCATATTCGCGAGTTTGGTAAACCTTATTTTATGCAAAGATTGTATAAACTCATCGGTATTTTTTTTCATGCAATAACAATAGAGTTGAGCTACTTTTCAGCTTTTTCGCACTTTCTCCGCATTAGATTATCTTAACCCTTTATGGCGCAATAACGTCAATTTCAATTTTTTACCTAAAAATCTCTTAAACTGTCTCTTAAAATAAAGAAAAACAACTTTTGTTTTAAAATTAATACTTTATTTATACAAATATTTGAAAATTTTTTTTTTACAATTTAAAAGATCAACATATTTCAGGGAATATAGCATTGCTTTTTATAAAGTATTTCATGATAAATGTAGTTTAATAACTCACCAAAAAGCTCTTTAACTTTTATTTTAATTTTTAACACTTTTTATAACAGTTTTAGTCATTTACAAATATATTAAAAACATTGCAAAACACAAACTTTTTTCTCTTTGAGTTATTTTTCTAGAACAATTCCTAAATGTTGTAGATCTGCAACATGGCGCGATACAGGGCTAAGAACCAACCTCAATATCATTATTGAGAAATATCTCAACGATATAGGTAAAAGTGGTCCAAAATAATCTTAAGTGAGAAAAAATTACCCACCATAGTATGCTTTGGGCTCAGGGACAACACAAGACATAATAACTAACCATGCGTTTACATAGATATAATCATACATTAGTTTTCAATCTACTTTTGAGTTGACCTTTCGATAAGTTAATATCAAAAAAGCTAAGGTTGTTAACAAAGGTACTCATGCGATTTAAAGGAGCAGTAGCCATATAATTTGTTCTACTAAAAGGGAAGTTCATTAAAAGTTCATTAAAAGCTGAGCTATTGTAATAACCAGACATGTTTTTAACCCTCTCTTTCATTTACATTTTAAGAATTTGTGCAAATTGTGCCTTGAACTCCTAATAATAAGAATAATACTAGATCTAAATCGTTATATATATATATTGGTGCAAAATATATTCCTCCCAACTCAAAAGAAAGTTCACACAATGAGTTATGTGAAACTATAACTTCAGTTACAGCCAACTTAAACGAAGAAGATAAAATAATTATATTGGGAGACTTTAACCGTCCCAATATTTCTTTTATTACCGATGATAATGACAAACACCTTCTTCCAATTAATCTTACTAATTCGGTCGACTTTAATTTACTTAGCACCTTTTATAGTAACGATTGTCTGCAAGTAGCTCCCATCCCTAACCAGAATGGACGTTGGTTAGATTTAGTTCTTACTAACTCATACGACGAAATCAACGTCACTCCAACCTGTGAAGCAGAGCATTTATTCTCAAATACCCTTCACCTCACTGCATTTACAGTTCAATTACTTGCTTCCCATATAACCTTTAGACAATCCTTTAATAATTCTGTAGTGTATGATTTTCTTAACGCTGATTATGATAATATAAGAAATGAACTGAATTCTTTTAACTGGAACCAACTATCAGTCTTGGATTTGGACGATGCTGTTTCGTTTTTCTATCAGAGTATTTTTTCCGTACTTGATACTTTTGTTCCAAAAATAAAAAAACGAAATAAACTATCTGAACCGTGGCTTGATCCCAATCTTAGGCAACTCAGAAATCAAAGAAATAGTCTCTACAAAATCGTTAAAAACACGGTCATTGTAAGTGATGAAGTAAAGGCAAGATATGCAGAGCTGTCTAAAGAGTTTTCAAAAAAGTCTGAAGAAGCATATAAACTTTACACCAACTTGATTGGTGAAAGAATTATTAACGACCCTAAAAAAAATTTTTCGACTTTGTATACGTCAAGCGTAAGTCGGCTTGTTTAAATCCTACAACCATGTTTAAAGGTAATGTGTCTTCTTCCAACCCACAAGTGATCTGTAATCTCTTTGCAGATCATTTTAAAGAAGTATTTCGTCCTCCTTCAACCCCAATTCGTACCCCGTTACTGTATCCCAACACGTCCCCTTTGGTTTGCAGAGTTAATATTACACAGGAGGACATAATTAATTCTATAAATAAATTAGATCCCTACAAGTCTCCCCGTCCGGACCTTATTCCACCAATTCTCCTTGTTCAGTGTCTAGCTCAATTAATTACACCATTACATATTATTTTTAATAAGTCTTTGGAAAAAGGTGTTTTTCCATCTTTTTGGAAGTCATCTCATCTTACACCAATTTATAAGAATAGCGATAAGAGAGCGATCGAAAACTACAGAGGTATTGCCTTATTGTCAACTATTCCTAAGCTTTTTGAAAAAATAATATGTTCCAAGCTCACTGAAATAGTTAATCCACACTTAAATGAACAACAACACGGATTCCGTAAAGGACGATCAACCACTACAAACCTCACAATAATGGTTTCAGATGTTCTTAACAATATGGAAAAAGGTCATCAGATAGATTGTATGTATACCGATTTTAGTAAAGCATTTGATCGAGTTGATCACGTAATATTAACTAAAAAAATTAGAAAAATTCGGTATATCAGGTTCTTTGTTTTATTGGCTTATATCCTATCTTAGTCGAAGATCCCAACATGTTAAATTTCAGGGTACTCTATCTAATAGGATTATTGTCTCATCAGGCGTATCCCAAGGAAGTCACCTCGGTTCACTCCTCTTTAACATATTTATTGCAGACATATCTGAAGTTTTGTATGATATCCCACAGACGCAGATATTCTTATACGCAGACGACTTAAAAATGTATTATGTCATTAAATCAGATGTGGATAAAGTTTTCTTACAGAATAAACTTGTATCCCTGGAAAACTGGTGTAATCAAAATAAGCTTTCTCTAAATGAAAATAAATGCTATGTTATAAGTTATTCCTGTAAAAAAGAAATGCTTTACAGTAGTTTTGAGCTAAACGGGGCTAAAAAGGATCAATCCCATTGCACATCTTGGGGTTATCCTAGATTCTAGGCTGCGCTTTAATCTTCACCTCGATCATATCACATCCAGGGCAAACAAGCTTCACGGATTCATTAAAAGACGCGCAAATGAATTCAAGAACGTCTGGGTAACTAAAACCCTATATTGCACACTAGTGCGTCCAATTCTTGAATATTGTTTCACAGTATGGAACCCAAGTTTTGCAGTGCATAGTGATAGAATAGAATCTATCCAAAAACAATTCTTACTTTTTGCCTTGAGAGACACGTACAACCCTCGGGACTATAGAAACCTGCCACCATATGTTCACAAACTGAAAGCCATTAACTTAATGCCGTTGTCAACAAGAAGATCGCTACTCTGTTCATGTTTTATATTTGATGTCATTGCCCGAAACATTGACAGCGAATATATTTCCAACAAAGTAACAATTAATGACCCAATAAGGAGAACTAGGCATACAAGATTTATATGTGAGTCACAGCACCACACTACTTACGCTTTCAAAGAACCAATTAACAGATGTTGTATGATATTTAATACTATCAGCGAGCACTACCTACCACCTATGTCTAAATACATGTTCAAGCGTACCCTCTCCAATGACCTCTTTCCACCCTTAGCATCTATCTTTATCACGATCACCAATCACCATCCATGCCTCTTTAATTGTTCCCTATTAATAATAAGATAGCACAGTAGCTTAACAGTCATATTTTCAACTACTTTGTAAAAAATATGTAAGTAATAAGTTCCTTCTGTTTTTTAAAAGATAGCAGAGTAGCTTAATAGTCAAATTTTCTACTACTTTGTATAAAATATGTTAGTTATAAGTTCCTTCTGTTTCTTTTCTTTTCTTATCTCCTTTTCTGTTTGACGTGTTCATTCATGTCGTTCAGGTGGGCGGATTACGCCCACTTCGGTTAGCATGTCTTTGTACACCAAACCAAGGTAAGGGGTGAGAAAAAAAAATAAGTAAATAAAAAACAACCTGTTAGAATAAGTATATTGCCTTGCTTGGCCAAATAAATAAATAAATAAATAAATAAATAAATAAATAAATAAATAAATAAATAAATAAATAAATAAATAAATAAATAAATAAATAAATAAATAAATAAATAAATAAATAAATAAATAAATAAATAAATAAATAAAATAAATAAATAAATTAAATTGTTAGAGCAAACCGAATAAAACGTTTTTGAAATCTTTTTATTCGTTGGGTGTTTTTTATAGAGTAATAAAAGTTTAAATCATAACAAAACATAGTAATATATTTTTAATATCAATGAATCGGGCTTTATTGGATAGAAAATTTTATGACAATAACGTTTAAATATGATTTCGGCCATGTGGCTGCCACGGCTGGCGCGTACAAGGCGCAATCTGGAACACCAATTTTCACAAACTTTTCGCAGCATTTGCGGCCGTATCTCGCCGATAACTCTTCGAATGTTGATTTCCAGGTGTTCACTTGTTTGTGGTTTATCGACGTAGACAAGTGACTTTACGTAACCCCAAAGAAAATAATCCAATGGGGTTAAATCACACGATCTTGGGGGCCAATTAATTGGGCCATTTTGTGAAATTATTTTTTCGTCATAAGTTTCCTTGAGTAAATCAATTGTAGCGCCCGCTGTGTGGCATGTGGCTCCATCCTGTTGGAACCACATATCAGCAAGATTAATGCCAGCTAATTGAGGCACGAAAAAACTTCGAATCATGTTCCTACTTAAACCGTTCACCATTGACAGTAACATTCTGACCATCATCGTTTTTGAAGACATGTGGGCCAATGACTCCGCCAGCCCATAAAGCGCACCAAACAGTAATTTTCTGTGGATGTAATGGTGTTTTGACAAAAGCTTGTGGATTGTCCTCACTCCAAATACGACAATTCTGTTTACTTACGTACCCATTCAACCAAAAATGGGCTTCATCGGAAAATAAAATTTTCCATGGAAATTCAAAATAAATATCAATTTATGCTTCAGCCCATTCACCGAATTAGCGGCGCATACGATGGTCGTTTGGCTTTAATTTCTGCACAAGTTGAATTTTGAAAGGTTTTAAGCCAAGATCTTTTCGTAAAATCTTCTATAAAGTGGAAGGACACAACCCCAGCTGCTGAGAACGGCGACGAATTGATTGATTAGGATCATCTTCAATGCTTTCCTGTACAGCGGCTACAGATTCTTCAGTGCGCACTGTTCGGCGTCTCACGGGATGCACATTATCAGTAACAATAAATGTGGTCCGAAAACGATCTATTGTTGTTCGAATTAGCAGCTCTGAAGGACGATTATGTACGCCATAAAATGGACGAAGTGCATGATAAGTTTGTCGAACAGAACCATTATTTTGATTAAAAATTTCCACAATTTGCACGCGTTGCTTTAGTGTAAGTCGATCCATAATGAAATGTCAAAGCAAATTAAACAAAAAGCAACTATCAGCTGTTAAATGTGTGGTCAAATAAAGCAGTGATGCAACTCAAAGTTGTATTACTCTATAAAAAACACCCTTAGCTGTAATCATACTATTAAATTCTTTGGCCCAGCGTTTTATAAACCCGAGCATAGAAGATGCTTTTTTATCAATATGTTATCAATATGAACGCTAAACAATAGCGTAGAATCCATGCATATACCAAGATCTTTGACAGCATCTACACAACTTAAAGCAGTATCTTTTATCTTATAATCAAAAATTAAATTATTCGCTTTTCGTGATAAGATCATAGTTTGGCATTTATCTGGACTTAGAAACATATTATTTTTAGAACACCAAACTTAAAAGGATTTCAAATCAGACTGGAAGAGATCTGAATTGTCTTTAGCATCTATTGTTCTGTATATATTCATATCATCTCCATAATGGAGCAGATGAGAGTGTTTGATGATGTGAGTTACATCATTAATGGCGAAAATTAACAGAAGTGGATCAAGGTGGCTGCCCTGAGGAACACCTGATTCAGCAATAAATTCAGCAGGCAATACACCTCGAAGTCGTATTTGATAAGAACGCTCTGTCAGATACGATTAAATACAGCTTTCAAAAAATTGTGGAAAACTCATTAACTTTAGTTTAAATTTAATTAATTTGTGTGGTAGCTTATCAAATGCTTTACTAAAATCAGTGTAAATACAATCGACCTGAGGGCGGATTCTGAAAAACGCTTAAGCTAAATCTCCATCGCTAAAGCTAAATTTATAGTTTTTAGCGATATTGCTATTCTGAAAAATTCCATCGCTTATTTCATGCTAAAAATTTAGAGACTGAACGAGCTTTTAACGAAGAATAAAATTAAAGCTGTCATAGCTAAATTTTTAGCGATTGCTGCGATTCTAAACTTTTTTTAGCGATTTACAGAAACTCTAATTTTATTTTTAGCTATAAATTTAGAGTCCAATATTTTGTTGACGCTAAGTTAAAAATTAAAAGATTTTTCAATTAAAATTGTAATTTTTGATATATATATTAAGAAAAATTAATGCTTTGTCTCTTTTGAATGTTTTCAAACAAAAATATACCAATTTAAAGCACTTTTTCGAAAAATTGATGTTTGTATTTATCAGTTGTATTAATATAAGGGGTATTCACGTTTCAGTGCACTTGCCTGTGCAGTTGAAGACTTGTGCAGTTGTGCAGTTAGGTTTTCGTGAACAAACCACTAACACTTTTTCCAAGCTGTCAAATTTTTCAATGAACACAAGTGCATAACTGCTCAAATCTTCAAGTTTTAGGCTGCAGTAGAAAAGCACTTGTGCAGATTTTTGACGCACGTGTATTTTGATTTCGTAAAGTGTAGAAGTCCTCAACTGCACTGGCAAGTACACTGAATCGTGAATACCCCTATTGTTATCATATAACATGCTTTTAGAAAAAGGTTTCATCTCTTAAAACATTATAAAAATTTATGAAATGAATTGGTAGTTTGCAAATAAGCTAAAATTGTTGTGACACACTCTTATGTGATAATTCTGTATCACGAAGAAGCACACCAACGATAAGAAAGACACTTGAAGCAAAACATTTCTATATGGAAGAAAGTATTGCTTCTTGTGTCTTTCTTATCATTGGAGTGCTTCTACGTTATACGGAATAATGCAGTTAGTTTGCAATTAAGTCATTAATTGACAAGAAATTTTGCACCTAATTTTTAATATGTAAAATGTACTCTGAGTGCAAAATTTTGAAGCATTGAATGAAACCTAAGCCTCCAACGACTGTTTTGGTATTTAGAGTTGAACCAGTCAAAATAAATCCTTACTAGTTTTTACATACATAGTTTTATTTTTATTTTGAATACAAAAATTATTTGTTGTAGTAGTGGCAGTCAAATGCGTCTTAAAAAACTCGTTCATTCGCTGAAAAGACGTCAAAATTTCTGGATAACATTTTCAGGTTTCATTTGCCACAGCAAAAAATGACAATTTAAACCAAATGGCACACAGCCATAACCAAATCAATTTTTTGACATAAGAATCGCTAAAACAACGCTACCTGTGGCGAGTAGTAGAAGCAACATTTTTAGCTAGGCGATTTGAAACTCAGAATCGCATTTTAGCGAAATCGCTAAGGAATTGATCGAAGCATTTTTTTAGCATTTAAGCGATAGAGATTTAGCTTTAGCTAGGCGATTTTCAGAATCCGGCCTCTGGTTAACTGAATAAACTGAATTTAAGCAAAATGTTAAAAAATCGAGGAGATTAGACACAGTGGATCTGCCAGTAACAATTCCATGCTGACGATTTGTTATGACCTTCCCACAATGAACCTTCACACGATCATACACGCGCCGCTCAAAAAGTTTGGAAATCAATGAGAGTTTAGCGATAGGCCTATAGTTGTTAATATCATTCCTTCAACCTTTTTTATAAATGGGATTTATAAAAGATTTTTTTCAAAAAAGTGGAAAATTACATTACCTAATTGATTTATTGAATAGCTGGGACAATGGTTGGCTAAGAACGGAACCACATTTCGTTTACACTGAGGAATTCCGTCAGGTCCAGCATTAAAATCTTCTTCGATCGATCCAATATACTTTAAAATATCCTCTGAATTAAAAGGTATAGTGTCCAACGAAACGCTGGGTTTCATATATTCAAAATACTTTTCATCAGGATTAAAAGAGTCTGCACAGAATGACTCTTTAATGAGAGTAGCAAATAGACCACAAATTATAACGGAATCGTCAGGAAATCCATGAGGAGTTTTAAATGATAGGGGGGAATCCATCACATTTTTTCTTTGTGTTTAGAAAACCCCAAAACGTTGTACACATTATCTTGTGCATCTTGTTTGTATCTCTACGCTTAACACATTAACTATTATCACTATTAACACTGTTTAGGCCGCAACCCTAAAGGTTAAAGAAAGTAATAGATTTACTTACTACTTTATCGACTCGTTCCAGTATCGATTCTCGATGCGCGAACGAGTCGCTCGATCGGCTTCTCCGACGAGTGGCTTTTGCTTTTTACTTTTGATCACAAATTGATTTCCAAAAGTAGTACATTTCCATTTTGTAAAACCGCGTTTAATTTAATAAAAAATTATATATTTCCACTAATTGGAAACAATCACATATTGATTATCAGCCAGCAATCACTAATTGATTGCCAGCAGCATAAATCAAGTTTTCTTTAACGTTCCTGTATATGCACTTCTTGCACTAATTGCAGCAGCCATCTTTACGTATTTAATAGTAAATTTGTTGTTATCTGAATTTATTAGTGTTCCATCTCTAGCAACATACTCGCTACATTGTTTTCTTTAGTTCATCAGCTGTTATTGAATTGAATATGTATTGAATAAATTTTCCTTCTGCTTTTTGTTCTCATCAAAGAAACATGTTTTAATTAAATTGTCGGAAAGAATCGCTGCGCAATTATTTAATCACAACAAAATTTCACCAATTGAAAATTCGTCTAACAAACGAACGTAAGAAATAAATAATGTGCATAGTTAACTAATTACTGGTCTTTTGTTCTTATTTTGTTTTTCCCCGTTTGCATATAAACCGAGCTCAAATTGCCCGTAGATTATATGCAAACACTAGCTCGACTTACCAAGCTTTGCAGATAAAGACCAGCGCTCTTTGGTGAATCATTACTTCACCGGAACAGACCCAACTGATTTGTTTAAGCACAAAATAAATACAAAATATGCCTGGCCTAATTTTCGAGGCCTTAAAACCATATTATATTCTAGGTTTATTCTATTGTATATCCACCTTAATTTCTTCATCTTTAAGAATTTATGTTTTTTTACCAACTGAGCCACATGGCAACTCTAACAGCGAAAGCTCCATTTACAATGTCTGCATTACAGTTAGACCAACAAAGCCAAAACTTTCAACGCATCACAACAGAAGGTATCCTTCGATATGAAATAAAACTGAAGGATTTCGATGCATAAGGCTCAGTTTCGAGTTGGCTTGAACACGATTCGGTTGTTTTTCTTTGAAAAGGCAAACAAACTAAATTACTAAAAGAAAAGAAAAAACGGACACATTCATTGAGATAAAAAAGAAAAAATTTTTACTTACAGAAAGGTAGCACATGCATACAACAAGTGCTGCTTCTGTGAGTGTGTGCGCGTGTTTGAGTGAGTGAATACATTGTGAATTATTTACAGTACTTTTGAAGTTTAAGATCCTGCGTGCTTTTGTTTTCATCTGTGTTTCTATGATGAAAATGTGCGCATTTTTTACGCAAAACACGTCGTCGCTGTTGTTGTTGTTGTCATCATTATTTTTGTTACTGTTGTATTGCGAGTTATATTGAGCCGCATCTCATGTTGATGTCAATGTCAATGAATCAAGCAGCAATTTTTGCAGTTGTGTGGCTAGGTGAGTGTGTGTGTGCAGGTTTTTAAAGTCTTTCGTTTTTTGGTGTTTTTTATTTTTACATTGACTTCAGTCCAACTGGTTAATAATTTATTTTGGGTGGATACTCATTTGCATGTGCACAGCATTGTGTTGAAAGTGTTTTTTTTTAAAGTGTCTTTAATGATTCGATTGTTTTTTTTTATGCTTAACAACCTACATAATTTTTTTCAATTTAAAAAAAGACTTGTTAACAGCAAATACATAATGGCTGCAACTAAAACCATCACATTTTTAGGGTTCACATTCGCCTTGCCATATGTCAAGGACGGGGCAATTTGGTTTGCCATATGATAGCTTAGCAACATTATTTTAAGCTAAAAAAAACATTGTTTTTTCCGGAAATGAATGTGACGTTTGGCGCATCCACTTCCGGCACAGGTAATAAATTTAAGTGTTTGCGTGCATAAACTATGTATGTTTTGTTATTTATTGCTCTGTTGTTACATTTGAGACTTTGGTTAAACGAAGTTTTACTACAAGCTTAAAATTAAATGAATGGCGGTGTTTGCTTAACACGCACTCATCTGTTTAATTATAAACTTTTCACATTTTGCTGGATTTCATAAGCAAAACAAAAATTTCTCAAAATTTAACCTTGTGTTTTTTTACTTGGAATTTTAAACTCAGACAAATCCCGAGACTTCCTTTCATAACTGTGGTGCCGGAAGAGGATAAGCAAAGGGGGAAATTGCACTCTGGAGGCGTTGAAAGCAGGAAGCAGGGAGGCCAAATGCTCCCCAGATATTTCCCCAGTAAGACATGAAAATTTTCATTGACCCCATAAGTTTTCGAACAAAGACTGATCAACTATGACATTCGAAACAAAAAATTTCTATTGGTATACCCCACTATGTACCTAAGAGACGCATTTTTTTCTATAAGAAAAATTTTAAATTTATATTTAAAAGTAAGTAGATGTTTATATGTCTAAAGTAAGTAGATACGAAATTTAATATTTAATAGATCCGATTTCGATATCACGTTTTAAATTTTATTTAAAAAAAAACCAATTATTTTCAAAAACAAAAGTCATATATTTTACTAAAAATTGTAAACCCCTATTTTTTCGTTAAATTTAAGTTTAAATGAGCTATCACTCATGAAAGAGTGATTAAAACTATCAGAGTTGAGATTTTTCACTTATCGAAAAAATTTCATTTATTTTTTATTGCTAAAAAAATAGTACAAGTCCAAATATGAAAGTACGCAATGAAATATAGTGAAATAGTTTTGTCAACTCTGAGCAATATAAATATAAACTAGTAAGGCAATACCCCACGGCTGTATTTTAGTTTATTCGAATGTTGTATAATTTTGATGAAATTTGAAACTTAGAATCCTTTTTTTATACTGAACCAACGTTCAGGGGATGCCCCCTATCAATGCATAAGCATTGTGTTGATTCGGAAGAAAGGTAATAGTAGTTAGTTGGAGGGCGGATAGATGGAGTAGTGTCAGTGAAGATTTGTTTTAAAATTGCACAGCTCAAAACTGCCGGGAAACACGCTCGCAGGGAGACTATTCCACAACCTTACCGTGCGACTAAAAAACGAATTCTCTCGGTAATGCGAAGTTCTGTTGGACATCGAGGCAATGGTAAAGGGGTGCGATTGAACTGCTGCCCGAGTGGACCTGGGAAACACACGAGCTGGTGGAGTCAGGCCATGTATCGCCCTTGAAGTTGAGTTCTATCCAGAAGCTCTAAATAAGATCTTGAAGCCCATGCGCAAATGTGCATATTGTACTCCATTTTCGGTCTAATATATTTGGTGTAGATCATGCGAAGATCAGCTGATGTGAAATATTTTTTCACCGTTTTAAAAAACCTAGGCACTTGACCGCTTCTTTCGAACATTCCAACGAAGATCACATTGGATTGTTATGTCCAGAACGTCAAGAGCGGCTGATTCCACAAGATCCACACCATTCATATAGAGGGGAGCTAATAGGCAATCCATCCACTTTTGGATTCACAGGCAGCGTTGGGTCTTGCTTGCATGGAACTCTAATCTATTAGCAAGACCCCATTCGGAGATTTTTGGTCATTTTTGGTTAGATCATTTAGGAGCGTGTCATTCATATTTGGCCCTTTTCTCTCAATCTCCATAGAGCTTGGGCGTTTTTTGAACGAATATGAATTCCAAATGGTGCTGTCGTCCGCAAACGAATGTATTGGGTTATGCATCAACGACAGAAGGTCGTTGATAAAAACCAGAAAAAAGGTTGGCAATAGGACTAAACCCTGTGGTACTCCTGCGTTGATGGCGGGCTTCTCGCACGAAATAGCGTCAACTACGACCCGAATCGTTTTGTCCTTGAGGAAACACGTAATCCATCGAGCAAAGTACTACCAAAACCATATGCAACAAGTTTTGACACCAGCGCTTTATGTCACACTCGGTCAAATGCTTTTGAAATATCAAGAGCACCAACCCTGCTCTCGCCAAAAAGTGAACGCATTGATTCCATTCTTCAGTTTAGAAGGCCATAAGATCACCAGTAGAGCGAGCCCTACGTAAACCATATTGACGATCACTAAGCAGTTGGTTGAGCTCCAGATAGATCATGATGTTAAAGTTTTTTATGCTTTCCATAACTTTGGAAAGCGTAGAGCATATCGCAATGGGTCGGTAGTTTGCAGGGTTCGTAGCATCGCTTTTTTTAGGTACCGGCCGGACATTTGCAATCTTTTAACAAAATGAAAATATTCCTGTTCTGTAGGAGATGTTGAAAAGGTTGCGCTAAGGCCTAGCTAGCGAAGAAGCACACATTTTAAGCACAATTGTAGAAAGAGATTTGTAAGGACTATTTTAACTGCTCTCGTTCGAAAGTAAATCTTCTGTATTGCAGAAGATTCACACTCAACAAAGGCCAGTGGCTGATTGCTATCTGAGAGAGTGCTATTTTGAGCCAAACAATCTAGCCAATAGGTTCGCTTTACCAACCGAGTCAGTAAAGATTGGTCATCTTTTAATAGAGTTGGAATCGATGATGAAGTCTGATTCTTCACTCTTTTAACAAATGACCAAAAGTTTTTGCTCCTTTTGAGGCAGAGAAGAACCTTGCGTTTTAAAATTGCATTACAGCGATTCCTTGCCTCGATGCGAAGTCTTTTTGTATCAGTATTCTTGTTAGAACGCCAATTCTGAAAGGCTTCCTCTTTGGACCTGACTGCAATCCTGCAAGTCTCATTTAACCATGAGTGATCTTTTGGTTTAATGCTTCTCATCTTATTAGGAATGAAAGACCGCATACCCAATAAAATAATTTCTTGTACCATGACAGCCGTGGCATTCACATTTCTATCAGCAAAACATAATTTCTAATTGAAGCTGCTATAAAAATTATTTAACGCAGTCCAATTTGCCCTTCCATAAAACCATGCAGTCCTCTTCGGGGCTTTAGGCGTAGAGGTGCAGGGGTTAGAATATGGAAAAACAGCGAAGATGGTACAATGGAGTTACCAAGAGGTGCGTTGACACTCACATCATATTTTTATGATGCGAAGTCAGGAAAAGGTCAAGGATGTTATGGCTATGCATATCACTTTGAGGGAAACAAGTGGGTTCCTTCACTAGTTGAATCAATTGGTTCGATTCAGAAAATAGCTCAACATATTGCCCCACAGGTGTCAATGGGCCCGAGTGACGTAACCAAGCCGGGTTGTGGACATTAAAATCTCCTGCTGTAACGATCTCACTGTCATGAAACAACCCCGAAATATGCGTAATCGAATCAGAGAGAGAGTCCAGTTTTTTAAAAGTGTGCTCTCTCCCTAGATTCGAACTTCTATAAATAAAACAGAAATGCAGCAAGTGAGAGCGAAGCCTGAACCTAACCCACATTGAGCTAAACTCTGGATGGGTTACGTTCAGACTCCTCTCACACTGGTACGCTACATGCGTTCTTATAAAAAGGGCGATGCCTCTATGCAAAGAAAATATCATTAAAATAAAAAAAAAATGTTTAAAAATCAATACAACTACTTTGAATTTGCGTCAAGCATGCAATACCACTGAATGGTGGTGCCTTATATATAGGGCTGCCAGGTCCCGATCTCCACGTGGGTTGTCCCGATTTTCAGCCTAAAAATGTGCGTCCCGCGAAGACCTCACACTGTACGCCAAATGTCCCGATTTCTCGAAAAACAATTTTATTTTGTAATATTTTCACTATGTTTTAAAAATATTTCTACGTTTTTATTTCTTCATGACTAAATTTGTACATATTTTTTTATTCGCCACTAATTAATTGCACCGAATCGCATACTTTTCAAGCAACCGAACAGTGCGTGAAATAAAGAAAAAAGGGAGCGAATAAAACAATAACATCATTCTTTGTGGATATCGTTAATTTTGCTTTGCTCATTTTCACCCACGATGTTCGTTAAGTTCAACATATCGCATCCTTTTTTAACAATCAAACATAGCATGAACGAAAGAAAACAAAACGAAAAAAACAATAAGTGCATTATGTAAAATACATTATAAAATACAAGTTTTAAATTTTCAGATATTAATATGGGTTAGTAAAAATATAAGTTTAATTTGTTTCTATATTCATTTATTTGAGTTCTGTGTCACTGACTTTTGTTTAAAATATAAAATTTCTTTTTTAAAGTTGCATACAACTCGAAAAAAATCGATTTTTAGTAAACGTATTTAAAGTTTTTTTTTTGTTATTCAAAGCGTACTAGACGATTGAGTCTCTGTCCCGATTTTTTTTTTGTAAAATTCCGATTTTTTTAAAAAAAAACCTGGCAGCCCTACTTATCTATAGTATTTAATCTGTTAATGCAAAAAAGTGCCTTAATATAAGTCTTAATTTTTGTAATTCAATTTTTGTTTCAGCTACTGAAATCAAGCAATAATTCTAGATTTGAGAAATCATAATATAATCGCGATAACAAATTTTCTCAAAGGAACGACAAGAAAAACGACTCGTAGAGGGCACTACCTTTGCAGTCAAAATTAAATACAAACAAAAAATTATGATGCAATAACTATAAGGTGCCATGAGAACGTGTGTAGTTCAAAACTGTTGTGAACTATTATGGTACCGATACCTTAGTGAACGATGTTTTTCTCTGAATGTGTATTACTCTAAACGCCAGAAAAGTTGTACATTTTTTAATTTAATATATACTTACAATAAAACTGTAAAAAAAATCTGTATATTGAATATTTTTCTAAATTCTTTTTGCACTGAACATTTTGAAGGATGTCAATTCCAAAAATGTAATTTTTAAAAATATTGTCTGTCTGCCTGTCTGTCTGAACGCGCATCACGTAAAAACTACTAGATGGATTTTCTTCAAAATTGACATGTAGGTTCGTTCCTTGCGACCCTGGTCGAGACATAGGTTACTTTTTATCACAAAAAAAAGGACTCTCTTCAAAATAACGGTTCTTTTGTAAAGTAATGAAAATTAAAAACGCTGAAAACTGAGCTAAAAATTGGAGATACGTTTGAGTAACCTATGAAAGAGTTTTTGGTAATTAAAAGAGCTACAAATACCACCTGGAAAATTTTTATTTATCTCTAATGAGTACCCTACAATACTAAATTTTTATGCAATATACTGTCAGCGTCAAAAGAAGTTGTACACGTTGTTCCTCTATGTTTGCAGTTAAATTATACTCTTTTGCAATTCCCTTTTGTTTTAAATTTTTTGTTTTTTTAATAATATATTTTCTCCTCTCTTAATGTACATAATAAAAACAACAACAATATTACAATAACAAAAATTCATAAAACAAAAACAAAAACATCTTCATATTAGTAGCATCAAAAGAAATTGTACAACACGTGCACCAAATATTTTAAAGAATTTTAACGGTAAAAAATTACTGTTATTTTTAGTGATTTGACTTTTTATCATGTTGTAGGCAATATTAACTAATTATAATAATTAGTAATTGACTTGATGTCGTGAGGATCACTTCAAATCTGAAGATTTTTGAGTAACGAAATTTATTTTCAAAATGGGTAAACAAACCTCCCTGGATGTTCGCGAACTTGTGCTAAAATATTATAAAAAATAAAAAACATTGCGTGAAATTGGTTCGATGATTGATAGAAGCCATAATACTGTAAAACATATAATTGATAATTACAAAAAGTTCGGAAATTTACAAAATCGTCCCAAATCTGGAAGACCCCGTAAACTAAATGCGACTCAAATACGATCCATTGTGCGACGAGTGAAGCAAAATCCAACTGAAAGTGCTGTTAAAATATCCGAGAACATTTCAGAACGTTCAGGTGTTAACGTTAGCTCCAGTACTATACGTAGAGCACTACATGAAAATGGACTACGTGGAAGAGTTCCAAGAAGCAAACCTTTCATATCAAAAATCAATCAGCAGCGACGTCTGAATTTTGCCAAAAAGTATCAAAATAACCAAATTCATTCTGGAATAATGTGGTCTTTACTGACGAGAGCAAATTTGAAATTTTTGGTAAGAAAACACCAACTAAAATTTGGAGATGCAAAAATTCAGCATTTGCCCAACAAAATGTAATATCTACCGTCAAGCATGGTGGTTGTTCGGTCATGGTATGGGGGTGTATGGCAGCCAGTGGTGTAGGTAACTTGGTTTTCATAGAGACCACTATGAATAAAACAGATTACCTCACCATTTTGAAAGATAATTTGCAACCTAGTGTCGACAAATTGGGCTTGGATCAAACTTGGGTCTTTCAACAAGACAATGATCCTAAGCACACTGCTAAAATAGTAAAGGAATGGCTGCTATATCATACCCCAAAACAGCTGGATCATCCCGCCCAGTCACCCGACCTTAACCCTATCGAGCATTTGTGGGAGCATCTGGACCGTCAAATTAGAAAAAGAACGATTACCAGCAAAGACTCTCTAAAATCAGTGATAATGGAGGAATGGCAAAAAATCTCTTCCGATGTAACCCGAAACCTAGTGGAATCGATGCCCAGAAGATTGCAAGCTGTAATCAACGCAAATGGAAAGCAAACAAAATACTAACCTCTTTAAAATTCTTTGAAATAAATTTTTTATACTTACTGTACAATTTCTTTTGACGCTGTGAATTTAAAGTATTTTAAGTTGTTGTTCTATAATTTTTTTTATTGTTAAATTTTTGTTATTTTTTTTTTATAAAATGAAAGAATATACAATATATTTTTCAAAAAACATAATATGTTGAATAAAATGATAAAGCAAACTAGTAAAATAAAGGCAAAAACATAACATATTAACGTGCACAATTTCTTTTGACGTTTATGTTTATGTATACGAACTTTTTGAATTTTCTTAAGGATAATAAAGTAATACAAATTTCCGTTTGTTTGACACCAATAACATTCTCATATCTTGAAAACTGAAGAAAATCTTAGTACAATGTATTTTTGTATATGGGTTATTCTTTTAAAAATCTCACGAAATTTGGAAAAAATAAAATTTGACATTTTATTAAATCACCTGAAAATTTTTTTACATTTTTTTCTACTTAAAATAAGCTCACACGTGTGTCGGGATTTTTCTCGGAAAAAAATGTGATCAAATAAATTTGACCGTAGAATTAAAGAACAATAAATTATCTATCTGACGGGCTCAAAACGAACAAAATCGAAATAGCACAACCCGAGCTATTGTGATTTAAGAAACACAAACATTGACAAAATGTTGCCATTTTTCACAATTTTGACCTAACGGTATTCAGTAAAAAAATTTTTCCGACGAAAATCCCGATGCACGTGAAAGCTAATTTAAAGTAAAGAACATTTAAAAAACTTTCAGCGGAATCTGAGCCATCAAATCCTGGAAGGTGTGCGATTTGTAAAAGAATGACCCATATATATCATTACCTACAGCCAAAAAAATTTCAAAATTTTGACTTTCGACGCGAATAGCTTCTTTGTGTTTTAATATATTTCATTCAATTTTCTTGTGACTAAAAGTTCAATTAAATTACTTGCAAAAAAATTTTGCAACACTTCCGTTAGCTAAGAATTTATATTTTTAATCTTTTTTTAAAAAAAGGTCCAAAAAATGGCTTTTTCTTCCAAAAAATGGCCCTATGAGTGGGAACTGTAAACATAACTTTGACATAACATCAATTTTTTTAAACCATATTGCGAACACAACGCTGTAAGTTTTGATGCATAATAAGCGTAACTTTGTTTACAAGTGAGTTGAACGAGTGAATAAGACTTTAAGGTTTTGTATGAAGAAATTGTTAAAAAACTTTAAAAAAATGTGTTTAATGATCAGACAATTTTTTTTAAAATCTTTATATAAAAATGTAAAAATAGAACAAAAAAAAAAAAAAATAAAAAAACTTTGTTATCAACTGCGATAGGCGGATGGTTAAGATATCGGACCGGCAAACGAGAGGACTTGGGTTCAAATTAGGAAATGGTCATTGACAAATTTGATTTTAAGTTAATGTGTTTATATTTTTTTAATTTTTTTTTGTGAACTGCATTTTCAAAATTTAAAATTTTTTTTGGATTAAAAAATGGATTAGAAAATTTTATACTTTTCCTTAGATTAAAAAGTTTTGTTTTTTTTTGGTATTGTCTTATATGTAATAAAAAAAATAATAATGTAGTTCAAGATTTTCAACCGTGCACTTCTATAATGAACTGATACCAACTGAAGAAGCTGACTAGATCTAATTGAAGCACTGATATTATTTTTCCAAAAGTGTATTATAAGAAATTTTTTAATATAAAATTGTTTAAAATTTTTAAATGGTGATTTATATACGGTGAATAAACTAATATATGCGATAATTTCAAAAGATTTACTTTTATCTTTTTGCTTAATAGAAAATCAATAAATTAAAAGTTAATATAGGATAATTATAATTATTTATACGAACTACCAAGTAACATTGGGTATATCAGCTAGTTATTAATATTATGCAATAATATAAATAATTTAAGTGCAATTGTCGGCTGCGCTGAATGCGGCCAATGTGTGGGACACCCGCGGTTTGTTTTGTTTTTTTTTTTGTTTAACATTCGATGGTCGCAGGTCGAGAGAAAATAGGTAGCTGTCATGGCTACCTAATAGTGATTGTATCAAGCAAACGAATAATTCAAAAAATGAAATGACAGCTCATAAAAATATACAGGTGCGGCACCTGTGTTTCAAATTTTTTAAAGGCACAATTTAATATGGATAGCAAAAATAATCCTATTTGTTATAGGATTATTATTTTTGTTTTTGCTTTGCATGTAAAAAAAAAAATTATCTGGATTATTTTGAAGCTAATGTTACGCAGCTAATAAAAGTGAATATTAGAAATAAACACTTATAATGAGATTTTTGTCTTTTTTTATAGTCAAAAATGCTTGTTTCATGTAAATTCGGATTAAATTAGAATTTAGATATATTTTTCTACGTGTTGAAAAAAAAAAACCAAATAAATAATAGAGATTACTGGCTAAGCCTTTGTACGAGCGTGAGTTTATTTAATTCAAGAAGCATGCCGAGGTTTGAAATCAGTTCTGCCAACCTTGAACATTGTTTTCAATTGTCCAGAGAGTATGCTAGGACAACTACTATACAAAACAGTGCATAGAATCTAACAAAAACTTGTTTAAGAAAACTACACAGCTTAGTTTACATCTACGATTCACCGATATACCTTTTCTAGCTTGCAACTTTGTTTGTTAATAAAGAAAGAGTAAAGAATAAAGAAAGAGTAGTTTGCTTTTATGTCGACATAAACCGGAAATAGTCCTGCTCCAAGTTGAAATGAATGTTCAGTTAAAATATCCCATATCTAAGGATTACACTTTAATCATTTTGTGAAATAGTAGTCAATCCAGTGCATAGAATTTAATGCTCAAACGTGTAACTCATACTGAGAACGATTACATGTCTAGGATATACAACTTATAAGCCCACAATTGCACAGAGAACTTACGTCATCTATCATCTGTTTAGACGAATAATGCGGAGTATGTCATATGTGAGAGGGTAAAATAAATGGAAAAATATGACATATTTTATACAATATATTCAATAAAACTGTGGAGCTCTTTAGGACTTTCAAATCACTGCGTGGAACTTAAGGTTAATGCATATTGGTCTCTTGAACTAATTTTTACAATTTTTTTTGCGTCACCTAAGTGAAAAAAATCTCTGGAAGCCAAGAAGGCTTTTCGTCCTCTCAATCAAAATAGAAAAAAAAATGTTTGATAGTGAATATGGAAAAATTAGTCCCATTTAAAAATTAAAACATTCAATAAGATATAGTTTTATTTTTATTTTTATATTTTT
This sequence comes from Dichetophora obliterata, assembly GCA_963920525.1. Lineage (NCBI taxonomy): Eukaryota > Metazoa > Arthropoda > Insecta > Diptera > Sciomyzidae > Dichetophora > Dichetophora obliterata. The sequence continues at coordinate 14,578,731 of OY986439.1, read as the reverse complement.
TTATCTCTTTTGCTATTCCAACATTAAACAGACATGTACAGAATGAATATATATATACAGCTGCGGTCAAAATAATAGCAGTGCCCTTATATTCAGACGTGTTTGGATAAATAATACTAGTCTACAAATTTCGGATCCGGTAAGTCTATTTTCATTCCTATATGTACTTTCAACACTCGTTCCAACTCTGTACTCAGTTTCCTCCTATATTGTAAAACTTTCAAGATACAGGGTGTTTTACAGTTTTGGTACGTGTTTAGTATTATTGATCTAGAATCTAAACTACTCACCATGAAATAAAAAATAATATTTTGTATTTTAGAAAAAATATCAGATTTTTCATAAATATATCAATCGCTTTCGTGTCAAGTGCTGTAGCGGAGAAAAAATTTTGAGATTATCCAACAAAATATCGACAAATTTTCTATCTTTTGTTTAAGCGGAGCTGTTACTGTCCAAAGTTAGGATTTAAAAAATACTGTTGATTAAGTGTATTTGATGTATGAAAAAAAAGACATTTTAAATTTGGACGGTTAGAGTTCCGCTAAAACAAAATATACAAAATTTGTTGATATTTCGTTGGATAATCTCAGAATTTTAGCTTCGCTACAGCACATGACACGATAGTGGTTGATATATTGATGTAAAAGTTGATAATTTTTCAAAAATACAAAATTATACTTTTTATTTTATGGTGATTAGCTTAGATTCGAGATCAATAATACAAAACACTTGACAAAAACGTGAAACACCCTGTATCTCGAAAATTTTACAATATAGGAGGAAACTGAGTACGGAGTTGGAACGAGTATTGAAAGTACATATAGGAATGAAAATGGACTTACCGGATCCGAAATTCGTAGACTAGTATTATTTATCCAAACATGTATGAAATATAAGGGCTCTGCTATTATTTTGACCGCAACTGTATAACAGAATGAATTATAATAATTACCTAAATAATTTTAAATTATGATTCTTAAAAACATAAACATACAAACATGAAAATTTATATAGCTTCGTTAGAGCAAATAACCTACTTAAGAAAAACCAACTCTCAGAATTTGTATTCAGACATTTGTATTCGACGGCATTTTATTCCTGCAAGGTCATCACATTTTGGAGGAATCCGGTAATCAGGTGTTAAATCAATAAAATATCACCTTAATCGCATTGCTGGAGAAAACAAGTTTACCTACGAAGAAATTAATACCATTTTAGTGCAAATAAAAGGTTGTTTGAACTCAAGACCAATATGCGCACTATCACACAACTTGGAATATGTTGATGCATTGACACCAGGACATTTCTTAGTTGGTTGGAATGTACCATATACCAAATTTTTACAAGTATGATTGTTGCTAGTTAACTTAATTTGTTTTAACCAAACTATACATTAAGGCGCCTCACGCTCCATAGAAAAAAAGTTGTTCAGCACAAAAGCTCAAAATAATCCTTGGTTTATGTTATGATGATTCCTCAAATATTACGACTCTAGTGATAGCCATTCCGCAGGAATGGTTTTAATTAACCTCTAAAATTAAAGTTTTTTTAAAATATTGGCTGGTGTACAAATTGTAAAATAATTAACTGTCAGAAATTATAGGCCGGAAAAAGCTCTTCCAATCTGCATCGAAAAATAGTAAATGTTTGCAATCAGATTTGAGAAAACGCTGTTTTTCATTTATATTTTTGATATTATTTTTTATTTTATTTATATACAAAAACTTTCAAAATTCAAATTACTTCATTACTTTTATATTTTTTTTTTAATTTCTTACAATATTTTTCAGTAGGCGTTTATTTTATAACTAGCTGATATACCCGGTGTTACTCGAGAGTCACTTATATAAACATTTTAACATACACTTCTAGATTAAATGTTTTTTAAAATCGGGAATAATGAAAAACATGTTGAATTTTATTTGAATTTTATTTTATTTAATTTTATTTATCTACCGTTAGAAAGGTAATTGAACGAACATTAATCCAAAAAAGTTTAGGAAAATTTTTGTTGTTGGTGGTTCCATCTCTTGCGGTGAGCTAATTGAATTCAAAGAAGGCGTACGACAAACATATTTTAAAAATTAAAAAGAATTAAAAGTAAAGTTTATATTAACTTAATCTTAAAGCACAATCAAGCACAATTACCTTTTCAACAAAATAAAAATTATGGTGGGACTCAATGCGTCCTTGAGATATGGAAATTTCAACGTCTAAACAAAGATTAATATTAAAAAACATATTGAACTTTTTAACAAAAAAAATTTTAATGAAATATATAAAAAACAGTGGAGTTATAGGCATTAAAAGTAAAAACTTTGATTTTCATATAATTATTTTCTCATTATTAGCTATCAATGTTTTATGAAAATTCGTTTTGCTAAAAAGGATTGTACCTACTTAAATTTCTATTAGCTATGTTTTTTCATTGGAGGTCAGGATCATATAATCGTATTTGCAAGCAAATCAAAACCAACAAAAAGTCCAGCAAGTGAGCTAGACATTTAAATTAATACAATTCTATGTTTTTAAGTGCTTATGACGCTAGATGACGCTGCGACTGAAAAAACTGGCAGTACTGCATTATTTTACTTTTTAAAAGTTTGGTAGAAATAGCATTTTCGCAAAATATTTCGCAAAACTTATCTGCTTGCTGTATAAGTACACCTAATCCTGTTTTTGCACGGTCTTTTTTTACACGATTTTGAAATAACACGGTCGACAGAAATAAACTTATCCTGTTTTTACACGTTATTTTCACGTTTTGATTTTTTTTTACACGATATTTTCTGGAACGTATGTACCGTGCAAAAACAGGATTAGGTGTACATCAGATATTCTTCTGTAAGCAGAAAATAGCGCCACCTGTCTGTAATCCCAAACGTGTGGGGTTAAATTTGAAGAAACTTTTGAAAAAACATTATTCAGCTTTTCACCGCTAGGTGTAAGTATAGTCTGTACCCACACATCTTACAAATGTGGCGCCATCTATCTGTGAATTTAACGCACATATCAAAACTAATGAAATAATTGTGCTGACCAGATGCGCATATGTTTTATTATATCGCCATATAGCTGATACTGATGACATGAAAATATTAACTTTAACAGCATTCTTATTCACAGTCATTTTTTCGATAAAATTGTGATACATATACAACATTTAAAGTACCATTGATAAAGAACTAAGTGACAACGGTGACACAATAGTGAGAAAAAGTAGAGCCATCACAACAAAACAAATTTAACAGGAGGGGGACGGGGGGTGGGGAAGCAAAAAATAAGTAGATCACTATAAAGAAGATTTTATATAATCCAAAATAATCGTAATTACTTTAGACACACAACTGCATTCTCAGAGATAAATGGGGACGATCAAATATAGAGAATTCTAACACAAAACTAATTTTTTTTATTAATCGCTTAGCTGGAAGAATTTTTGCAAATAAATGCTATGTCATATGAAAGGTAGTCAGATTTGCTGTTTTCAATTGATTTCATTTTTACAACAACAACAATTTTTGAGTCATTTTTTGAGTAAAAAGTCAATATTTTGGACCTTTTTTGGCATACTCATAAAACATATATACACTGACTTAACGGTACAGTTCAACCATTTTTGTGAAGTGATTTTATTGAACTTTTGAACAAAAAATATTTGAATGAAATATATTAATACTCATTTTAACAGCGGAGATATTTGCATCGAAAGACCAAACTTTGATTTTCATGTCGTTTTTTTTTTCATTCTTAGGTAACGATGTTTTATGAAAAAGTCGTTGTCCTGAAAATTTCTCTAATTTTGAAGATATGTGAGTTTTTTTGATGTCAAAATAACAAAAAATTTTTAAAATTAAATATACAAAAATCTCCGATACTAAAAAGTTTTATAATAACAAAATTACCGTTAGTTGAAAAATTTCAGAGGGGTCGTGGCAAAAACTAAGTATGTAATATTTTAAGTTGGGATAAACGTAATATGTGTACCTAGTTTGACTTGTGTGAAGTTAGCATCCGCCGAAATGCAGCATCTGGCGAAAAAAAACTTAACAGAGGTATGTTAGCAACATAATTATGTTAACAACATCTTTTTCGCAACAAATCTCTGTAATAGGAATCTTAACAGAAAAAATCTCTGTTACTAACATACCTAAATAACTAAAAAGCTTTTTAAAAGCTCTTTTATTTTTTTTGTACTATTTTCTTCATTAGCAACGAAATTGAGATCAGACTAATCTACATATTGTCGCTGTGCCTAAAAAAAGGGTTATGTGTATTTCAGCAACTTTTCACTAGAGCATTTCAACAACTGCGATTACGTAGCTGTTTTGATCACTTCTAAACAAAAAAAAATCTAAAAACAAGGCAAATGCAGATATATGAACATTAAAAAAATATGCAATAAAAAATGTACAAAATTCACATATCCATTTTTGTAGGCGCAGCGACGATATACCGACTTTCTGCAATTATTTATATAAATATAAATACTCTACTCAAATGTTATTAAATAGTATTTTAAAATATTTAAAAGAAATGCTAAAAAATTGCATAGATATAAAAAAATTAGACATAAGATAGAACCACTGATTGAATAAGATTTAAAGCTAAAAGCAACACAATTTTCATCATACGGCTTAGGTAAAAATAACTGTACCAAAACTTCTTAATTGGATAAACTTCTAATAATTTAAAAAAAGTCAAAACTGCTAGTTTCACAGATCTTAAGAAACAAAAAAACCATCGACGAAAATGTATAAACACACTACCTAACTATGTTAACTTTGACCTCAAAAAGTTTCATGACAAAGTTTCATGGTTTAGAAGTTATGGCTAAAAAATCAAAAAAATCGCAAAAAACCACGTCAAAAACTATGATTCATGTAAAAAATTTTAACTAAGATTCTTGAAAAAAAATCAAATTCCAGAAAACTTTTTTCTGAATATGCAGTCTTGTGTATATATGTATTAGAAACAATTTGGTGTATAAATCGTCCTTGTAGGATGTATGGTTTGGGAGTTATGACGGAAAAAGCACATGTTTTTGGCCAGCTTCCACTCCAAAAAGTGTTCTACAACTCCTAAACTACAAGAGATAGAGCAAACGGCATTTGGACAAAGGAGTATCCCTTCTTAAGGACGAGGACCTGGTGCTCATTTTAATGCATGAATCGTCCTTATCTGATATGTAGTTTTTTTTTTAGAAAATAAATAAAAAAAATAAAAATTGACAAAAAAGGGCACATGAAATTAACATGAAATCTAATTTTTAAAATTATTTTAAGGATACAGTCTTGTGGGCAGTAGCTTAAGGAACATTTTGATGCATAAATTGTCCTTTTATGATGTATGGTTTAGAAGTTATGGCTAAAAAATCAAAAAAATCGCAAAAAACCACGTCAAAAACTATGATTCATGTAAAAAATTTTAACTAAGATTCTTGAAAAAAAATCAAATTCCAGAAAACTTTTTTCTGAATATGCAGTCTTGTGTATATATGTATTAGAAACAATTTGGTGTATAAATCGTCCTTGTAGGATGTATGGTTTGGGAGTTATGACGGAAAAAGCACATGTTTTTGGCCAGCTTCCACTCCAAAAAGTGTTCTACAACTCCTAAACTACAAGAGATAGAGCAAACGGCATTTGGACAAAGGAGTATCCCTTCTTAAGGACGAGGACCTGGTGCTCATTTTAATGCATGAATCGTCCTTATCTGATATGTAGTTTTTATTTTAGAAAATAAATAAAAAAAATAAAAATTGACAAAAAAGGGCACATGAAATTAACATGAAATCTAATTTTTAAAATTATTTTAAGGATACAGTCTTGTGGGCAGTAGCTTAAAGAACACTTTGATGCATAAATCGTTCTTTTATGATGTATGGTTTAGAAGTTATGGCTAAAAAATCAAAAAAATCGCAAAAAACCACGTCAAAAACTATGATTCATGTAAAAAATTTTAACTAAGATTCTTGAAAAAAAATCAAATTCCAGAAAACTTTTTTCTGAATATGCAGTCTTGTGTATATATGTATTAAAAACAATTTGGTGTATAAATCGTCCTTGTAGGATGTATGGTTTGGGAGTTATGACGGAAAAAGCACATGTTTTTGGCCAGCTTCCACTCCAAAAAGTGTTCTACAACTCCTAAACTACAAGAGATAGAGCAAACGGCATTTGGACAAAGGAGTATCCCTTCTTAAGGACGAGGACCTGGTGCTCATTTTAATACATGAATCGTCCTTATCTGATATGTAGTTTTTTTTTTAGAAAATAAATAAAAAAAATAAAAATTTACAAAAAAGGGCACATGAAATTAACATGAAATCTAATTTTTAAAATTATTTTAAGGATACAGTCTTGTGGGCAGTAGCTTAAGGAACATTTTGATGCATAAATTGTCCTTTTATGATGTATAGTTTAGAAGTTATGGCTAAAAAATCAAAAAAATCGCAAAAAACCACGTCAAAAACTATGATTCATGTAAAAAATTTTAACTAAGATTCTTGAAAAAAAATCAAATTCCAGAAAACTTTTTTCTGAATATGCAGTCTTGTGTATATATGTATTAGAAACAATTTGGTGTATAAATCGTCCTTGTAGGATGTATGGTTTGGGAGTTATGACGGAAAAAGCACATGTTTTTGGCCAGCTTCCACTCCAAAAAGTGTTCTACAACTCCTAAACTACAAGAGATAGAGCAAACGGCATTTGGACAAAGGAGTATCCCTTCTTAAGGACGAGGACCTGGTGCTCATTTTAATGCATGAATCGTCCTTATCTGATATGTAGTTTTTATTTTAGAAAATAAATAAAAAAAATAAAAATTGACAAAAAAGGGCACATGAAATTAACATGAAATCTAATTTTTAAAATTATTTTAAGGATACAGTCTTGTGGGCAGTAGCTTAAGGAACATTTTGATGCATAAATCGTTCTTTTATGATGTATGGTTTAGAAGTTATGGCTAAAAAATCAAAAAAATCGCAAAAAACCACGTCAAAAACTATGATTCATGTAAAAAATTTTAACTAAGATTCTTGAAAAAAAATCAAATTCCAGAAAACTTTTTTCTGAATATGCAGTCTTGTGTATATATGTATTAGGAACAATTTGGTGTATAAATCGTCCTTGTAGGATGTATGGTTTGGGAGTTATGACGGAAAAAGCACATGTTTTTGGCCAGCTTCCACTCCAAAAAGTGTTCTGCAACTCCTAAACTACAAGAGATAGAGCAAACGGCATTTGGACAAAGGAGTATCCCTTCTTAAGGACGAGGACCTGGTGCTCATTTTAATGCATGAATCGTCCTTATCTGATATGTAGTTTTTTTTTTAGAAAATAAATAAAAAAAATAAAAATTGACAAAAAAGGGCACATGAAATTAACATGAAATCTAATTTTTAAAATTATTTTAAGGACACAGTCTTGTGGGCAGTAGCTTAAGGAACATTTTGATGCATACATCGTCCTTTTATGATGTATGGTTTAGAAGTTATGGCTAAAAAATCAAAAAAATCGCAAAAAACCACGTCAAAAACTATGATTCATGTAAAAAATTTTAACTAAGATTCTTGAAAAAAAATCAAATTCCAGAAAACTTTTTTCTGAATATGCAGTCTTGTGTATATATGTATTAGAAACAATTTGGTGTATAAATCGTCCTTGTAGGATGTATGGTTTGGGAGTTATGACGGAAAAAGCACATGTTTTTGGCCAGCTTCCACTCCAAAAAGTGTTCTACAACTCCTAAACTACAAGAGATAGAGCAAACGGCATTTGGACAAAGGAGTAGCCCTTCTTAAGGACGAGGACCTGGTGCTCATTTTAATGCATGAATCGTCCTTATCTGATATGTAGTTTTTATTTTAGAAAATAAATAAAAAAAATAAAAATTGACAAAAAAGGGCACATGAAATTAACATGAAATCTAATTTTTAAAATTATTTTAAGGATACAGTCTTGTGGGCAGTAGCTTAAGGAACATTTTGATGCATAAATCGTTCTTTTGTGATGTATGGTTTAGAAGTTATGGCTAAAAAATCAAAAAAATCGCAAAAAACCACGTCAAAAACTATGATTCATGTAAAAAATTTTAACTAAGATTCTTGAAAAAAAATCAAATTCCAGAAAACTTTTTTCTGAATATGCAGTCTTGTGTATATATGTATTAGGAACAATTTGGTGTATAAATCGTCCTTGTAGGATGTATGGTTTGGGAGTTATGACGGAAAAAGCACATGTTTTTGGCCAGCTTCCACTCCAAAAAGTGTTCTACAACTCCTAAACTACAAGAGATAGAGCAAACGGCATTTGGACAAAGGAGTAGCCCTTCTTAAGGACGAGGACCTGGTGCTCATTTTAATGCATGAATCGTCCTTATCTGATATGTAGTTTTTATTTTAGAAAATAAATAAAAAAAATAAAAATTGACAAAAAAGGGCACATGAAATTAACATGAAATCTAATTTTTAAAATTATTTTAAGGACACAGTCTTGTGGGCAGTAGCTTAAGGAACATTTTGATGCATAAATCGTCCTTTTATGATGTATGGTTTAGAAGTTATGGCTAAAAAATCAAAAAAATCGCAAAAAACCACGTCAAAAACTATGATTCATGTAAAAAATTTTAACTAAGATTCTTGAAAAAAAATCAAATTCCAGAAAACTTTTTTCTGAATATGCAGTCTTGTGTATATATGTATTAGAAACAATTTGTTGTATAAATCGTCCTTGTAGGATGTATGGTTTGGGAGTTATGACGGAAAAAGCACATGTTTTTGGCCAGCTTCCACTCCAAAAAGTGTTCTACAACTCCTAAACTACAAGATATAGAGCAAACGGCATTTGGACAAAGGAGTAGCCCTTCTTAAGGACGAGGACCTGGTGCTCATTTTAATGCATGAATCGTCCTTATCTGATATGTAGTTTTTATTTTAGAAAATAAATAAAAAAAATAAAAATTGACAAAAAAGAGCACATGAAATTAACATGAAATCTAATTTTTAAAATTATTTTAAGGATACAGTCTTGTGGGCAGTAGCTTAAGGAACATTTTGATGCATAAATTGTCCTTTTATGATGTATGGTTTAGAAGTTATGGCTAAAAAATCAAAAAAATCGCAAAAAACCACGTCAAAAACTATGATTCATGTAAAAAATTTTAACTAAGATTCTTGAAAAAAAATCAAATTCCAGAAAACTTTTTTCTGAATATGCAGTCTTGTGTATATATGTATTAGAAACAATTTGTTGTATAAATCGTCCTTGTAGGATGTATGGTTTGGGAGTTATGACGGAAAAAGCACATGTTTTTGGCCAGCTTCCACTCCAAAAAGTGTTCTACAACTCCTAAACTACAAGAGATAGAGCAAACGGCATTTGGACAAAGGAGTATCCCTTCTTAAGGACGAGGACCTGGTGCTCATTTTAATGCATGAATCGTCCTTATCTGATATGTAGTTTTTTTTTTAGAAAATAAATAAAAAAAATAAAAATTGACAAAAAAGGGCACATGAAATTAACATGAAATCTAATTTTTAAAATTATTTTAAGGACACAGTCTTGTGGGCAGTAGCTTAAGGAACATTTTGATGCATAAATCGTCCTTTTATGATGTATGGTTTAGAAGTTATGGCTAAAAAATCAAAAAAATCGCAAAAAACCACGTCAAAAACTATGATTCATGTAAAAAATTTTAACTAAGATTCTTGAAAAAAATCAAATTCCAGAAAACTTTTTTCTGAATATCCAGTCTTGTGTATATATGTATTAGAAACAATTTGGTGTATAAATCGTCCTTGTAGGATGTATGGTTTGGGAGTTATGACGGAAAAAGCACATGTTTTTGGCCAGCTTCCACTCCAAAAAGTGTTCTACAACTCCTAAACTACAAGAGATAGAGCAAACGGAATTTGGACAAAGGAGTATCCCTTCTTAAGGACGAGGACCTGGTGCTCATTTTAATGCATGAATCGTCCTTATCTGATATGTAGTTTTTATTTTAGAAAATAAATAAAAAAAATAAAAATTGACAAAAAAGGGCACATGAAATTAACATGAAATCTAATTTTTAAAATTATTTTAAGGATACAGTCTTGTGGGCAGTAGCTTAAGGAACATTTTGATGCATAAATTGTCCTTTTATGATGTATGGTTTAGAAGTTATGGCTAAAAAATCAAAAAAATCGCAAAAAACCACGTCAAAAACTATGATTCATGTAAAAAATTTTAACTAAGATTCTTGAAAAAAAATCAAATTCCAGAAAACTTTTTTCTGAATATGCAGTCTTGTGTATATATGTATTAGAAACAATTTGGTGTATAAATCGTCCTTGTAGGATGTATGGTTTGGGAGTTATGACGGAAAAAGCACATGTTTTTGGCCAGCTTCCACTCCAAAAAGTGTTCTACAACTCCTAAACTACAAGAGATAGAGCAAACGGCATTTGGACAAAGGAGTATCCCTTCTTAAGGACGAGGACCTGGTGCTCATTTTAATGCATGAATCGTCCTTATCTGATATGTAGTTTTTTTTTTAGAAAATAAATAAAAAAAATAAAAATTGACAAAAAAGGGCACATGAAATTAACATGAAATCTAATTTTTAAAATTATTTTAAGGATACAGTCTTGTGGGCAGTAGCTTAAGGAATATTTTGATGCATAAATTGTCCTTTTATGATGTATGGTTTAGAAGTTATGGCTAAAAAATTAAAAAAATCGCAAAAAACCACGTCAAAAACTATGATTCATGTAAAAAATTTTAACTAGGATTCTTGAAAAAAATCAAATTCCAGAAAACTTTTTTCTGAATATGCAGTCTTGTGTATATATGTATTAGAAACAATTTGGTGTATAAATCGTCCTTGTAGGATGTATGGTTTGGGAGTTATGACGGAAAAAGCACATGTTTTTGGCCAGCTTCCACTCCAAAAAGTGTTCTACAACTCCTAAACTACAAGAGATAGAGCAAACGGCATTTGGACAAAGGAGTATCCCTTCTTAAGGACGAGGACCTGGTGCTCATTTTAATGCATGAATCGTCCTTATCTGATATGTAGTTTTTTTTTTAGAAAATAAATAAAAAAAATAAAAATTGACAAAAAAGGGCACATGAAATTAACATGAAATCTAATTTTTAAAATTATTTTAAGGATACAGTCTTGTGGGCAGTAGCTTAAGGAACATTTTGATGCATCAATCGTCCTTTTATGATGTATGGTTTAGAAGTTATGGCTAAAAAATCAAAAAAATCGCAAAAAACCACGTCAAAAACTATGATTCATGTAAAAAATTTTAACTAAGATTCTTGAAAAAAAATCAAATTCCAGAAAACTTTTTTCTGAATATGCAGTCTTGTGTATATATGTATTAGAAACAATTTGGTGTATAAATCGTCCTTGTAGGATGTATGGTTTGGGAGTTATGACGGAAAAAGCACATGTTTTTGGCCAGCTTCCACTCCAAAAAGTGTTCTACAACTCCTAAACTACAAGAGATAGAGCAAACGGCATTTGGACAAAGGAGTATCCCTTCTTAAGGACGAGGACCTGGTGCTCATTTTAATGCATGAATCGTCCTTATCTGATATGTAGTTTTTTTTTTAGAAAATAAATAAAAAAAATAAAAATTGACAAAAAAGGGCACATGAAATTAACATGAAATCTAATTTTTAAAATTATTTTAAGGATACAGTCTTGTGGGCAGTAGCTTAAGGAACATTTTGATGCATAAATTGTCCTTTTATGATGTATGGTTTAGAAGTTATGGCTAAAAAATCAAAAAAATCGCAAAAAACCACGTCAAAAACTATGATTCATGTAAAAAATTTTAACTAAGATTCTTGAAAAAAAATCAAATTCCAGAAAACTTTTTTCTGAATATGCAGTCTTGTGTATATATGTATTAGAAACAATTTGGTGTATAAATCGTCCTTGTAGGATGTATGGTTTGGGAGTTATGACGGAAAAAGCACATGTTTTTGGCCAGCTTCCACTCCAAAAAGTGTTCTACAACTCCTAAACTACAAGAGATAGAGCAAACGGCATTTGGACAAAGGAGTATCCCTTCTTAAGGACGAGGACCTGGTGCTCATTTTAATGCATGAATCGTCCTTATCTGATATGTAGTTTTTTTTTTAGAAAATAAATAAAAAAAATAAAAATTGACAAAAAAGGGCACATGAAATTAACATGAAATCTAATTTTTAAAATTATTTTAAGGATACAGTCTTGTGGGCAGTAGCTTAAAGAATATTTTGATGCATAAATCGTCCTTTTATGATGTATGGTTTAGAAGTTATGGCTAAAAAATCAAAAAAATCGCAAAAAACCACGTCAAAAACTATGATTCATGTAAAAAATTTTAACTAAGATTCTTGAAAAAAAATCAAATTCCAGAAAACTTTTTTCTGAATATTCAGTCTTGTGTATATATGTATTAGAAACAATTTGGTGTATAAATCGTCCTTGTAGGATGTATGGTTTGGGAGTTATGACGGAAAAAGCACATGTTTTTGGCCAGCTTCCACTCCAAAAAGTGTTCTACAACTCCTAAACTACAAGAGATAGAGCAAACGGCATTTGGACAAAGGAGTATCCCTTCTTAAGGACGAGGACCTGGTGCTCATTTTAATGCATGAATCGTCCTTATCTGATATGTAGTTTTTTTTTTAGAAAATAAATAAAAAAAATAAAAATTGACAAAAAAGGGCACATGAAATTAACATGAAATCTAATTTTTAAAATTATTTTAAGGATACAGTCTTGTGGGCAGTAGCTTAAGGAACATTTTGATGCATAAATCGTCCTTTTATGATGTATGGTTTAGAAGTTATGGCTAAAAAATCAAAAAAATCGCAAAAAACCACGTCAAAAACTATGATTCATGTAAAAAATTTTAACTAAGATTCTTGAAAAAAAATCAAATTCCAGAAAACTTTTTTCTGAATATGCAGTCTTGTGTATATATGTATTAGAAACAATTTGGTGTATAAATCGTCCTTGTAGGATGTATGGTTTGGGAGTTATGACGGAAAAAGCACATGTTTTTGGCCAGCTTCCACTCCAAAAAGTGTTCTACAACTCCTAAACTACAAGAGATAGAGCAAACGGCATTTGGACAAAGGAGTATCCCTTCTTAAGGACGAGGACCTGGTGCTCATTTTAATGCATGAATCGTCCTTATCTGATATGTAGTTTTTATTTTAGAAAATAAATAAAAAAAATAAAAATTGACAAAAAAGGGCACATGAAATTAACATGAAATCTAATTTTTAAAATTATTTTAAGGATACAGTCTTGTGGGCAGTAGCTTAAGGAACATTTTGATGCATAAATTGTCCTTTTATGATGTATGGTTTAGAAGTTATGGCTAAAAAATCAAAAAAATCGCAAAAAACCACGTCAAAAACTATGATTCATGTAAAAAATTTTAACTAAGATTCTTGAAAAAAAATCAAATTCCAGAAAACTTTTTTCTGAATATGCAGTCTTGTGTATATATGTATTAGAAACAATTTGGTGTATAAATCGTCCTTGTAGGATGTATGGTTTGGGAGTTATGACGGAAAAAGCACATGTTTTTGGCCAGCTTCCACTCCAAAAAGTGTTCTACAACTCCTAAACTACAAGAGATAGAGCAAACGGCATTTGGACAAAGGAGTATCCCTTCTTAAGGACGAGGACCTGGTGCTCATTTTAATGCATGAATCGTCCTTATCTGATATGTAGTTTTTATTTTAGAAAATAAATAAAAAAAATAAAAATTGACAAAAAAGGGCACATGAAATTAACATGAAATCTAATTTTTAAAATTATTTTAAGGATACAGTCTTGTGGGCAGTAGCTTAAGGAACATTTTGATGCATAAATTGTCCTTTTATGATGTATGGTTTAGAAGTTATGGCTAAAAAATCAAAAAAATCGCAAAAAACCACGTCAAAAACTATGATTCATGTAAAAAATTTTAACTAAGATTCTTGAAAAAAAATCAAATTCCAGAAAACTTTTTTCTGAATATGCAGTCTTGTGTATATATGTATTAGAAACAATTTGGTGTATAAATCGTCCTTGTAGGATGTATGGTTTCGGAGTTATGACGGAAAAAGCACATGTTTTTGGCCAGCTTCCACTCCAAAAAGTGTTCTACAACTCCTAAACTACAAGAGATAGAGCAAACGGCATTTGGACAAAGGAGTATCCCTTCTTAAGGACGAGGACCTGGTGCTCATTTTAATGCATGAATCGTCCTTATCTGATATGTAGTTTTTTTTTAGAAAATAAATAAAAAAAATAAAAATTGACAAAAAAGGGCACATGAAATTAACATGAAATCTAATTTTTAAAATTATTTTAAGGATACAGTCTTGTGGGCAGTAGCTTAAGGAACATTTTGATGCATAAATTGTCCTTTTATGATGTATGGTTTAGAAGTTATGGCTAAAAAATCAAAAAAATCGCAAAAAACCACGTCAAAAACTATGATTCATGTAAAAAATTTTAACTAAGATTCTTGAAAAAAAATCAAATTCCAGAAAACTTTTTTCTGAATATGCAGTCTTGTGTATATATGTATTAAAAACAATTTGGTGTATAAATCGTCCTTGTAGGATGTATGGTTTGGGAGTTATGACGGAAAAAGCACATGTTTTTGGCCAGCTTCCACTCCAAAAAGTGTTCTACAACTCCTAAACTACAAGAGATAGAGCAAACGGCATTTGGACAAAGGAGTATCCCTTCTTAAGGACGAGGACCTGGTGCTCATTTTAATACATGAATCGTCCTTATCTGATATGTAGTTTTTTTTTTAGAAAATAAATAAAAAAAATAAAAATTGACAAAAAAGGGCACATGAAATTAACATGAAATCTAATTTTTAAAATTATTTTAAGGATACAGTCTTGTGGGCAGTAGCTTAAGGAACATTTTGATGCATAAATTGTCCTTTTATGATGTATGGTTTAGAAGTTATGGCTAAAAAATCAAAAAAATCGCAAAAAACCACGTCAAAAACTATGATTCATGTAAAAAATTTTAACTAAGATTCTTGAAAAAAAATCAAATTCCAGAAAACTTTTTTCTGAATATGCAGTCTTGTGTATATATGTATTAGAAACAATTTGGTGTATAAATCGTCCTTGTAGGATGTATGGTTTGGGAGTTATGACGGAAAAAGCACATGTTTTTGGCCAGCTTCCACTCCAAAAAGTGTTCTACAACTCCTAAACTACAAGAGATAGAGCAAACGGCATTTGGACAAAGGAGTATCCCTTCTTAAGGACGAGGACCTGGTGCTCATTTTAATGCATGAATCGTCCTTATCTGATATGTAGTTTTTTTTTAGAAAATAAATAAAAAAAATAAAAATTGACAAAAAAGGGCACATGAAATTAACATGAAATCTAATTTTTAAAATTATTTTAAGGATACAGTCTTGTGGGAAGTAGCTTAAGGAACATTTTGATGCATAAATTGTCCTTTTATGATGTATGGTTTAGAAGTTATGGCTAAAAAATCAAAAAAATCGCAAAAAACCACGTCAAAAACTATGATTCATGTAAAAAATTTTAACTAAGATTCTTGAAAAAAAATCAAATTCCAGAAAACTTTTTTCTGAATATGCAGTCTTGTGTATATATGTATTAGAAACAATTTGGTGTATAAATCGTCCTTGTAGGATGTATGGTTTGGGAGTTATGACGGAAAAAGCACATGTTTTTGGCCAGCTTCCACTCCAAAAAGTGTTCTACAACTCCTAAACTACAAGAGATAGAGCAAACGGCATTTGGACAAAGGAGTATCCCTTCTTAAGGACGAGGACCTGGTGCTCATTTTAATGCATGAATCGTCCTTATCTGATATGTAGTTTTTTTTTTAGAAAATAAATAAAAAAAATAAAAATTGACAAAAAAGGGCACATGAAATTAACATGAAATCTAATTTTTAAAATTATTTTAAGGATACAGTCTTGTGGGCAGTAGCTTAAGGAACATTTTGATGCATAAATTGTCCTTTTATGATGTATGGTTTAGAAGTTATGGCTAAAAAATCAAAAAAATCGCAAAAAACCACGTCAAAAACTATGATTCATGTAAAAAATTTTAACTAAGATTCTTGAAAAAAAATCAAATTCCAGAAAACTTTTTTCTAAATATGCAGTCTTGTGTATATATGTATTAGAAACAATTTGGTGTATAAATCGTCCTTGTAGGATGTATGGTTTGGGAGTTATGACGGAAAAAGCACATGTTTTTGGCCAGCTTCCACTCCAAAAAGTGTTCTACAACTCCTAAACTACAAGAGATAGAGCAAACGGCATTTGGACAAAGGAGTATCCCTTCTTAAGGACGAGGACCTGGTGCTCATTTTAATGCATGAATCGTCCTTATCTGATATGTAGTTTTTTTTTAGAAAATAAATAAAAAAAATAAAAATTGACAAAAAAGGGCACATGAAATTAACATGAAATCTAATTTTTAAAATTATTTTAAGGATACAGTCTTGTGGGCAGTAGCTTAAGGAACATTTTGATGCATAAATTGTCCTTTTATGATGTATGGTTTAGAAGTTATGGCTAAAAAATCAAAAAAATCGCAAAAAACCACGTCAAAAACTATGATTCATGTAAAAAATTTTAACTAAGATTCTTGAAAAAAAATCAAATTCCAGAAAACTTTTTTCTGAATATGCAGTCTTGTGTATATATGTATTAGAAACAATTTGGTGTATAAATCGTCCTTGTAGGATGTATGGTTTGGGAGTTATGACGGAAAAAGCACATGTTTTTGGCCAGCTTCCACTCCAAAAAGTGTTCTACAACTCCTAAACTACAAGAGATAGAGCAAACGGCATTTGGACAAAGGAGTATCCCTTCTTAAGGACGAGGACCTGGTGCTCATTTTAATGCATGAATCGTCCTTATCTGATATGTAGTTTTTTTTTTAGAAAATAAATAAAAAAAATAAAAATTGACAAAAAAGGGCACATGAAATTAACATGAAATCTAATTTTTAAAATTATTTTAAGGATACAGTCTTGTGGGCAGTAGCTTAAGGAACATTTTGATGCATAAATTGTCCTTTTATGATGTATGGTTTAGAAGTTATGGCTAAAAAATCAAAAAAATCGCAAAAAACCACGTCAAAAACTATGATTCATGTAAAAAATTTTAACTAAGATTCTTGAAAAAAATCAAATTCCAGAAAACTTTTTTCTGAATATGCAGTCTTGTGTATATATGTATTAGAAACAATTTGGTGTATAAATCGTCCTTGTAGGATGTATGGTTTGGGAGTTATGACAGAAAAAGCACATGTTTTTGGCCAGCTTCCACTCCAAAAAGTGTTCTACAACTCCTAAACTACAAGAGATAGAGCAAACGGCATTTGGACAAAGGAGTATCCCTTCTTAAGGACGAGGACCTGATGCTCATTTTAATGCATGAATCGTCCTTATCTGATATGTAGTTTTTATTTTAGAAAATAAATAAAAAAAATAAAAATTGACAAAAAAGGGCACATGAAATTAACATGAAATCTAATTTTTAAAATTATTTTAAGGATACAGTCTTGTGGGCAGTAGCTTAAGGAACATTTTGATGCATAAATTGTCCTTTCATGATGTATGGTTTAGAAGTTATGGCTAAAAAATCAAAAAAATCGCAAAAAACCACGTCAAAAACTATGATTCATGTAAAAAATTTTAACTAAGATTCTTGAAAAAAAAATCAAATTCCAGAAAACTTTTTTCTGAATATGCAGTCTTGTGTATATATGTATTAGAAACAATTTGGTGTATAAATCGTCCTTGTAGGATGTATGGTTTCGGAGTTATGACGGAAAAAGCACATGTTTGTGGCCAGCTTCCACTCCAAAAAGTGTTCTACAACTCCTAAACTACAAGAGATAGAGCAAACGGCATTTGGACAAAGGAGTATCCCTTCTTAAGGACGAGGACCTGGTGCTCATTTTAATGCATGAATCGTCCTTATCTGATATGTAGTTTTTTTTTTAGAAAATAAATAAAAAAAATAAAAATTGACAAAAAAGGGCACATGAAATTAACATGAAATCTAATTTTTAAAATTATTTTAAGGATACAGTCTTGTGGGCAGTAGCTTAAGGAACATTTTGATGCATAAATTGTCCTTTTATGATGTATGGTTTAGAAGTTATGGCTAAAAAATCAAAAAAATCGCAAAAAACCACGTCAAAAACTATGATTCATGTAAAAAATTTTAACTAAGATTCTTGAAAAAAAATCAAATTCCAGAAAACTTTTTTCTGAATATGCAGTCTTGTGTATATATGTATTAGAAACAATTTGGTGTATAAATCGTCCTTGTAGGATGTATGGTTTGGGAGTTATGACGGAAAAAGCACATGTTTTTGGCCAGCTTCCACTCCAAAAAGTGTTCTACAACTCCTAAACTACAAGAGATAGAGCAAACGGCATTTGGACAAAGGAGTATCCCTTCTTAAGGACGAGGACCTGGTGCTCATTTTAATGCATGAATCGTCCTTATCTGATATGTAGTTTTTTTTTTAGAAAATAAATAAAAAAAATAAAAATTGACAAAAAAGGGCACATGAAATTAACATGAAATCTAATTTTTAAAATTATTTTAAGGATACAGTCTTGTGGGCAGTAGCTTAAGGAACATTTTGATGCATAAATTGTCCTTTTATGATGTATGGTTTAGAAGTTATGGCTAAAAAATCAAAAAAATCGCAAAAAACCACGTCAAAAACTATGATTCATGTAAAAAATTTTAACTAAGATTCTTGAAA
Source organism: Dichetophora obliterata (assembly GCA_963920525.1). Lineage (NCBI taxonomy): Eukaryota > Metazoa > Arthropoda > Insecta > Diptera > Sciomyzidae > Dichetophora > Dichetophora obliterata. Next base: position 14,559,937 of record OY986439.1, on the reverse strand, counting down.
AAAATCAAATTCCAGAAAACTTTTTTCTGAATATGCAGTCTTGTGTATATATGTATTAGAAACAATTTGGTGTATAAATCGTCCTTGTAGGATGTATGGTTTGGGAGTTATGACAGAAAAAGCACATGTTTTTGGCCAGCTTCCACTCCAAAAAGTGTTCTACAACTCCTAAACTACAAGAGATAGAGCAAACGGCATTTGGACAAAGGAGTATCCCTTCTTAAGGACGAGGACCTGGTGCTCATTTTAATGCATGAATCGTCCTTATCTGATATGTAGTTTTTATTTTAGAAAATAAATAAAAAAAATAAAAATTGACAAAAAAGGGCACATGAAATTAACATGAAATCTAATTTTTAAAATTATTTTAAGGATACAGTCTTGTGGGCAGTAGCTTAAGGAACATTTTGATGCATAAATTGTCCTTTCATGATGTATGGTTTAGAAGTTATGGCTAAAAAATCAAAAAAATCGCAAAAAACCACGTCAAAAACTATGATTCATGTAAAAAATTTTAACTAAGATTCTTGAAAAAAAAATCAAATTCCAGAAAACTTTTTTCTGAATATGCAGTCTTGTGTATATATGTATTAGAAACAATTTGGTGTATAAATCGTCCTTGTAGGATGTATGGTTTCGGAGTTATGACGGAAAAAGCACATGTTTGTGGCCAGCTTCCACTCCAAAAAGTGTTCTACAACTCCTAAACTACAAGAGATAGAGCAAACGGCATTTGGACAAAGGAGTATCCCTTCTTAAGGACGAGGACCTGGTGCTCATTTTAATGCATGAATCGTCCTTATCTGATATGTAGTTTTTTTTTTAGAAAATAAATAAAAAAAATAAAAATTGACAAAAAAGGGCACATGAAATTAACATGAAATCTAATTTTTAAAATTATTTTAAGGATACAGTCTTGTGGGCAGTAGCTTAAGGAACATTTTGATGCATAAATTGTCCTTTTATGATGTATGGTTTAGAAGTTATGGCTAAAAAATCAAAAAAATCGCAAAAAACCACGTCAAAAACTATGATTCATGTAAAAAATTTTAACTAAGATTCTTGAAAAAAAATCAAATTCCAGAAAACTTTTTTCTGAATATGCAGTCTTGTGTATATATGTATTAGAAACAATTTGGTGTATAAATCGTCCTTGTAGGATGTATGGTTTGGGAGTTATGACGGAAAAAGCACATGTTTTTGGCCAGCTTCCACTCCAAAAAGTGTTCTACAACTCCTAAACTACAAGAGATAGAGCAAACGGCATTTGGACAAAGGAGTATCCCTTCTTAAGGACGAGGACCTGGTGCTCATTTTAATGCATGAATCGTCCTTATCTGATATGTAGTTTTTATTTTAGAAAATAAATAAAAAAAATAAAAATTGACAAAAAAGGGCACATGAAATTCACATGAAATCTAATTTTTAAAATTATTTTAAGGATACAGTCTTGTGGGCAGTAGCTTAAGGAACATTTTGATGCATAAATCGTTCTTTTATGATGTATGGTTTAGAAGTTATGGCTAAAAAATAAAAAAAATCGCAAAAAACCACGTCAAAAACTATGATTCATGTAAAAAATTTTAACTAAGATTCTTGAAAAAAAATCAAATTCCAGAAAACTCTTTTCTGAATATGCAGTCTTGTGTATATATGTATTAGAAACAATTTGGTGTATAAATCGTCCTTGTAGGATGTATGGTTTGGGAGTTATGACGGAAAAAGCACATGTTTTTGGCCAGCTTCCACTCCAAAAAGTGTTCTACAACTCCTAAACTACAAGAGATAGAGCAAACGGCATTTGGACAAAGGAGTATCCCTTCTTAAGGACGAGGACCTGGTGCTCATTTTAATGCATGAATCGTCCTTATCTGATATGTAGTTTTTATTTTAGAAAATAAATAAAAAAAATAAAAATTGACAAAAAAGGGCACATGAAATTAACATGAAATCTAATTTTTAAAATTATTTTAAGGATACAGTCTTGTGGGCAGTAGCTTAAGGAACATTTTGATGCATAAATTGTCCTTTTATGATGTATGGTTTAGAAGTTATGGCTAAAAAATCAAAAAAATCGCAAAAAACCACGTCAAAAACTATGATTCATGTAAAAAATTTTAACTAAGATTCTTGAAAAAAAATCAAATTTCAGAAAACTTTTTTCTGAATATGCAGTCTTGTGTATATATGTATTAGAAACAATTTGGTGTATAAATCGTCCTTGTAGGATGTATGGTTTGGGAGTTATGACTGAAAAAGCACATGTTTTTGGCCAGCTTCCACTCCAAAAAGTGTTCTACAACTCCTAAACTACAAGAGATAGAGCAAACGGCATTTGGACAAAGAAGTATCCCTTCTTAAGGACGAGGACCTGGTGCTCATTTTAATGCATGAATCGTCCTTATCTGATATGTAGTTTTTATTTTAGAAAATAAATAAAAAAAATAAAAATTGACAAAAAAGGGCACATGAAATTCACATGAAATCTAATTTTTAAAATTATTTTAAGGATACAGTCTTGTGGGCAGTAGCTTAAGGAACATTTTGATGCATAAATCGTTCTTTTATGATGTATGGTTTAGAAGTTATGGCTAAAAAATCAAAAAAATCGCAAAAAACCACGTCAAAAACTATGATTCATGTAAAAAATTTTAACTAAGATTCTTGAAAAAAAAATCAAATTCCAGAAAACTTTTTTCTGAATATGCAGTCTTGTGTATATATGTATTAGAAACAATTTGGTGTATAAATCGTCCTTGTAGGATGTATGGTTTGGGAGTTACGACGGAAAAAGCACATGTTTTTGGCCAGCTTCCACTCCAAAAAGTGTTCTACAACTCCTAAACTACAAGAGATAGAGCAAACGGCATTTGGACAAAGGAGTATCCCTTCTTAAGGACGAGGACCTGGTGCTCATTTTAATGCATGAATCGTCCTTATCTGATATGTAGTTTTTATTTTAGAAAATAAATAAAAAAAATAAAAATTGACAAAAAAGGGCACATGAAATTAACATGAAATCTAATTTTTAAAATTATTTTAAGGATACAGTCTTGTGGGCAGTAGCTTAAAGAACATTTTGATGCATAAATCGTCCTTTTATGATGTATGGTTTAGAAGTTATGGCTAAAAAATCAAAAAAATCGCAAAAAACCACGTCAAAAACTATGATTCATGTAAAAAATTTTAACTAAGATTCTTGAAAAAAAATCAAATTCCAGAAAACTTTTTTCTGAATATGCAGTCTTGTGTATATATGTATTAGAAACAATTTGGTGTATAAATCGTCCTTGTAGGATGTATGGTTTGGGAGTTATGACAGAAAAAGCACATGTTTTTGGCCAGCTTCCACTCCAAAAAGTGTTCTACAACTCCTAAACTACAAGAGATAGAGCAAACGGCATTTGGACAAAGGAGTATCCCTTCTTAAGGACGAGGACCTTGTTCTCATTTTAATGCATGAATCGTCCTTATCTGATATGTAGTTTTTATTTTAGAAAATAAATAAAAAAAATAAAAATTGACAAAAAAGGGCACATGAAATTAACATGAAATCTAATTTTTAAAATTATTTTAAGGATACAGTCTTGTGGGCAGTAGCTTAAGGAACATTTTGATGCATCAATCGTTCTTTTATGATGTATGGTTTAGAAGTTATGGCTAAAAAATCAAAAAAATCGCAAAAAACCACGTCAAAAACTATGATTCATGTAAAAAATTTTAACTAAGATTCTTGAAAAAAAAATCAAATTCCAGAAAACTTTTTTCTGAATATGCAGTCTTGTGTATATATGTATTAGAAACAATTTGGTGTATAAATCGTCCTTGTAGGATGTATGGTTTGGGAGTTACGACGGAAAAAGCACATGTTTTTGGCCAGCTTCCACTCCAAAAAGTGTTCTACAACTCCTAAACTACAAGAGATAGAGCAAACGGCATTTGGACAAAGAAGTATCCCTTCTTAAGGACGAGGACCTGGTGCTCATTTTAATGCATGAATCGTCCTTATCTGATATGTAGTTTTTATTTTAGAAAATAAATAAAAAAAATAAAAATTGACAAAAAAGGGCACATGAAATTCACATGAAATCTAATTTTTAAAATTATTTTAAGGATACAGTCTTGTGGGCAGTAGCTTAAGGAACATTTTGATGCATAAATCGTTCTTTTATGATGTATGGTTTAGAAGTTATGGCTAAAAAATCAAAAAAATCGCAAAAAACCACGTCAAAAACTATGATTCATGTAAAAAATTTTAACTAAGATTCTTGAAAAAAAAATCAAATTCCAGAAAACTTTTTTCTGAATATGCAGTCTTGTGTATATATGTATTAGAAACAATTTGGTGTATAAATCGTCCTTGTAGGATGTATGGTTTGGGAGTTACGACGGAAAAAGCACATGTTTTTGGCCAGCTTCCACTCCAAAAAGTGTTCTACAACTCCTAAACTACAAGAGATAGAGCAAACGGCATTTGGACAAAGGAGTATCCTTTCTTAAGGACGAGGACCTGGTGCTCATTTTAATGCATGAATCGTCCTTATCTGATATGTAGTTTTTATTTTAGAAAATAAATAAAAAAAATAAAAATTGACAAAAAAGGGCACATGAAATTAACATGAAATCTAATTTTTAAAATTATTTTAAGGATACAGTCTTGTGGACAGTAGCTTAAAGAACATTTTGATGCATAAATCGTCCTTTTATGATGTATGGTTTAGAAGTTATGGCTAAAAAATCAAAAAAATCGCAAAAAACCACGTCAAAAACTATGATTCATGTAAAAAATTTTAACTAAGATTCTTGAAAAAAAATCAAATTCCAGAAAACTTTTTTCTGAATATGCAGTCTTGTGTATATATGTATTAGAAACAATTTGGTGTATAAATCGTCCTTGTAGGATGTATGGTTTGGGAGTTATGACAGAAAAAGCACATGTTTTTGGCCAGCTTCCACTCCAAAAAGTGTTCTACAACTCCTAAACTACAAGAGATAGAGCAAACGGCATTTGGACAAAGGAGTATCCCTTCTTAAGGACGAGGACCTTGTTCTCATTTTAATGCATGAATCGTCCTTATCTGATATGTAGTTTTTATTTTAGAAAATAAATAAAAAAAATAAAAATTGACAAAAAAGGGCACATGAAATTAACATGAAATCTAATTTTTAAAATTATTTTAAGGATACAGTCTTGTGGGCAGTAGCTTAAGGAACATTTTGATGCATCAATCGTTCTTTTATGATGTATGGTTTAGAAGTTATGGCTAAAAAATCAAAAAAATCGCAAAAAACCACGTCAAAAACTATGATTCATGTAAAAAATTTTAACTAAGATTCTTGAAAAAAAAATCAAATTCCAGAAAACTTTTTTCTGAATATGCAGTCTTGTGTATATATGTATTAGAAACAATTTGGTGTATAAATCGTCCTTGTAGGATGTATGGTTTGGGAGTTACGACGGAAAAAGCACATGTTTTTGGCCAGCTTCCACTCCAAAAAGTGTTCTACAACTCCTAAACTACAAGAGATAGAGCAAACGGCATTTGGACAAAGAAGTATCCCTTCTTAAGGACGAGGACCTGGTGCTCATTTTAATGCATGAATCGTCCTTATCTGATATGTAGTTTTTATTTTAGAAAATAAATAAAAAAAATAAAAATTGACAAAAAAGGGCACATGAAATTCACATGAAATCTAATTTTTAAAATTATTTTAAGGATACAGTCTTGTGGGCAGTAGCTTAAGGAACTTTTTGATGCATAAATCGTTCTTTTATGATGTATGGTTTAGAAGTTATGGCTAAAAAATCAAAAAAATCGCAAAAAACCACGTCAAAAACTATGATTCATGTAAAAAATTTTAACTAAGATTCTTGAAAAAAAAATCAAATTCCAGAAAACTTTTTTCTGAATATGCAGTCTTGTGTATATATGTATTAGAAACAATTTGGTGTATAAATCGTCCTTGTAGGATGTATGGTTTGGGAGTTACGACGGAAAAAGCACATGTTTTTGGCCAGCTTCCACTCCAAAAAGTGTTCTACAACTCCTAAACTACAAGAGATAGAGCAAACGGCATTTGGACAAAGGAGTATCCCTTCTTAAGGACGAGGACCTGGTGCTCATTTTAATGCATGAATCGTCCTTATCTGATATGTAGTTTTTATTTTAGAAAATAAATAAAAAAAATAAAAATTGACAAAAAAGGGCACATGAAATTAACATGAAATCTAATTTTTAAAATTATTTTAAGGATACAGTCTTGTGGGCAGTAGCTTAAGGAACATTTTGATGCATAAATTGTCCTTTTATGATGTATGGTTTAGAAGTTATGGCTAAAAAATCAAAAAAATCGCAAAAAACCACGTCAAAAACTATGATTCATGTAAAAAATTTTAACTAAGATTCTTGAAAAAAAATCAAATTCCAGAAAACTTTTTTCTGAATATGCAGTCTTGTGTATATATGTATTAGAAACAATTTGGTGTATAAATCGTCCTTGTAGGATGTATGGTTTGGGAGTTATGACGGAAAAAGCACATGTTTTTGGCCAGCTTCCACTCCAAAAAGTGTTCTACAACTCCTAAACTACAAGAGATAGAGCAAACGGCATTTGGACAAAGGAGTATCCCTTCTTAAGGACGAGGACCTGGTGCTCATTTTAATGCATGAATCGTCCTTATCTGATATGTAGTTTTTATTTTAGAAAATAAATAAAAAAAATAAAAATTGACAAAAAAGGGCACATGAAATTAACATGAAATCTAATTTTTAAAATTATTTTAAGGATACAGTCTTGTGGGCAGTAGCTTAAGGAACATTTTGATGCATAAATCGTCCTTTTATGATGTATGGTTTAGAAGTTATGGCTAAAAAATCAAAAAAATCGCAAAAAACCACGTCAAAAACTATGATTCATGTAAAAAATTTTAACTAAGATTCTTGAAAAAAAATCAAATTCCAGAAAACTTTTTTCTGAATATGCAGTCTTGTGTATATATGTATTAGAAACAATTTGGTGTATAAATCGTCCTTGTAGGATGTATGGTTTGGGAGTTATGACGGAAAAAGCACATGTTTTTGGCCAGCTTCCACTCCAAAAAGTGTTCTACAACTCCTAAACTACAAGAGATAGAGCAAACGGCATTTGGACAAAGGAGTATCCCTTCTTAAGGACGAGGACCTGGTGCTCATTTTAATGCATGAATCGTCCTTATCTGATATGTAGTTTTTATTTTAGAAAATAAATAAAAAAAATAAAAATTGACAAAAAAGGGCACATGAAATTAACATGAAATCTAATTTTTAAAATTATTTTAAGGATACAGTCTTGTGGGCAGTAGCTTAAGGAACATTTTGATGCATAAATTGTCCTTTTATGATGTATGGTTTAGAAGTTATGGCTAAAAAATCAAAAAAATCGCAAAAAACCACGTCAAAAACTATGATTCATGTAAAAAATTTTAACAAGATTCTTGAAAAAAAATCAAATTCCAGAAAACTTTTTTCTGAATATGCAGTCTTGTGTATATATGTATTAGAAACAATTTGGTGTATAAATCGCCCTTGTAGGATGTATGGTTTGGGAGTTATGACGGAAAAAGCACATGTTTTTGGCCAGCTTCCACTTCAAAAAGTGTTCTACAACTCCTAAACTACAAAAGATAGAGCAAACGGCATTTGGACAAAGGAGTATCCCTTCTTAAGGACGAGGACCTGGTGCTCATTTTAATGCATGAATCGTCCTTATCTGATATGTAGTTTTTATTTTAGAAAATAAATAAAAAAAATAAAAATTGACAAAAAAGGGCACATGAAATTAACATGAAATCTAATTTTTAAAATTATTTTAAGGATACAGTCTTGTGGGCAGTAGCTTAAGGAACATTTTGATGCATAAATTGTCCTTTTATGATGTATGGTTTAGAAGTTATGGCTAAAAAATCAAAAAAATCGCAAAAAACCACGTCAAAAACTATGATTCATGTAAAAAATTTTAACTAAGATTCTTGAAAAAAATCAAATTCCAGAAAACTTTTTTCTGAATATGCAGTCTTGTGTATATATGTATTAGAAACAATTTGGTGTATAAATCGTCCTTGTAGGATGTATGGTTTGGGAGTTATGACGGAAAAAGCACATGTTTTTGGCCAGCTTCCACTCCAAAAAGTGTTCTACAACTCCTAAACTACAAGAGATAGAGCAAACGGCATTTGGACAAAGGAGTATCCCTTCTTAAGGACGAGGACCTGGTGCTCATTTTAATGCATGAATCGTCCTTATCTGATATGTAGTTTTTATTTTAGAAAATAAATAAAAAAAATAAAAATTGACAAAAAAGGGCACATGAAATTAACATGAAATCTAATTTTTAAAATTATTTTAAGGATACAGTCTTGTGGGCAGTAGCTTAAAGAACATTTTGATGCATAAATCGTCCTTTTATGATGTATGGTTTAGAAGTTATGGCTAAAAAATCAAAAAAATCGCAAAAAACCACGTCAAAAACTATGATTCATGTAAAAAATTTTAACTAAGATTCTTGAAAAAAAATCAAATTCCAGAAAACTTTTTTCTGAATATGCAGTCTTGTGTATATACGTATTAGAAACAATTTGGTGTATAAATCGTCCTTGTAGGATGTATGGTTTGGGAGTTATGACGGAAAAAGCACATGTTTTTGGCCAGCTTCCACTCCAAAAAGTGTTCTACAACTCCTAAACTACAAGAGATAGAGCAAACGGCATTTGGACAAAGGAGTATCCCTTCTTAAGGACGAGGACCTGGTGCTCATTTTAATGCATGAATCGTCCTTATCTGATATGTAGTTTTTATTTTAGAAAATAAATAAAAAAAATAAAAATTGACAAAAAAGGGCACATGAAATTAACATGAAATCTAATTTTTAAAATTATTTTAAGGATACAGTCTTGTGGGCAGTAGCTTAAGGAACATTTTGATGCATAAATTGTCCTTTTATGATGTATGGTTTAGAAGTTATGGCTAAAAAACCAAAAAAATCGCAAAAAACCACGTCAAAAACTATGATTCATGTAAAAAATTTTAACAAGATTCTTGAAAAAAAATCAAATTCCAGAAAACTTTTTTCTGAATATGCAGTCTTGTGTATATATGTATTAGAAACAATTTGGTGTATAAATCGCCCTTGTAGGATGTATGGTTTGGGAGTTATGACGGAAAAAGCACATGTTTTTGGCCAGCTTCCACTCCAAAAAGTGTTCTACAACTCCTAAACTACAAGAGATAGAGCAAACGGCATTTGGACAAAGGAGTAGCCCTTCTTAAGGACGAGGACCTGGTGCTCATTTTAATGCATGAATCGTCCTTATCTGATATGTAGTTTTTATTTTAGAAAATAAATAAAAAAAATAAAAATTGACAAAAAAGGGCACATGAAATTAACATGAAATCTAATTTTTGAAAACTTTTTTCTGAATATGCAGTCTTGTGTATATATGTATTAGAAACAATTTGGTGTATAAATCGTCCTTGTAGGATGTATGGTTTGGGAGTTATGACGGAAAAGGCACATGTTTTTGGCCAGCTTCCACTCCAAAAAGTGTTCTAAAACTCCTAAACTACAAGAGATAGAGCAAACGGCATTTGGACAAAGGAGTATCCCTTCTTAAGGACGAGGACCTTGTTCTCATTTTAATGCATGAATCGTCCTTATCTGATATGTAGTTTTTATTTTAGAAAATAAATAAAAAAAATAAAAATTGACAAAAAAGGGCACATGAAATTAACATGAAATCTAATTTTTAAAATTATTTTAAGGATACAGTCTTGTGGGCAGTAGCTTAAGGAACATTTTGATGCATAAATTGTCCTTTTATGATGTATGGTTTAGAAGTTATGGCTAAAAAATCAAAAAAATCGCAAAAAACCACGTCAAAAACTATGATTCATGTAAAAAATTTTAACTAAGATTCTTGAAAAAAAATCAAATTCCAGAAAACTTTTTTCTGAATATGCAGTCTTGTGTATATATGTATTAGAAACAATTTGGTGTATAAATCGTCCTTGTAGGATGTCTGGTTTGGGAGTTATGACCGAAAAAGCACATGTTTTTGGCCAGCTTCCACTCCAAAAAGTGTTCTACAACTCCTAAACTACAAGAGATAGAGCAAACGGCATTTGGACAAAGGAGTATCCCTTCTTAAGGACGAGGACCTGGTGCTCATTTTAATGCATGAATCGTCCTTATCTGATATGTAGTTTTTTTTTTAGAAAATAAATAAAAAAAATAAAAATTGACAAAAAAGGGCACATGAAATCAACATGAAATCTAATTTTTAAAATTATTTTAAGGATACAGTCTTGTGGGCAGTAGCTTAAGGAACATTTTGATGCATAAATTGTCCTTTTATGATGTATGGTTTAGAAGTTATGGCTAAAAAATCAAAAAAATCGCAAAAAACCACGTCAAAAACTATGATTCATGTAAAAAATTTTAACTAAGATTCTTGAAAAAAAATCAAATTCCAGAAAACTTTTTTCTGAATATGCAGTCTTGTGTATATATGTATTAGAAACAATTTGGTGTATAAATCGTCCTTGTAGGATGTATGGTTTGGGAGTTATGACGGAAAAAGCACATGTTTTTGGCCAGCTTCCACTCCAAAAAGTGTTCTACAACTCCTAAACTACAAGAGATAGAGCAAACGGCATTTGGACAAAGGAGTATCCCTTCTTAAGGACGAGGACCTGGTGCTCATTTTAATGCATGAATCGTCCTTATCTAAAATGTAGTTTTTTTTTTAGAAAATAAATAAAAAAAATAAAAATTGACAAAAAAGGGCACATGAAATTAACATGAAATCTAATTTTTAAAATTATTTTAAGGATACAGTCTTGTGGGCAGTAGCTTAAGGAACATTTTGATGCATAAATCGTCCTTTTATGATGTATGGTTTAGAAGTTATGGCTAAAAAATCAAAAAAATCGCAAAAAACCACGTCAAAAACTATGATTCATGTAAAAAATTTTAACTAAGATTCTTGAAAAAAAATCAAATTCCAGAAAACTTTTTTCTGAATATGCAGTCTTGTGTATATATGTATTAGAAACAATTTGGTGTATAAATCGTCCTTGTAGGATGTATGGTTTGGGAGTTATGACGGAAAAAGCACATGTTTTTGGCCAGCTTCCACTCCAAAAAGTGTTCTACAACTCCTAAACTACAAGAGATAGAGCAAACGGCATTTGGACAAAGGAGTATCCCTTCTTAAGGACGAGGACCTGGTGCTCATTTTAATGCATGAATCGTCCTTATCTGATATGTAGTTTTTTTTTAGAAAATAAATAAAAAAATAAAAATTGACAAAAAAGGGCACATGAAATTAACATGAAATCTAATTTTTAAAATTATTTTAAGGATACAGTCTTGTGGGCAGTAGCTTAAGGAACATTTTGATGCATAAATTGTCCTTTTATGATGTATGGTTTTAAAGTTATGGCTAAAAAATCAAAAAAATCGCAAAAAACCACGTCAAAAACTATGATTCATGTAAAAAATTTTAACTAAGATTCTTGAAAAAAAATCAAATTCCAGAAAACTTTTTTCTGAATATGCAGTCTTGTGTATATATGTATTAGAAACAATTTGGTGTATAAATCGTCCTTGTAGGATGTATGGTTTGGGAGTTATGACGGAAAAAGCACATGTTTTTGGCCAGCTTCCACTCCAAAAAGTGTTCTACAACTCCTAAACTACAAGAGATAGAGCAAACGGCATTTGGACAAAGGAGTATCCCTTCTTAAGGACGAGGACCTGGTGCTCATTTTAATGCATGAATCGTCCTTATCTGATATGTAGTTTTTTTTTTAGAAAATAAATAAAAAAAATAAAAATTGACAAAAAAGGGCACATGAAATCAACATGAAATCTAATTTTTAAAATTATTTTAAGGATACAGTCTTGTGGGCAGTAGCTTAAGGAACATTTTGATGCATAAATTGTCCTTTTATGATGTATGGTTTAGAAGTTATGGCTAAAAAATCAAAAAAATCGCAAAAAACCACGTCAAAAACTATGATTCATGTAAAAAATTTTAACTAAGATTCTTGAAAAAAAATCAAATTCCAGAAAACTTTTTTCTGAATATGCAGTCTTGTGTATATATGTATTAGAAACAATTTGGTGTATAAATCGTCCTTGTAGGATGTATGGTTTGGGAGTTATGACGGAAAAAGCACATGTTTTTGGCCAGCTTCCACTCCAAAAAGTGTTCTACAACTCCTAAACTACAAGAGATAGAGCAAACGGCATTTGGACAAAGGAGTATCCCTTCTTAAGGACGAGGACCTGGTGCTCATTTTAATGCATGAATCGTCCTTATCTAAAATGTAGTTTTTTTTTTAGAAAATAAATAAAAAAAATAAAAATTGACAAAAAAGGGCACATGAAATTAACATGAAATCTAATTTTTTAAATTATTTTAAGGATACAGTCTTGTGGGCAGTAGCTTAAGGAACATTTTGATGCATAAATCGTCCTTTTATGATGTATGGTTTAGAAGTTATGGCTAAAAAATCAAAAAAATCGCAAAAAACCACGTCAAAAACTATGATTCATGTAAAAAATTTTAACTAAGATTCTTGAAAAAAAATCAAATTCCAGAAAACTTTTTTCTGAATATGCAGTCTTGTGTATATATGTATTAGAAACAATTTGGTGTATAAATCGTCCTTGTAGGATGTATGGTTTGGGAGTTATGACGGAAAAAGCACATGTTTTTGGCCAGCTTCCACTCCAAAAAGTGTTCTACAACTCCTAAACTACAAGAGATAGAGCAAACGGCATTTGGACAAAGGAGTATCCCTTCTTAAGGACGAGGACCTGGTGCTCATTTTAATGCATGAATCGTCCTTATCTGATATGTAGTTTTTTTTTTAGAAAATAAATAAAAAAAATAAAAATTGACAAAAAAGGGCACATGAAATTAACATGAAATCTAATTTTAAAAATTATTTTAAGGATACAGTCTTGTGGGCAGTAGCTTAAGGAACATTTTGATGCATAAATTGTCCTTTTATGATGTATGGTTTAGAAGTTATGGCTAAAAAATCAAAAAAATCGCAAAAAACCACGTCAAAAACTATGATTCATGTAAAAAATTTTAACTAAGATTCTTGAAAAAAAATCAAATTCCAGAAAACTTTTTTCTGAATATGCAGTCTTGTGTATATATGTATTAGAAACAATTTGGTGTATAAATCGTCCTTGTAGGATGTATGGTTTGGGAGTTATGACGGAAAAAGCACATGTTTTTGGCCAGCTTCCACTCCAAAAAGTGTTCTACAACTCCTAAACTACAAGAGATAGAGCAAACGGCATTTGGACAAAGGAGTATCCCTTCTTAAGGACGAGGACCTGGTGCTCATTTTAATGCATGAATCGTCCTTATCTAAAATGTAGTTTTTTTTTTAGAAAATAAATAAAAAAAATAAAAATTGACAAAAAAGGGCACATGAAATTAACATGAAATCTAATTTTTAAAATTATTTTAAGGATACAGTCTTGTGGGCAGTAGCTTAAGGAACATTTTGATGCATAAATTGTCCTTTTATGATGTATGGTTTAGAAGTTATGGCTAAAAAAATCAAAAAAATCGCAAAAAACCACGTCAAAAACTATGATTCATGTAAAAAATTTTAACTAAGATTCTTGAAAAAAAATCAAATTCCAGAAAACTTTTTTCTGAATATGCAGTCTTGTGTATATATGTATTAGAAACAATTTGGTGTATAAATCGTCCTTGTAGGATGTCTGGTTTGGGAGTTATGACCGAAAAAGCACATGTTTTTGGCCAGCTTCCACTCCAAAAAGTGTTCTACAACTCCTAAACTACAAGAGATAGAGCAAACGGCATTTGGACAAAGGAGTATCCCTTCTTAAGGACGAGGATCTGGTGCTCATTTTAATGCATGAATCGTCCTTATCTGATATGTAGTTTTTATTTTAGAAAATAAATAAAAAAAATAAAAATTGACAAAAAAGGGCACATGAAATTAACATGAAATCTAATTTTTAAAATTATTTTAAGGATACAGTCTTGTGGGCAGTAGCTTAAGGAACATTTTGATGCATAAATTGTCCTTTTATGATGTATGGTTTAGAAGTTATGGCTAAAAAATCAAAAAAATCGCAAAAAACCACGTCAAAAACTATGATTCATGTAAAAAATTTTAACTAAGATTCTTGAAAAAAAATCAAATTCCAGAAAACTTTTTTCTGAATATGCAGTCTTGTGTATATATGTATTAGAAACAATTTGGTGTATAAATCGTCCTTGTAGGATGTATGGTTTGGGAGTTATGACGGAAAAAGCACATGTTTTTGGCCAGCTTCCACTCCAAAAAGTGTTCTACAACTCCTAAACTACAAGAGATAGAGCAAACGGCATTTGGACAAAGGAGTATCCCTTCTTAAGGACGAGGACCTGGTGCTCATTTTAATGCATGAATCGTCCTTATCTGATATGTAGTTTTTATTTTAGAAAATAAATAAAAAAAATAAAAATTGACAAAAAAGGGCACATGAAATTAATATGAAATCTAATTTTTAAAATTATTTTAAGGATACAGTCTTGTGGGCAGTAGCTTAAGGAACATTTTGATGCATAAATTGTCCTTTTATGATGTATGGTTTAGAAGTTATGGCTAAAAAATCAAAAAAATCGCAAAAAACCACGTCAAAAACTATGATTCATGTAAAAAATTTTAACTAAGATTCTTGAAAAAAAATCAAATTCCAGAAAACTTTTTTCTGAATATGCAGTCTTGTGTATATATGTATTAGAAACAATTTGGTGTATAAATCGTCCTTGTAGGATGTATGGTTTGGGAGTTATGACGGAAAAAGCACATGTTTTTGGCCAGCTTCCACTCCAAAAAGTGTTCTACAACTCCTAAACTACAAGAGATAGAGCAAACGGCATTTGGACAAAGGAGTATTCTTTCTTAAGGACGAGGACCTGGTGCTCATTTTAATGCATGAATCGTCCTTATCTGATATGTAGTTTTTTTTTTAGAAAATAAATAAAAAAAATAAAAATTGACAAAAAAGGGCACATGAAATTAACATGAAATCTAATTTTTAAAATTATTTTAAGGATACAGTCTTGTGGGCAGTAGCTTAAGGAACATTTTGATGCATAAATTGTCCTTTTATGATGTATGATTTAGAAGTTATGGCTAAAAAATCAAAAAAATCGCAAAAAACCACGTCAAAAACTATGATTCATGTAAAAAATTTTAACTAAGATTCTTGAAAAAAAATCAAATTCCAGTCCTTATCTGATATGTAGTTTTTATTTTAGAAAATAAATAAAAAAAATAAAAATTGACAAAAAAGGGCACATGAAATTAACATGAAATCTAATTTTTAAAATTATTTTAAGGATACAGTCTTGTGGGCAGTAGCTTAAGGAACATTTTGATGCATAAATTGTCCTTTTATGATGTATGGTTTAGAAGTTATGGCTAAAAAATCAAAAAAATCGCAAAAAACCACGTCAAAAACTATGATTCATGTAAAAAATTTTAACTAAGATTCTTGAAAAAAAATCAAATTCCAGAAAACTTTTTTCTGAATATGCAGTCTTGTGTATATATGTATTAGAAACAATTTGGTGTATAAATCGTCCTTGTAGGATGTATGGTTTGGGAGTTATGACGGAAAAAGCACATGTTTTTGGCCAGCTTCCACTCCAAAAAGTGTTCTACAACTCCTAAACTACAAGAGATAGAGCAAACGGCATTTGGACAAAGGAGTATTCCTTCTTAAGGACGAGGACCTGGTGCTCATTTTAATGCATGAATCGTCCTTATCTGATATGTAGTTTTTTTTTTAGAAAATAAATAAAAAAAATAAAAATTGACAAAAAAGGGCACATGAAATTAACATGAAATCTAATTTTTAAAATTATTTTAAGGATACAGTCTTGTGGGCAGTAGCTTAAGGAACATTTTGATGCATAAATTGTCCTTTTATGATGTATGGTTTAGAAGTTATGGCTAAAAAATCAAAAAAATCGCAAAAAACCACGTCAAAAACTATGATTCATGTAAAAAATTTTAACTAAGATTCTTGAAAAAAAATCAAATTCCAGAAAACTTTTTTCTGAATATGCAGTCTTGTGTATATATGTATTAGAAACAATTTGGTGTATAAATCGTCCTTGTAGGATGTATGGTTTGGGAGTTATGACGGAAAAAGCACATGTTTTTGGCCAGCTTCCACTCCAAAAAGTGTTCTACAACTCCTAAACTACAAGAGATAGAGCAAACGGCATTTGGACAAAGGAGTATCCCTTCTTAAGGACGAGGACCTGGTGCTCATTTTAATGCATGAATCGTCCTTATCTGATATGTAGTTTTTTTTTTAGAAAATAAATAAAAAAAATAAAAATTGACAAAAAAGGGCACATGAAATCAACATGAAATCTAATTTTTAAAATTATTTTAAGGATACAGTCTTGTGGGCAGTAGCTTAAGGAACATTTTGATGCATAAATTGTCCTTTTATGATGTATGGTTTAGAAGTTATGGCTAAAAAATCAAAAAAATCGCAAAAAACCACGTCAAAAACTATGATTCATGTAAAAAATTTTAACTAAGATTCTTGAAAAAAAAATCAAATTCCAGAAAACTTTTTTCTGAATATGCAGTCTTGTGTATATATGTATTAGAAACAATTTGGTGTATAAATCGTCCTTGTAGGATGTATGGTTTGGGAGTTATGACGGAAAAAGCACATGTTTTTGGCCAGCTTCCACTCCAAAAAGTGTTCTACAACTCCTAAACTACAAGAGATAGAGCAAACGGCATTTGGACAAAGGAGTATCCCTTCTTAAGGACGAGGACCTGGTGCTCATTTTAATGCATGAATCGTCCTTATCTGATATGTAGTTTTTTTTTTAGAAAATAAATAAAAAAAATAAAAATTGACAAAAAAGGGCACATGAAATCAACATGAAATCTAATTTTTAAAATTATTTTAAGGATACAGTCTTGTGGGCAGTAGCTTAAGGAACATTTTGATGCATAAATTGTCCTTTTATGATGTATGGTTTAGAAGTTATGGCTAAAAAATCAAAAAAATCGCAAAAAACCACGTCAAAAACTATGATTCATGTAAAAAATTTTAACTAAGATTCTTGAAAAAAAAATCAAATTCCAGAAAACTTTTTTCTGAATATGCAGTCTTGTGTATATATGTATTAGAAACAATTTGGTGTATAAATCGTCCTTGTAGGATGTATGGTTTGGGAGTTATGACGGAAAAAGCACATGTTTTTGGCCAGCTTCCACTCCAAAAAGTGTTCTACAACTCCTAAACTACAAGAGATAGAGCAAACGGCATTTGGACAAAGGAGTATCCCTTCTTAAGGACGAGGACCTGGTGCTCATTTTAATGCATGAATCGTCCTTATCTGATATGTAGTTTTTATTTTAGAAAATAAATAAAAAAAATAAAAATTGACAAAAAAGGGCACATGAAATTAACATGAAATCTAATTTTTAAAATTATTTTAAGGATACAGTCTTGTGGGCAGTAGCTTAAGGAACATTTTGATGCATAAATTGTCCTTTTATGATGTATGGTTTAGAAGTTATGGCTAAAAAATCAAAAAAATCGCAAAAAACCACGTCAAAAACTATGATTCATGTAAAAAATTTTAACTAAGATTCTTGAAAAAAAATCAAATTCCAGAAAACTTTTTTCTGAATATGCAGTCTTGTGTATATATGTATTAGAAACAATTTGGTGTATAAATCGTCCTTGTAGGATGTATGGTTTGGGAGTTATGACGGAAAAAGCACATGTTTTTGGCCAGCTTCCACTCCAAAAAGTGTTCTACAACTCCTAAACTACAAGAGATAGAGCAAACGGCATTTGGACAAAGGAGTATCCCTTCTTAAGGACGAGGACCTGGTGCTCATTTTAATGCATGAATCGTCCTTATCTGATATGTAGTTTTTATTTTAGAAAATAAATAAAAAAAATAAAAATTGACAAAAAAGGGCACATGAAATTAACATGAAATCTAATTTTTAAAATTATTTTAAGGATACAGTCTTGTGGGCAGTAGCTTAAGGAACATTTTGATGCATAAATTGTCCTTTTATGATGTATGGTTTAGAAGTTATGGCTAAAAAATCAAAAAAATCGCAAAAAACCACGTCAAAAACTATGATTCATGTAAAAAATTTTAACTAAGATTCTTGAAAAAAAATCAAATTCCAGAAAACTTTTTTCTGAATATGCAGTCTTGTGTATATATGTATTAGAAACAATTTGGTGTATAAATCGTCCTTGTAGGATGTATGGTTTGGGAGTTATGACGGAAAAAGCACATGTTTTTGGCCAGCTTCCACTCCAAAAAGTGTTCTACAACTCCTAAACTACAAGAGATAGAGCAAACGGCATTTGGACAAAGGAGTATCCCTTCTTAAGGACGAGGACCTGGTGCTCATTTTAATGCATGAATCGTCCTTATCTGATATGTAGTTTTTATTTTAGAAAATAAATAAAAAAAATAAAAATTGACAAAAAAGGGCACATGAAATTAATATGAAATCTAATTTTTAAAATTATTTTAAGGATACAGTCTTGTGGGCAGTAGCTTAAGGAACATTTTGATGCATAAATTGTCCTTTTATGATGTATGGTTTAGAAGTTATGGCTAAAAAATCAAAAAAATCGCAAAAAACCACGTCAAAAACTATGATTCATGTAAAAAATTTTAACTAAGATTCTTGAAAAAAAATCAAATTCCAGAAAACTTTTTTCTGAATATGCAGTCTTGTGTATATATGTATTAGAAACAATTTGGTGTATAAATCGTCCTTGTAGGATGTATGGTTTGGGAGTTATGACGGAAAAAGCACATGTTTTTGGCCAGCTTCCACTCCAAAAAGTGTTCTACAACTCCTAAACTACAAGAGATAGAGCAAACGGCATTTGGACAAAGGAGTATTCTTTCTTAAGGACGAGGACCTGGTGCTCATTTTAATGCATGAATCGTCCTTATCTGATATGTAGTTTTTTTTTTAGAAAATAAATAAAAAAAATAAAAATTGACAAAAAAGGGCACATGAAATTAACATGAAATCTAATTTTTAAAATTATTTTAAGGATACAGTCTTGTGGGCAGTAGCTTAAGGAACATTTTGATGCATAAATTGTCCTTTTATGATGTATGATTTAGAAGTTATGGCTAAAAAATCAAAAAAATCGCAAAAAACCACGTCAAAAACTATGATTCATGTAAAAAATTTTAACTAAGATTCTTGAAAAAAAATCAAATTCCAGTCCTTATCTGATATGTAGTTTTTATTTTAGAAAATAAATAAAAAAAATAAAAATTGACAAAAAAGGGCACATGAAATTAACATGAAATCTAATTTTTAAAATTATTTTAAGGATACAGTCTTGTGGGCAGTAGCTTAAGGAACATTTTGATGCATAAATTGTCCTTTTATGATGTATGGTTTAGAAGTTATGGCTAAAAAATCAAAAAAATCGCAAAAAACCACGTCAAAAACTATGATTCATGTAAAAAATTTTAACTAAGATTCTTGAAAAAAAATCAAATTCCAGAAAACTTTTTTCTGAATATGCAGTCTTGTGTATATATGTATTAGAAACAATTTGGTGTATAAATCGTCCTTGTAGGATGTATGGTTTGGGAGTTATGACGGAAAAAGCACATGTTTTTGGCCAGCTTCCACTCCAAAAAGTGTTCTACAACTCCTAAACTACAAGAGATAGAGCAAACGGCATTTGGACAAAGGAGTATTCCTTCTTAAGGACGAGGACCTGGTGCTCATTTTAATGCATGAATCGTCCTTATCTGATATGTAGTTTTTTTTTTAGAAAATAAATAAAAAAAATAAAAATTGACAAAAAAGGGCACATGAAATTAACATGAAATCTAATTTTTAAAATTATTTTAAGGATACAGTCTTGTGGGCAGTAGCTTAAGGAACATTTTGATGCATAAATTGTCCTTTTATGATGTATGGTTTAGAAGTTATGGCTAAAAAATCAAAAAAATCGCAAAAAACCACGTCAAAAACTATGATTCATGTAAAAAATTTTAACTAAGATTCTTGAAAAAAAAATCAAATTCCAGAAAACTTTTTTCTGAATATGCAGTCTTGTGTATATATGTATTAGAAACAATTTGGTGTATAAATCGTCCTTGTAGGATGTATGGTTTGGGAGTTATGACGGAAAAAGCACATGTTTTTGGCCAGCTTCCACTCCAAAAAGTGTTCTACAACTCCTAAACTACAAGAGATAGAGCAAACGGCATTTGGACAAAGGAGTATCCCTTCTTAAGGACGAGGACCTGGTGCTCATTTTAATGCATGAATCGTCCTTATCTGATATGTAGTTTTTTTTTTAGAAAATAAATAAAAAAAATAAAAATTGACAAAAAAGGGCACATGAAATCAACATGAAATCTAATTTTTAAAATTATTTTAAGGATACAGTCTTGTGGGCAGTAGCTTAAGGAACATTTTGATGCATAAATTGTCCTTTTATGATGTATGGTTTAGAAGTTATGGCTAAAAAATCAAAAAAATCGCAAAAAACCACGTCAAAAACTATGATTCATGTAAAAAATTTTAACTAAGATTCTTGAAAAAAAAATCAAATTCCAGAAAACTTTTTTCTGAATATGCAGTCTTGTGTATATATGTATTAGAAACAATTTGGTGTATAAATCGTCCTTGTAGGATGTATGGTTTGGGAGTTATGACGGAAAAAGCACATGTTTTTGGCCAGCTTCCACTCCAAAAAGTGTTCTACAACTCCTAAACTACAAGAGATAGAGCAAACGGCATTTGGACAAAGGAGTATCCCTTCTTAAGGACGAGGACCTGGTGCTCATTTTAATGCATGAATCGTCCTTATCTGATATGTAGTTTTTTTTTTAGAAAATAAATAAAAAAAATAAAAATTGACAAAAAAGGGCACATGAAATCAACATGAAATCTAATTTTTAAAATTATTTTAAGGATACAGTCTTGTGGGCAGTAGCTTAAGGAACATTTTGATGCATAAATTGTCCTTTTATGATGTATGGTTTAGAAGTTATGGCTAAAAAATCAAAAAAATCGCAAAAAACCACGTCAAAAACTATGATTCATGTAAAAAATTTTAACTAAGATTCTTGAAAAAAAAATCAAATTCCAGAAAACTTTTTTCTGAATATGCAGTCTTGTGTATATATGTATTAGAAACAATTTGGTGTATAAATCGTCCTTGTAGGATGTATGGTTTGGGAGTTATGACGGAAAAAGCACATGTTTTTGGCCAGCTTCCACTCCAAAAAGTGTTCTACAACTCCTAAACTACAAGAGATAGAGCAAACGGCATTTGGACAAAGGAGTATCCCTTCTTAAGGACGAGGACCTGGTGCTCATTTTAATGCATGAATCGTCCTTATCTGATATGTAGTTTTTATTTTAGAAAATAAATAAAAAAAATAAAAATTGACAAAAAAGGGCACATGAAATTAACATGAAATCTAATTTTTAAAATTATTTTAAGGATACAGTCTTGTGGGCAGTAGCTTAAGGAACATTTTGATGCATAAATTGTCCTTTTATGATGTATGGTTTAGAAGTTATGGCTAAAAAATCAAAAAAATCGCAAAAAACCACGTCAAAAACTATGATTCATGTAAAAAATTTTAACTAAGATTCTTGAAAAAAAATCAAATTCCAGAAAACTTTTTTCTGAATATGCAGTCTTGTGTATATATGTATTAGAAACAATTTGGTGTATAAATCGTCCTTGTAGGATGTATGGTTTGGGAGTTATGACGGAAAAAGCACATGTTTTTGGCCAGCTTCCACTCCAAAAAGTGTTCTACAACTCCTAAACTACAAGAGATAGAGCAAACGGCATTTGGACAAAGGAGTATCCCTTCTTAAGGACGAGGACCTGGTGCTCATTTTAATGCATGAATCGTCCTTATCTGATATGTAGTTTTTATTTTAGAAAATAAATAAAAAAAATAAAAATTGACAAAAAAGGGCACATGAAATTAACATGAAATCTAATTTTTAAAATTATTTTAAGGATACAGTCTTGTGGGCAGTAGCTTAAGGAACATTTTGATGCATAAATTGTCCTTTTATGATGTATGGTTTAGAAGTTATGGCTAAAAAATCAAAAAAATCGCAAAAAACCACGTCAAAAACTATGATTCATGTAAAAAATTTTAACTAAGATTCTTGAAAAAAAATCAAATTCCAGAAAACTTTTTTCTGAATATGCAGTCTTGTGTATATATGTATTAGAAACAATTTGGTGTATAAATCGTCCTTGTAGGATGTATGGTTTGGGAGTTATGACGGAAAAAGCACATGTTTTTGGCCAGCTTCCACTCCAAAAAGTGTTCTACAACTCCTAAACTACAAGAGATAGAGCAAACGGCATTTGGACAAAGGAGTATTCCTTCTTAAGGACGAGGACCTGGTGCTCATTTTAATGCATGAATCGTCCTTATCTGATATGTAGTTTTTTTTTTAGAAAATAAATAAAAAAAATAAAAATTGACAAAAAAGGGCACATGAAATTAACATGAAATCTAATTTTTAAAATTATTTTAAGGATACAGTCTTGTGGGCAGTAGCTTAAGGAACATTTTGATGCATAAATTGTCCTTTTATGATGTATGATTTAGAAGTTATGGCTAAAAAATCAAAAAAATCGCAAAAAACCACGTCAAAAACTATGATTCATGTAAAAAATTTTAACTAAGATTCTTGAAAAAAAATCAAATTCCAGAAAACTTTTTTCTGAATATGCAGTCTTGTGTATATATGTATTAGAAACAATTTGGTGTATAAATCGTCCTTGTAGGATGTATGGTTTGGGAGTTATGACGGAAAAAGCACATGTTTTTGGCCAGCTTCCACTCCAAAAAGTGTTCTACAACTCCTAAACTAAAAGAGATAGAGCAAACGGCATTTGGACAAAGGAGTATCCCTTCTTAAGGACGAGGACCTGGTGCTCATTTTAATGCATGAATCGTCCTTATCTGATATGTAGTTTTTTTTTTAGAAAATAAATAAAAAAAATAAAAATTGACAAAAAAGGGCACATGAAATTAACATGAAATCTAATTTTTAAAATTATTTTAAGGATACAGTCTTGTGGGCAGTAGCTTAAGGAACATTTTGATGCATAAATTGTCCTTTTATGATGTATGGTTTAGAAGTTATGGCTAAAAAATCAAAAAAATCGCAAAAAACCACGTCAAAAACTATGATTCATGTAAAAAATTTTAACTAAGATTCTTGAAAAAAAATCAAATTCCAGAAAACTTTTTTCTGAATATGCAGTCTTGTGTATATATGTATTAGAAACAATTTGGTGTATAAATCGTCCTTGTAGGATGTATGGTTTGGGAGTTATGACGGAAAAAGCACATGTTTTTGGCCAGCTTCCACTCCAAAAAGTGTTCTACAACTCCTAAACTACAAGAGATAGAGCAAACGGCATTTGGACAAAGGAGTATCTTTTCTTAAGGACGAGGACCTGGTGCTCATTTTAATGCATGAATCGTCCTTATCTGATATGTAGTTTTTATTTTAGAAAATAAATAAAAAAAATAAAAATTGACAAAAAAGGGCACATGAAATTAACATGAAATCTAATTTTTAAAATTATTTTAAGGATACAGTCTTGTGGGCAGTAGCTTAAGGAACATTTTGATGCATAAATTGTCCTTTTATGATGTATGGTTTAGAAGTTATGGCTAAAAAATCAAAAAAATCGCAAAAAACCACGTCAAAAACTATGATTCATGTAAAAAATTTTAACTAAGATTCTTGAAAAAAAATCAAATTCCAGAAAACTTTTTTCTGAATATGCAGTCTTGTGTATATATGTATTAGAAACAATTTGGTGTATAAATCGTCCTTGTAGGATGTATGGTTTGGGAGTTATGACGGAAAAAGCACATGTTTTTGGCCAGCTTCCACTCCAAAAAGTGTTCTACAACTCCTAAACTACAAGAGATAGAGCAAACGGCATTTGGACAAAGGAGTATTCCTTCTTAAGGACGAGGACCTGGTGCTCATTTTAATGCATGAATCGTCCTTATCTGATATGTAGTTTTTTTTTTAGAAAATAAATAAAAAAAATAAAAATTGACAAAAAAGGGCACATGAAATTAACATGAAATCTAATTTTTAAAATTATTTTAAGGATACAGTCTTGTGGGCAGTAGCTTAAGGAACATTTTGATGCATAAATTGTCCTTTTATGATGTATGATTTAGAAGTTATGGCTAAAAAATCAAAAAAATCGCAAAAAACCACGTCAAAAACTATGATTCATGTAAAAAATTTTAACTAAGATTCTTGAAAAAAAATCAAATTCCAGAAAACTTTTTTCTGAATATGCAGTCTTGTGTATATATGTATTAGAAACAATTTGGTGTATAAATCGTCCTTGTAGGATGTATGGTTTGGGAGTTATGACGGAAAAAGCACATGTTTTTGGCCAGCTTCCACTCCAAAAAGTGTTCTACAACTCCTAAACTACAAGAGATAGAGCAAACGGCATTTGGACAAAGGAGTATCCCTTCTTAAGGACGAGGACCTGGTGCTCATTTTAATGCATGAATCGTCCTTATCTGATATGTAGTTTTTTTTTTAGAAAATAAATAAAAAAAATAAAAATTGACAAAAAAGGGCACATGAAATTAACATGAAATCTAATTTTTAAAATTATTTTAAGGATACAGTCTTGTGGGCAGTAGCTTAAGGAACATTTTGATGCATAAATTGTCCTTTTATGATGTATGGTTTAGAAGTTATGGCTAAAAAATCAAAAAAATCGCAAAAAACCACGTCAAAAACTATGATTCATGTAAAAAATTTTAACTAAGATTCTTGAAAAAAAATCAAATTCCAGAAAACTTTTTTCTGAATATGCAGTCTTGTGTATATATGTATTAGAAACAATTTGGTGTATAAATCGTCCTTGTAGGATGTATGGTTTGGGAGTTATGACGGAAAAAGCACATGTTTTTGGCCAGCTTCCACTCCAAAAAGTGTTCTACAACTCCTAAACTACAAGAGATAGAGCAAACGGCATTTGGACAAAGGAGTATCCCTTCTTAAGGACGAGGACCTGGTGCTCATTTTAATGCATGAATCGTCCTTATCTGATATGTAGTTTTTTTTTAGAAAATAAATAAAAAAAATAAAAATTGACAAAAAAGGGCACATGAAATTAACATGAAATCTAATTTTTAAAATTATTTTAAGGATACAGTCTTGTGGACAGTAGCTTAAGGAACATTTTGATGCATAAATTGTCCTTTTATGATGTATGGTTTAGAAGTTATGGCTAAAAAATCAAAAAAATCGCAAAAAACCACGTCAAAAACTATGATTCATGTAAAAAATTTTAACTAAGATTCTTGAAAAAAAATCAAATTCCAGAAAACTTTTTTCTGAATATGCAGTCTTGTGTATATATGTATTAGAAACAATTTGGTGTATAAATCGTCCTTGTAGGATGTATGGTTTGGGAGTTATGACGGAAAAAGCACATGTTTTTGGCCAGCTTCCACTCCAAAAAGTGTTCTACAACTCCTAAACTACAAGAGATAGAGCAAACGGCATTTGGACAAAGGAGTATCCCTTCTTAAGGACGAGGACCTGGTGCTCATTTTAATGCATGAATCGTCCTTATCTGATATGTAGTTTTTATTTTAGAAAATAAATAAAAAAAATAAAAATTGACAAAAAAGGGCACATGAAATTAACATGAAATCTAATTTTTAAAATTATTTTAAGGATACAGTCTTGTGGGCAGTAGCTTAAGGAACATTTTGATGCATAAATTGTCCTTTTATGAAGTATGGTTTAGAAGTTATGGCTAAAAAATCAAAAAAATCGCAAAAAACCACGTCAAAAACTATGATTCATGTAAAAAATTTTAACTAAGATTCTTGAAAAAAAATCAAATTCCAGAAAACTTTTTTCTGAATATGCAGTCTTGTGTATATATGTATTAGAAACAATTTGGTGTATAAATCGTCCTTGTAGGATGTATGGTTTGGGAGTTATGACGGAAAAAGCACATGTTTTTGGCCAGCTTCCACTCCAAAAAGTGTTCTACAACTCCTAAACTACAAGAGATAGAGCAAACGGCATTTGGACAAAGGAGTATCCCTTCTTAAGGACGAGGACCTGGTGCTCATTTTAATGCATGAATCGTCCTTATCTGATATGTAGTTTTTTTTTTAGAAAATAAATAAAAAAAATAAAAATTGACAAAAAAGGGCACATGAAATTAACATGAAATCTAATTTTTAAAATTATTTTAAGGATACAGTCTTGTGGACAGTAGCTTAAGGAACATTTTGATGCATAAATTGTCCTTTTATGATGTATGGTTTAGAAGTTATGGCTAAAAAATCAAAAAAATCGCAAAAAACCACGTCAAAAACTATGATTCATGTAAAAAATTTTAACTAAGATTCTTGAAAAAAAATCAAATTCCAGAAAACTTTTTTCTGAATATGCAGTCTTGTGTATATATGTATTAGAAACAATTTGGTGTATAAATCGTCCTTGTAGGATGTATGGTTTGGGAGTTATGACGGAAAAAGCACATGTTTTTGGCCAGCTTCCACTCCAAAAAGTGTTCTACAACTCCTAAACTACAAGAGATAGAGCAAACGGCATTTGGACAAAGGAGTATCCCTTCTTAAGGACGAGGACCTGGTGCTCATTTTAATGCATGAATCGTCCTTATCTGATATGTAGTTTTTTTTTTAGAAAATAAATAAAAAAAATAAAAATTGACAAAAAAGGGCACATGAAATTAACATGAAATCTAATTTTTAAAATTATTTTAAGGATACAGTCTTGTGGGCAGTAGCTTAAGGAACATTTTGATGCATAAATTGTCCTTTTATGATGTATGGTTTAGAAGTTATGGCTAAAAAATCAAAAAAATCGCAAAAAACCACGTCAAAAACTATGATTCATGTAAAAAATTTTAACTAAGATTCTTGAAAAAAAATCAAATTCCAGAAAACTTTTTTCTGAATATGCAGTCTTGTGTATATATGTATTAGAAACAATTTGGTGTATAAATCGTCCTTGTAGGATGTATGGTTTGGGAGTTATGACGGAAAAAGCACATGTTTTTGGCCAGCTTCCACTCCAAAAAGTGTTCTACAACTCCTAAACTACAAGAGATAGAGCAAACGGCATTTGGACAAAGGAGTATCTTTTCTTAAGGACGAGGACCTGGTGCTCATTTTAATGCATGAATCGTCCTTATCTGATATGTAGTTTTTATTTTAGAAAATAAATAAAAAAAATAAAAATTGACAAAAAAGGGCACATGAAATTAACATGAAATCTAATTTTTAAAATTATTTTAAGGATACAGTCTTGTGGGCAGTAGCTTAAGGAACATTTTGATGCATAAATTGTCCTTTTATGATGTATGGTTTAGAAGTTATGGCTAAAAAATCAAAAAAATCGCAAAAAACCACGTCAAAAACTATGATTCATGTAAAAAATTTTAACTAAGATTCTTGAAAAAAAATCAAATTCCAGAAAACTTTTTTCTGAATATGCAGTCTTGTGTATATATGTATTAGAAACAATTTGGTGTATAAATCGTCCTTGTAGGATGTATGGTTTGGGAGTTATGACGGAAAAAGCACATGTTTTTGGCCAGCTTCCACTCCAAAAAGTGTTCTACAACTCCTAAACTACAAGAGATAGAGCAAACGGCATTTGGACAAAGGAGTATTCCTTCTTAAGGACGAGGACCTGGTGCTCATTTTAATGCATGAATCGTCCTTATCTGATATGTAGTTTTTTTTTTAGAAAATAAATAAAAAAAATAAAAATTGACAAAAAAGGGCACATGAAATTAACATGAAATCTAATTTTTAAAATTATTTTAAGGATACAGTCTTGTGGGCAGTAGCTTAAGGAACATTTTGATGCATAAATTGTCCTTTTATGATGTATGATTTAGAAGTTATGGCTAAAAAATCAAAAAAATCGCAAAAAACCACGTCAAAAACTATGATTCATGTAAAAAATTTTAACTAAGATTCTTGAAAAAAAATCAAATTCCAGAAAACTTTTTTCTGAATATGCAGTCTTGTGTATATATGTATTAGAAACAATTTGGTGTATAAATCGTCCTTGTAGGATGTATGGTTTGGGAGTTATGACGGAAAAAGCACATGTTTTTGGCCAGCTTCCACTCCAAAAAGTGTTCTACAACTCCTAAACTACAAGAGATAGAGCAAACGGCATTTGGACAAAGGAGTATCCCTTCTTAAGGACGAGGACCTGGTGCTCATTTTAATGCATGAATCGTCCTTATCTGATATGTAGTTTTTTTTTTAGAAAATAAATAAAAAAAATAAAAATTGACAAAAAAGGGCACATGAAATTAACATGAAATCTAATTTTTAAAATTATTTTAAGGATACAGTCTTGTGGGCAGTAGCTTAAGGAACATTTTGATGCATAAATTGTCCTTTTATGATGTATGGTTTAGAAGTTATGGCTAAAAAATCAAAAAAATCGCAAAAAACCACGTCAAAAACTATGATTCATGTAAAAAATTTTAACTAAGATTCTTGAAAAAAAATCAAATTCCAGAAAACTTTTTTCTGAATATGCAGTCTTGTGTATATATGTATTAGAAACAATTTGGTGTATAAATCGTCCTTGTAGGATGTATGGTTTGGGAGTTATGACGGAAAAAGCACATGTTTTTGGCCAGCTTCCACTCCAAAAAGTGTTCTACAACTCCTAAACTACAAGAGATAGAGCAAACGGCATTTGGACAAAGGAGTATCCCTTCTTAAGGACGAGGACCTGGTGCTCATTTTAATGCATGAATCGTCCTTATCTGATATGTAGTTTTTTTTTTAGAAAATAAATAAAAAAAATAAAAATTGACAAAAAAGGGCACATGAAATTAACATGAAATCTAATTTTTAAAATTATTTTAAGGATACAGTCTTGTGGGCAGTAGCTTAAGGAACATTTTGATGCATAAATTGTCCTTTTATGATGTATGGTTTAGAAGTTATGGCTAAAAAATCAAAAAAATCGCAAAAAACCACGTCAAAAACTATGATTCATGTAAAAAATTTTAACTAAGATTCTTGAAAAAAAATCAAATTCCAGAAAACTTTTTTCTGAATATGCAGTCTTGTGTATATATGTATTAGAAACAATTTGGTGTATAAATCGTCCTTGTAGGATGTATGGTTTGGGAGTTATGACGGAAAAAGCACATGTTTTTGGCCAGCTTCCACTCCAAAAAGTGTTCTACAACTCCTAAACTACAAGAGATAGAGCAAACGGCATTTGGACAAAGGAGTATCTTTTCTTAAGGACGAGGACCTGGTGCTCATTTTAATGCATGAATCGTCCTTATCTGATATGTAGTTTTTATTTTAGAAAATAAATAAAAAAAATAAAAATTGACAAAAAAGGGCACATGAAATTAACATGAAATCTAATTTTTAAAATTATTTTAAGGATACAGTCTTGTGGGCAGTAGCTTAAGGAACATTTTGATGCATAAATTGTCCTTTTATGATGTATGATTTAGAAGTTATGGCTAAAAAATCAAAAAAATCGCAAAAAACCACGTCAAAAACTATGATTCATGTAAAAAATTTTAACTAAGATTCTTGAAAAAAAATCAAATTCCAGAAAACTTTTTTCTGAATATGCAGTCTTGTGTATATATGTATTAGAAACAATTTGGTGTATAAATCGTCCTTGTAGGATGTATGGTTTGGGAGTTATGACGGAAAAAGCACATGTTTTTGGCCAGCTTCCACTCCAAAAAGTGTTCTACAACTCCTAAACTACAAGAGATAGAGCAAACGGCATTTGGACAAAGGAGTATCCCTTCTTAAGGACGAGGACCTGGTGCTCATTTTAATGCATGAATCGTCCTTATCTGATATGTAGTTTTTTTTTTAGAAAATAAATAAAAAAAATAAAAATTGACAAAAAAGGGCACATGAAATTAACATGAAATCTAATTTTTAAAATTATTTTAAGGATACAGTCTTGTGGGCAGTAGCTTAAGGAACATTTTGATGCATAAATTGTCCTTTTATGATGTATGGTTTAGAAGTTATGGCTAAAAAATCAAAAAAATCGCAAAAAACCACGTCAAAAACTATGATTCATGTAAAAAATTTTAACTAAGATTCTTGAAAAAAAATCAAATTCCAGAAAACTTTTTTCTGAATATGCAGTCTTGTGTATATATGTATTAGAAACAATTTGGTGTATAAATCGTCCTTGTAGGATGTATGGTTTGGGAGTTATGACGGAAAAAGCACATGTTTTTGGCCAGCTTCCACTCCAAAAAGTGTTCTACAACTCCTAAACTACAAGAGATAGAGCAAACGGCATTTGGACAAAGGAGTATCCCTTCTTAAGGACGAGGACCTGGTGCTCATTTTAATGCATGAATCGTCCTTATCTGATATGTAGTTTTTTTTTTAGAAAATAAATAAAAAAAATAAAAATTGACAAAAAAGGGCACATGAAATCAACATGAAATCTAATTTTTAAAATTATTTTAAGGATACAGTCTTGTGGGCAGTAGCTTAAGGAACATTTTGATGCATAAATTGTCCTTTTATGATGTATGGTTTAGAAGTTATGGCTAAAAAATCAAAAAAATCGCAAAAAACCACGTCAAAAACTATGATTCATGTAAAAAATTTTAACTAAGATTCTTGAAAAAAAAATCAAATTCCAGAAAACTTTTTTCTGAATATGCAGTCTTGTGTATATATGTATTAGAAACAATTTGGTGTATAAATCGTCCTTGTAGGATGTATGGTTTGGGAGTTATGACGGAAAAAGCACATGTTTTTGGCCAGCTTCCACTCCAAAAAGTGTTCTACAACTCCTAAACTACAAGAGATAGAGCAAACGGCATTTGGACAAAGGAGTATCCCTTCTTAAGGACGAGGACCTGGTGCTCATTTTAATGCATGAATCGTCCTTATCTGATATGTAGTTTTTATTTTAGAAAATAAATAAAAAAAATAAAAATTGACAAAAAAGGGCACATGAAATTAACATGAAATCTAATTTTTAAAATTATTTTAAGGATACAGTCTTGTGGGCAGTAGCTTAAGGAACATTTTGATGCATAAATTGTCCTTTTATGATGTATGGTTTAGAAGTTATGGCTAAAAAATCAAAAAAATCGCAAAAAACCACGTCAAAAACTATGATTCATGTAAAAAATTTTAACTAAGATTCTTGAAAAAAAATCAAATTCCAGAAAACTTTTTTCTGAATATGCAGTCTTGTGTATATATGTATTAGAAACAATTTGGTGTATAAATCGTCCTTGTAGGATGTATGGTTTGGGAGTTATGACGGAAAAAGCACATGTTTTTGGCCAGCTTCCACTCCAAAAAGTGTTCTACAACTCCTAAACTACAAGAGATAGAGCAAACGGCATTTGGACAAAGGAGTATTCCTTCTTAAGGACGAGGACCTGGTGCTCATTTTAATGCATGAATCGTCCTTATCTGATATGTAGTTTTTATTTTAGAAAATAAATAAAAAAAATAAAAATTGACAAAAAAGGGCACATGAAATTAACATGAAATCTAATTTTTAAAATTATTTTAAGGATACAGTCTTGTGGGCAGTAGCTTAAGGAACATTTTGATGCATAAATTGTCCTTTTATGATGTATGGTTTAGAAGTTATGGCTAAAAAATCAAAAAAATCGCAAAAAACCACGTCAAAAACTATGATTCATGTAAAAAATTTTAACTAAGATTCTTGAAAAAAAATCAAATTCCAGAAAACTTTTTTCTGAATATGCAGTCTTGTGTATATATGTATTAGAAACA
Organism: Dichetophora obliterata; assembly: GCA_963920525.1. Taxonomy (NCBI): domain Eukaryota; kingdom Metazoa; phylum Arthropoda; class Insecta; order Diptera; family Sciomyzidae; genus Dichetophora; species Dichetophora obliterata. The sequence goes on along the minus strand of OY986439.1, from coordinate 14,527,974 downwards.
ATTTGGTGTATAAATCGTCCTTGTAGGATGTATGGTTTGGGAGTTATGACGGAAAAAGCACATGTTTTTGGCCAGCTTCCACTCCAAAAAGTGTTCTACAACTCCTAAACTACAAGAGATAGAGCAAACGGCATTTGGACAAAGGAGTATCCCTTCTTAAGGACGAGGACCTGGTGCTCATTTTAATGCATGAATCGTCCTTATCTGATATGTAGTTTTTTTTTTAGAAAATAAATAAAAAAAATAAAAATTGACAAAAAAGGGCACATGAAATCAACATGAAATCTAATTTTTAAAATTATTTTAAGGATACAGTCTTGTGGGCAGTAGCTTAAGGAACATTTTGATGCATAAATTGTCCTTTTATGATGTATGGTTTAGAAGTTATGGCTAAAAAATCAAAAAAATCGCAAAAAACCACGTCAAAAACTATGATTCATGTAAAAAATTTTAACTAAGATTCTTGAAAAAAAATCAAATTCCAGAAAACTTTTTTCTGAATATGCAGTCTTGTGTATATATGTATTAGAAACAATTTGGTGTATAAATCGTCCTTGTAGGATGTATGGTTTGGGAGTTATGACGGAAAAAGCACATGTTTTTGGCCAGCTTCCACTCCAAAAAGTGTTCTACAACTCCTAAACTACAAGAGATAGAGCAAACGGCATTTGGACAAAGGAGTATCCCTTCTTAAGGACGAGGACCTGGTGCTCATTTTAATGCATGAATCGTCCTTATCTGATATGTAGTTTTTTTTTTAGAAAATAAATAAAAAAAATAAAAATTGACAAAAAAGGGCACATGAAATTAACATGAAATCTAATTTTTAAAATTATTTTAAGGATACAGTCTTGTGGGCAGTAGCTTAAGGAACATTTTGATGCATAAATTGTCCTTTTATGATGTATGGTTTAGAAGTTATGGCTAAAAAATCAAAAAAATCGCAAAAAACCACGTCAAAAACTATGATTCATGTAAAAAATTTTAACTAAGATTCTTGAAAAAAAATCAAATTCCAGAAAACTTTTTTCTGAATATGCAGTCTTGTGTATATATGTATTAGAAACAATTTGGTGTATAAATCGTCCTTGTAGGATGTATGGTTTGGGAGTTATGACGGAAAAAGCACATGTTTTTGGCCAGCTTCCACTCCAAAAAGTGTTCTACAACTCCTAAACTACAAGAGATAGAGCAAACGGCATTTGGACAAAGGAGTATCCCTTCTTAAGGACGAGGACCTGGTGCTCATTTTAATGCATGAATCGTCCTTATCTGATATGTAGTTTTTTTTTTAGAAAATAAATAAAAAAAATAAAAATTGACAAAAAAGGGCACATGAAATCAACATGAAATCTAATTTTTAAAATTATTTTAAGGATACAGTCTTGTGGGCAGTAGCTTAAGGAACATTTTGATGCATAAATTGTCCTTTTATGATGTATGGTTTAGAAGTTATGGCTAAAAAATCAAAAAAATCGCAAAAAACCACGTCAAAAACTATGATTCATGTAAAAAATTTTAACTAAGATTCTTGAAAAAAAAATCAAATTCCAGAAAACTTTTTTCTGAATATGCAGTCTTGTGTATATATGTATTAGAAACAATTTGGTGTATAAATCGTCCTTGTAGGATGTATGGTTTGGGAGTTATGACGAAAAAGCACATGTTTTTGGCCAGCTTCCACTCCAAAAAGTGTTCTACAACTCCTAAACTACAAGAGATAGAGCAAACGGCATTTGGACAAAGGAGTATCCCTTCTTAAGGACGAGGACCTGGTGCTCATTTTAATGCATGAATCGTCCTTATCTGATATGTAGTTTTTATTTTAGAAAATAAATAAAAAAAATAAAAATTGACAAAAAAGGGCACATGAAATTAACATGAAATCTAATTTTTAAAATTATTTTAAGGATACAGTCTTGTGGGCAGTAGCTTAAGGAACATTTTGATGCATAAATTGTCCTTTTATGATGTATGGTTTAGAAGTTATGGCTAAAAAATCAAAAAAATCGCAAAAAACCACGTCAAAAACTATGATTCATGTAAAAAATTTTAACTAAGATTCTTGAAAAAAAATCAAATTCCAGAAAACTTTTTTCTGAATATGCAGTCTTGTGTATATATGTATTAGAAACAATTTGGTGTATAAATCGTCCTTGTAGGATGTATGGTTTGGGAGTTATGACGGAAAAAGCACATGTTTTTGGCCAGCTTCCACTCCAAAAAGTGTTCTACAACTCCTAAACTACAAGAGATAGAGCAAACGGCATTTGGACAAAGGAGTATTCCTTCTAAGGACGAGGACCTGGTGCTCATTTTAATGCATGAATCGTCCTTATCTGATATGTAGTTTTTATTTTAGAAAATAAATAAAAAAAATAAAAATTGACAAAAAAGGGCACATAAAATTAACATGAAATCTAATTTTTAAAATTATTTTAAGGATACAGTCTTGTGGGCAGTAGCTTAAGGAACATTTTGATGCATAAATTGTCCTTTTATGATGTATGGTTTAGAAGTTATGGCTAAAAAATCAAAAAAATCGCAAAAAACCACGTCAAAAACTATGATTCATGTAAAAAATTTTAACTAAGATTCTTGAAAAAAAATCAAATTCCAGAAAACTTTTTTCTGAATATGCAGTCTTGTGTATATATGTATTAGAAACAATTTGGTGTATAAATCGTCCTTGTAGGATGTATGGTTTGGGAGTTATGACGGAAAAAGCACATGTTTTTGGCCAGCTTCCACTCCAAAAAGTGTTCTACAACTCCTAAACTACAAGAGATAGAGCAAACGGCATTTGGACAAAGGAGTATCCCTTCTTAAGAACGAGGACCTGGTGCTCATTTTAATGCATGAATCGTCCTTATCTGATATGTAGTTTTTTTTTTAGAAAATAAATAAAAAAAATAAAAATTGACAAAAAAGGGCACATGAAATTAACATGAAATCTAATTTTTAAAATTATTTTAAGGATACAGTCTTGTGGGCAGTAGCTTAAGGAACATTTTGATGCATAAATTGTCCTTTTATGATGTATGGTTTAGAAGTTATGGCTAAAAAATCAAAAAAATCGCAAAAAACCACGTCAAAAACTATGATTCATGTAAAAAATTTTAACTAAGATTCTTGAAAAAAAATCAAATTCCAGAAAACTTTTTTCTGAATATGCAGTCTTGTGTATATATGTATTAGAAACAATTTGGTGTATAAATCGTCCTTGTAGGATGTATGGTTTGGGAGTTATGACGGAAAAAGCACATGTTTTTGGCCAGCTTCCACTCCAAAAAGTGTTCTACAACTCCTAAACTACAAGAGATAGAGCAAACGGCATTTGGACAAAGGAGTATCCCTTCTTAAGGACGAGGACCTGGTGCTCATTTTAATGCATGAATCGTCCTTATCTGATATGTAGTTTTTTTTTTAGAAAATAAATAAAAAAAATAAAAATTGACAAAAAAGGGCACATGAAATTAACATGAAATCTAATTTTTAAAATTATTTTAAGGATACAGTCTTGTGGGCAGTAGCTTAAGGAACATTTTGATGCATAAATTGTCCTTTTATGATGTATGGTTTAGAAGTTATGGCTAAAAAATCAAAAAAATCGCAAAAAACCACGTCAAAAACTATGATTCATGTAAAAAATTTTAACTAAGATTCTTGAAAAAAAATCAAATTCCAGAAAACTTTTTTCTGAATATGCAGTCTTGTGTATATATGTATTAGAAACAATTTGGTGTATAAATCGTCCTTGTAGGATGTATGGTTTGGGAGTTATGACGGAAAAAGCACATGTTTTTGGCCAGCTTCCACTCCAAAAAGTGTTCTACAACTCCTAAACTACAAGAGATAGAGCAAACGGCATTTGGACAAAGGAGTATCCCTTCTTAAGGACGAGGACCTGGTGCTCATTTTAATGCATGAATCGTCCTTATCTGATATGTAGTTTTTTTTTTAGAAAATAAATAAAAAAAATAAAAATTGACAAAAAAGGGCACATGAAATTAACATGAAATCTAATTTTTAAAATTATTTTAAGGATACAGTCTTGTGGGCAGTAGCTTAAGGAACATTTTGATGCATAAATTGTCCTTTTATGATGTATGGTTTAGAAGTTATGGCTAAAAAATCAAAAAAATCGCAAAAAACCACGTCAAAAACTATGATTCATGTAAAAAATTTTAACTAAGATTCTTGAAAAAAAATCAAATTCCAGAAAACTTTTTTCTGAATATGCAGTCTTGTGTATATATGTATTAGAAACAATTTGGTGTATAAATCGTCCTTGTAGGATGTATGGTTTGGGAGTTATGACGGAAAAAGCACATGTTTTTGGCCAGCTTCCACTCCAAAAAGTGTTCTACAACTCCTAAACTACAAGAGATAGAGCAAACGGCATTTGGACAAAGGAGTATTCCTTCTTAAGGACGAGGACCTGGTGCTCATTTTAATGCATGAATCGTCCTTATCTGATATGTAGTTTTTTTTTTAGAAAATAAATAAAAAAAATAAAAATTGACAAAAAAGGGCACATGAAATTAACATGAAATCTAATTTTTAAAATTATTTTAAGGATACAGTCTTGTGGGCAGTAGCTTAAGGAACATTTTGATGCATAAATTGTCCTTTTATGATGTATGGTTTAGAAGTTATGGCTAAAAAATCAAAAAAATCGCAAAAAACCACGTCAAAAACTATGATTCATGTAAAAAATTTTAACTAAGATTCTTGAAAAAAAATCAAATTCCAGAAAACTTTTTTCTGAATATGCAGTCTTGTGTATATATGTATTAGAAACAATTTGGTGTATAAATCGTCCTTGTAGGATGTATGGTTTGGGAGTTATGACGGAAAAAGCACATGTTTTTGGCCAGCTTCCACTCCAAAAAGTGTTCTACAACTCCTAAACTACAAGAGATAGAGCAAACGGCATTTGGACAAAGGAGTATTCCTTCTTAAGGACGAGGACCTGGTGCTCATTTTAATGCATGAATCGTCCTTATCTGATATGTAGTTTTTATTTTAGAAAATAAATAAAAAAAATAAAAATTGACAAAAAAGGGCACATGAAATTAACATGAAATCTAATTTTTAAAATTATTTTAAGGATACAGTCTTGTGGGCAGTAGCTTAAGGAACATTTTGATGCATAAATTGTCCTTTTATGATGTATGGTTTAGAAGTTATGGCTAAAAAATCAAAAAAATCGCAAAAAACCACGTCAAAAACTATGATTCATGTAAAAAATTTTAACTAAGATTCTTGAAAAAAAATCAAATTCCAGAAAACTTTTTTCTGAATATGCAGTCTTGTGTATATATGTATTAGAAACAATTTGGTGTATAAATCGTCCTTGTAGGATGTATGGTTTGGGAGTTATGACGGAAAAAGCACATGTTTTTGGCCAGCTTCCACTCCAAAAAGTGTTCTACAACTCCTAAACTACAAGAGATAGAGCAAACGGCATTTGGACAAAGGAGTATCCCTTCTTAAGAACGAGGACCTGGTGCTCATTTTAATGCATGAATCGTCCTTATCTGATATGTAGTTTTTTTTTTAGAAAATAAATAAAAAAAATAAAAATTGACAAAAAAGGGCACATGAAATTAACATGAAATCTAATTTTTAAAATTATTTTAAGGATACAGTCTTGTGGGCAGTAGCTTAAGGAACATTTTGATGCATAAATTGTCCTTTTATGATGTATGGTTTAGAAGTTATGGCTAAAAAATCAAAAAAATCGCAAAAAACCACGTCAAAAACTATGATTCATGTAAAAAATTTTAACTAAGATTCTTGAAAAAAAAATCAAATTCCAGAAAACTTTTTTCTGAATATGCAGTCTTGTGTATATATGTATTAGAAACAATTTGGTGTATAAATCGTCCTTGTAGGATGTATGGTTTGGGAGTTATGACGGAAAAAGCACATGTTTTTGGCCAGCTTCCACTCCAAAAAGTGTTCTACAACTCCTAAACTACAAGAGATAGAGCAAACGGCATTTGGACAAAGGAGTATCCCTTCTTAAGGACGAGGACCTGGTGCTCATTTTAATGCATGAATCGTCCTTATCTGATATGTAGTTTTTTTTTTAGAAAATAAATAAAAAAAATAAAAATTGACAAAAAAGGGCACATGAAATTAACATGAAATCTAATTTTTAAAATTATTTTAAGGATACAGTCTTGTGGGCAGTAGCTTAAGGAACATTTTGATGCATAAATTGTCCTTTTATGATGTATGGTTTAGAAGTTATGGCTAAAAAATCAAAAAAATCGCAAAAAACCACGTCAAAAACTATGATTCATGTAAAAAATTTTAACTAAGATTCTTGAAAAAAAATCAAATTCCAGAAAACTTTTTTCTGAATATGCAGTCTTGTGTATATATGTATTAGAAACAATTTGGTGTATAAATCGTCCTTGTAGGATGTATGGTTTGGGAGTTATGACGGAAAAAGCACATGTTTTTGGCCAGCTTCCACTCCAAAAAGTGTTCTACAACTCCTAAACTACAAGAGATAGAGCAAACGGCATTTGGACAAAGGAGTATCCCTTCTTAAGGACGAGGACCTGGTGCTCATTTTAATGCATGAATCGTCCTTATCTGATATGTAGTTTTTTTTTTAGAAAATAAATAAAAAAAATAAAAATTGACAAAAAAGGGCACATGAAATCAACATGAAATCTAATTTTTAAAATTATTTTAAGGATACAGTCTTGTGGGCAGTAGCTTAAGGAACATTTTGATGCATAAATTGTCCTTTTATGATGTATGGTTTAGAAGTTATGGCTAAAAAATCAAAAAAATCGCAAAAAACCACGTCAAAAACTATGATTCATGTAAAAAATTTTAACTAAGATTCTTGAAAAAAAAATCAAATTCCAGAAAACTTTTTTCTGAATATGCAGTCTTGTGTATATATGTATTAGAAACAATTTGGTGTATAAATCGTCCTTGTAGGATGTATGGTTTGGGAGTTATGACGGAAAAAGCACATGTTTTTGGCCAGCTTCCACTCCAAAAAGTGTTCTAGAACTCCTAAACTACAAGAGATAGAGCAAACGGCATTTGGACAAAGGAGTATCCCTTCTTAAGGACGAGGACCTGGTGCTCATTTTAATGCATGAATCGTCCTTATCTGATATGTAGTTTTTATTTTAGAAAATAAATAAAAAAAATAAAAATTGACAAAAAAGGGCACATGAAATTAACATGAAATCTAATTTTTAAAATTATTTTAAGGATACAGTCTTGTGGGCAGTAGCTTAAGGAACATTTTGATGCATAAATTGTCCTTTTATGATGTATGGTTTAGAAGTTATGGCTAAAAAATCAAAAAAATCGCAAAAAACCACGTCAAAAACTATGATTCATGTAAAAAATTTTAACTAAGATTCTTGAAAAAAAATCAAATTCCAGAAAACTTTTTTCTGAATATGCAGTCTTGTGTATATATATGTATTAGAAACAATTTGGTGTATAAATCGTCCTTGTAGGATGTATGGTTTGGGAGTTATGACGGAAAAAGCACATGTTTTTGGCCAGCTTCCACTCCAAAAAGTGTTCTACAACTCCTAAACTACAAGAGATAGAGCAAACGGCATTTGGACAAAGGAGTATCCCTTCTTAAGGACGAGGACCTGGTGCTCATTTTAATGCATGAATCGTCCTTATCTGATATGTAGTTTTTATTTTAGAAAATAAATAAAAAAAATAAAAATTGACAAAAAAGGGCACATGAAATTAACATGAAATCTAATTTTTAAAATTATTTTAAGGATACAGTCTTGTGGGCAGTAGCTTAAGGAACATTTTGATGCATAAATTGTCCTTTTATGATGTATGGTTTAGAAGTTATGGCTAAAAAATCAAAAAAATCGCAAAAAACCACGTCAAAAACTATGATTCATGTAAAAAATTTTAACTAAGATTCTTGAAAAAAAATCAAATTCCAGAAAACTTTTTTCTGATTATGCAGTCTTGTGTATATATGTATTAGAAACAATTTGGTGTATAAATCGTCCTTGTAGGATGTATGGTTTGGGAGTTATGACGGAAAAAGCACATGTTTTTGGCCAGCTTCCACTCCAAAAAGTGTTCTACAACTCCTAAACTACAAGAGATAGAGCAAACGGCATTTGGACAAAGGAGTATCCCTTCTTAAGGACGAGGACCTGGTGCTCATTTTAATGCATGAATCGTCATTATCTGATATGTAGTTTTTTTTTTAGAAAATAAATAAAAAAAATAAAAATTGACAAAAAAGGGCACATGAAATTAACATGAAATCTAATTTTTAAAATTATTTTAAGGATACAGTCTTGTGGGCAGTAGCTTAAGGAACATTTTGATGCATAAATTGTCCTTTTATGATGTATGGTTTAGAAGTTATGGCTAAAAAATCAAAAAAATCGCAAAAAACCACGTCAAAAACTATGATTCATGTAAAAAATTTTAACTAAGATTCTTGAAAAAAAATCAAATTCCAGAAAACTTTTTTCTGAATATGCAGTCTTGTGTATATATGTATTAGAAACAATTTGGTGTATAAATCGTCCTTGTAGGATGTATGGTTTGGGAGTTATGACGGAAAAAGCACATGTTTTTGGCCAGCTTCCACTCCAAAAAGTGTTCTACAACTCCTAAACTACAAGAGATAGAGCAAACGGCATTTGGACAAAGGAGTATTTCTTCTTAAGGACGACGACCTGGTGCTCATTGTAATGCATGAATCGTCCTTATCTGATATGTAGTTTTTATTTTAGAAAATAAATAAAAAAAATAAAAATTGACAAAAAAGGGCACATGAAATTAACATGAAATCTAATTTTTAAAATTATTTTAAGGATACAGTCTTGTGGGCAGTAGCTTAAGGAACATTTTGATGCATAAATTGTCCTTTTATGATGTATGGTTTAGAAGTTATGGCTAAAAAATCAAAAAAATCGCAAAAAACCACGTCAAAAACTATGATTCATGTAAAAAATTTTAACTAAGATTCTTGAAAAAAAATCAAATTCCAGAAAACTTTTTTCTGAATATGCAGTCTTGTGTATATATGTATTAGAAACAATTTGGTGTATAAATCGTCCTTGTAGGATGTATGGTTTGGGAGTTATGACGGAAAAAGCACATGTTTTTGGCCAGCTTCCACTCCAAAAAGTGTTCTACAACTCCTAAACTACAAGAGATAGAGCAAACGGCATTTGGACAAAGGAGTATCCCTTCTTAAGGACGAGGACCTGGTGCTCATTTTAATGCATGAATCGTCCTTATCTGATATGTAGTTTTTTTTTTAGAAAATAAATAAAAAAAATAAAAATTGACAAAAAAGGGCACATGAAATTAACATGAAATCTAATTTTTAAAATTATTTTAAGGATACAGTCTTGTGGGCAGTAGCTTAAGGAAAATTTTGATGCATAAATTGTCCTTTTATGATGTATGGTTTAGAAGTTATGGCTAAAAAATCAAAAAAATCGCAAAAAACCACGTCAAAAACTATGATTCATGTAAAAAATTTTAACTAAGATTCTTGAAAAAAAAAATCAAATTCCAGAAAACTTTTTTCTGAATATGCAGTCTTGTGTATATATGTATTAGAAACAATTTGGTGTATAAATCGTCCTTGTAGGATGTATGGTTTGGGAGTTATGACGGAAAAAGCACATGTTTTTGGCCAGCTTCCACTCCAAAAAGTGTTCTACAACTCCTAAACTACAAGAGATAGAGCAAACGGCATTTGGACAAAGGAGTATCCCTTCTTAAGGACGAGGACCTGGTGCTCATTTTAATGCATGAATCGTCATTATCTGATATGTAGTTTTTTTTTTAGAAAATAAATAAAAAAAATAAAAATTGACAAAAAAGGGCACATGAAATTAACATGAAATCTAATTTTTAAAATTATTTTAAGGATACAGTCTTGTGGGCAGTAGCTTAAGGAACATTTTGATGCATAAATTGTCCTTTTATGATGTATGGTTTAGAAGTTATGGCTAAAAAATCAAAAAAATCGCAAAAAACCACGTCAAAAACTATGATTCATGTAAAAAATTTTAACTAAGATTCTTGAAAAAAAATCAAATTCCAGAAAACTTTTTTCTGAATATGCAGTCTTGTGTATATATGTATTAGAAACAATTTGGTGTATAAATCGTCCTTGTAGGATGTATGGTTTGGGAGTTATGACGGAAAAAGCACATGTTTTTGGCCAGCTTCCACTCCAAAAAGTGTTCTACAACTCCTAAACTACAAGAGATAGAGCAAACGGCATTTGGACAAAGGAGTATTTCTTCTTAAGGACGACGACCTGGTGCTCATTGTAATGCATGAATCGTCCTTATCTGATATGTAGTTTTTATTTTAGAAAATAAATAAAAAAAATAAAAATTGACAAAAAAGGGCACATGAAATTAACATGAAATCTAATTTTTAAAATTATTTTAAGGATACAGTCTTGTGGGCAGTAGCTTAAGGAACATTTTGATGCATAAATTGTCCTTTTATGATGTATGGTTTAGAAGTTATGGCTAAAAAATCAAAAAAATCGCAAAAAACCACGTCAAAAACTATGATTCATGTAAAAAATTTTAACTAAGATTCTTGAAAAAAAAATCAAATTCCAGAAAACTTTTTTCTGAATATGCAGTCTTGTGTATATATGTATTAGAAACAATTTGGTGTATAAATCGTCCTTGTAGGATGTATGGTTTGGGAGTTATGACGGAAAAAGCACATGTTTTTGGCCAGCTTCCACTCCAAAAAGTGTTCTACAACTCCTAAACTACAAGAGATAGAGCAAACGGCATTTGGACAAAGGAGTATCCCTTCTTAAGGACGAGGACCTGGTGCTCATTTTAATGCATGAATCGTCCTTATCTGATATGTAGTTTTTATTTTAGAAAATAAATAAAAAAAATAAAAATTGACAAAAAAGGGCACATGAAATTAACATGAAATCTAATTTTTAAAATTATTTTAAGGATACAGTCTTGTGGGCAGTAGCTTAAGGAACATTTTGATGCATAAATTGTCCTTTTATGATGTATGGTTTAGAAGTTATGGCTAAAAAATCAAAAAAATCGCAAAAAACCACGTCAAAAACTATGATTCATGTAAAAAATTTTAACTAAGATTCTTGAAAAAAAATCAAATTCCAGAAAACTTTTTTCTGAATATGCAGTCTTGTGTATATATGTATTAGAAACAATTTGGTGTATAAATCGTCCTTGTAGGATGTATGGTTTGGGAGTTATGACGGAAAAAGCACATGTTTTTGGCCAGCTTCCACTCCAAAAAGTGTTCTACAACTCCTAAACTACAAGAGATAGAGCAAACGGCATTTGGACAAAGGAGTATTTCTTCTTAAGGACGACGACCTGGTGCTCATTTTAATGCATGAATCGTCCTTATCTGATATGTAGTTTTTATTTTAGAAAATAAATAAAAAAAATAAAAATTGACAAAAAAGGGCACATGAAATTAACATGAAATCTAACTTTTAAAATTATTTTAAGGATACAGTCTTGTGGGCAGTAGCTTAAGGAACATTTTGATGCATAAATCGTCCTTTTATGATGTATGGTTTAGAAGTTATGGCTAAAAAATCAAAAAAATCGCAAAAAACCACGTCAAAAACTATGATTCATGTAAAAAATTTTAACTAAGATTCTTGAAAAAAAATCAAATTCCAGAAAACTTTTTTCTGAATATGCAGTCTTGTGTATATATGTATTAGAAACAATTTGGTGTATAAATCGTCCTTGTAGGATGTATGGTTTGGGAGTTATGACGGAAAAAGCACATGTTTTTGGCCAGCTTCCACTCCAAAAAGTGTTCTACAACTCCTAAACTACAAGAGATAGAGCAAACGGCATTTGGACAAAGGAGTATCCCTTCTTAAGGACGAGGACCTGGTGCTCATTTTAATGCATGAATCGTCCTTATCTGATATGTAGTTTTTTTTTTAGAAAATAAATAAAAAAAATAAAAATTGACAAAAAAGGGCACATGAAATTAACATGAAATCTAATTTTTAAAATTATTTTAAGGATACAGTCTTGTGGACAGTAGCTTAAGGAACATTTTGATGCATAAATTGTCCTTTTATGATGTATGGTTTAGAAGTTATGGCTAAAAAATCAAAAAAATCGCAAAAAACCACGTCAAAAACTATGATTCATGTAAAAAATTTTAACTAAGATTCTTGAAAAAAAATCAAATTCCAGAAAACTTTTTTCTGAATATGCAGTCTTGTGTATATATGTATTAGAAACAATTTGGTGTATAAATCGTCCTTGTAGGATGTATGGTTTGGGAGTTATGACGGAAAAAGCACATGTTTTTGGCCAGCTTCCACTCCAAAAAGTGTTCTACAACTCCTAAACTACAAGAGATAGAGCAAACGTCATTTGGACAAAGGAGTATCCCTTCTTAAGGACGAGGACCTGGTGCTCATTTTAATGCATGAATCGTCCTTATCTGATATGTAGTTTTTTTTTTAGAAAATAAATAAAAAAAATAAAAATTGACAAAAAAGGGCACATGAAATTAACATGAAATCTAATTTTTAAAATTATTTTAAGGATACAGTCTTGTGGGCAGTAGCTTAAGGAACATTTTGATGCATAAATTGTCCTTTTATGATGTATGGTTTAGAAGTTATGGCTAAAAAATCAAAAAAATCGCAAAAAACCACGTCAAAAACTATGATTCATGTAAAAAATTTTAACTAAGATTCTTGAAAAAAAATCAAATTCCAGAAAACTTTTTTCTGAATATGCAGTCTTGTGTATATATGTATTAGAAACAATTTGGTGTATAAATCGTCCTTGTAGGATGTATGGTTTGGGAGTTATGACGGAAAAAGCACATGTTTTTGGCCAGCTTCCACTCCAAAAAGTGTTCTACAACTCCTAAACTACAAGAGATAGAGCAAACGGCATTTGGACAAAGGAGTATCCCTTCTTAAGGACGAGGACCTGGTGCTCATTTTAATGCATGAATCGTCCTTATCTGATATGTAGTTTTTTTTTTAGAAAATAAATAAAAAAAATAAAAATTGACAAAAAAGGGCACATGAAATTAACATGAAATCTAATTTTTAAAATTATTTTAAGGATACAGTCTTGTGGGCAGTAGCTTAAGGAACATTTTGATGCATAAATTGTCCTTTTATGATGTATGGTTTAGAAGTTATGGCTAAAAAAATCAAAAAAATCGCAAAAAACCACGTCAAAAACTATGATTCATGTAAAAAATTTTAACTAAGATTCTTGAAAAAAAAATCAAATTCCAGAAAACTTTTTTCTGAATATGCAGTCTTGTGTATATATGTATTAGAAACAATTTGGTGTATAAATCGTCCTTGTAGGATGTATGGTTTGGGAGTTATGACGGAAAAAGCACATGTTTTTGGCCAGCTTCCACTCCAAAAAGTGTTCTACAACTCCTAAACTACAAGAGATAGAGCAAACGGCATTTGGACAAAGGAGTATCCCTTCTTAAGGACGAGGACCTGGTGCTCATTTTAATGCATGAATCGTCCTTATCTGATATGTAGTTTTTTTTTTAGAAAATAAATAAAAAAAATAAAAATTGACAAAAAAGGGCACATGAAATTAACATGAAATCTAATTTTTAAAATTATTTTAAGGATACAGTCTTGTGGGCAGTAGCTTAAGGAACATTTTGATGCATAAATTGTCCTTTTATGATGTATGGTTTAGAAGTTATGGCTAAAAAATCAAAAAAATCGCAAAAAACCACGTCAAAAACTATGATTCATGTAAAAAATTTTAACTAAGATTCTTGAAAAAAAATCAAATTCCAGAAAACTTTTTTCTGAATATGCAGTCTTGTGTATATATGTATTAGAAACAATTTGGTGTATAAATCGTCCTTGTAGGATGTATGGTTTGGGAGTTATGACGGAAAAAGCACATGTTTTTGGCCAGCTTCCACTCCAAAAAGTGTTCTACAACTCCTAAACTACAAGAGATAGAGCAAACGGCATTTGGACAAAGGAGTATCCCTTCTTAAGGACGAGGACCTGGTGCTCATTTTAATGCATGAATCGTCCTTATCTGATATGTAGTTTTTTTTTTAGAAAATAAATAAAAAAAATAAAAATTGACAAAAAAGGGCACATGAAATTAACATGAAATCTAATTTTTAAAATTATTTTAAGGATACAGTCTTGTGGGCAGTAGCTTAAGGAACATTTTGATGCATAAATTGTCCTTTTATGATGTATGGTTTAGAAGTTATGGCTAAAAAATAAAAAAAATCGCAAAAAACCACGTCAAAAACTATGATTCATGTAAAAAATTTTAACTAAGATTCTTGAAAAAAAATCAAATTCCAGAAAACTTTTTTCTGAATATGCAGTCTTGTGTATATATGTATTAGAAACAATTTGGTGTATAAATCGTCCTTGTAGGATGTATGGTTTGGGAGTTATGACGGAAAAAGCACATGTTTTTGGCCAGCTTCCACTCCAAAAAGTGTTCTACAACTCCTAAACTACAAGAGATAGAGCAAACGGCATTTGGACAAAGGAGTATCCCTTCTTAAGGACGAGGACCTGGTGCTCATTTTAATGCATGAATCGTCCTTATCTGATATGTAGTTTTTTTTTTAGAAAATAAATAAAAAAAATAAAAATTGACAAAAAAGGGCACATGAAATTAACATGAAATCTAATTTTTAAAATTATTTTAAGGATACAGTCTTGTGGGCAGTAGCTTAAGGAACATTTTGATGCATAAATTGTCCTTTTATGATGTATGGTTTAGAAGTTATGGCTAAAAAATCAAAAAAATCGCAAAAAACCACGTCAAAAACTATGATTCATGTAAAAAATTTTAACTAAGATTCTTGAAAAAAAATCAAATTCCAGAAAACTTTTTTCTGAATATGCAGTCTTGTGTATATATGTATTAGAAACAATTTGGTGTATAAATCGTCCTTGTAGGATGTATGGTTTGGGAGTTATGACGGAAAAAGCACATGTTTTTGGCCAGCTTCCACTCCAAAAAGTGTTCTACAACTCCTAAACTACAAGAGATAGAGCAAACGGCATTTGGACAAAGGAGTATTCCTTCTTAAGGACGAGGACCTGGTGCTCATTTTAATGCATGAATCGTCCTTATCTGATATGTAGTTTTTTTTTTAGAAAATAAATAAAAAAAATAAAAATTGACAAAAAAGGGCACATGAAATTAACATGAAATCTAATTTTTAAAATTATTTTAAGGATACAGTCTTGTGGGCAGTAGCTTAAGGAACATTTTGATGCATAAATTGTCCTTTTATGATGTATGGTTTAGAAGTTATGGCTAAAAAATCAAAAAAATCGCAAAAAACCACGTCAAAAACTATGATTCATGTAAAAAATTTTAACTAAGATTCTTGAAAAAAAATCAAATTCCAGAAAACTTTTTTCTGAATATGCAGTCTTGTGTATATATGTATTAGAAACAATTTGGTGTATAAATCGTCCTTGTAGGATGTATGGTTTGGGAGTTATGACGGAAAAAGCACATGTTTTTGGCCAGCTTCCACTCCAAAAAGTGTTCTACAACTCCTAAACTACAAGAGATAGAGCAAACGGCATTTGGACAAAGGAGTATTCCTTCTTAAGGACGAGGACCTGGTGCTCATTTTAATGCATGAATCGTCCTTATCTGATATGTAGTTTTTATTTTAGAAAATAAATAAAAAAAATAAAAATTGACAAAAAAGGGCACATGAAATTAACATGAAATCTAATTTTTAAAATTATTTTAAGGATACAGTCTTGTGGGCAGTAGCTTAAGGAACATTTTGATGCATAAATTGTCCTTTTATGATGTATGGTTTAGAAGTTATGGCTAAAAAATCAAAAAAATCGCAAAAAACCACGTCAAAAACTATGATTCATGTAAAAAATTTTAACTAAGATTCTTGAAAAAAAATCAAATTCCAGAAAACTTTTTTCTGAATATGCAGTCTTGTGTATATATGTATTAGAAACAATTTGGTGTATAAATCGTCCTTGTAGGATGTATGGTTTGGGAGTTATGACGGAAAAAGCACATGTTTTTGGCCAGCTTCCACTCCAAAAAGTGTTCTACAACTCCTAAACTACAAGAGATAGAGCAAACGGCATTTGGACAAAGGAGTATTCCTTCTTAAGGACGAGGACCTGGTGCTCATTTTAATGCATGAATCGTCCTTATCTGATATGTAGTTTTTTTTTTAGAAAATAAATAAAAAAAATAAAAATTGACAAAAAAGGGCACATGAAATTAACATGAAATCTAATTTTTAAAATTATTTTAAGGATACAGTCTTGTGGGCAGTAGCTTAAGGAACATTTTGATGCATAAATTGTCCTTTTATGATGTATGGTTTAGAAGTTATGGCTAAAAAATCAAAAAAATCGCAAAAAACCACGTCAAAAACTATGATTCATGTAAAAAATTTTAACTAAGATTCTTGAAAAAAAAATCAAATTCCAGAAAACTTTTTTCTGAATATGCAGTCTTGTGTATATATGTATTAGAAACAATTTGGTGTATAAATCGTCCTTGTAGGATGTATGGTTTGGGAGTTATGACGGAAAAAGCACATGTTTTTGGCCAGCTTCCACTCCAAAAAGTGTTCTACAACTCCTAAACTACAAGAGATAGAGCAAACGGCATTTGGACAAAGGAGTATCCCTTCTTAAGGACGAGGACCTGGTGCTCATTTTAATGCATGAATCGTCCTTATCTGATATGTAGTTTTTATTTTAGAAAATAAATAAAAAAAATAAAAATTGACAAAAAAGGGCACATGAAATTAACATGAAATCTAATTTTTAAAATTATTTTAAGGATACAGTCTTGTGGGCAGTAGCTTAAGGAACATTTTGATGCATAAATTGTCCTTTTATGATGTATGGTTTAGAAGTTATGGCTAAAAAATCAAAAAAATCGCAAAAAACCACGTCAAAAACTATGATTCATGTAAAAAATTTTAACTAAGATTCTTGAAAAAAAATCAAATTCCAGAAAACTTTTTTCTGAATATGCAGTCTTGTGTATATATGTATTAGAAACAATTTGGTGTATAAATCGTCCTTGTAGGATGTATGGTTTGGGAGTTATGACGGAAAAAGCACATGTTTTTGGCCAGCTTCCACTCCAAAAAGTGTTCTACAACTCCTAAACTACAAGAGATAGAGCAAACGGCATTTGGACAAAGGAGTATCCCTTCTTAAGAACGAGGACCTGGTGCTCATTTTAATGCATGAATCGTCCTTATCTGATATGTAGTTTTTTTTTTAGAAAATAAATAAAAAAAATAAAAATTGACAAAAAAGGGCACATGAAATTAACATGAAATCTAATTTTTAAAATTATTTTAAGGATACAGTCTTGTGGGCAGTAGCTTAAGGAACATTTTGATGCATAAATTGTCCTTTTATGATGTATGGTTTAGAAGTTATGGCTAAAAAATCAAAAAAATCGCAAAAAACCACGTCAAAAACTATGATTCATGTAAAAAATTTTAACTAAGATTCTTGAAAAAAAATCAAATTCCAGAAAACTTTTTTCTGAATATGCAGTCTTGTGTATATATGTATTAGAAACAATTTGGTGTATAAATCGTCCTTGTAGGATGTATGGTTTGGGAGTTATGACGGAAAAAGCACATGTTTTTGGCCAGCTTCCACTCCAAAAAGTGTTCTACAACTCCTAAACTACAAGAGATAGAGCAAACGGCATTTGGACAAAGGAGTATCCCTTCTTAAGGACGAGGACCTGGTGCTCATTTTAATGCATGAATCGTCCTTATCTGATATGTAGTTTTTTTTTTAGAAAATAAATAAAAAAAATAAAAATTGACAAAAAAGGGCACATGAAATTAACATGAAATCTAATTTTTAAAATTATTTTAAGGATACAGTCTTGTGGGCAGTAGCTTAAGGAACATTTTGATGCATAAATTGTCCTTTTATGATGTATGGTTTAGAAGTTATGGCTAAAAAATCAAAAAAATCGCAAAAAACCACGTCAAAAACTATGATTCATGTAAAAAATTTTAACTAAGATTCTTGAAAAAAAATCAAATTCCAGAAAACTTTTTTCTGAATATGCAGTCTTGTGTATATATGTATTAGAAACAATTTGGTGTATAAATCGTCCTTGTAGGATGTATGGTTTGGGAGTTATGACGGAAAAAGCACATGTTTTTGGCCAGCTTCCACTCCAAAAAGTGTTCTACAACTCCTAAACTACAAGAGATAGAGCAAACGGCATTTGGACAAAGGAGTATCCCTTCTTAAGGACGAGGACCTGGTGCTCATTTTAATGCATGAATCGTCCTTATCTGATATGTAGTTTTTTTTTTAGAAAATAAATAAAAAAAATAAAAATTGACAAAAAAGGGCACATGAAATCAACATGAAATCTAATTTTTAAAATTATTTTAAGGATACAGTCTTGTGGGCAGTAGCTTAAGGAACATTTTGATGCATAAATTGTCCTTTTATGATGTATGGTTTAGAAGTTATGGCTAAAAAATCAAAAAAATCGCAAAAAACCACGTCAAAAACTATGATTCATGTAAAAAATTTTAACTAAGATTCTTGAAAAAAAAATCAAATTCCAGAAAACTTTTTTCTGAATATGCAGTCTTGTGTATATATGTATTAGAAACAATTTGGTGTATAAATCGTCCTTGTAGGATGTATGGTTTGGGAGTTATGACGGAAAAAGCACATGTTTTTGGCCAGCTTCCACTCCAAAAAGTGTTCTACAACTCCTAAACTACAAGAGATAGAGCAAACGGCATTTGGACAAAGGAGTATCCCTTCTTAAGGACGAGGACCTGGTGCTCATTTTAATGCATGAATCGTCCTTATCTGATATGTAGTTTTTATTTTAGAAAATAAATAAAAAAAATAAAAATTGACAAAAAAGGGCACATGAAATTAACATGAAATCTAATTTTTAAAATTATTTTAAGGATACAGTCTTGTGGGCAGTAGCTTAAGGAACATTTTGATGCATAAATTGTCCTTTTATGATGTATCGCAAAAAACCGCAAAAAAATCGCAAAAAACCACGTCAAAAACTATGATTCATGTAAAAAATTTTAACTAAGATTCTTGAAAAAAAATCAAATTCCAGAAAACTTTTTTCTGAATATGCAGTCTTGTGTATATATATGTATTAGAAACAATTTGGTGTATAAATCGTCCTTGTAGGATGTATGGTTTGGGAGTTATGACGGAAAAAGCACATGTTTTTGGCCAGCTTCCACTCCAAAAAGTGTTCTACAACTCCTAAACTACAAGAGATAGAGCAAACGGCATTTGGACAAAGGAGTATCCCTTCTTAAGGACGAGGACCTGGTGCTCATTTTAATGCATGAATCGTCCTTATCTGATATGTAGTTTTTATTTTAGAAAATAAATAAAAAAAATAAAAATTGACAAAAAAGGGCACATGAAATTAACATGAAATCTAATTTTTAAAATTATTTTAAGGATACAGTCTTGTGGGCAGTAGCTTAAGGAACATTTTGATGCATAAATTGTCCTTTTATGATGTATGGTTTAGAAGTTATGGCTAAAAAATCAAAAAAATCGCAAAAAACCACGTCAAAAACTATGATTCATGTAAAAAATTTTAACTAAGATTCTTGAAAAAAAATCAAATTCCAGAAAACTTTTTTCTGATTATGCAGTCTTGTGTATATATGTATTAGAAACAATTTGGTGTATAAATCGTCCTTGTAGGATGTATGGTTTGGGAGTTATGACGGAAAAAGCACATGTTTTTGGCCAGCTTCCACTCCAAAAAGTGTTCTACAACTCCTAAACTACAAGAGATAGAGCAAACGGCATTTGGACAAAGGAGTATTTCTTCTTAAGGACGACGACCTGGTGCTCATTGTAATGCATGAATCGTCCTTATCTGATATGTAGTTTTTATTTTAGAAAATAAATAAAAAAAATAAAAATTGACAAAAAAGGGCACATGAAATTAACATGAAATCTAATTTTTAAAATTATTTTAAGGATACAGTCTTGTGGGCAGTAGCTTAAGGAACATTTTGATGCATAAATTGTCCTTTTATGATGTATGGTTTAGAAGTTATGGCTAAAAAATCAAAAAAATCGCAAAAAACCACGTCAAAAACTATGATTCATGTAAAAAATTTTAACTAAGATTCTTGAAAAAAAATCAAATTCCAGAAAACTTTTTTCTGAATATGCAGTCTTGTGTATATATGTATTAGAAACAATTTGGTGTATAAATCGTCCTTGTAGGATGTATGGTTTGGGAGTTATGACGGAAAAAGCACATGTTTTTGGCCAGCTTCCACTCCAAAAAGTGTTCTACAACTCCTAAACTACAAGAGATAGAGCAAACGGCATTTGGACAAAGGAGTATCCCTTCTTAAGGACGAGGACCTGGTGCTCATTTTAATGCATGAATCGTCCTTATCTGATATGTAGTTTTTTTTTTAGAAAATAAATAAAAAAAATAAAAATTGACAAAAAAGGGCACATGAAATTAACATGAAATCTAATTTTTAAAATTATTTTAAGGATACAGTCTTGTGGGCAGTAGCTTAAGGAAAATTTTGATGCATAAATTGTCCTTTTATGATGTATGGTTTAGAAGTTATGGCTAAAAAATCAAAAAAATCGCAAAAAACCACGTCAAAAACTATGATTCATGTAAAAAATTTTAACTAAGATTCTTGAAAAAAAAATCAAATTCCAGAAAACTTTTTTCTGAATATGCAGTCTTGTGTATATATGTATTAGAAACAATTTGGTGTATAAATCGTCCTTGTAGGATGTATGGTTTGGGAGTTATGACGGAAAAAGCACATGTTTTTGGCCAGCTTCCACTCCAAAAAGTGTTCTACAACTCCTAAACTACAAGAGATAGAGCAAACGGCATTTGGACAAAGGAGTATCCCTTCTTAAGGACGAGGACCTGGTGCTCATTTTAATGCATGAATCGTCCTTATCTGATATGTAGTTTTTATTTTAGAAAATAAATAAAAAAAATAAAAATTGACAAAAAAGGGCACATGAAATTAACATGAAATCTAATTTTTAAAATTATTTTAAGGATACAGTCTTGTGGGCAGTAGCTTAAGGAACATTTTGATGCATAAATTGTCCTTTTATGATGTATGGTTTAGAAGTTATGGCTAAAAAATCAAAAAAATCGCAAAAAACCACGTCAAAAACTATGATTCATGTAAAAAATTTTAACTAAGATTCTTGAAAAAAAATCAAATTCCAGAAAACTTTTTTCTGAATATGCAGTCTTGTGTATATATGTATTAGAAACAATTTGGTGTATAAATCGTCCTTGTAGGATGTATGGTTTGGGAGTTATGACGGAAAAAGCACATGTTTTTGGCCAGCTTCCACTCCAAAAAGTGTTCTACAACTCCTAAACTACAAGAGATAGAGCAAACGGCATTTGGACAAAGGAGTATCCCTTCTTAAGGACGAGGACCTGGTGCTCATTTTAATGCATGAATCGTCCTTATCTGATATGTAGTTTTTTTTTTAGAAAATAAATAAAAAAAATAAAAATTGACAAAAAAGGGCACATGAAATTAACATGAAATCTAATTTTTAAAATTATTTTAAGGATACAGTCTTGTGGACAGTAGCTTAAGGAACATTTTGATGCATAAATTGTCCTTTTATGATGTATGGTTTAGAAGTTATGGCTAAAAAATCAAAAAAATCGCAAAAAACCACGTCAAAAACTATGATTCATGTAAAAAATTTTAACTAAGATTCTTGAAAAAAAATCAAATTCCAGAAAACTTTTTTCTGAATATGCAGTCTTGTGTATATATGTATTAGAAACAATTTGGTGTATAAATCGTCCTTGTAGGATGTATGGTTTGGGAGTTATGACGGAAAAAGCACATGTTTTTGGCCAGCTTCCACTCCAAAAAGTGTTCTACAACTCCTAAACTACAAGAGATAGAGCAAACGTCATTTGGACAAAGGAGTATCCCTTCTTAAGGACGAGGACCTGGTGCTCATTTTAATGCATGAATCGTCCTTATCTGATATGTAGTTTTTTTTTTAGAAAATAAATAAAAAAAATAAAAATTGACAAAAAAGGGCACATGAAATTAACATGAAATCTAATTTTTAAAATTATTTTAAGGATACAGTCTTGTGGGCAGTAGCTTAAGGAACATTTTGATGCATAAATTGTCCTTTTATGATGTATGGTTTAGAAGTTATGGCTAAAAAATCAAAAAAATCGCAAAAAACCACGTCAAAAACTATGATTCATGTAAAAAATTTTAACTAAGATTCTTGAAAAAAAATCAAATTCCAGAAAACTTTTTTCTGAATATGCAGTCTTGTGTATATATGTATTAGAAACAATTTGGTGTATAAATCGTCCTTGTAGGATGTATGGTTTGGGAGTTATGACGGAAAAAGCACATGTTTTTGGCCAGCTTCCACTCCAAAAAGTGTTCTACAACTCCTAAACTACAAGAGATAGAGCAAACGGCATTTGGACAAAGGAGTATCCCTTCTTAAGGACGAGGACCTGGTGCTCATTTTAATGCATGAATCGTCCTTATCTGATATGTAGTTTTTTTTTTAGAAAATAAATAAAAAAAATAAAAATTGACAAAGAAGGGCACATGAAATTAACATGAAATCTAATTTTTAAAATTATTTTAAGGATACAGTCTTGTGGGCAGTAGCTTAAGGAACATTTTGATGCATAAATTGTCCTTTTATGATGTATGGTTTAGAAGTTATGGCTAAAAAATCAAAAAAATCGCAAAAAACCACGTCAAAAACTATGATTCATGTAAAAAATTTTAACTAAGATTCTTGAAAAAAATCAAATTCCAGAAAACTTTTTTCTGAATATGCAGTCTTGTGTATATATGTATTAGAAACAATTTGGTGTATAAATCGTCCTTGTAGGATGTATGGTTTGGGAGTTATGACGGAAAAAGCACATGTTTTTGGCCAGCTTCCACTCCAAAAAGTGTTCTACAACTCCTAAACTACAAGAGATAGAGCAAACGGCATTTGGACAAAGGAGTATCCCTTCTTAAGGACGAGGACCTGGTGCTCATTTTAATGCATGAATCGTCCTTATCTGATATGTAGTTTTTTTTTTAGAAAATAAATAAAAAAAATAAAAATTGACAAAAAAGGGCACATGAAATTAACATGAAATCTAATTTTTAAAATTATTTTAAGGATACAGTCTTGTGGGCAGTAGCTTAAGGAACATTTTGATGCATAAATTGTCCTTTTATGATGTATGGTTTAGAAGTTATGGCTAAAAAATCAAAAAAATCGCAAAAAACCACGTCAAAAACTATGATTCATGTAAAAAATTTTAACTAAGATTCTTGAAAAAAAAATCAAATTCCAGAAAACTTTTTTCTGAATATGCAGTCTTGTGTATATATGTATTAGAAACAATTTGGTGTATAAATCGTCCTTGTAGGATGTATGGTTTGGGAGTTATGACGGAAAAAGCACATGTTTTTGGCCAGCTTCCACTCCAAAAAGTGTTCTACAACTCCTAAACTACAAGAGATAGAGCAAACGGCATTTGGACAAAGGAGTATCCCTTCTTAAGGACGAGGACCTGGTGCTCATTTTAATGCATGAATCGTCCTTATCTGATATGTAGTTTTTTTTTTAGAAAATAAATAAAAAAAATAAAAATTGACAAAAAAGGGCACATGAAATTAACATGAAATCTAATTTTTAAAATTATTTTAAGGATACAGTCTTGTGGGCAGTAGCTTAAGGAACATTTTGATGCATAAATTGTCCTTTTATGATGTATGGTTTAGAAGTTATGGCTAAAAAATCTAAAAAATCGCAAAAAACCACGTCAAAAACTATGATTCATGTAAAAAATTTTAACTAAGATTCTTGAAAAAAAATCAAATTCCAGAAAACTTTTTTCTGAATATGCAGTCTTGTGTATATATGTATTAGAAACAATTTGGTGTATAAATCGTCCTTGTAGGATGTATGGTTTGGGAGTTATGACGGAAAAAGCACATGTTTTTGGCCAGCTTCCACTCCAAAAAGTGTTCTACAACTCCTAAACTACAAGAGATAGAGCAAACGGCATTTGGACAAAGGAGTATCCCTTCTTAAGGACGAGGACCTGGTGCTCATTTTAATGCATGAATCGTCCTTATCTGATATGTAGTTTTTTTTTTAGAAAATAAATAAAAAAAATAAAAATTGACAAAAAAGGGCACATGAAATTAACATGAAATCTAATTTTTAAAATTATTTTAAGGATACAGTCTTGTGGGCAGTAGCTTAAGGAACATTTTGATGCATAAATTGTCCTTTTATGATGTATGGTTTAGAAGTTATGGCTAAAAAATCAAAAAAATCGCAAAAAACCACGTCAAAAACTATGATTCATGTAAAAAATTTTAACTAAGATTCTTGAAAAAAAATCAAATTCCACAAAACTTTTTTCTGAATATGCAGTCTTGTGTATATATGTATTAGAAACAATTTGGTGTATAAATCGTCCTTGTAGGATGTATGGTTTGGGAGTTATGACGGAAAAAGCACATGTTTTTGGCCAGCTTCCACTCCAAAAAGTGTTCTACAACTCCTAAACTACAAGAGATAGAGCAAACGGCATTTGGACAAAAGAGTATCCCTTCTTAAGGACGAGGACCTGGTGCTCATTTTAATGCATGAATCGTCCTTATCTGATATGTAGTTTTTTTTTTAGAAAATAAATAAAAAAAATAAAAATTGACAAAAAAGGGCACATGAAATTAACATGAAATCTAATTTTTAAAATTGTCCTTTTATGATGTATGGTTTAGAAGTTATGGCTAAAAAATCAAAAAAATCGCAAAAAACCACGTCAAAAACTATGATTCATGTAAAAAATTTTAACTAAGATTCTTGAAAAAAAAATCAAATTCCAGAAAACTTTTTTCTGAATATGCAGTCTTGTGTATATATGTATTAGAAACAATTTGGTGTATAAATCGTCCTTGTAGGATGTATGGTTTGGGAGTTATGACGGAAAAAGCACATGTTTTTGGCCAGCTTCCACTCCAAAAAGTGTTCTACAACTCCTAAACTACAAGAGATAGAGCAAACGGCATTTGGACAAAGGAGTATCCCTTCTTAAGGACGAGGACCTGGTGCTCATTTTAATGCATGAATCGTCCTTATCTGATATGTAGTTTTTTTTTTAGAAAATAAATAAAAAAAATAAAAATTGACAAAAAAGGGCACATGAAATTAACATGAAATCTAATTTTTAAAATTATTTTAAGGATACAGTCTTGTGGGCAGTAGCTTAAGGAACATTTTGATGCATAAATTGTCCTTTTATGATGTATGGTTTAGAAGTTATGGCTAAAAAATCTAAAAAATCGCAAAAAACCACGTCAAAAACTATGATTCATGTAAAAAATTTTAACTAAGATTCTTGAAAAAAAATCAAATTCCAGAAAACTTTTTTCTGAATATGCAGTCTTGTGTATATATGTATTAGAAACAATTTGGTGTATAAATCGTCCTTGTAGGATGTATGGTTTGGGAGTTATGACGGAAAAAGCACATGTTTTTGGCCAGCTTCCACTCCAAAAAGTGTTCTACAACTCCTAAACTACAAGAGATAGAGCAAACGGCATTTGGACAAAGGAGTATCCCTTCTTAAGGACGAGGACCTGGTGCTCATTTTAATGCATGAATCGTCCTTATCTGATATGTAGTTTTTTTTTTAGAAAATAAATAAAAAAAATAAAAATTGACAAAAAAGGGCACATGAAATTAACATGAAATCTAATTTTTAAAATTGTCCTTTTATGATGTATGGTTTAGAAGTTATGGCTAAAAAATCAAAAAAATCGCAAAAAACCACGTCAAAAACTATGATTCATGTAAAAAATTTTAACTAAGATTCTTGAAAAAAAAATCAAATTCCAGAAAACTTTTTTCTGAATATGCAGTCTTGTGTATATATGTATTAGAAACAATTTGGTGTATAAATCGTCCTTGTAGGATGTATGGTTTGGGAGTTATGACGGAAAAAGCACATGTTTTTGGCCAGCTTCCACTCCAAAAAGTGTTCTACAACTCCTAAACTACAAGAGATAGAGCAAACGGCATTTGGACAAAGGAGTATCCCTTCTTAAGGACGAGGACCTGGTGCTCATTTTAATGCATGAATCGTCCTTATCTGATATGTAGTTTTTATTTTAGAAAATAAATAAAAAAAATAAAAATTGACAAAAAAGGGCACATGAAATTAACATGAAATCTAATTTTTAAAATTATTTTAAGGATACAGTCTTGTGGGCAGTAGCTTAAGGAACATTTTGATGCATAAATTGTCCTTTTATGATGTATGGTTTAGAAGTTATGGCTAAAAAATCAAAAAAATCGCAAAAAACCACGTCAAAAACTATGATTCATGTAAAAAATTTTAACTAAGATTCTTGAAAAAAAATCAAATTCCAGAAAACTTTTTTCTGAATATGCAGTCTTGTGTATATATGTATTAGAAACAATTTGGTGTATAAATCGTCCTTGTAGGATGTATGGTTTGGGAGTTATGACGGAAAAAGCACATGTTTTTGGCCAGCTTCCACTCCAAAAAGTGTTCTACAACTCCTAAACTACAAGAGATAGAGCAAACGGCATTTGGACAAAGGAGTATTTCTTCTTAAGGACGACGACCTGGTGCTCATTTTAATGCATGAATCGTCCTTATCTGATATGTAGTTTTTATTTTAGAAAATAAATAAAAAAAATAAAAATTGACAAAAAAGGGCACATGAAATTAACATGAAATCTAATTTTTAAAATTATTTTAAGGATACAGTCTTGTGGGCAGTAGCTTAAGGAACATTTTGATGCATAAATCGTCCTTTTATGATGTATGGTTTAGAAGTTATGGCTAAAAAATCAAAAAAATCGCAAAAAACCACGTCAAAAACTATGATTCATGTAAAAAATTTTAACTAAGATTCTTGAAAAAAAATCAAATTCCAGAAAACTTTTTTCTGAATATGCAGTCTTGTGTATATATGTATTAGAAACAATTTGGTGTATAAATCGTCCTTGTAGGATGTATGGTTTGGGAGTTATGACGGAAAAAGCACATGTTTTTGGCCAGCTTCCACTCCAAAAAGTGTTCTACAACTCCTAAACTACAAGAGATAGAGCAAACGGCATTTGGACAAAGGAGTATCCCTTCTTAAGGACGAGGACCTGGTGCTCATTTTAATGCATGAATCGTCCTTATCTGATATGTAGTTTTTTTTTTAGAAAATAAATAAAAAAAATAAAAATTGACAAAAAAGGGCACATGAAATTAACATGAAATCTAATTTTTAAAATTATTTTAAGGATACAGTCTTGTGGACAGTAGCTTAAGGAACATTTTGATGCATAAATTGTCCTTTTATGATGTATGGTTTAGAAGTTATGGCTAAAAAATCAAAAAAATCGCAAAAAACCACGTCAAAAACTATGATTCATGTAAAAAATTTTAACTAAGATTCTTGAAAAAAAATCAAATTCCAGAAAACTTTTTTCTGAATATGCAGTCTTGTGTATATATGTATTAGAAACAATTTGGTGTATAAATCGTCCTTGTAGGATGTATGGTTTGGGAGTTATGACGGAAAAAGCACATGTTTTTGGCCAGCTTCCACTCCAAAAAGTGTTCTACAACTCCTAAACTACAAGAGATAGAGCAAACGTCATTTGGACAAAGGAGTATCCCTTCTTAAGGACGAGGACCTGGTGCTCATTTTAATGCATGAATCGTCCTTATCTGATATGTAGTTTTTTTTTTAGAAAATAAATAAAAAAAATAAAAATTGACAAAAAAGGGCACATGAAATTAACATGAAATCTAATTTTTAAAATTATTTTAAGGATACAGTCTTGTGGGCAGTAGCTTAAGGAACATTTTGATGCATAAATTGTCCTTTTATGATGTATGGTTTAGAAGTTATGGCTAAAAAATCAAAAAAATCGCAAAAAACCACGTCAAAAACTATGATTCATGTAAAAAATTTTAACTAAGATTCTTGAAAAAAAATCAAATTCCAGAAAACTTTTTTCTGAATATGCAGTCTTGTGTATATATGTATTAGAAACAATTTGGTGTATAAATCGTCCTTGTAGGATGTATGGTTTGGGAGTTATGACGGAAAAAGCACATGTTTTTGGCCAGCTTCCACTCCAAAAAGTGTTCTACAACTCCTAAACTACAAGAGATAGAGCAAACGGCATTTGGACAAAGGAGTATCCCTTCTTAAGGACGAGGACCTGGTGCTCATTTTAATGCATGAATCGTCCTTATCTGATATGTAGTTTTTTTTTTAGAAAATAAATAAAAAAAATAAAAATTGACAAAGAAGGGCACATGAAATTAACATGAAATCTAATTTTTAAAATTATTTTAAGGATACAGTCTTGTGGGCAGTAGCTTAAGGAACATTTTGATGCATAAATTGTCCTTTTATGATGTATGGTTTAGAAGTTATGGCTAAAAAATCAAAAAAATCGCAAAAAACCACGTCAAAAACTATGATTCATGTAAAAAATTTTAACTAAGATTCTTGAAAAAAATCAAATTCCAGAAAACTTTTTTCTGAATATGCAGTCTTGTGTATATATGTGTTAGAAACAATTTGGTGTATAAATCGTCCTTGTAGGATGTATGGTTTGGGAGTTATGAC
The DNA here is from genome assembly GCA_963920525.1 of Dichetophora obliterata. Taxonomy (NCBI): domain Eukaryota; kingdom Metazoa; phylum Arthropoda; class Insecta; order Diptera; family Sciomyzidae; genus Dichetophora; species Dichetophora obliterata. The sequence goes on along the minus strand of OY986439.1, from coordinate 14,499,201 downwards.
GGAAAAAGCACATGTTTTTGGCCAGCTTCCACTCCAAAAAGTGTTCTACAACTCCTAAACTACAAGAGATAGAGCAAACGGCATTTGGACAAAGGAGTATCCCTTCTTAAGGACGAGGACCTGGTGCTCATTTTAATGCATGAATCGTCCTTATCTGATATGTAGTTTTTTTTTTAGAAAATAAATAAAAAAAATAAAAATTGACAAAAAAGGGCACATGAAATTAACATGAAATCTAATTTTTAAAATTATTTTAAGGATACAGTCTTGTGGGCAGTAGCTTAAGGAACATTTTGATGCATAAATTGTCCTTTTATGATGTATGGTTTAGAAGTTATGGCTAAAAAATCAAAAAAATCGCAAAAAACCACGTCAAAAACTATGATTCATGTAAAAAATTTTAACTAAGATTCTTGAAAAAAAAATCAAATTCCAGAAAACTTTTTTCTGAATATGCAGTCTTGTGTATATATGTATTAGAAACAATTTGGTGTATAAATCGTCCTTGTAGGATGTATGGTTTGGGAGTTATGACGGAAAAAGCACATGTTTTTGGCCAGCTTCCACTCCAAAAAGTGTTCTACAACTCCTAAACTACAAGAGATAGAGCAAACGGCATTTGGACAAAGGAGTATCCCTTCTTAAGGACGAGGACCTGGTGCTCATTTTAATGCATGAATCGTCCTTATCTGATATGTAGTTTTTTTTTTAGAAAATAAATAAAAAAAATAAAAATTGACAAAAAAGGGCACATGAAATTAACATGAAATCTAATTTTTAAAATTATTTTAAGGATACAGTCTTGTGGGCAGTAGCTTAAGGAACATTTTGATGCATAAATTGTCCTTTTATGATGTATGGTTTAGAAGTTATGGCTAAAAAATCAAAAAAATCGCAAAAAACCACGTCAAAAACTATGATTCATGTAAAAAATTTTAACTAAGATTCTTGAAAAAAAATCAAATTCCAGAAAACTTTTTTCTGAATATGCAGTCTTGTGTATATATGTATTAGAAACAATTTGGTGTATAAATCGTCCTTGTAGGATGTATGGTTTGGGAGTTATGACGGAAAAAGCACATGTTTTTGGCCAGCTTCCACTCCAAAAAGTGTTCTACAACTCCTAAACTACAAGAGATAGAGCAAACGGCATTTGGACAAAGGAGTATCCCTTCTTAAGGACGAGGACCTGGTGCTCATTTTAATGCATGAATCGTCCTTATCTGATATGTAGTTTTTTTTTTAGAAAATAAATAAAAAAAATAAAAATTGACAAAAAAGGGCACATGAAATTAACATGAAATCTAATTTTTAAAATTATTTTAAGGATACAGTCTTGTGGGCAGTAGCTTAAGGAACATTTTGATGCATAAATTGTCCTTTTATGATGTATGGTTTAGAAGTTATGGCTAAAAAATCAAAAAAATCGCAAAAAACCACGTCAAAAACTATGATTCATGTAAAAAATTTTAACTAAGATTCTTGAAAAAAATCAAATTCCAGAAAACTTTTTTCTGAATATGCAGTCTTGTGTATATATGTATTAGAAACAATTTGGTGTATAAATCGTCCTTGTAGGATGTATGGTTTGGGAGTTATGACGGAAAAAGCACATGTTTTTGGCCAGCTTCCACTCCAAAAAGTGTTCTACAACTCCTAAACTACAAGAGATAGAGCAAACGGCATTTGGACAAAGGAGTATCCCTTCTTAAGGACGAGGACCTGGTGCTCATTTTAATGCATGAATCGTCCTTATCTGATATGTAGTTTTTTTTTTAGAAAATAAATAAAAAAAATAAAAATTGACAAAAAAGGGCACATGAAATTAACATGAAATCTAATTTTTAAAATTATTTTAAGGATACAGTCTTGTGGGCAGTAGCTTAAGGAACATTTTGATGCATAAATCGTCCTTTTATGATGTATGGTTTAGAAGTTATGGCTAAAAAATCAAAAAAATCGCAAAAAACCACGTCAAAAACTATGATTCATGTAAAAAATTTTAACTAAGATTCTTGAAAAAAAATCAAATTCCACAAAACTTTTTTCTGAATATGCAGTCTTGTGTATATATGTATTAGAAACAATTTGGTGTATAAATCGTCCTTGTAGGATGTATGGTTTGGGAGTTATGACGGAAAAAGCACATGTTTTTGGCCAGCTTCCACTCCAAAAAGTGTTCTACAACTCCTAAGCTACAAGAGATAGAGCAAACGGCATTTGGACAAAGGAGTATTCCTTCTTAAGGACGACGACCTGGTGCTCATTTTAATGCATGAATCGTCCTTATCTGATATGTAGTTTTTATTTTAGAAAATAAATAAAAAAAAATAAAAATTGACAAAAAAGGGCACATGAAATTAACATGAAATCTAATTTTTAAAATTATTTTAAGGATACAGTCTTGTGGGCAGTAGCTTAAGGAACATTTTGATGCATAAATCGTCCTTTTATGATGTATGGTTTAGAAGTTATGGCTAAAAAATCAAAAAAATCGCAAAAAACCACGTCAAAAACTATGATTCATGTAAAAAATTTTAACTAAGATTCTTGAAAAAAAATCAAATTCCAGAAAACTTTTTTCTGAATATGCAGTCTTGTGTATATATGTATTAGAAACAATTTGGTGTATAAATCGTCCTTGTAGGATGTATGGTTTGGGAGTTATGACGGAAAAAGCACATGTTTTTGGCCAGCTTCCACTCCAAAAAGTGTTCTACAACTCCTAAACTACAAGAGATAGAGCAAACGGCATTTGGACAAAGGAGTATTCCTTCTTAAGGACGACGACCTGGTGCTCATTTTAATGCATGAATCGTCCTTATCTGATATGTAGTTTTTATTTTAGAAAATAAATAAAAAAAATAAAAATGGACAAAAAAGGGCACATGAAATTAACATGAAATCTAATTTTTAAAATTATTTTAAGGATACAGTCTTGTGGGCAGTAGCTTAAGGAACATTTTGATGCATAAATTGTCCTTTTATGATGTATGGTTTAGAAGTTATGGCTAAAAAATCAAAAAAATCGCAAAAAACCACGTCAAAAACTATGATTCATGTAAAAAATTTTAACTAAGATTCTTGAAAAAAAATCAAATTCCAGAAAACTTTTTTCTGAATATGCAGTCTTGTGTATATATGTATTAGAAACAATTTGGTGTATAAATCGTCCTTGTAGGATGTATGGTTTGGGAGTTATGACGGAAAAAGCACATGTTTTTGGCCAGCTTCCACTCCAAAAAGTGTTCTACAACTCCTAAACTACAAGAGATAGAGCAAACGGCATTTGGACAAAGGAGTATCCCTTCTTAAGGACGAGGACCTGGTGCTCATTTTAATGCATGAATCGTCCTTATCTGATATGTAGTTTTTTTTTTAGAAAATAAATAAAAAAAATAAAAATTGACAAAAAAGGGCACATGAAATTAACATGAAATCTAATTTTTAAAATTATTTTAAGGATACAGTCTTGTGGACAGTAGCTTAAGGAACATTTTGATGCATAAATTGTCCTTTTATGATGTATGGTTTAGAAGTTATGGCTAAAAAATCAAAAAAATCGCAAAAAACCACGTCAAAAACTATGATTCATGTAAAAAATTTTAACTAAGATTCTTGAAAAAAAATCAAATTCCAGAAAACTTTTTTCTGAATATGCAGTCTTATGTATATATGTATTAGAAACAATTTGGTGTATAAATCGTCCTTGTAGGATGTATGGTTTGGGAGTTATGACGGAAAAAGCACATGTTTTTGGCCAGCTTCCACTCCAAAAAGTGTTCTACAACTCCTAAACTACAAGAGATAGAGCAAACGGCATTTGGACAAAGGAGTATCCCTTCTTAAGGACGAGGACCTGGTGCTCATTTTAATGCATGAATCGTCCTTATCTGATATGTAGTTTTTTTTCAGAAAATAAATAAAAAAAATAAAAATTGACAAAAAAGGGCACATGAAATTAACATGAAATCTAATTTTTAAAATTATTTTAAGGATACAGTCTTGTGGGCAGTAGCTTAAGGAACATTTTGATGCATAAATTGTCCTTTTATGATGTATGGTTTAGAAGTTATGGCTAAAAAATCATAAAAATCGCAAAAAACCACGTCAAAAACTATGATTCATGTAAAAAATTTTAACTAAGATTCTTGAAAAAAAATCAAATTCCAGAAAACTTTTTTCTGAATATGCAGTCTTATGTATATATGTATTAGAAACAATTTGGTGTATAAATCGTCCTTGTAGGATGTATGGTTTGGGAGTTATGACGGAAAAAGCACATGTTTTTGGCCAGCTTCCACTCCAAAAAGTGTTCTACAACTCCTAAACTACAAGAGATAGAGCAAACGGCATTTGGACAAAGGAGTATCCCTTCTTAAGGACGAGGACCTGGTGCTCATTTTAATGCATGAATCGTCCTTATCTGATATGTAGTTTTTTTTTTAGAAAATAAATAAAAAAATAAAAATTGACAAAAAAGGGCACATGAAATTAACATGAAATCTAATTTTTAAAATTATTTTAAGGATACAGTCTTGTGGGCAGTAGCTTAAGGAACATTTTGATGCATAAATTGTCCTTTTATGATGTATGGTTTAGAAGTTATGGCTAAAAAATCAAAAAAATCGCAAAAAACCACGTCAAAAACTATGATTCATGTAAAAAATTTTAACTAAGATTCTTGAAAAAAAATCAAATTCCAGAAAACTTTTTTCTGAATATGCAGTCTTGTGTATATATGTATTAGAAACAATTTGGTGTATAAATCGTCCTTGTAGGATGTATGGTTTGGGAGTTATGACGGAAAAAGCACATGTTTTTGGCCAGCTTCCACTCCAAAAAGTGTTCTACAACTCCTAAACTACAAGAGATAGAGCAAACGGCATTTGGACAAAGGAGTATCCCTTCTTAAGGACGAGGACCTGGTGCTCATTTTAATGCATGAATCGTCCTTATCTGATATGTAGTTTTTATTTTAGAAAATAAATAAAAAAAATAAAAATTGACAAAAAAGGGCACATGAAATTAACATGAAATCTAATTTTTAAAATTATTTTAAGGATACAGTCTTGTGGGCAGTAGCTTAAGGAACATTTTGATGCATAAATTGTCCTTTTATGATGTATGGTTTAGAAGTTATGGCTAAAAAATAAAAAAAATCGCAAAAAACCACGTCAAAAACTATGATTCATGTAAAAAATTTTAACTAAGATTCTTGAAAAAAAATCAAATTCCAGAAAACTTTTTTCTGAATATGCAGTCTTGTGTATATATGTATTAGAAACAATTTGGTGTATAAATCGTCCTTGTAGGATGTATGGTTTGGGAGTTATGACGGAAAAAGCACATGTTTTTGGCCAGCTTCCACTCCAAAAAGTGTTCTACAACTCCTAAACTACAAGAGATAGAGCAAACGGCATTTGGACAAAGGAGTATCCCTTCTTAAGGACGAGGACCTGGTGCTCATTTTAATGCATGAATCGTCCTTATCTGATATGTAGTTTTTTTTTTAGAAAATAAATAAAAAAAATAAAAATTGACAAAAAAGGGCACATGAAATTAACATGAAATCTAATTTTTAAAATTATTTTAAGGATACAGTCTTGTGGGCAGTAGCTTAAAGAACATTTTGATGCATAAATCGTCCTTTTATGATGTATGGTTAAGAAGTTATGGCTAAAAAATAAAAAAAATCGCAAAAATTCACGTCAAAAACTATGATTCATGTAAAAAATTTTAACTAAGATTCTTGAAAAAAAATCAAATTCCAGAAAACTTTTTTCTGAATATGCAGTCTTGTGTATATATGTATTAGAAACAATTTGGTGTATAAATCGTCCTTGTAGGATGTATGGTTTGGGAGTTATGACGGAAAAAGCACATGTTTTTGGCCAGCTTCCACTCCAAAAAGTGTTCTACAACTCCTAAACTACAAGAGATAGAGCAAACGGCATTTGGACAAAGGAGTATCCTTTCTTAAGGACGAGGACCTGGTGCTCATTTTAATGCATGAATCGTCCTTATCTGATATGTAGTTTTTATTTTAGAAAATAAATAAAAAAAATAAAAATTGACAAAAAAGGGCACATGAAACTAACATGAAATCTAATTTTTAAAATTATTTTAAGGATACAGTCTTGTGGGCAGTAGCTTAAAGAACATTTTGATGCATAAATCGTCCTTTTATGATGTATGGTTTAGAAGTTATGGCTAAAAAATCAAAAAAATCGCAAAAAACCACGTCAAAAACTATGATTCATGTAAAAAATTTTAACTAAGATTCTTGAAAAAAAAAATCAAATTCCAGAAAACTTTTTTCTGAATATGCAGTCTTGTGTATATATGTATTAGAAACAATTTGGTGTATAAATCGTCCTTGTAGGATGTATGGTTTGGGAGTTATGACGGAAAAAGCACATGTTTTTGGCCAGCTTCCACTCCAAAAAGTGTTCTACAACTCCTAAACTACAAGAGATAGAGCAAACGGCATTTGGACAAAAGAGTATCCCTTCTTAAGGACGAGGACCTGGTGCTCATTTTAATGCATGAATCGTCCTTATCTGATATGTAGTTTTTTTTTTAGAAAATAAATAAAAAAAATAAAAATTGACAAAAAAGGGCACATGAAATTAACATGAAATCTAATTTTTAAAATTATTTTAAGGATACAGTCTTGTGGGCAGTAGCTTAAAGAACATTTTGATGCATAAATCGTCCTTTTATGATGTATGGTTAAGAAGTTATGGCTAAAAAATAAAAAAAATCGCAAAAAACCACGTCAAAAACTATGATTCATGTAAAAAATTTTAACTAAGATTCTTGAAAAAAAATCAAATTCCAGAAAACTTTTTTCTGAATATGCAGTCTTGTGTATATATGTATTAGAAACAATTTGGTGTATAAATCGTCCTTGTAGGATGTATGGTTTGGGAGTTATGACGGAAAAAGCACATGTTTTTGGCCAGCTTCCACTCCAAAAAGTGTTCTACAACTCCTAAACTACAAGAGATAGAGCAAACGGCATTTGGACAAAGGAGTATCCCTTCTTAAGGACGAGGACCTGGTGCTCATTTTAATGCATGAATCGTCCTTATCTGATATGTAGTTTTTTTTTTAGAAAATAAATAAAAAAAATAAAAATTGACAAAAAAGGGCACATGAAATTAACATGAAATCTAATTTTTAAAATTATTTTAAGGATACAGTCTTGTGGGCAGTAGCTTAAAGAACATTTTGATGCATAAATCGTCCTTTTATGATGTATGGTTAAGAAGTTATGGCTAAAAAATCAAAAAAATCGCAAAAAACCACGTCAAAAACTATGATTCATGTAAAAAATTTTAACTAAGATTCTTGAAAAAAAATCAAATTCCAGAAAACTTTTTTCTGAATATGCAGTCTTGTGTATATATGTATTAGAAACAATTTGGTGTATAAATCGTCCTTGTAGGATGTATGGTTTGGGAGTTATGACGGAAAAAGCACATGTTTTTGGCCAGCTTCCACTCCAAAAAGTGTTCTACAACTCCTAAACTACAAGAGATAGAGCAAACGGCATTTGGACAAAGGAGTATCCCTTCTTAAGGACGAGGACCTGGTGCTCATTTTAATGCATGAATCGTCCTTATCTGATATGTAGTTTTTATTTTAGAAAATAAATAAAAAAAATAAAAATTGACAAAAAAGGGCACATGAAATTTACATGAAATCTAATTTTTAAAATTATTTTAAGGATACAGTCTTGTGGACAGTAGCTTAAAGAACATTTTGATGCATAAATCGTCCTTTTATGATGTATGGTTTAGAAGTTATGGCTAAAAAATCAAAAAAATCGCAAAAAACCACGTCAAAAACTATGATTCATGTAAAAAATTTTAACTAAGATTCTTGAAAAAAAATCAAATTCCAGAAAACTTTTTTCTGAATATGCAGTCTTATGTATATATGTATTAGAAACAATTTGGTGTATAAATCGTCCTTGTAGGATGTATGGTTTGGGAGTTATGACGGAAAAAGCACATGTTTTTGGCCAGCTTCCACTCCAAAAAGTGTTCTACAACTCCTAAACTACAAGAGATAGAGCAAACGGCATTTGGACAAAGGAGTATCCCTTCTTAAGGACGAGGACCTGGTGCTCATTTTAATGCATGAATCGTCCTTATCTGATATGTAGTTTTTATTTTAGAAAATAAATAAAAAAAATAAAAATTGACAAAAAAGGGCACATGAAATTAACATGAAATCTAATTTTTAAAATTATTTTAAGGATACAGTCTTGTGGGCAGTAGCTTAAGGAACATTTTGATGCATAAATTGTCCTTTTATGATGTATGGTTTAGAAGTTAAAAAAATCAAAAAAAATCGCAAAAAACCACGTCAAAAACTATGATTCATGTAAAAAATTTTAACTAAGATTCTTGAAAAAAAATCAAATTCCAGAAAACTTTTTTCTGAATATGCAGTCTTGTGTATATATGTATTAGAAACAATTTGGTGTATAAATCGTCCTTGTAGGATGTATGGTTTGGGAGTTATGACGGAAAAAGCACATGTTTTTGGCCAGCTTCCACTCCAAAAAGTGTTCTACAACTCCTAAACTACAAGAGATAGAGCAAACGGCATTTGGACAAAGGAGTATCCCTTCTTAAGGACGAGGACCTGGTGCTCATTTTAATGCATGAATCGTCCTTATCTGATATGTAGTTTTTTTTTTAGAAAATAAATAAAAAAAATAAAAATTGACAAAAAAGGGCACATGAAATTAACATGAAATCTAATTTTTAAAATTATTTTAAGGATACAGTCTGTGGGCAGTAGCTTAAGGAACATTTTGATGCATAAATTGTCCTTTTATGATGTATGGTTTAGAAGTTAAAAAAATCAAAAAAATCGCAAAAAACCACGTCAAAAACTATGATTCATGTAAAAAATTTTAACTAAGATTCTTGAAAAAAAATCAAATTCCAGAAAACTTTTTTCTGAATATGCAGTCTTGTGTCTATATGTATTAGAAACAATTTGGTGTATAAATCGTCCTTGTAGGATGTATGGTTTGGGAGTTATGACGGAAAAAGCACATGTTTTTGGCCAGCTTCCACTCCAAAAAGTGTTCTACAACTCCTAAACTACAAGAGATAGAGCAAACGGCATTTGGACAAAGGAGTATCCCTTCTTAAGGACGAGGACCTGGTGCTCATTTTAATGCATGAATCGTCCTTATCTGATATGTAGTTTTTATTTTAGAAAATAAATAAAAAAAATAAAAATTGACAAAAAAGGGCACATGAAATTTACATGAAATCTAATTTTTAAAATTATTTTAAGGATACAGTCTTGTGGGCAGTAGCTTAAGGAACATTTTGATGCATAAATTGTCCTTTTATGATGTATGGTTTAGAAGTTATGGCTAAAAAATCAAAAAAATCGCAAAAAACCACGTCAAAAACTATGATTCATGTAAAAAATTTTAACTAAGATTCTTGAAAAAAAATCAAATTCCAGAAAACTTTTTTCTGAATATGCAGTCTTGTGTATATATGTATTAGAAACAATTTAGTGTATAAATCGTCCTTGTAGGATGTATGGTTTGGGAGTTATGACGGAAAAAGCACATGTTTTTGGCCAGCTTCCACTCCAAAAAGTGTTCTACAACTCCTAAACTACAAGAGATAGAGCAAACGGCATTTGGACAAAGGAGTATCCCTTCTTAAGGACGAGGACCTGGTGCTCATTTTAATGCATGAATCGTCCTTATCTGATATGTAGTTTTTTTTTTAGAAAATAAATAAAAAAAATAAAAATTGACAAAAAAGGGCACATGAAATTAACATGAAATCTAATTTTTAATATTATTTTAAGGATACAGTCTTGTGGGCAGTAGCTTAAAGAACATTTTGATGCATAAATCGTCCTTTTATGATGAATGGTTTAGAAGTTATGGCTAAAAAATCAAAAAAATCGCAAAAAACCACGTCAAAAACTATGATTCATGTAAAAAATTTTAACTAAGATTCTTGAAAAAAAATCAAATTCCAGAAAACTTTTTTCTGAATATGCAGTCTTGTGTATATATGTATTAGAAACAATTTGGTGTATAAATCGTCCTTGTAGGATGTATGGTTTGGGAGTTATGACGGAAAAAGCACATGTTTTTGGCCAGCTTCCACTCCAAAAAGTGTTCTACAACTCCTAAACTACAAGAGATAGAGCAAACGGCATTTGGACAAAGGAGTATCCCTTCTTAAGGACGAGGACCTGGTGCTCATTTTAATGCATGAATCGTCCTTATCTGATATGTAGTTTTTTTTTTAGAAAATAAATAAAAAAAATAAAAATTGACAAAAAAGGGCACATGAAATTAACATGAAATCTAATTTTTAAAATTATTTTAAGGATACAGTCTTGTGGGCAGTAGCTTAAGGAACATTTTGATGCATAAATCGTCCTTTTATGATGTATGGTTTAGAAGTTATGGCTAAAAAATCAAAAAAATCGCAAAAAACCACGTCAAAAACTATGATTCATGTAAAAAATTTTAACTAAGATTCTTGAAAAAAAATCAAATTCCAGAAAACTTTTTTCTGAATATGCAGTCTTGTGTATATATGTATTAGAAACAATTTGGTGTATAAATCGTCCTTGTAGGATGTATGGTTTGGGAGTTATGACGGAAAAAGCACATGTTTTTGGCCAGCTTCCACTCCAAAAAGTGTTCTACAACTCCTAAACTACAAGAGATAGAGCAAACGGCATTTGGACAAAGGAGTATCCCTTCTTAAGGACGAGGACCTGGTGCTCATTTTAATGCATGAATCGTCCTTATCTGATATGTAGTTTTTTTTTTAGAAAATAAATAAAAAAAATAAAAATTGACAAAAAAGGGCACATGAAATTAACATGAAATCTAATTTTTAAAATTATTTTAAGGATACAGTCTTGTGGGCAGTAGCTTAAGGAACATTTTGATGCATAAATTGTCCTTTTTTGATGTATGGTTTAGAAGTTATGGCTAATAAATCAAAAAAATCGCAAAAAACCACGTCAAAAACTATGATTCATGTAAAAAATTTTAACTAAGATTCTTGAAAAAAAATCAAATTCCAGAAAACTTTTTTCTGAATATGCAGTCTTGTGTATATATGTATTAGAAACAATTTGGTGCATTTATCGTTCTTGTAGGATGTATGGTTTGGGAGTTATGACGGAAAAAGCACATGTTTTTGGCCAGCTTCCACTCCAAAAAGTGTTCTACAACTCCTAAACTACAAGAGATAGAGCAAACGGCATTTGGACAAAGGAGTATCCCTTCTTAAGGACGAGGACCTGGTGCTCATTTTAATGCATGAATCGTCCTTATCTGATATGTAGTTTTTTTTTTAGAAAATAAATAAAAAAAATAAAAATTGACAAAAAAGGGCACATGAAATTAACATGAAATCTAATTTTTAAAATTATTTTAAGGATACAGTCTTGTGGGCAGTAGCTTAAAGAACATTTTGATGCATAAATCGTCCTTTTATGATGTATGGTTTAGAAGTTATGGCTAAAAAATAAAAAAAAAATCGTAAAAAACCACGTCAAAAACTATGATTCATGTAAAAAATTTTAACTAAGATTCTTGAAAAAAAATCAAATTCCAGAAAACTTTTTTCTGAATATGCAGTCTTGTGTATATATGTATTAGAAACAATTTGGTGTATAAATCGTCCTTGTAGGATGTATGGGTTGGGAGTTATGACGGAAAAAGCACATGTTTTTGGCCAGCTTCCACTCCAAAAAGTGTTCTACAACTCCTAAACTACAAGAGATAGAGCAAACGGCATTTGGACAAAGGAGTATCCCTTCTTAAGAACGAGGACCTGGTGCTCATTTTAATGCATGAATCGTCCTTATCTGATATGTAGTTTTTATTTTAGAAAATAAATAAAAAAAATAAAAATTGACAAAAAGGGCACATGAAATTAACATGAAATCTAATTTTTAAAATTATTTTAAGGATACAGTCTTGTGGGCAGTAGCTTAAGGAACATTTTGATGCATAAATTGTCCTTTTATGATGTATGGTTTAGAAGTTATGGCTAAAAAATCAAAAAAATCGCAAAAAACCACGTCAAAAACTATGATTCATGTAAAAAATTTTAACTAAGATTCTTGAAAAAAAATCAAATTCCAGAAAACTTTTTTCTGAATATGCAGTCTTGTGTATATATGTATTAGAAACAATTTGGTTTATAAATCGTCCTTGTAGGATGTATGGTTTGGGAGTTATGACGGAAAAAGCACATGTTTTTGGCCAGCTTCCACTCCAAAAAGTGTTCTACAACTCCTAAACTACAAGAGATAGAGCAAACGGCATTTGGACAAAGGAGTATCCCTTCTTAAGGACGAGGACCTGGTGCTCATTTTAATGCATGAATCGTCCTTATCTGATATGTAGTTTTTATTTTAGAAAATAAATAAAAAAAATAAAAATTGACAAAAAAGGGCACATGAAATTAACATGAAATCTAATTTTTAAAATTATTTTAAGGATACAGTCTTGTGGGCAGTAGCTTAAGGAACATTTTGATGCATAAATCGTCCTTTTTTGATGTATGGTTTAGAAGTTATGGCTAAAAAATCAAAAAAATCGCAAAAAACCACGTCAAAAACTATGTAAAAAATTTTAACTAAGATTCTTGAAAAAAAAATCAAATTCCAGAAAACTTTTTTCTGAATATGCAGTCTTGTGTATATATGTATAAGAAACAATTTGGTGTATAAATCGTCCTTGTCGGATGTATGGTTTGGGAGTTATGACGGAAAAAGCACATGTTTTTGGCCAGCTTCCACTCCAAAAAGTGTTCTACAACTCCTAAACTACAAGAGATAGAGCAAACGGCATTTGGACAAAGGAGTATCCCTTCTTAAGGACGAGGACCTGGTGCTCATTTTAATGCATGAATCGTCCTTATCTGATATGTAGTTTTTTTTTTAGAAAATAAATAAAAAAAATAAAAATTGACAAAAAAGGGCACATTAAATTAATATGAAATCTAATTTTTAAAATTATTTTAAGGATACAGTCTTGTGGGCAGTAGCTTAAAGAACATTTTGATGCATAAATCGTCCTTTTATGATGTATGGTTTAGAAGTTATGGCTAAAAAATAAAAAAAAAATCGTAAAAAACCACGTCAAAAACTATGATTCATGTAAAAAATTTTAACTAAGATTCTTGAAAAAAAATCAAATTCCAGAAAACTTTTTTCTGAATATGCAGTCTTGTGTATATATGTATTAGAAACAATTTGGTGTATAAATCGTCCTTGTAGGATGTATGGGTTGGGAGTTATGACGGAAAAAGCACATGTTTTTGGCCAGCTTCCACTCCAAAAAGTGTTCTACAACTCCTAAACTACAAGAGATAGAGCAAACGGCATTTGGACAAAGGAGTATCCCTTCTTAAGAACGAGGACCTGGTGCTCATTTTAATGCATGAATCGTCCTTATCTGATATGTAGTTTTTATTTTAGAAAATAAATAAAAAAAATAAAAATTGACAAAAAGGGCACATGAAATTAACATGAAATCTAATTTTTAAAATTATTTTAAGGATACAGTCTTGTGGGCAGTAGCTTAAGGAACATTTTGATGCATAAATTGTCCTTTTATGATGTATGGTTTAGAAGTTATGGCTAAAAAATCAAAAAAATCGCAAAAAACCACGTCAAAAACTATGATTCATGTAAAAAATTTTAACTAAGATTCTTGAAAAAAAATCAAATTCCAGAAAACTTTTTTCTGAATATGCAGTCTTGTGTATATATGTATTAGAAACAATTTGGTTTATAAATCGTCCTTGTAGGATGTATGGTTTGGGAGTTATGACGGAAAAAGCACATGTTTTTGGCCAGCTTCCACTCCAAAAAGTGTTCTACAACTCCTAAACTACAAGAGATAGAGCAAACGGCATTTGGACAAAGGAGTATCCCTTCTTAAGGACGAGGACCTGGTGCTCATTTTAATGCATGAATCGTCCTTATCTGATATGTAGTTTTTATTTTAGAAAATAAATAAAAAAAATAAAAATTGACAAAAAAGGGCACATGAAATTAACATGAAATCTAATTTTTAAAATTATTTTAAGGATACAGTCTTGTGGGCAGTAGCTTAAGGAACATTTTGATGCATAAATCGTCCTTTTTTGATGTATGGTTTAGAAGTTATGGCTAAAAAATCAAAAAAATCGCAAAAAACCACGTCAAAAACTATGTAAAAAATTTTAACTAAGATTCTTGAAAAAAAAATCAAATTCCAGAAAACTTTTTTCTAAATATGCAGTCTTGTGTATATATGTATAAGAAACAATTTGGTGTATAAATCGTCCTTGTCGGATGTATGGTTTGGGAGTTATGACGGAAAAGCACATGTTTTTGGCCAGCTTCCACTCCAAAAAGTGTTCTACAACTCCTAAACTACAAGAGATAGAGCAAACGGCATTTGGACAAAGGAGTATCCCTTCTTAAGGACGAGGACCTGGTGCTCATTTTAATGCATGAATCGTCCTTATCTGATATGTAGTTTTTATTTTAGAAAATAAATAAAAAAAATAAAAATTGACAAAAAAGGGCACATGAAATTAACATGAAATCTAATTTTTAAAATTATTTTAAGGATACAGTCTTATGGGCAGTAGCTTAAGGAACATTTTGATGCATAAATTGTCCTTTTATGATGTATGGTTTAGAAGTTATGGCTAAAAAATCAAAAAAATCGCAAAAAACCACGTCAAAAACTACCTTAAAAAATTTTAACTAAGATTCTTGAAAAAAAAATCAAATTCCAGAAAACTTTTTTCTGAATATGCAGTCTTGTGTATATATGTATTAGAAACAATTTGGTGGCTTAAGGAACATTTTGATGCATAAATCGTCCTTTTATGATGTATGGTTTAGAAGTTATGGCTAAAAAATCAAAAAATCGCAAAAAACCACGTCAAAAACTATGATTCATGTAAAAAATTTTAACTAAGATTCTTGAAAAAAAATCAAATTCCAGAAAACTTTTTTCTGAATATGCAGTCTTGTGTATATATGTATTAGAAACAATTTGGTGTATAAATCGTCCTTGTAGGATGTATGGTTTGGGAGTTATGACGGAAAAAGCACATGTTTTTGGCCAGCTTCCACTCCAAAAAGTGTTCTACAACTCCTAAACTACAAGAGATAGAGCAAACGGCATTTGGACAAAGGAGTATTCCTTCTTAAGGACGACGACCTGGTGCTCATTTTAATGCATGAATCGTCCTTATCTGATATGTAGTTTTTTTTTTAGAAAATAAATAAAAAAAATAAAAATTGACAAAAAAGGGCACATGAAATTAACATGAAATTAACATGAAATCTAATTTTTAAAATTATTTTAAGGATACAGTCTTGTGGGCAGTAGCTTAAGGAACATTTTGATGCATAAATCGTCCTTTTATGATGTATGGTTTAGAAGTTATGGCTAAAAAATAAAAAAAATCGCAAAAAACCACGTCAAAAACTATGATTCATGTAAAAAATTTTAACTAAGATTCTTGAAAAAAAATCAAATTCCAGAAAACTTTTTTCTGAATATGCAGTCTTGTGTATATATGTATTAGAAACAATTTGGTGTATAAATCGTCCTTGTAGGATGTATGGTTTGGGAGTTATGACGGAAAAAGCACATGTTTTTGGCCAGCTTCCACTCCAAAAAGTGTTCTACAACTCCTAAACTACAAGAGATAGAGCAAACGGCATTTGGACAAAGGAGTATCCCTTCTTAAGGACGAGGACCTGGTGCTCATTTTAATGCATGAATCGTCCTTATCTGATATGTAGTTTTTTTTTTAGAAAATAAATAAAAAAAATAAAAATTGACAAAAAAGGGCACATGAAATTAACATGAAATCTAATTTTTAAAATTATTTTAAGGATACAGTCTGTGGGCAGTAGCTTAAGGAACATTTTGATGCATAAATTGTCCTTTTATGATGTATGGTTTAGAAGTTAAAAAAATCAAAAAAATCGCAAAAAACCACGTCAAAAACTATGATTCATGTAAAAAATTTTAACTAAGATTCTTGAAAAAAAATCAAATTCCAGAAAACTTTTTTCTGAATATGCAGTCTTGTGTCTATATGTATTAGAAACAATTTGGTGTATAAATCGTCCTTGTAGGATGTATGGTTTGGGAGTTATGACGGAAAAAGCACATGTTTTTGGCCAGCTTCCACTCCAAAAAGTGTTCTACAACTCCTAAACTACAAGAGATAGAGCAAACGGCATTTGGACAAAGGAGTATCCCTTCTTAAGGACGAGGACCTGGTGCTCATTTTAATGCATGAATCGTCCTTATCTGATATGTAGTTTTTATTTTAGAAAATAAATAAAAAAAATAAAAATTGACAAAAAAGGGCACATGAAATTTACATGAAATCTAATTTTTAAAATTATTTTAAGGATACAGTCTTGTGGGCAGTAGCTTAAGGAACATTTTGATGCATAAATTGTCCTTTTATGATGTATGGTTTAGAAGTTATGGCTAAAAAATCAAAAAAATCGCAAAAAACCACGTCAAAAACTATGATTCATGTAAAAAATTTTAACTAAGATTCTTGAAAAAAAATCAAATTCCAGAAAACTTTTTTCTGAATATGCAGTCTTGTGTATATATGTATTAGAAACAATTTAGTGTATAAATCGTCCTTGTAGGATGTATGGTTTGGGAGTTATGACGGAAAAAGCACATGTTTTTGGCCAGCTTCCACTCCAAAAAGTGTTCTACAACTCCTAAACTACAAGAGATAGAGCAAACGGCATTTGGACAAAGGAGTATCCCTTCTTAAGGACGAGGACCTGGTGCTCATTTTAATGCATGAATCGTCCTTATCTGATATGTAGTTTTTTTTTTAGAAAATAAATAAAAAAAATAAAAATTGACAAAAAAGGGCACATGAAATTAACATGAAATCTAATTTTTAATATTATTTTAAGGATACAGTCTTGTGGGCAGTAGCTTAAAGAACATTTTGATGCATAAATCGTCCTTTTATGATGTATGGTTTAGAAGTTATGGCTAAAAAATCAAAAAAATCGCAAAAAACCACGTCAAAAACTATGATTCATGTAAAAAATTTTAACTAAGATTCTTGAAAAAAAATCAAATTCCAGAAAACTTTTTTCTGAATATGCAGTCTTGTGTATATATGTATTAGAAACAATTTGGTGTATAAATCGTCCTTGTAGGATGTATGGTTTGGGAGTTATGACGGAAAAAGCACATGTTTTTGGCCAGCTTCCACTCCAAAAAGTGTTCTACAACTCCTAAACTACAAGAGATAGAGCAAACGGCATTTGGACAAAGGAGTATCCCTTCTTAAGGACGAGGACCTGGTGCTCATTTTAATGCATGAATCGTCCTTATCTGATATGTAGTTTTTTTTTTAGAAAATAAATAAAAAAAATAAAAATTGACAAAAAAGGGCACATGAAATTAACATGAAATCTAATTTTTAAAATTATTTTAAGGATACAGTCTTGTGGGCAGTAGCTTAAGGAACATTTTGATGCATAAATCGTCCTTTTATGATGTATGGTTTAGAAGTTATGGCTAAAAAATCAAAAAAATCGCAAAAAACCACGTCAAAAACTATGATTCATGTAAAAAATTTTAACTAAGATTCTTGAAAAAAAATCAAATTCCAGAAAACTTTTTTCTGAATATGCAGTCTTGTGTATATATGTATTAGAAACAATTTGGTGTATAAATCGTCCTTGTAGGATGTATGGTTTGGGAGTTATGACGGAAAAAGCACATGTTTTTGGCCAGCTTCCACTCCAAAAAGTGTTCTACAACTCCTAAACTACAAGAGATAGAGCAAACGGCATTTGGACAAAGGAGTATCCCTTCTTAAGGACGAGGACCTGGTGCTCATTTTAATGCATGAATCGTCCTTATCTGATATGTAGTTTTTTTTTTAGAAAATAAATAAAAAAAATAAAAATTGACAAAAAAGGGCACATGAAATTAACATGAAATCTAATTTTTAAAATTATTTTAAGGATACAGTCTTGTGGGCAGTAGCTTAAGGAACATTTTGATGCATAAATTGTCCTTTTTTGATGTATGGTTTAGAAGTTATGGCTAATAAATCAAAAAAATCGCAAAAAACCACGTCAAAAACTATGATTCATGTAAAAAATTTTAACTAAGATTCTTGAAAAAAAATCAAATTCCAGAAAACTTTTTTCTGAATATGCAGTCTTGTGTATATATGTATTAGAAACAATTTGGTGCATTTATCGTTCTTGTAGGATGTATGGTTTGGGAGTTATGACGGAAAAAGCACATGTTTTTGGCCAGCTTCCACTCCAAAAAGTGTTCTACAACTCCTAAACTACAAGAGATAGAGCAAACGGCATTTGGACAAAGGAGTATCCCTTCTTAAGGACGAGGACCTGGTGCTCATTTTAATGCATGAATCGTCCTTATCTGATATGTAGTTTTTTTTTTAGAAAATAAATAAAAAAAATAAAAATTGACAAAAAAGGGCACATGAAATTAACATGAAATCTAATTTTTAAAATTATTTTAAGGATACAGTCTTGTGGGCAGTAGCTTAAAGAACATTTTGATGCATAAATCGTCCTTTTATGATGTATGGTTTAGAAGTTATGGCTAAAAAATAAAAAAAAAATCGTAAAAAACCACGTCAAAAACTATGATTCATGTAAAAAATTTTAACTAAGATTCTTGAAAAAAAATCAAATTCCAGAAAACTTTTTTCTGAATATGCAGTCTTGTGTATATATGTATTAGAAACAATTTGGTGTATAAATCGTCCTTGTAGGATGTATGGGTTGGGAGTTATGACGGAAAAAGCACATGTTTTTGGCCAGCTTCCACTCCAAAAAGTGTTCTACAACTCCTAAACTACAAGAGATAGAGCAAACGGCATTTGGACAAAGGAGTATCCCTTCTTAAGAACGAGGACCTGGTGCTCATTTTAATGCATGAATCGTCCTTATCTGATATGTAGTTTTTATTTTAGAAAATAAATAAAAAAAATAAAAATTGACAAAAAGGGCACATGAAATTAACATGAAATCTAATTTTTAAAATTATTTTAAGGATACAGTCTTGTGGGCAGTAGCTTAAAGAACATTTTGATGCATAAATCGTCCTTTTATGATGTATGGTTTAGAAGTTATGGCTAAAAAATCAAAAAAATCGCAAAAAACCACGTCAAAAACTATGATTCATGTAAAAAATTTTAACTAAGATTCTTGAAAAAAAATCAAATTCCAGAAAACTTTTTTCTGAATATGCAGTCTTGTGTATATATGTATTAGAAACAATTTGGTTTATAAATCGTCCTTGTAGGATGTATGGTTTGGGAGTTATGACGGAAAAAGCACATGTTTTTGGCCAGCTTCCACTCCAAAAAGTGTTCTACAACTCCTAAACTACAAGAGATAGAGCAAACGGCATTTGGACAAAGGAGTATCCCTTCTTAAGGACGAGGACCTGGTGCTCATTTTAATGCATGAATCGTCCTTATCTGATATGTAGTTTTTATTTTAGAAAATAAATAAAAAAAAATAAAAATTGACAAAAAAGGGCACATGAAATTAACATGAAATCTAATTTTTAAAATTATTTTAAGGATACAGTCTTGTGGGCAGTAGCTTAAGGAACATTTTGATGCATAAATCGTCCTTTTTTGATGTATGGTTTAGAAGTTATGGCTAAAAAATCAAAAAAATCGCAAAAAACCACGTCAAAAACTATGTAAAAAATTTTAACTAAGATTCTTGAAAAAAAAATCAAATTCCAGAAAACTTTTTTCTGAATATGCAGTCTTGTGTATATATGTATAAGAAACAATTTGGTGTATAAATCGTCCTTGTCGGATGTATGGTTTGGGAGTTATGACGGAAAAAGCACATGTTTTTGGCCAGCTTCCACTCCAAAAAGTGTTCTACAACTCCTAAACTACAAGAGATAGAGCAAACGGCATTTGGACAAAGGAGTATCCCTTCTTAAGGACGAGGACCTGGTGCTCATTTTAATGCATGAATCGTCCTTATCTGATATGTAGTTTTTATTTTAGAAAATAAATAAAAAAAATAAAAATTGACAAAAAAGGGCACATGAAATTAACATGAAATCTAATTTTTAAAATTATTTTAAGGATACAGTCTTATGGGCAGTAGCTTAAGGAACATTTTGATGCATAAATTGTCCTTTTATGATGTATGGTTTAGAAGTTATGGCTAAAAAATCAAAAAAATCGCAAAAAACCACGTCAAAAACTACCTTAAAAAATTTTAACTAAGATTCTTGAAAAAAAAATCAAATTCCAGAAAACTTTTTTCTGAATATGCAGTCTTGTGTATATATGTATTAGAAACAATTTGGTGGCTTAAGGAACATTTTGATGCATAAATCGTCCTTTTATGATGTATGGTTTAGAAGTTATGGCTAAAAAATCAAAAAATCGCAAAAAACCACGTCAAAAACTATGTAAAAAATTTTAACTAAGATTCTTGAAAAAAAAATCAAATTCCAGAAAACTTTTTTCTGAATATGCAGTCTTGTGTATATATGTATAAGAAACAATTTGGTGTATAAATCGTCCTTGTCGGATGTATGGTTTGGGAGTTATGACGGAAAAAGCACATGTTTTTGGCCAGCTTCCACTCCAAAAAGTGTTCTACAACTCCTAAACTACAAGAGATAGAGCAAACGGCATTTGGACAAAGGAGTATCCCTTCTTAAGGACGAGGACCTGGTGCTCATTTTAATGCATGAATCGTCCTTATCTGATATGTAGTTTTTTTTTTAGAAAATAAATAAAAAAAATAAAAATTGACAAAAAAGGGCACATGAAATTAACATGAAATCTAATTTTTAAAATTATTTTAAGGATACAGTCTTGTGGACAGTAGCTTAAGGAACATTTTGATGCATAAATTGTCCTTTTATGATGTATGGTTTAGAAGTTATGGCTAAAAAATCAAAAAAATCGCAAAAAACCACGTCAAAAACTATGATTCATGTAAAAAATTTTAACTAAGATTCTTGAAAAAAAATCAAATTCCAGAAAACTTTTTTCTGAATATGCAGTCTTGTGTATATATGTATTAGAAACAATTTGGTGTATAAATCGTCCTTGTAGGATGTATGGTTTGGGAGTTATGACGGAAAAAGCACATGTTTTTGGCCAGCTTCCACTCCAAAAAGTGTTCTACAACTCCTAAACTACAAGAGATAGAGCAAACGGCATTTGGACAAAGGAGTATTCCTTCTTAAGGACGACGACCTGGTGCTCATTTTAATGCATGAATCGTCCTTATCTGATATGTAGTTTTTTTTTTAGAAAATAAATAAAAAAAATAAAAATTGACAAAAAAGGGCACATGAAATTAACATGAAATTAACATGAAATCTAATTTTTAAAATTATTTTAAGGATACAGTCTTGTGGGCAGTAGCTTAAGGAACATTTTGATGCATAAATCGTCCTTTTATGATGTATGGTTTAGAAGTTATGGCTAAAAAATAAAAAAAATCGCAAAAAACCACGTCAAAAACTATGATTCATGTAAAAAATTTTAACTAAGATTCTTGAAAAAAAATCAAATTCCAGAAAACTTTTTTCTGAATATGCAGTCTTGTGTATATATGTATTAGAAACAATTTGGTGTATAAATCGTCCTTGTAGGATGTATGGTTTGGGAGTTATGACGGAAAAAGCATATGTTTTTGGCCAGCTTCCACTCCAAAAAGTGTTCTACAACTCCTAAACTACAAGAGATAGAGCAAACGGCATTTGGACAAAGGAGTATCCCTTCTTAAGGACGAGGACCTGGTGCTCATTTTAATGCATGAATCGTCCTTATCTGATATGTAGTTTTTATTTTAGAAAATAAATAAAAAAAATAAAAATTGACAAAAAAGGGCACATGAAATTAACATGAAATCTAATTTTTAAAATTATTTTAAGGATACAGTCTTGTGGGCAGTAGCTTAAGGAACATTTTGATGCATAAATTGTCCTTTTATGATGTATGGTTTAGAAGTTATGGCTAAAAAATCAAAAAAATCGCAAAAAACCACGTCAAAAACTATGATTCATGTAAAAAATTTTAACTAAGATTCTTGAAAAAAAATCAAATTCCAGAAAACTTTTTTCTGAATATGCAGTCTTGTGTATATATGTATTAGAAACAATTTGGTGTATAAATCGTCCTTGTAGGATGTATGGTTTGGGAGTTATGACGGAAAAAGCACATGTTTTTGGCCAGCTTCCACTCCAAAAAGTGTTCTACAACTCCTAAACTACAAGAGATAGAGCAAACGGCATTTGGACAAAGGAGTATCCCTTCTTAAGGACGAGGACCTGGTGCTCATTTTAATGCATGAATCGTCCTTATCTGATATGTAGTTTTTTTTTTAGAAAATAAATAAAAAAAATAAAAATTGACAAAAAAGGGCACATGAAATTAACATGAAATCTAATTTTTAAAATTATTTTAAGGATACAGTCTTGTGGGCAGTAGCTTAAGGAACATTTTGATGCATAAATTGTCCTTTTATGATGTATGGTTTAGAAGTTATGGCTAAAAAATCAAAAAAATCGCAAAAAACCACGTCAAAAACTATGATTCATGTAAAAAATTTTAACTAAGATTCTTGAAAAAAAATCAAATTCCAGAAAACTTTTTTCTGAATATGCAGTCTTGTGTATATATGTATTAGAAACAATTTGGTGTATAAATCGTCCTTGTAGGATGTATGGTTTGGGAGTTATGACGGAAAAAGCACATGTTTTTGGCCAGCTTCCACTCCAAAAAGTGTTCTACAATTCCTAAACTACAAGAGATAGAGCAAACGGCATTTGGACAAAGGAGTATCCCTTCTTAAGGACGAGGACCTGGTGCTCATTTTAATGCATGATTCGTCCTTATCTGATATGTAGTTTTTATTTTAGAAAATAAATAAAAAAAAATAAAAATTGACAAAAAAGAGCACATGAAATTAACATGAAATCTAATTTTTAAAATTATTTTAAGGATACAGTCTTGTGGGCAGTAGCTTAAGGAACATTTTGATGCATAAATCGTTCTTTTATGATGTATGGTTTAGAAGTTATGGCTAAAAAATCAAAAAAATCGCAAAAAACCACGTCAAAAACTATGATTCATGTAAAAAATTTTAACTAAATTCTTGAAAAAAAATCAAATTCCAGAAAACTTTTTTCTGAATATGCAGTCTTGTGTATATATGTATTAGAAACAATTTGGTGTATAAATCGTCCTTGTAGGATGTATGGTTTGGGAGTTATGACGGAAAAAGCACATGTTTTTGGCCAGCTTCCACTCCAAAAAGTGTTCTACAACTCCTAAACTACAAGAGATAGAGCAAACGGCATTTGGACAAAGGAGTATCCCTTCTTAAGGACGAGGACCTGGTGCTCATTTTAATGCATGAATCGTCCTTATCTGATATGTAGTTTTTTTTTAGAAAATAAATAAAAAAAATAAAAATTGACAAAAAAGGGCACATGAAATTAACATGAAAACTAATTTTTAAAATTATTTTAGGGATACAGTCTTGTGGGCAGTACACTTGTGGGAACATTTTGATGCATAAATCGTCCTTTTATGATGTATGGTTTAGAAGTTATGGCTAAAAAATCAAAAAAATCGCAAAAAACCACGTCAAAAACTATGATTCATGTAAAAAATTTTAACTAAGATTCTTGAAAAAAAATCAAATTCCAGAAAACTTTTTTCTGAATATGCAGTCTTGTGTATATATGTATTAGAAACAATTTGGTGTATAAATCGTCCTTGTAGGATGTATGGTTTGGGAGTTATGACGGAAAAAGCACATGTTTTTGGCCAGCTTCCACTCCAAAAAGTGTTCTACAACTCCTAAACTACAAGAGATAGAGCAAACGGCATTTGGACAAAGGAGTATCCCTTCTTAAGGACGAGGACCTGGTGCTCATTTTAATGCATGAATCGTCCTTATCTGATATGTAGTTTTTTTTTTAGAAAATAAATAAAAAAAATAAAAATTGACAAAAAAGGGCACATGAAATTAACATGAAATCTAATTTTTAAAATTATTTTAAGGATACAGTCTTGTGGGCAGTAGCTTAAGGAACATTTTGATGCATAAATTGTCCTTTTATGATGTATGGTTTAGAAGTTATGGCTAAAAAATCAAAAAAATCGCAAAAAACCACGTCAAAAACTATGATTCATGTAAAAAATTTTAACTAAGATTCTTGAAAAAAATCAAATTCCAGAAAACTTTTTTCTGAATATGCAGTCTTGTGTATATATGTATTAGAAACAATTTGGTGTATAAATCGTCCTTGTAGGATGTATGGTTTGGGAGTTATGACGGAAAAAGCACATGTTTTTGGGCAGCTTCCACTCCAAAAAGTGTTCTACAACTCCTAAACTACAAGAGATAGAGAAAACGGCATTTGGACAAAGGAGTATCCCTTCTTAAGGACGAGGACCTGGTGCTCATTTTAATGCATGAATCGTCCTTATCTGATATGTAGTTTTTTTTTTAGAAAATAAATAAAAAAAATAAAAATTGACAAAAAAGGGCACATGAAATTAACATGAAATCTAATTTTTAAAATTATTTTAAGGATACAGTCTTGTGGGCAGTAGCTTAAGGAACATTTTGATGCATAAATTGTCCTTTTATGATGTATGGTTTAGAAGTTATGGCTAAAAAATCAAAAAAATCGCAAAAAACCACGTCAAAAACTATGATTCATGTAAAAAATTTTAACTAAGATTCTTGAAAAAAAATCAAATTCCAGAAAACTTTTTTCTGAATATGCAGTCTTGTGTATATATGTATTAGAAACAATTTGGTGTATAAATCGTCCTTGTAGGATGTATGGCTTGGGAGTTATGACGGAAAAAGCACATGTTTTTGGCCAGCTTCCACTCCAAAAAGTGTTCTACAATTCCTAAACTACAAGAGATAGAGCAAACGGCATTTGGACAAAGGAGTATCCCTTCTTAAGGACGAGGACCTGGTGCTCATTTTAATGCATGAATCGTCCTAATCTGATATGTAGTTTTTTTTTTAGAAAATAAATAAAAAAAATAAAAATTGACAAAAAAGGGCACATGAAATTAACATGAAATCTAATTTTTAAAATTATTTTAAGGATACAGTCTTGTGGGCAGTAGCTTAAGGAACATTTTGATGCATAAATTGTCCTTGTATGATGTATGGTTTAGAAGTTATGGCTAAAAAATCAAAAAAATCGCAAAAAACCACGTCAAAAACTATGATTCATGTAAAAAATTTTAACTAAGATTCTTGAAAAAAAATCAAATTCCAGAAAACTTTTTTCTGAATATGCAGTCTTGTGTATATATGTATTAGAAACAATTTGGTGTATAAATCGTCCTTGTAGAATGTATGGTTTGGAAGTTATGACGGAAAAAGCACATGTTT
The DNA here is from genome assembly GCA_963920525.1 of Dichetophora obliterata. Lineage (NCBI taxonomy): Eukaryota > Metazoa > Arthropoda > Insecta > Diptera > Sciomyzidae > Dichetophora > Dichetophora obliterata. The sequence goes on along the minus strand of OY986439.1, from coordinate 14,473,686 downwards.
TTGGCCAGCTTCCACTCCAAAAAGTGTTTTACAACTCCTAAACTACAAGAGATAGAGCAAACGGCATTTGGACAAAGGAGTATCCCTTCTTAAGGACGAGGACCTGGTGCTCATTTTAATGCATGAATCGTCCTTATCTGATATGTAGTTTTTATTTTAGAAAATAAATAAAAAAAAATAAAAATTGACAAAAAAGGGCACATGAAATTAACATGAAATCTAATTTTTAAAATTATTTTAAGGATACAGTCTTGTGGGCAGTAGCTTAAGGAACATTTTGATGCATAAATTGTCCTTTTATGATGTATGGTTTAGAAGTTATGGCTAAAAAATCAAAAAAATCGCAAAAAACCACGTCAAAAACTATGATTCATGTAAAAAATTTTAACTAAGATTCTTGAAAAAAAATCAAATTCCAGAAAACTTTTTTCTGAATATGCAGTCTTGTGTATATATGTATTAGAAACAATTTGGTGTATAAATCGTCCTTGTAGAATGTATGGTTTGGGAGTTATGACGGAAAAAGCACATGTTTTTGGCCAGCTTCCACTCCAAAAAGTGTTTTACAACTCCTAAACTACAAGAGATAGAGCAAACGGCATTTGGACAAAGGAGTATCCCTTCTTAAGGACGAGGACCTGGTGCTCATTTTAATGCATGAATCGTCCTTATCTGATATGTAGTTTTTATTTTAGAAAATAAATAAAAAAAAATAAAAATTGACAAAAAAGGGCACATGAAATTAACATGAAATCTAATTTTTAAAATTATTTTAAGGTTACAGTCTTGTGGGCAGTAGCTTAAGGAACATTTTGATGCATAAATTGTCCTTTTATGATGTATGGTTTAGAAGTTATGGCTAAAAAATCAAAAAAATCGCAAAAAACCACGTCAAAAACTATGATTCATGTAAAAAATTTTAACTAAGATTCTTGAAAAAAATCAAATTCCAGAAAACTTTTTTCTGAATATGCAGTCTTGTGTATATATGTATTAGAAACAATTTGGTGTATAAATCGTCCTTGTAGGATGTATGGTTTGGGAGTTATGACGGAAAAAGCACATGTTTTTGGCCAGCTTCCACTCCAAAAAGTGTTCTACAACTCCTAAACTACAAGAGATAGAGCAAACGGCATTTGGACAAAGGAGTATCCCTTCTTAAGGACGAGGACCTGGTGCTCATTTTAATGCATGAATCGTCCTTATCTGATATGTAGTTTTTTTTTTAGAAAATAAATAAAAAAAATAAAAATTGACAAAAAAGGGCACATGAAATTAACATGAAATCTAATTTTTAAAATTATTTTAAGGATACAGTCTTGTGGGCAGTAGCTTAAGGAACATTTTGATGCATAAATTGTCCTTTTATGATGTATGGTTTAGAAGTTATGGCTAAAAAATCAAAAAAATCGCAAAAAACCACGTCAAAAACTATGATTCATGTAAAAAATTTTAACTAAGATTCTTGAAAAAAAATCAAATTCCAGAAAACTTTTTTCTGAATATGCAGTCTTGTGTATATATGTATTAGAAACAATTTGGTGTATAAATCGTCCTTGTAGGATGTATGGTTTGGGAGTTATGACGGAAAAAGCACATGTTTTTGGGCAGCTTCCACTCCAAAAAGTGTTCTACAACTCCTAAACTACAAGAGATAGAGAAAACGGCATTTGGACAAAGGAGTATCCCTTCTTAAGGACGAGGACCTGGTGCTCATTTTAATGCATGAATCGTCCTTATCTGATATGTAGTTTTTTTTTTAGAAAATAAATAAAAAAAATAAAAATTGACAAAAAAGGGCACATGAAATTAACATGAAATCTAATTTTTAAAATTATTTTAAGGATACAGTCTTGTGGGCAGTAGCTTAAGGAACATTTTGATGCATAAATTGTCCTTTTATGATGTATGGTTTAGAAGTTATGGCTAAAAAATCAAAAAAATCGCAAAAAACCACGTCAAAAACTATGATTCATGTAAAAAATTTTAACTAAGATTCTTGAAAAAAATCAAATTCCAGAAAACTTTTTTCTGAATATGCAGTCTTGTGTATATATGTATTAGAAACAATTTGGTGTATAAATCGTCCTTGTAGGATGTATGGTTTGGGAGTTATGACGGAAAAAGCACATGTTTTTGGCCAGCTTCCACTCCAAAAAGTGTTCTACAACTCCTAAACTACAAGAGATAGAGCAAACGGCATTTGGACAAAGGAGTATCCCTTCTTAAGGACGAGGACCTGGTGCTCATTTTAATGCATGAATCGTCCTTATCTAAAATGTAGTTTTTTTTTTAGAAAATAAATAAAAAAAATAAAAATTGACAAAAAAGGGCACATGAAATTAACATGAAATCTAATTTTTAAAATTATTTTAAGGATACAGTCTTGTGGGCAGTAGCTTAAGGAACATTTTGATGCATAAATCGTCCTTTTATGATGTATGGTTTAGAAGTTATGGCTAAAAAATCAAAAAAATCGCAAAAAACCACGTCAAAAACTATGATTCATGTAAAAAATTTTAACTAAGATTCTTGAAAAAAAATCAAATTCCAGAAAACTTTTTTCTGAATATGCAGTCTTGTGTATATATGTATTAGAAACAATTTGGTGTATAAATCGTCCTTGTAGGATGTATGGTTTGGGAGTTATGACGGAAAAAGCACATGTTTTTGGCCAGCTTCCACTCCAAAAAGTGTTCTACAACTCCTAAACTACAAGAGATAGAGCAAACGGCATTTGGACAAAGGAGTATCCCTTCTTAAGGACGAGGACCTGGTGCTCATTTTAATGCATGAATCGTCCTTATCTGATATGTAGTTTTTATTTTAGAAAATAAATAAAAAAAATAAAAATTGACAAAAAAGGGCACATGAAATTAACATGAAATCTAATTTTTAAAATTATTTTAAGGATACAGTCTTGTGGGCAGTAGCTTAAGGAACATTTTGATGCATAAATTGTCCTTTTATGATGTATGGTTTAGAAGTTATGGCTAAAAAATCAAAAAAATCGCAAAAAACCACGTCAAAAACTATGATTCATGTAAAAAATTTTAACTAAGATTCTTGAAAAAAAATCAAATTCCAGAAAACTTTTTTCTGAATATGCAGTCTTGTGTATATATGTATTAGAAACAATTTGGTGTATAAATCGTCCTTGTAGGATGTATGGTTTGGGAGTTATGACGGAAAAAGCACATGTTTTTGGCCAGCTTCCACTCCAAAAAGTGTTCTACAACTCCTAAACTACAAGAGATAGAGCAAACGGCATTTGGACAAAGGAGTATCCCTTCTTAAGGACGAGGACCTGGTGCTCATTTTAATGCATGAATCGTCCTTATCTGATATGTAGTTTTTTTTTTAGAAAATAAATAAAAAAAATAAAAATTGACAAAAAAGGGCACATGAAATTAACATGAAATCTAATTTTTAAAATTATTTTAAGGATACAGTCTTGTGGGCAGTAGCTTAAGGAACATTTTGATGCATAAATTGTCCTTTTATGATGTATGGTTTAGAAGTTATGGCTAAAAAATCAAAAAAATCGCAAAAAACCACGTCAAAAACTATGATTCATGTAAAAAATTTTAACTAAGATTCTTGAAAAAAAATCAAATTCCAGAAAACTTTTTTCTGAATATGCAGTCTTGTGTATATATGTATTAGAAACAATTTGGTGTATAAATCGTCCTTGTAGGATGTATGGTTTGGGAGTTATGACGGAAAAAGCACATGTTTTTGGGCAGCTTCCACTCCAAAAAGTGTTCTACAACTCCTAAACTACAAGAGATAGAGAAAACGGCATTTGGACAAAGGAGTATCCCTTCTTAAGGACGAGGACCTGGTGCTCATTTTAATGCATGAATCGTCCTTATCTGATATGTAGTTTTTTTTTTAGAAAATAAATAAAAAAAATAAAAATTGACAAAAAAGGGCACATGAAATTAACATGAAATCTAATTTTTAAAATTATTTTAAGGATACAGTCTTGTGGGCAGTAGCTTAAGGAACATTTTGATGCATAAATTGTCCTTTTATGATGTATGGTTTAGAAGTTATGGCTAAAAAATCAAAAAAATCGCAAAAAACCACGTCAAAAACTATGATTCATGTAAAAAATTTTAACTAAGATTCTTGAAAAAAATCAAATTCCAGAAAACTTTTTTCTGAATATGCAGTCTTGTGTATATATGTATTAGAAACAATTTGGTGTATAAATCGTCCTTGTAGGATGTATGGTTTGGGAGTTATGACGGAAAAAGCACATGTTTTTGGCCAGCTTCCACTCCAAAAAGTGTTCTACAACTCCTAAACTACAAGAGATAGAGCAAACGGCATTTGGACAAAGGAGTATCCCTTCTTAAGGACGAGGACCTGGTGCTCATTTTAATGCATGAATCGTCCTTATCTAAAATGTAGTTTTTTTTTTAGAAAATAAATAAAAAAAATAAAAATTGACAAAAAAGGGCACATGAAATTAACATGAAATCTAATTTTTAAAATTATTTTAAGGATACAGTCTTGTGGGCAGTAGCTTAAGGAACATTTTGATGCATAAATTGTCCTTTTATGATGTATGGTTTAGAAGTTATGGCTAAAAAATCAAAAAAATCGCAAAAAACCACGTCAAAAACTATGATTCATGTAAAAAATTTTAACTAAGATTCTTGAAAAAAAATCAAATTCCAGAAAACTTTTTTCTGAATATGCAGTCTTGTGTATATATGTATTAGAAACAATTTGGTGTATAAATCGTCCTTGTAGGATGTATGGTTTGGGAGTTATGACGGAAAAAGCACATGTTTTTGGCCAGCTTCCACTCCAAAAAGTGTTCTACAACTCCTAAACTACAAGAGATAGAGCAAACGGCATTTGGACAAAGGAGTATCCCTTCTTAAGGACGAGGACCTGGTGCTCATTTTAATGCATGAATCGTCCTTATCTGATATGTAGTTTTTTTTTTAGAAAATAAATAAAAAAAATAAAAATTGACAAAAAAGGGCACATGAAATTAACATGAAATCTAATTTTTAAAATTATTTTAAGGATACAGTCTTGTGGGCAGTAGCTTAAGGAACATTTTGATGCATAAATTGTCCTTTTATGATGTATGGTTTAGAAGTTATGGCTAAAAAATCAAAAAAATCGCAAAAAACCACGTCAAAAACTATGATTCATGTAAAAAATTTTAACTAAGATTCTTGAAAAAAAATCAAATTCCAGAAAACTTTTTTCTGAATATGCAGTCTTGTGTATATATGTATTAGAAACAATTTGGTGTATAAATCGTCCTTGTAGGATGTATGGTTTGGGAGTTATGACGGAAAAAGCACATGTTTTTGGCCAGCTTCCACTCCAAAAAGTGTTCTACAACTCCTAAACTACAAGAGATAGAGCAAACGGCATTTGGACAAAGGAGTATCCCTTCTTAAGGACGAGGACCTGGTGCTCATTTTAATGCATGAATCGTCCTTATCTGATATGTAGTTTTTATTTTAGAAAATAAATAAAAAAAAATAAAAATTGACAAAAAAGGGCACATGAAATTAACATGAAATCTAATTTTTAAAATTATTTTAAGGATACAGTCTTGTGGGCAGTAGCTTAAGGAACATTTTGATGCATAAATTGTCCTTTTATGATGTATGGTTTAGAAGTTATGGCTAAAAAATCAAAAAAATCGCAAAAAACCACGTCAAAAACTATGATTCATGTAAAAAATTTTAACTAAGATTCTTGAAAAAAAATCAAATTCCAGAAAACTTTTTTCTGAATATGCAGTCTTGTGTATATATGTATTAGAAACAATTTGGTGTATAAATCGTCCTTGTAGGATGTATGGTTTGGGAGTTATGACGGAAAAAGCACATGTTTTTGGCCAGCTTCCACTCCAAAAAGTGTTCTACAACTCCTAAACTACAAGAGATAGAGCAAACGGCATTTGGACAAAGGAGTATCCCTTCTTAAGGACGAGGACCTGGTGCTCATTTTAATGCATGAATCGTCCTTATCTGATATGTAGTTTTTATTTTAGAAAATAAATAAAAAAAATAAAAATTGACAAAAAAGGGCACATGAAATTAACATGAAATCTAATTTTTAAAATTATTTTAAGGATACAGTCTTGTGGGCAGTAGCTTAAGGAACATTTTGATGCATAAATTGTCCTTTTATGATGTATGGTTTAGAAGTTATGGCTAAAAAATCAAAAAAATCGCAAAAAACCACGTCAAAAACTATGATTCATGTAAAAAATTTTAACTAAGATTCTTGAAAAAAAATCAAATTCCAGAAAACTTTTTTCTGAATATGAAGTCTTGTGTATATATGTATTAGAAACAATTTGGTGTATAAATCGTCCTTGTAGGATGTATGGTTTGGGAGTTATGACGGAAAAAGCACATGTTTTTGGCCAGCTTGCACTCCAAAAAGTGTTCTACAACTCCTAAACTACAAGAGTTTTATTTTAGAAAATAAATAAAAAAAATAAAAATTGACAAAAAAGGGCACATGAAATTAACATGAAATCTAATTTTTAAAATTATTTTAAGGATACAGTCTTGTGGGCAGTAGCTTAAGGAACATTTTGATGCATAAATTGTCCTTTTATGATGTATGGTTTAGAAGTTATGGCTAAAAAATCAAAAAAATCGCAAAAAACCACGTCAAAAACTATGATTCATGTAAAAAATTTTAACTAAGATTCTTGAAAAAAAATCAAATTCCAGAAAACTTTTTTCTGAATATGCAGTCTTGTGTATATATGTATTAGAAACAATTTGGTGTATAAATCGTCCTTGTAGGATGTATGGTTTGGGAGTTATGACGGAAAAAGCACATGTTTTTGGCCAGCTTCCACTCCAAAAAGTGTTCTACAACTCCTAAACTACAAGAGATAGAGCAAACGGCATTTGGACAAAGGAGTATCCCTTCTTAAGGACGAGGACCTGGTGCTCATTTTAATGCATGAATCGTCCTTATCTGATATGTAGTTTTTATTTTAGAAAATAAATAAAAAAAATAAAAATTGACAAAAAAGGGCACATGAAATTAACATGAAATCTAATTTTTAAAATTATTTTAAGGATACAGTCTTGTGGGCAGTAGCTTAAGGAACATTTTGATGCATAAATTGTCCTTTTATGATGTATGGTTTAGAAGTTATGGCTAAAAAATCAAAAAAATCGCAAAAAACCACGTCAAAAACTATGATTCATGTAAAAAATTTTAACTAAGATTCTTGAAAAAAAATCAAATTCCAGAAAACTTTTTTCTGAATATGCAGTCTTGTGTATATATGTATTAGAAACAATTTGGTGTATAAATCGTCCTTGTAGGATGTATGGTTTGGGAGTTATGACGGAAAAAGCACATGTTTTTGGCCAGCTTCTACTCCAAAAAGTGTTCTACAACTCCTAAACTACAAGAGATAGAGCAAACGGCATTTGGACAAAGGAGTATCCTTTCTTAAGGACGAGGACCTGGTGCTCATTTTAATGCATGAATCGTCCTTATCTGATATGTAGTTTTTATTTTAGAAAATAAATAAAAAAAATAAAAATTGACAAAAAAGGGCACATGAAATTAACATGAAATCTAATTTTTAAAATTATTTTAAGGATACAGTCTTGTGGGCAGTAGCTTAAGGAACATTTTGATGCATAAATTGTCCTTTTATGATGTATGGTTTAGAAGTTATGGCTAAAAAATCAAAAAAATCGCAAAAAACCACGTCAAAAACTATGATTCATGTAAAAAATTTTAACTAAGATTCTTGAAAAAAAATCAAATTCCAGAAAACTTTTTTCTGAATATGCAGTCTTGTGTATATATGTATTAGAAACAATTTGGTGTATAAATCGTCCTTGTAGGATGTATGGTTTGGGAGTTATGACGGAAAAAGCACATGTTTTTGGCCAGCTTCCACTCCAAAAAGTGTTCTACAACTCCTAAACTACAAGAGATAGAGCAAACGGCATTTGGACAAAGGAGTATCCCTTCTTAAGGACGAGGACCTGGTGCTCATTTTAATGCATGAATCGTCCTTATCTGATATGTAGTTTTTTTTTTAGAAAATAAATAAAAAAAATAAAAATTGACAAAAAAGGGCACATGAAATTAACATGAAATCTAATTTTTAAAATTATTTTAAGGATACAGTCTTGTGGGCAGTAGCTTAAGGAACATTTTGATGCATAAATTGTCCTTTTATGATGTATGGTTTAGAAGTTATGGCTAAAAAATCAAAAAAATCGCAAAAAACCACGTCAAAAACTATGATTCATGTAAAAAATTTTAACTAAGATTCTTGAAAAAAAATCAAATTCCAGAAAACTTTTTTCTGAATATGCAGTCTTGTGTATATATGTATTAGAAACAATTTGGTGTATAAATCGTCCTTGTAGGATGTATGGTTTGGGAGTTATGACGGAAAAAGCACATGTTTTTGGCCAGCTTCCACTCCAAAAAGTGTTCTACAATTCCTAAACTACAAGAGATAGAGCAAACGGCATTTGGACAAAGGAGTATCCCTTCTTAAGGACGAGGACCTGGTGCTCATTTTAATGCATGAATCGTCCTTATCTGATATGTAGTTTTTTTTTTAGAAAATAAATAAAAAAAATAAAAATTGACAAAAAAGGGCACATGAAATTAACATGAAATCTAATTTTTAAAATTATTTTAAGGATACAGTCTTGTGGGCAGTAGCTTAAGGAACATTTTGATGCATAAATTGTCCTTTTATGATGTATGGTTTAGAAGTTATGGCTAAAAAATCAAAAAAATCGCAAAAAACCACGTCAAAAACTATGATTCATGTAAAAAATTTTAACTAAGATTCTTGAAAAAAAATCAAATTCCAGAAAACTTTTTTCTGAATATGCAGTCTTGTGTATATATGTATTAGAAACAATTTGGTGTATAAATCGTCCTTGTAGGATGTATGGTTTGGGAGTTATGACGGAAAAAGCACATGTTTTTGGCCAGCTTCCACTCCAAAAAGTGTTCTACAACTCCTAAACTACAAGAGATAGAGCAAACGGCATTTGGACAAAGGAGTATCCCTTCTTAAGGACGAGGACCTGGTGCTCATTTTAATGCATGAATCGTCCTTATGTGATATGTAGTTTTTATTTTAGAAAATAAATAAAAAAAAATAAAAATTGACAAAAAAGGGCACATGAAATTAACATGAAATCTAATTTTTAAAATTATTTTAAGGATACAGTCTTGTGGGCAGTAGCTTAAGGAACATTTTGATGCATAAATTGTCCTTTTATGATGTATGGTTTAGAAGTTATGGCTAAAAAATCAAAAAAATCGCAAAAAACCACGTCAAAAACTATGATTCATGTAAAAAATTTTAACTAAGATTCTTGAAAAAAAATCAAATTCCAGAAAACTTTTTTCTGAATATGCAGTCTTGTGTATATATGTATTAGAAACAATTTGGTGTATAAATCGTCCTTGTAGGATGTATGGTTTGGGAGTTATGACGGAAAAAGCACATGTTTTTGGCCAGCTTCCACTCCAAAAAGTGTTCTACAACTCCTAAACTACAAGAGATAGAGCAAACGGCATTTGGACAAAGGAGTATCCCTTCTTAAGGATGAAGACCTGGTGCTCATTTTAATGCATGAATCGTCCTTATCTGATATGTAGTTTTTATTTTAGAAAATAAATAAAAAAAATAAAAATTGACAAAAAAGGGCACATGAAATTAACATGAAATCTAATTTTTAAAATTATTTTAAGGATACAGTCTTGTGGGCAGTAGCTTAAGGAACATTTTGATGCATAAATTGTCCTTTTATGATGTATGGTTTAGAAGTTATGGCTAAAAAATCAAAAAAATCGCAAAAAACCACGTCAAAAACTATGATTCATGTAAAAAATTTTAACTAAGATTCTTGAAAAAAAATCAAATTCCAGAAAACTTTTTTCTGAATATGCAGTCTTGTGTATATATGTATTAGAAACAATTTGGTGTATAAATCGTCCTTGTAGGATTTATGGTTTGGGAGTTATGACGGAAAAAGCACATGTTTTTGGCCAGCTTCCACTCCAAAAAGTGTTCTACAACTCCTAAACTACAAGAGATAGAGCAAACGGCATTTGGACAAAGGAGTATCCCTTCTTAAGAACGAGGACCTGGTGCTCATTTTAATGCATGAATCGTCCTTATCTGATGACGTCAAAAACTATGATTCATGTAAAAAATTTTAACTAAGATTCTTGAAAAAAAATCAAATTCCAGAAAACTTTTTTCTGAATATGCAGTCTTGTGTATATATGTATTAGAAACAATTTGGTGTATAAATCGTCCTTGTAGGATGTATGGTTTGGGAGTTATGACGGAAAAAGCACATGTTTTTGGCCAGCTTCCACTCCAAAAAGTGTTCTACAACTCCTAAACTACAAGAGATAGAGCAAACGGCATTTGGACAAAGGAGTATCCCTTCTTAAGAACGAGGACCTGGTGCTCATTTTAATGCATGAATCGTCCTTATCTGATATGTAGTTTTTATTTTAGAAAATAAATAAAAAAAATAAAAATTGACAAAAAAGGGCACATGAAATTAACATGAAATCTAATTTTTAAAATTATTTTAAGGATACAGTCTTGTGGGCAGTAGCTTAAGGAACATTTTGATGCATAAATCGTCCTTTTATGATGTATGGTTTAGAAGTTATGGCTAAAATATCAAAAAAATCGCAAAAAACCACGTCAAAAACTATGATTCATGTAAAAAATTTTAACTAAGATTCTTGAAAAAAAATCAAATTCCAGAAAACTTTTTTCTGAATATGCAGTCTTGTGTATATATGTATTAGAAACAATTTGGTGTATAAATCGTCCTTGTAGAATGTATGGTTTGGGAGTTATGACGGAAAAAGCACATGTTTTTGGCCAGCTTCCACTCCAAAAAGTGTTCTACAACTCCTAAACTACAAGAGTTTTATTTTAGAAAATAAATAAAAAAAATAAAAATTGACAAAAAGGGCACATGAAATTAACATGAAATCTAATTTTTAAAATTATTTTAAGGATACAGTCTTGTGGGCAGTAGCTTAAGGAACATTTTGATGCATAAATTGTCCCTTTATGATGTATGGTTTAGAAGTTATGGCTAAAAACTTTTTTCTGAATATGCAGTCTTGTGTATATATGTATTAGAAACAATTTGGTGTATAAATCGTCCTTGTAGAATGTATGGTTTGGGAGTTATGACGGAAAAAGCACATGTTTTTGGCCAGCTTCCACTCCAAAAAGTGTTCTACAACTCCTAAACTACAAGAGTTTTATTTTAGAAAATAAATAAAAAAAATAAAAATTGACAAAAAGGGCACATGAAATTAACATGAAATCTAATTTTTAAAATTATTTTAAGGATACAGTCTTGTGGGCAGTAGCTTAAGGAACATTTTGATGCATAAATTGTCCCTTTATGATGTATGGTTTAGAAGTTATGGCTAAAAAATCAAAAAAATCGCAAAAAACCACGTCAAAAACTATGATTCATGTAAAAAATTTTAACTAAGATTCTTGAAAAAAAATCAAATTCCAGAAAACTTTTTTCTGAATATGCAGTCTTGTGTATATATGTATTAGAAACAATTTGGTGTATAAATCGTCCTTGTAGGATGTATGGTTTGGGAGTTATGACGGAAAAAGCACATGTTTTTGGCCAGCTTCCACTCCAAAAAGTGTTCTACAACTCCTAAACTACAAGAGATAGAGCAAACGGCATTTGGACAAAGGAGTATCCCTTCTTAAGAACGAGGACCTGGTGTTCATTTTAATGCATGAATCGTCCTTATCTGATGACGTCAAAAACTATGATTCATGTAAAAAATTTTAACTAAGATTCTTGAAAAAAAATCAAATTCCAGAAAACTTTTTTCTGAATATGCAGTCTTGTGTATATATGTATTAGAAACAATTTGGTGTATAAATCGTCCTTGTAGGATGTATGGTTTGGGAGTTATGACGGAAAAAGCACATGTTTTTGGCCAGCTTCCACTCCAAAAAGTGTTCTACAACTCCTAAACTACAAGAGATAGAGCAAACGGCATTTGGACAAAGGAGTATCCCTTCTTAAGAACGAGGACCTGGTGCTCATTTTAATGCATGAATCGTCCTTATCTGATATGTAGTTTTTTTTTTAGAAAATAAATAAAAAAAATAAAAATTGACAAAAAAGGGCACATGAAATTAACATGAAATCTAATTTTTAAAATTATTTTAAGGATACAGTCTTGTGGGCAGTAGCTTAAGGAACATTTTGATGCATAAATCGTCCTTTTATGATGTATGGTTTAGAAGTTATGGCTAAAATATCAAAAAAATCGCAAAAAACCACGTCAAAAACTATGATTCATGTAAAAAATTTTAACTAAGATTCTTGAAAAAAAATCAAATTCCAGAAAACTTTTTTCTGAGTATGCAGTCTTGTGTATATATGTATTAGAAACAATTTGGTGTATAAATCATCCTTGTAGGATGTATGGTTTGGGAGTTATGACGGAAAAAGCACATGTTTTTGGCCAGCTTCCACTCCAAAAAGTGTTCTACAACTCCTAAACTACAAGAGATAGAGCAAACGGCATTTGGACAAAGGAGTATCCCTTCTTAAGGAAGAGGATCTGGTGCTCATTTTAATGCATGAATCGTCCTTATCTGATATGTAGTTTTTTTTTTAGAAAATAAATAAAAAAAATAAAAATTGACAAAAATGGGCACATGAAATTAACATGAAATCTAATTTTTAAAATTATTTTAAGGACACAGTCTTGTGGGCAGTAGCTTAAGGAAAATTTTGATGCATAAATTGTCCTTTTATGATGTATGGTTTAGAAGTTATGGCTAAAAAATCAAAAAAATCGCAAAAAACCACGTCAAAAACTATGATTCATGTAAAAAATTTTAACTAAGATTCTTGAAAAAAAATCAAATTCCAGAAAACTTTTTTCTGAATATGCAGTCTTGTGTATATATGTATTAGAAACTATTTGGTGTATAAATCGTCCTTGTAGGATGTATGGTTTGGGAGTTATGACGGAAAAAGCACATGTTTTTGGCCAGCTTCCACTCCAAAAAGTGTTCTACAACTCCTAAACTACAAGAGATAGAGCAAACGGCATTTGGACAAAGGAGTATCCCTTCTTAAGGACGAGGACCTGGTGCTCATTTTAATGCATGAATCGTCCTTATCTGATATGTAGTTTTTATTTTAGAAAATAAATAAAAAAAATAAAAATTGACAAAAAAGGGCACATGAAATTAACATGAAATCTAATTTTTAAAATTATTTTAAGGATACAGTCTTGTGGGCAGTAGCTTAAGGAACATTTTGATGCATAAATTGTCCTTTTATGATGTATGGTTTAGAAGTTATGGCTAAAAAATCAAAAAAATCGCAAAAAACCACGTCAAAAACTATGATTCATGTAAAAAATTTTAACTAAGATTCTTGAAAAAAAATCAAATTCCAGAAAACTTTTTTCTGAATATGAAGTCTTGTGTATATATGTATTAGAAACAATTTGGTGTATAAATCGTCCTTGTAGGATGTATGGTTTGGGAGTTATGACGGAAAAAGCACATGTTTTTGGCCAGCTTCCACTCCAAAAAGTGTTCTACAACTCCTAAACTACAAGAGATAGAGAAAACGGCATTTGGACAAAGGAGTATCCCTTCTTAAGGACGAGGACCTGGTGCTCATTTTAATGCATGAATCGTCCTTATCTGATATGTAGTTTTTTTTTTAGAAAATAAATAAAAAAAATAAAAATTGACAAAAAAGGGCACATGAAATTAACATGAAATCTAATTTTTAAAATTATTTTAAGGATACAGTCTTGTGGGCAGTAGCTTAAGGAACATTTTGATGCATAAATCGTCCTTTTATGATATATGGTTTAGAAGTTATGGCTAAAAAATCACAAAAATCGCAAAAAACCACGTCAAAAACTATGATTCATGTAAAAAATTTTAACTAAGATTCTTGAAAAAAAATCAAATTCCAGAAAACTTTTTTCTGAATATGCAGTCTTGTGTATAACAATTTGGTGTATAAATCACTTGTGTGAAGTTAGCATCCCGCGAAATGCAGCATCTGGCGAAAAAAAACTTAACAGAGGTATGTTAGCAACATAATTATGTTAACAACATCTTTTCGTAACAAATCTCTGTAATAGGAATCTTAACAGAAAAAATCTCTGTTACTAACATACCTAAATAACTAAAAAGCTTTTTAAAAGCTCTTTTATTTTTTTTGTACTATTTTCTTCATTAGCAACGAAATTGAGATAAGACTAATCTACATATTGTCGCTGTGCCTAAAAAAAGGGTTATGTGTATTTCAGCAACTTTTCACTAGAGCATTTCAACAACTGCGACCACGTAGCTGTTTTGATCACATCTAAACAAAAAAAAAATCTAAAAACAAGGCAAATGCAGATATATGAACATTAAAAAAATATGCAATAAAAAATGTACAAAAATCACATATCCATTTTTGTAGGCGCAGCGACGATATACCGACTTTCTGCAATTATTTATATAAATATAAATACTCTACTCAAATGTTATTAAATAGTATTTTAAAATATTTAAAAGAAATGCTAAAAAATTGCATAGATATAAAAAAATTAGACATAAGATAGAACCACTGATTGAATAAGATTTAAAGCTAAAAGCAACACAATTTTCATCATACGGCTTAGGTAAAAATAACTGTACCAAAACTTCTTAATTGGATAAACTTTTAATAATTTAAAAAAAGTCAAAACTGCTAGTTTCACAGATCTTAAGAAACAAAAAAACCATCGACGAAAATGTATAAACACACTACCTAACTATGTTAACTTTGACCTCAAAAAGTTTCATGACAAAAAAATCGTTCAGTTTTTTTTTAAATGAGTTGCAAGATTTCCTCTTTTGTGAATATGCAAAAAAAGTCAAAACTGCTAGTTTCACAGATCTTAAGAAACAAAAAAACCATCAACGAAAATGTATAAGCACACTACCTAACTATGTTAACTTTGACCTCAAAAAGTTTTATGACAAAAAAATCGTTCAGTTTTTTTTAAAATGAGTTGCAAGATTTCCTCTTTTGTGAATATGCAAAAAAAGTCAAAACTGCTAGTTTCACAGATCTTAAGAAACAAAAAAACCATCTACGAAAATGTATAAACACACTACCTAACTATGTTAGCTTTGACCTCAAAAAGTTTCATGACAAAAAAATCGTTCAGTTTTTTTTAAAATGAGTTGCAAGATTTCCTCTTTTGTGAATATGCAAAAAAAGTCAAAACTGCTAGTTTCACAGATCTTAAGAAACAAAAAAACCATCGACGAAAATGTATAAACACACTACCTAACTATGTTATCTTTGACCTCAAAAAGTTTCATGACAAAAAAATCGTTCAGTTTTTTTTAAAATGAGTTGCAAGATTTCCTCTTTTGTGAATATGCAAAAAAAGTCAAAACTGCTAGTTTCACAGATCTTAAGAAACAAAAAAACCATCAACGAAAATGTATAAGCACACTACCTAACTATGTTAACTTTGACCTCAAAAAGTTTTATGACAAAAAAATCGTTCAGTTTTTTTTAAAATGAGTTGCAAGATTTCCTCTTTTGTGAATATGCAAAAAAAAGTCAAAACTGCTAGTTTCACAGATCTTAAGAAACAAAAAAACCATCGACGAAAATGTATAAACACACTACCTAACTATGTTAACTTTGACCTCAAAAAGTTTTATGACAAAAAAATCGTTCAGTTTTTTTTAAAATGAGTTGCAAGATTTCCTCTTTTGTGAAAAGAGGAAATCTTTCTTCTAGAGGAAATCTTTCGTCGATGGTAAATTTGCACAATTTTCTTGATTAAATATTGATGGCGATTTTAATTTTAGGAAAGATGTTTTCAATTGTTGTAATGACGCTTGGGTTTCCGAAACTAAAGAAAATATTTCTCCTGATACAAAGCTTTGATTTTTTTCCTGTGAAGTTGTAGACGTGTTTTTAGATTTATGGTCTAATTCCATAAATTCTTCTTCAGATTGGGTAACTTGGAGTGGGGTAAGTGATCTGGTCAACTCAAACTGAAGGTGAGAAGATAATTGGGGTATTAATTCTATATTTTGTGGATTAACAGTTTCTTTGTATATTGTTGTAACACCTAATGGGCTTGATAGCAATTGAGGCTGTAGATTTAAATCTTCAACAAAAGTTTTGATTTCTGAAAAATGCTTTCTATAGAAATTCTTTAAAAATTGTAAATCTTTTAGATTTGAAACATAAAACGCATCTAGCTTATTGCAAGTCTTTTTTAAAATTTTAGTGGTCAATGAAGAAATGGTTATATTATTAGCTGTCATGTTTAACTTCTGCAAAGACAAAAACATTTTCTTAGCGAACTCCAAACTGCTAAAGTTGGCTTTGCGTAGATTTTCCTTTTCCTAAAATAGTAATATCATTAAATTTTTAAATCTATGCTTAAAAGATTGTTCATTACAATAACAATAGTTGCAACCTTTTGGAACCATAAGCAATTTTTTTTTGTTCATAAGTAATTGTTATACCGTTTCAGTTAGAACATCTCAAATGATAATTTGATTATTTTCTTTATATATTTATTTTTTAATAATATTTGAAATGAGAATTGGAATTGAAAATTGAAAAAAAAATTAATTTAAAAGGTGGCAAGAATTGTGTTACCGTCATCATTAAGGGCTTACATCACTTCAGAAAATATTTTGAAAATAGATTTTCTTACTGACATATCGTATCTTTAGTAACACAAACACGTATCTCGATTTTGATCAATTTGAGAAAAAGCAGAAAACCTCGTGACACTTCACGTTAATAAGAATATCATTCCTACCTTTCACAGCTATTACTTTTACAGCTTCTTATACTTTTCTACACGTTAATGAGAATATCAATTCTACCTTTGGTTATTACTTTTAAAGTAACTTAACTCAAATTTTATAAAAATCAAGATACGTCTTTGTTTTACAAAGGAGTATATTTGTGTTTTCCATTCTTTGATAAGTACAAATTTTTAATTGATCAAATTTTCACTTCTGGTCATACATTTAATTTTACAATTTTGAAATTCTGAACGGATTCGGATTCAGCGACCCCTTTTTGTTGTATAATTTTTTTTCCAGCCCCGAATTCATAAAAATGCAAAAAATGAAGGTGGCAACCCTATCCACCATCTTGAATTTTAAAATTCTGACTTCAGATACAATATCAGCGACCCCCTAACACTAATAAATGATGTTTAAAACTCTTAAAAATACATAATTTTAGGTGGCAACCCTATTATTTCAAAATTTTATAATTTTGAAATTCTGACCACGGATTCGGATTCAGCGACCCCTTTTTGGTATATCATTTTTTTTTGCCAGCCCCGAATTCATAAAAATGCAAAAATGAAGGTGGCAACCCTATCCACCATCTTGAATTTTAAAATTCTGACTTCAGATTCGATATCAGCGACCCCCTAACACTAATAAATGATGCTTAAAACTCTTAAAAATACATATTATTAAGTGGCAACCCTATTATTTCAAAATTTTATAATTTTGAAATTCTGACCACGGATTCGGATTCAGCGACCCCTTTTTGGTTTATCATTTTTTTTTTGCCAGCCCCGAATTCATAAAAATGCAAAAAAATGAAGGTGGCAACCCTATCCACCATCTTGAATTTTAAAATTCTGACTTCAGATTCGATATCAGCGACCCCCCTAACACTGATAAATGATGTTTAAAACTTTAAAAAATACATAATATTAGGTGGCAGCCCTATTATAAAAAAATTACATTATTTTTAAATTCTGACAACGGATTCGGATTGAGCGACCCATTTTTACCTGATGTTCGTACCAGCAGCCCT
Organism: Dichetophora obliterata; assembly: GCA_963920525.1. NCBI lineage: Eukaryota > Metazoa > Arthropoda > Insecta > Diptera > Sciomyzidae > Dichetophora > Dichetophora obliterata. The sequence goes on along the minus strand of OY986439.1, from coordinate 14,455,774 downwards.
ATTACCCATTTTTGTATTTAAAATCCTGACTTCAGATTCGAATTCAGCAACCTCATAGCACTGTTCGCGCCAGCACCGTATTCGTTGTCTGATATAAATCATCTATTGCCAGTCAACAAGCTTTCGTTGCATTGACTGCAGTGAGCTCATTGACAACGATATCTTAGATCAATATCAATGATATGTTTTTTATTGCTCTATCGTGTTTTGTTCGTCTTCGTTGCAATCACATACATGATTTCTTTGCAGCAAGCAAGACAGTGCAGTGTAGTGTGAAATGAACAAATGTTTTGAAGCCGGTTTTAAGTGCACCTACGCAGGGCTCTAATACACACAGCAATCACACGGTTACGTGATTTTTTTCTATCAAATCGCACTACCCGTGAGCTGCGTAAAGGAACTTCGTTTCAAAAAGCTTAGAAGAAGTTTCGTGTAAGGCGATTTGTTGTATAAAATGCTATATATTTTTTCATAGAATCCAATATAGAATGCCAGGACAAAAAAAAATTAATTCGACCTAATGTTATTTTTGTTAATTTATATTTAAAAAATTGTTTTCACATACATTTTCAAAAAGAGTAGTAAATAATTTGAAATAATGAAATGTTAGAATTAACCTTATATTTATCGAAATTTATTAAAGTATTCATTTTATATATACAAAAAGCAGTAATGATTATGTATAAATTTGTTAATATTACATTTTTCATAAAAATCAAAAAATAAACTATCCCATTTTGCATGGGTCTAAAGTGATGTAAGGTCAAACAAAATTTTTTAAAAATATTTTATTTCATATGTACCTTTCTTACGATAGAAAATACACCTTTTTGTGTTTTCTGCTCAGAATTCAAAGGCTTTCCTACGTTCTAGGGGAAAGCAAATAACAAATACAAAAATAAAATTAACATGTATTCCGTGGTATAAGAATTAAGAAATATTTTGATCTGTAGCTAATAATTTGTGAAATATTTACTGTCTCGAAAACAAAGAAGTAGTTAAATAACGTAAAAGTTCTTAATTTGCAAATATTAAAGCTGAACAATTACAAAGCTACATAAAAATAAATATGTTTGTTCGTTTAAGTCAATTAAATAAGAATGCCTATTAGGGTGGAGCGATGTGATTAAGTTTAGCTCTTATATGAATTTTTATTCTAGAACCACAAATATTTTTTAGGGTATTTTTCTGTGAAATAAAAAGTATCCACGCCCTCCTTTTGACTTTTTCGTAAAATTAATTGGACGAAAATGAAGTTCGTCCATTTGGTATGGAACATAGTGTATTTTGTAAAACATTTGATTATGTAACAAATTATAATTTTGATATGATGTAAATATATCAACGTTAAACGACCAATTTTGGTCAGTAAAGCTCGGTTTAATTTGACTAGAGTTTAAACTCACAGTCAAAAAAAAAAAAATTGACCATAGGAGTAAAAAAATACGTTTAAGCAAAAAAATTTTCGTTAAGCCTCAAGTTGCCAAGCCTACGGTGTTTAAAGATTTACTCAACACGATTTAACGACAATTGTCTTTGATTTTTTTAAACATTTTTAAACTTTTTTAAAATTTTCATACAAATTTGTTATTTTAACGACAACTTTTTGTTAGTTTTATTTCAAAAATTTTGTGTTTAGAAATGCAGTTATATGTGTTTTAGTTACCTTGTATTTAGAAAAATAGCTAAGAATTTGTAACTTTCAAAAACTTAGTGCATAAAAAATATCTTACAACAGCTTGTCGTCCAAATAGCAATAAAAGTGTTTAAATATGTAATTTACTTTTTATAATTGACATTTAAAATATGATAAACTCTATCGAATGGCTAAAACTGATTTTTTATACATTCAACAGCACAGACGGTACAGACAGCAGCAACATTAACAGAAAAAAATAAATGTAAAAAGCGCTACCAGGCGATGAGCAGTAAAACTCTTAGGGTTTCTGCCTTGGGTGGAACTTTCAATTTGCGGTAGAAATATTGACTAACTGCGGTAGAAATTCTGAGAACAAACTCAAACACACTTGGTTTTTAACTTTCAACTCACGTTATTACGAATTCACAAATTATTAGATACAATATTTTAACACATTTATATAAAAAGTACTTACGTGATTCATTTTTAATGAAATATGTATTTAATCTCGGCTTTATTTTGTTATTTTGTTGTATTGTTGGAAAATTCGTTTGGCGCTTTATCTTCATAGAAAATCCTCCAAGTCAATGACATTTAATATATTGCCACATAAACTTTTAAAATCGTTACGCGAAAAAGATGCCACTTAACAAAAAAGTCATTAAAACGACTATGTTAAATGCATAACTTGTATATTGGAAAATTTCTACGCTTACGTGTATTATTATATATTCTTCATATATATTCATATTTTTCGTATGTTCAAACGATGTTTTCGCGTAAAATTGAGGTAGAAAAATTAACTGCTTTATTTTACATGCATACAAATTTTATATACAAAGGGACTTTACCATAACGGCAAAATCTCTTTGAATTTCACAAAAATCTTGTGACTTTAAATTTTGCACATAAGCTTTAACCCTTATGCACTTTAAGTATGAAATTTATAAAAATCTTATAAAAACCACGTTTACCTCCCATACAAAGTGACTTAATGAAATATTTAAAATCTCCTTAAATTCCAAAAAATTGAGTATAATGACTTAAAATTTTGCAAATAATTTTTTAACTTTGGTATGCATTCGATGCTAGGAAATTAGTACAAAAACTGAAAATTCCGACAACCTCTCATACAAGCGTACGTCATAATAATAGTAAACCTTTATAAATTAAAATAAAATAACTCTCATAACAATTAATAAATAAAATAGATTTTAAGTTTAAAATGTGAAATATTTGGATAAAACTACGCTTTTTCAAAGTGATGTCATAAAAAATGCATCATTCAAGACTACGAATAAACTTAAATACGGCCGTAAGGTTACTTGTTGCTTTCTATCCCTTATTTTCGATAATTCTTTATAGTTTTCTCTTCCTTTCGATGCATCGACTAAGTCAAATCTTTGAACTACAACCAGCGTTGCCATATTCACAGTTTCAACTGAAAATTACAGTTTTTCAGATTTGAAAAAGAAAATAAAAATATTTAACTTACAACTAACCACAATCTGAGAAAATCAACTTAAGAGAACACAACGTAAAATTTTATGTTGGCTATGTTATAAACAATGAATTTTAAAATGCATTTTATAAGATGTGGAATTTCTGTCTCCAACTAAGTTTTATATACTTATCACCCATCTATATCGCAGTTGAGTCGACATTTTTGACTAATGTTGTAAGCATTGTTGAAAAAGCTTACATAGAATGATAATAATTACGTCAAATTAATTTTAGTGATTTAAATTTAAATAAATAGAAAGAATATTTTCCATAACTCGTATTAATAAAACAAAACTTAGAAATAAGTCGGTAAATTCCCGCACTTTGTGGTATTCTAAGAACAAAATATCTCTTAAAAAAGTATGCATAAAATTGTATTCAGTATGATAAATCAAACCAATGCACAACAAAATTGACAAGTAAATTTACAAAAATTATTGAAATCAAATTTAAAAAAATGTGATTAACTCAAAAGCATGGTGAAATTATAATAAGGTATTTTATTCGCAATATCAGATAAAAAAATAGGATGCCTTGTTTTGGCATTTCATTTGAAATGTTTTATATGAAACCCTTTCAATTGTCCAAATAAAGCAGCATGTCACAGAAAAATACTGAAAAATGTTGTAAGATTATAACTTCAAAAGTACAAATGTTATTTTAGCTTTTTTTGTAACTGCTTATGTTATTGTTTATGTTTTTGGTAATAAATTGTTTTTTATAATTTTCATTTTAATAAATAAATAAATATTAGTCAAATGAAACTTGCTTTTTTAGGGTTATAGTTTTTTTTTAATTTACAGTTTTTTAAAAAAAAACGTCCGGTAACGCTGATAACAACAAACACGGAAATATTGTTGTTTTTGTTAGTGATCTAAAAGAGCGAACAATATAAAGATGTTGGAATGATCGTAAAGTGGGGGCAACACAAGTCGTATATTCAGTTCCATTCTCTCGTCAGCCCAACTGAACGTATACGAATATATACAAACCAGAGAACTGCACAAGCCTACTTGAAGTTCAAGCCTTTTCAAGTATGTATCCAAACTTGAAAAAGCAAGCTTTAGCCAGCTTGCAAAAATACCAAATAGATACAAGTCATCTTCATGCTTGCTCGTTGGCTTGGCTTGTTTGGACTTACTTTGTCAGGCAGAAACTTGAAAAGCTTGAAACGATGGGCAAAAGCTTGTAAGCTCGCAAGTATCCAATTAATTGAATCTAAAGCAAGTATCCAAAAAATTCAATGAGCTTGTGTAGAAAGAGCTTAAGCGTAATAGGACTTTTAAGGATACTGTGGACTTCGTGGTTGCAAGTTTTAGGGGTAGATGATTTCGAATTTGATGTAAAATTTAAAATTTAAGGTGTCGGATAGAGTTGCCACCTAAACTTTTTGTATTTTTGCGAATTCTTGTAATTTTGAAATTCTGACAACGGATTTGATTTCGAATATAATGTCACTGTTTTAAATTTAAGATGGAGGTTAGGGTTGCCACCTAAATTTTTACCACAGTATTGCCACCTAATAATATGTATTTTTAAGAGTTTCAAACATAATTTAACAGTGTTAGAGAGTCACTGATTTCAAATCTGAAGTCAAAATTTTAAAATTCAGGATGGTGGATAGGGTTGCCACCTTTACTTTTTGTATTTATATGAATTCTGGGCTGGGCGGGCTGGCAAAAAAAAGGGTACACCAAAAATGGGTCGCTGAATCCGAATCCGTGGTCAGAATTTCAAACTTATAAAATATTGAAATAATTGGGTTGCCACCTAATAATAAGTATTTTGAAGAATTTAAACATAATTTAACAGTGTTAGAGGGTCATTGATTTCGAATCTGAAGTCAGAATTTTAAATTTCATGATGGTAAATAGGGTTGCCACCTTAATTTTTTGTATTGTTATGAATTTGGGGCTGGCAAAAAAATGGTACATCAAAAATGGGTCGCTGAATCCGAATCCGTGGTCAGAATTTCAAAATTACAAGAATTCGCAAAAATACAAAACAAAATGTAGGTGGCAACTCTATCCGCCATCTTGAATTTTAAATTCTGACATCAGATCCGAAATCATCTACTCCCTAAAACTGGCAACAACGCAGTCTACAGAACCCTTAAAAGTCATAATAGGGTTAAGCTTTTCCTACACAAGCTCATTGAATTTTTTGGATACTTGCTTTAATTGGATACTTGCCTTCAATTTCAAGCTTTTCAAGCGCTTTTGGCCGAAGGCATCAAGCTTTACTTTTCTTCAAACTTCGTGCCGTTCGCTTGTAAGCTAGCATACTTGCAAGTCGCAAGCTGTAGTGGGCTTATTTATTCAATTGCAAGCTATACTTGATTCAAAATTATCAAGCTCAAGCTAGCTTGAATCCGAAACTTTACATTTTATTATCATTTATGTTAAGTTTGCTTGCTTTAATAAAAAATATTTCTTTTTTAATGTTTTTATTATTTTTAACCTAAAACCAGGGTTGCCAGATATCAGTTATCTCTGTAACCTAATAATTTTTCTGAATATAAATCAGAAATATTTTTTTAAAATTTATTTTAAGTGAGTGCCTAAAACAGGTACTTTGAGGATTATTAAAAAAAATTAAATTTTAAACAGCTAAAAATTTTTCCGAATTTTTCTTATTTAAATGTAGTACAAAACGACTCAAAATAATTTCACCACCACCTGTGATGTTCTTTTCTAAAATTTTGCATTCTTAGATTTTTGGAAATGTTTTTCGTAAAAAACTCAAACTCGAAATTTTTAAAACGGTACACTTCTAGGAAAAACTTTCATAACGACCAGGTTATTTAACGTAATCGCATAACATGAATTTAATTGTGAGCTTTAGTAATAATCGCATAATTTTAGTGACCTCTTAATCACTTTGGACTGATCTGAAATTTTATATTTTATCATTTCTCATCCATTCGAATATTTTGAGAGGGATCGATTTAAAAAAAGACACTTGAATTTAAGGGCCACCTTAGTATTTACGTTATTTAAGTTTTTTAATCGATCTAAATTAGCAAACTGAAAAGGCGTGTCCGAAACTGACACGCACACTTTTTTATTTAATTTTATCAGTTTTCAGTGGAACTTCTCTTAAACTTATTACATTTACTGACTCCGTACATATACCCAGCAGCGGATTTGCCAGTGGCAAAAAGTAATGCGTCTGCATATAGCAGAAGTAATTAACTCATACCTCATTACCTGTAATGTAGCATACAAGGAAAAGTAATGCAGTGATTTTTATAACTTAATACAAGTAGTATGTTAGTCCATAACTTCTAGGTTATGCTGAAGGGAAGCGATCACTTACCTCCTGTCTCATTCAATGTTAAATGTAAGGCCTTTTATGCATAGTAAGGTAATATAGTCGGAAGTAGTGGTCATTACAAGGTAATTGATGCTTCATATATTCGGAATATATTCCATCCGCTACTGGGTACATACTCGAATAAATTATGGTTAAAAATTCCACAGCCGCCGAGAGAAAACGCAAATACTCTAAATTTAGTTTGAAATTTTACAACAAAGTTAAAAAAATAATTACTCTTGTGAGGTATAGCTTTAAGCCTCTCCAGAAAAGAGAGAAAAACTGCTGGCAGTGACAGTGTGCACACCTGGCATTAAAAAAATGTAATGCGAAAATGAATTTTGTGACTTTTAGTTGTTTACTTAAATTTTTTACTTTTTAAAAAGTAATTTTATTTCTGCCTTTTAAATATAAATTTTCCCAATTTTTTTGCAATTTCAGGAAAACGTTTTACGTCATTCTTTTATTCCTTTCTTTTAAAATTTTTTTTTTTTCGATGCTATTTTAACCATTGACTAAGCCCATGCTTTATAATGTAGCTTTTTCAGTCTTGCTGAACCATAAATATATTAACAATTTATAGAAGTTTTTTATAACCGAGCACTAAAAAAACATTTATCGCAAACTCAAATGAAATGAATTAATAAAATAAGTTCTTTTTTTTAACTAAGGAAAATGTGCTTAGTAAGATTTTTGAAAAACTAACCATCCCAAAAAGTTTGAAAATCGACGGTGACTTTTTCTTACAGATAAGGCACTCATTGTTTAAGAAAAAAACTGACCTGTTCTTTGCCGGTTTTAATGAAACTTTTATAAACATGATGAAATTGTTTCAGAAAAAGGTATACCATCTCTTAAGCAGCATTACTGTTAAATAGTGTCACTTAAATTTTTATAAACATTTTAATTTTTGTAATAGAAAATTAATATATGAAGTTGATTTTATATACTAAAAAATATTTAAAATTGACTTAAGACATTTCTTGTATTAATTAACATTAATAACTTTTATAATGAGATATACATAAGAAATACAGAATTTTCCTTACAATATTTATGGATAGTCACCGATAGTCCGTATGGATAGTCAAAACAGAATATTTATGGATAGTCACCGTAAGCATACAGCCGCTGACAATAAGCAACGTAGAAAAAAATTAAATATTTTATACGTATACTTGAATATCTACTAGAATTTTTAAACATTAAAACCCGGGGAAAATATACTTTTTACCCAAGCTTGTATGAATTGACCTAAGTCAATTATTATTAACAAAACAATTTGAGCATCTTATTTTTAATATGTGGCAGCCTTTTGATTTGAATTCAGAATATAACAAAATTACGGAGAAACAAGAATCAGTTTGTGCCCATTATATAAATGTCTTTACCCAGCACTCTAGTGGACAATAGTGTAAACTTATTTTAGATAGCTTAAGCACTGATCAAACAGTAAAAAGCTTTTTGAATTCGCCGATAAATTTTAAAGCTCATTCAATTTAGCAGCATTCTGTTGTCAACATATGTGATTACAGAGATCGGACATTTCATATTCGCTGAATGCTGCGAAAAAGATGATAACTTCACACCGGTCCTAGTTTGAGCAAAATGAGCCGTTTAGATTTGTATTAAGGCCAAACAAACAAACAAACAGAAAATGAGTTTTATTACTATAGATTAATATTTTAGTTTCAATATAAATCATTTTTTGCAATTCTGACTAGGAATCAATGCGAGCACTCAAAAAATTTCCAACGACATCTTGAAAGGGAGGATCGCATTAGAAATAATTAAGTTTTTGCAATTTTTGTGAAAACATATAAAAAAAAAATGCACGAAAAACAGCATTATATCTAATCCGAATGCTAAAATTTTAATTTTTTTATGCAGATTGGAAGAGCTTTTTCCGGGCTGCAATTTCTTACAGTTAATTTTTTACAAATATTACACAAGCCAATATGGTTACAAAAAAACTCAATTTGTAGAGGTTATTTCAAACCATTCCAGCTCACGGATGGCTATCCCTAGAGTCAAAATATTTGGAGAATCGTCATAACATAAATCAAGGAATTTCTTAAGCAAATGTGCCGAACACCTTTTTTCGTGTTCTTAAAGTCCAGTTCTTAAAATTTCAATATTGAAATATATGCAAAGGAGGGTATTCAAACTGAAACAAAATCTACTAAGAAAAATAAAGTATGTAAGACATGTCATTCATTATATGGTATTTATTCACCACAATATAGAATGTCTTTATTTATAGCTAGGGATCGGATTTTTATGCTAAACGTATAAGAAAATTAGTGTCAAAAAACTAAAATATACAAATTTTATGCAAATATCAAAGCAGTAAAGGAATGCACTCAATTTGATTTTATTTAAAAAAATGCACTCAAAAAAATGAATCAGTGAATAATGAAATAAGAATGCATTCAGTGAATGCAAAATTGATCTATAAAAACAATTTTTAATTCACATTCATTTAAAAAAAAAAACGATGAAATTATCAAATGAAATTATTCATTTCAATTACTCATTTTCGTTATTCAGAATAATGATTCAAGTTTTTTATTCATTTGAATGCTATTCACAAAGAATGCAATTCACAAAGAATTTAAGAATTTTCTATTATTCTTTTATTATGCATTATTCATTTTTTCTCGTTATTATTTTTTATTCATTATTCATTTGTTATTCATTATTAATTTTTTATTTATTTTTAATTTTTTATTCATTATTTATTTGTTATTCATTATACAGTTTTTATTTATTATTTATTTTTTATTCATTATTCACTTGTTTATTAATTTCATTATTCATTCATATTCATTATTAATTTTTTATTCATTATTAATTTTTTATTCATTATTAATATTTAATTCATTACTCAATATTTCTTCATTATTTATTTATTATTCATTGTTGATTTTTTATTCATTATTAATTTTTCTATTCATTATTCATTTTTTATTAATTATTTATTTTTTATTCCTTATTTATTTGTTATTCATTATTTATTTGTTATTCATTATTAATTTGTTATTCATTAATAATTTCTTATTCATTATTATATTTTTCATTATTCACTTGCAATTCATTATTAATTTTTTATTCATTATTTATTTTGTATTCATTATTCATATTTTATTCATTATTTATTTGTTATTCAATATTAAATTTTTATTCATTATTTATTTTTTATTCGTTATTCACTTGTTATTTTTATTTTTTAATTTTTCATTCATTATTCAGTTTTTATTCATTGTTAACTTTTATTCAGTAGTAAGTTTTATTCATTATTTTTTTTATTCAATATTTATTTGTTGTTCATTATTTATTTGTTATTTATTTTTAATTTGTTATTCATTATTCATTTCTTATTCATTATTCATTTTTTATTCATTATTCACTAGCAACTAATTACTACTTTTTTTATTCATTTATTATTTGTTATTCATTTTTCATTTTGTATTCATTATTTATTTTTTATTCATTATTCATTTTTACTCTTTATTAATTTTTTATTCATTATTTATTTGTTATTAATTATTTATTTTTTATTCATTACTAATTTTTTATTCATTATTAACTTGTTATTCATTATTTATTATTTATTCATTATTTTTCTTTTATTCGCTATTAATTTTTTAATCATTATTAATTTTTTATTCATTATTAATTTTTTATTCATTATTAATTTTTTATTCAGTATGCATTTGTTATTCATTATTTACTTTTATTAATTTTAGTCCTGAACCATAAATAAAAAATTAATATCAAATGAATAATGAATAAAAAATGAATAATGAATGTAAAATCAATAATGAATAAATATGAATAATGAATAAAAAATGAATAATGAATAAAAAATGAATAATGAATAAAAAACTAATAATGAATACAAATTAATAATGAATAACAAGTGAATAATGAATAAAAAATTACTAATGATTAAGAAATGAATAACAATTTAACAATGTATAACAAATGAATAATGAATAACAAATGAATAATGAATAACAAATTTATATTGAATAAAAAATAAATAATGAATTAAAAATGAATAATGAATAACAAGTGAATAATGAATAAAAAATTAACAATGAATAAAAATTATTAATGAATAACAAATTAATAATGAATAACAAATAATTAATGAACTGCAAGTGAATAATGAATAAAAAATTAATAATGAATAAGAAATGAATAACAATTTAATAATGAATAACATATGAATAATGAATAACAAACGAATAATGAATAACAAATTTATATTGAATAAAAAATAAATGAATGAATTAAAAATGAATAATGAATAAAAAATTAATATTGAATGAATAATAAAAAATGAATAATGAATAACAAGTGAATAACGAATAAAAAATTAATAGTGAATAAAAAGTGAATAATGAATAACAAATGAATAATAGATGATACATGAATCATGAGTAACAAATTAATAATGGATAACAAATGAATGAATGAAACAAATAATGAGTAAAAAATGAGTAATAAATAATAAAAGTATGATTGAAAAACCTTAAATTCTCTGTGAATTGCTTTCTTTGTGAATAGCATTCAAATGATTAAAAAACTTGTTTCATTCCTGAGTAACAAAAATGAGTAATTGAAATGAATAACTAATAATTTTTTAATAAATGAATGTAAATTAAAAATTTTATTTCATAAATCAATTTTGCATTCATTGAATGCATTCTTATGTCATTATTCAGTTGTACTTAAAATTCTGAATATGAATGCTGATTTTTCAGCTCTGGCAAATATGAGTATTTCATCAATATTTAAAAAGAGAGGTTGTTGCTATACTTTCTCTACAAAGGATTTGATATAAAAATTATTTTGCACAAAAATCTTATCCTTATTCATAATACAACCACACAAAAATATTTTTATTGTTTTGGTTGGGTATCAAACCATACATTCAATAGGTATATTTTTGGGGTAATTAAATATTAAATTTCATTATGTTCATATTTTGAGTCAGGTTTCTAGTGCTAAAATCCGCTTATTGCGCTCAATAGTGCTAAAAACCCTATATTATTTCGTTAACCCGAGAAACAATTTCATATTTTGTGTCAATAAAGTACCTAGTATATGTCCCGTGCCCGTGTCGGTAAATATCCGACCTCTGCACCGAAAGAAGTGCTAATTCTGAAACACCTTGGGCAGGCACATTGTACGAACGAAGACCGATTCGAGCACTCGTCAGTTGATTGTGTCCGAAAATAGTCGCTCGTTTTTTAACTCTTTATTGACATAATGCAGACTTACTACGGTATTTTTTTAGGTGCCTTTCAAGGCACTTGTTGGGCATGTTTCGGGTACATTATAGTTAAGACTCTGGCCAGTTTCGATACACATCAGTTACTTTATTGACACAATATATACATTTTTTTCTCGGATCGTGTTCGCTGAAGCTCGTTTGCATTCGGCTTAATATTAATGTGCTATTAGTTTTTTTTTGATAAACTTCGCAGTGTTTCGTTACTACTCGTAGCTTTTAAAAATAAAATTGAGTCCGATACTCTGGACTTTTGTGCCTAAGTAGTTTGGTACGGACACAAATTGTTTGTCGGGTAAATGAACTCTGAATTTGGATTAATTAATTCATAAAACATTAAGTTATATGGTCTGATCTCTAGGCGCGAGATTTTTGACTCTACTCGGGCCACGGACACTCGAGCAAAGGCCTACTCCTAAATTCATTTTTCACAACTTTCGTTGTGCAAGGCTTTAATTGAGTCTACTCTTTTTCCTTTTTTCTACGAAATTGATAATTAATATGGATTTGCAAAATAGACTTTCATTCATATTCCTGCTCGCTCTGCCTGAGAGCCACTGTCACCAAACTACTTTTGTTTTTCTTTCTTTTTTAAGCTAACAGACATGTAAATTTACATAAATAAATAATTAAGCATGTCTTTGTGTGTATTACAAAGGCCTAGCAAATATTAACACATAAATCAAAACAGCATTTCTTGTCCGCCCAATTTGGGAATGTCCCTTATGGGCCGAATAAACGAAACGAAGAGAGGAAAGTTTGTGTAAATATCAAAATCATTTTGATTTTTACGCAACCAGTTGCACAAACCACATAAGCCAGCAACAGACGGCACAAGTGAACTGCACAAACTCTGATTTGCGCAAATAATTTGTGTCGTTTATTCGACCCATAAGTATAAAAGTGACGTTTATGCTGCTGTCATTGTGCCAAAGTAATTTAATTACAATTAAGTCCTGTTCAAATATTAGCACTTCATCAAAATATGCTCTACTTTCTGCCAAGTATTCTGACAGGAAGGTACAAAAATAAAAGGCAGTTATAAAAAATAAAAAAAATTACTGCTCACCACCTAATTAATAATAATATTTGGCATGTTTTAAACACCTGCTGTGCTGTTACAACAAGTATTGCGTAGCATGAAATAAAAATCATGGCGAGAAAGAAATTTCGAGAGCTCTTAGATTTAATGAAAAACAGAAACACGCAACTTTATTCATAAAGTAATGCAATTATTAAAGAAATTTTATGTGAAATTTCAGAAAGAAACTGCCTTAATTTATGTTGAAAAAATTTAACAAATTTCATTTTCTTTATATTTCTTTATTTTTCCTTATGTGCGAGCCCTTGAAACTCAAGAACAGCTTAATATATCAAAGTATTATTGAGTGTTGTTGTTACTTTTCAGTGGTGTTAAAGAACTTGCAATGGTTTGTGTTCACAGCGAAAAGGATCTTATTTTATTTTAATTCATTTTCATTGAATTCGAATAGCGATACTGTTTCACGGGCATCTTTTACTGCAGCAAAATTCCTTATTTTCACAAAACTCACTATTTCAAGTCTCAGTGGAGACTCTCAGCTTGCGAGCTCGTGTATTAACGTAAGCAAACAAATTTAAAACATAACTGATAGCAAGCATTTTCTTTTTTTTTTACGTTTTAATCCTTTTTAAATGTTTTATTTTTGCATTTTTCACACCCAGCTCAAGTTGACCTTTTTATTTATGTATTTGAATCATGATTGCCGAAATACACTTTATGAATTCTAATCATTATTAGTGAAATTTTAATGTGGGTATTTTCTTTTGGGTATTTAAATGTCAATGTTTTTCTTTTCCAGCACAACCATTCTTTATCGAAAACCATTGATTGTAAAAATAGCTAAAAAGGATTTAAGTTTGTTCATTGTTTGTTTTATCTGGGTGCAGCGGAGCATGAAAAATAACAATTTTCCTTTTGTGAACTTCCACCGCCAGCAGCTGTACATACTGAGCAGGCACGACAAAGTTTTTCCCTTTTAGTTGGCAGCACTTTTTTAATTTGTTTTTAATTAAATGTGGGTCACGAGCAATGACAGTTTTTGCCTGACTGCCTTCTTTGGCGTTTCGGCAGTTGTTTCATTTTGGACACTTCGGGCATTTGTGTTTTCCCTTACGTGCATACTCATAACTAATGGTACGACCTTTATTGTGTTTATTTTTTTATCAAACTTAATGAAAGCTTTTTGTTTCCGTTATTTCTCGCTGCTTCCTTGTTGATCCTTGTTAATTAAAGTTAATGATGGGACGATTAAATAAATCTTTTCACTAAAGCTAACACTTTCTGCCAAATAGTTCTTCGAAGCTTGCTGTATATTTAAAAAATTTAAAATTATCAATTCAGTCGCAGCACTTTACATAATTACTTTGAGTAATTATTTTCAGTCTTAGCAGGAGACGAAGACAACATTTACAAAGATGTGCCTGATTACTTTATTAACTTAAACAAAGCACTTAATTGATTTTTTGGACGCCCTATTAACTACATTGAAAGGAGCTAGCGCGAGCTTTCGTTAACATAACGCCAATCACAGATGCCATGTCTACGCATTCTTTTGAAATCAGATACACACATTGACACAAATGTAAAGCGAAGTAGAAATTTTATTGCTGTGTAAAATTATTACCATATAATTAATGTCACTCATACGCACCGAGGTACTTGGAAATTGTCAAGCCTTGAAATAGCCATAAAAAAATAAAAAACATATCAATTTACTGTGAGGAAATGAAGTGTTATTAAAGGTTGCCAAGCACATCATAGGAAAAAAAAGAATCAATTATTTGTATGTAAATAAAAGCTGAAATAAAAAACAGCAACCGAGTTTTTATGCCTGTCATCTAGCCGACTAAAGAAGGTTGTAAGGAAATTTTTGCATCAAATGAATATGATTTTTCTGTGTATGTATATTGTATATGCTTTTTAAAAATTTATGTAGTTTGTCTTTAGCGCATCGCTACCATGGATTTGTATCGTTTTAAAATGTGTCATTACAAAAGATATTATACACATAAATAAAAGACATAAAATCATGGTCTTAGATTCTTTTTCAGTCCAATTTTAAGCTACTCTCGCACTAAACAATTACTCACATACACACACTCACATACACATTTAGACCATTTTATTAAAATTCAAATTGCCTGAGAATAGTTTAAAAACATTTATTTCATTGGTTTGCAGCTCGTGCATTCCACCTTAAAGCAAACCAAACAAATAAACTATTCACTTATTTATGACGGCAGACACACGACTGTGTGTGTACTTTTTTTTTTTTTGTGTTTTAAATAATATGTATTGGTTTTATGGCATTGTTAGCATGGTTGTGTAAGCATGTGTTTATGGCAAACCAAACAAAGTTTGTCTATACAATCAATGTTCAACAAATATTAGCAACAAATGACATAAAATGAACACCAGCTCTGACATCAAACGAATGCTTGCTGTTGAAATGATGAAATAACTGGAAATACAGATTTTTTTTTTGTTATTTTGCTTATTCTTAGTGGAGAATACAGTGAAAAAATACGTCATAATAATTCTCCGTTATATCATCTCAATCAGTTCAAAGGTCGTGGTGTTTTCTTTGAAAACCCTTATTAACTGGAATCAAGCATTTTAAACTTTTTATTAGAAAAAGCTATTACAATGAGTATTTATTCCTTAAATTTACTTTTTTCTAATATCAATTAAGTATTTTGTACTCAACTTGAATAGAGAATTTAAATTTAAAGTCGAGAATTTAAAAGCATCAATAAGAATCTACAATACAATCTACAATCTACAATACTCCAAAGTTATGGAGAGCGTAATAAACTTCAACGTTATGAACTATCTGGAGCACAACCAACTGCTCAGTGACCGTCAATATGGTTTCCGTAGGGCTCGCTCTACTGGTGATCTTATGGCGTTCTTAACCGAAGAATGGAATAAATGCGTTCACTTTTTCGGCGAGAGCAGGGTTGTTGCTCTGGATATTTCAAAAGCGTTCGACCGAGTGTGGCATAAAGCGCTCGTGTCAAAACTTGCTGCATATGGTTTTGGTGGTCATTTTGCTCGATGGATCACGTGTTTCCTCAAGGACAGAACGATTCGAGTCGTAGTTGACGGTATTTTGTCCGAGAAGCACGCCATCAACGCAGGAGTACCGCAGGGTTCAGTTCTATCACCCACCTTGTTTCTGGTTTTTATCAACGACCTTCTGTCGTTGACGCATAACCCAATACATTCGTTTGCGGACGACAGCAGCATTTGTCATTCATATTCATTCAAAAAACGCCCAAGCTCTATGGAGATTGAGAGAAAAAGGCAAACTATGAATGACACACTCCTTAATGATCTACAAAAAATCTCCGAGTGGGGTCTTGCTAATAGAGTAGAGTTCAATGCAAGCAAGACCCAGTGTTGTCTGTTAACCCACAAGCGGGTGAATTGCCCTTTAGCTCCTCTCAGTATAAATGGTGTGGATCTTGTGGAATCAGCCGCTCTTGACGTTCTGGGCATATCGATCCAATCTGATCTTCGTTGGAATGATCATATTTTCGATGTGCCGAAAGAAGCGGGCAAGTGCCTAGGTTTTCTAAAACGGTGCACAAAATATTTCACTTCAGCTGATCTTCGCATGATCTACACCTCATATATTAGGCCGAAAATGGAGTACAATTCGCACATTTGGGCAGGGGCTTCAAAATCTTATTTGGAGCTTCTGGACCGAATTCAACGACGTGCGATATATTTGATAGGGGATGAAAGTATTTCATCCTCTCTCAACTCTCTTGGGCATCGACGTAATGTAGGTTGCCTAAGCCTTCTGTATAGGTATTACCATGGGAAGTGTTCAAGGGAGATACATGGCCTGACGCCACCAGCTCGTGTGTTTCCCAGGTCCACTCGGGCAGCTGTCCAAGCATACCCCTTTACCATTGCATCGATGCCTAATAGAACCTCGCATTACCGCTATAATTCGTTCTTTAGTCGCGCGGTTAAGTTGTGGAATAGTCTCCCTGCGAGCGTGTTTCCCGGCAGTTTTGAGCTGTGCAAATTCAAAACAAATCTTCACAGACACTACTCCATCTATCCACCCTCCAACTAACTATCACCCATCTTCCGAATCAACACAATGCTTACGCATTTATAGGGGGCATCCCCTGAGCGTTGGTTCAGTCTAAAAAAAAAAAAAAAAAAATACTCTTGCTTGGTTCAAGTTTTGATTGCTTGAATATTTCTCTCCGTGATGACATAAAGTTCAAGTAAACTTGATTTTTGAGAAATATTTTTAATTTTTTCGAGTGCATTTCAAAACGTATTTAAACAGAAGTAGATACTCAAGATTTATAGACCTAATAGATACATTATTTTTATTTTTGCCATCTTTGACATGATTACATTTTGCATGTATCGACATTGAAGTAAATGTTATGTGAACATTTCAACTTGGTTGTTAACATTGAATGGCATTAAGTTAATTTCATTTATAAGCTTCTTATGTGTGAATTAATTTGCTGTTCTTGTCTTTTTTTTGCACAAAAAATAAAATTTTAATGAGAATTTTAATTTGATACTTGATCTCATTATGTCTCTCTTTGTGTCTTCGTATGCTGAGATGTTGCTGTAGTAAAGTAAATTTTGCTAATTGAGAAGAGAAGGACATTAAAAATTTGTTGTAAAGCCAACTTTGCTCACTTCATCTTTTTTTTTTAAACACACAAAAGTTATCAGACCATGGCAAAAATGGTTTTCCATTTCAGCACCTTTTACATCATTTAGACAAGCGAATTACATAATTTTAGCATGAAAACATTTGAAGGATTTAACGCGTTCTTACCAAACATCAGGCAATTTTAAATTTAAACAAAATTTTTATACTTAATTTTTAAATACATTCATAAAAATTATGATTTTTTCAGTACAATAAATCCAAAAATAAATTTGTATAAATCCGATAAGCCCAAAAATAGTAAAATACAACGATTTTATTGGAATTTTTACAAATATCTCTGTGGTCACAAGGAATAATGACTAAACTCAAAATATCGTAAAAAAGCGATATGGAATTTAATTTATTGCCAATTTTTGGAAGTATGCAGAGATCCATTTTTTGCCCAGAATTGATCATCACTTATGTCTGCACATATTTTGTTTGTAACAGTTCATATATTTCAAATAAATTGGTCATGGTTCATGCACTTAAAATATCGTTTTTTACGAAACTTTGAATTTAGTCGTTATTCCTTGTGACCACAGATATATTCAGGATAAAAATTAATAAAATAATTATTATACTCTACGTTTTTAGTAGACATTCAACGAGTTCTCAGTTTGGATCAGTTTAAAGAAAAGTTTATTTTGGGCAAAAAAATATATTTTTTTCAAAATTTACTAAACAAACTAAAATATGAGTAGCCAAGTTGACATTTTTTACTCTGATTGGGGCACAAAAAAGCTGTATTACAGAATTAGAATAATGTAATCAATTTCGCACGAAAAATTCCTATTACTTTACTTTAGATATCTTAATGGTATTAATTACTTTTTTTTAGTCAAAACCCGCCTCACTCCATTGAAATTCCTGATTACCGGCCTGACTCAAGGTAATGTTCTTGTTACAATAATATTTTATGCAAGCTTTGAACATTGCAACAAAGCACGCAACTGTAGTAAACAAAAAGAATTTAGGCAGATTTTTATATATTACGTGTAATAAGGGTAAAATAGCATCATTACCTACATATTTTTTTTTACTTTATTTTCCTTATTGCAGGCATTAATTTGTGTTTCTTTTGTCATCTATTATTTTAAACATAATGTTTACTCTACTGACTTTTCTAATTATCCCAAGTAAACATAATACACATTATCAACATATCGACCAAATCAGCATAGAGGCCTTAAGAATAAGCTTAAATACATATAAAACATTTATCGCCTGGTGTGTGAAAATTTCATGGAGACACCCATCACAAGTTTCTTCTACGGTGCTGAAACGAATATTATTTTTCTTTTTTATCGCCTACGTTTTAAGGTTTTAAAGAACCAACATTTTAAATGGTAGTATTTATTTTTCATCCCACAAACAAGCTTATTAAAACTCACAAAAGTAATGGTTGAAACAGCTAGGGAGAAAAAACTTATTTACAAATTCAAGCAGTTCGCATGGCCTTTGGCTCTAAAAAAATCGTTTTGTGCTGTCTTTGCTTATAAAAATTAAAAATAACAGGCAGTTTAGGGCAAAACATATTAAATAAATACAACAAAGTCACATAAATATTATGACGGCTGCTTTAAAGATAGCTTTGCACACTTTAATCAGCATGTAAGTGATTTATTTAAGTGTTTTGTCAGCAGCTTGTTTTGAAAAGTCAGTTGGATAACTATGAGTTTTAGAATTAAAAAATTTGACAACTATTTGAAAGCGATATTCTTAGCCAAAATTTACATGATTCTTCTTAAAACCGCTGAATTTTCAACTCTTGAGAGATAACCGCAATGCAGTCGTAAATTTTTTCAGAAATTTTCAATAGCTTGTCCTCTAATAAATACTCAAATAGGTTTAACTTAAATAAAACAAAATGTTTTCGAATCCT
Source organism: Dichetophora obliterata (assembly GCA_963920525.1). Classification (NCBI taxonomy): domain Eukaryota; kingdom Metazoa; phylum Arthropoda; class Insecta; order Diptera; family Sciomyzidae; genus Dichetophora; species Dichetophora obliterata. The sequence continues at coordinate 14,436,392 of OY986439.1, read as the reverse complement.
TTTTAAATGTTCCATCCGATCAGACTATAAAAAATTAACTATATAGTTTTTTTGTAAAAAGCAATTCAATGGCCACACCTCGAAATCTCGTATTCATCTAAAATGGCTCCGGCAACCTTTTTTCTCTTTCCAAAAATCAAATTACCATAAACATAGACATAAAAGAGCATTCGCGGCGAGAACTGTAGTTGATCGCAAACAATTTTTTTAAAAAACAAACTAAGCGACAAATTGCGCTTGAAACTATTTCGATTTTTCGCTGATTCGCAAATTAAAATCAGAATTGATTATTTTACTATTTTAATACTTACGTTCAACAGTGACGATTAAATCACAGCAAATGCTTTATTTCCATGTGCATGCACAAATTTCAATCAGATACATTCAGCAGCAAAAATCAGCTGTAAACTTACCGTATCTCGAGCGTTTTTTACGTAGCGTCACACAGAATGTTTGTTATTAGTTATTGTTATACACATAGCTCGAAATTTCCCAAAATTATTTTTATATGAAAGTCCGTTTAATAACCTTACGAACTTACGCACCTTATGAATTCGGTTAAGAAATATTTGAAATACTTGTTTGTCCACCCTAGCACAAACAAGTTGTTTTTAATTTTTGGAATTGAGCCACTTACTCATCTTGAGTAAGTGACTCATGATTCAAAAATGTGATTCACTTTTTTTCGAATCAATCACATATGAGTACTGAGGAAGTCAATCCTGGGATCCCGGACAGTTTAAGCCCCTTTAAATACCGGGATTTTCTTTCAGGGATCCCGGAATTATCAAATAAAAAATTTATACAACAAATATTCGTGTCAATGCAAGCATTTTAATTTAAAATGATAAGAATATAGAATTAGAAAAACCTTTTATTGGGGCTAAAAAAAAAAATCATTGGGACGATGATTGTGAATCACTGGATCAAAATCTTCGCAGAACCTGCAAAATTGGGAAGTCAGCTAAGTATTTAAAAATTGTCAGATATTTTGACTAGGAAATTAATTTGTTTTGTGGTGGAGGCAATCGTTGTCGAAACTTAAAAATTCCTTACGATTATCGTACAACTATTTCTCCAACTAACATAGAATCAGAACGGTACTACTCATCAGCAGGTTAAATTTGTAATAAAATCCGAACAAACCTCTCTGAAAAATTAGATGCGTTGATCAGCATAATGTTTTAAGCTAAAAATAATTAAAAGTACAAAATTTAATTTTGAAAATTCTTTTCTAACCTTAATTTTCCTTAACACAATAGGAGCATTTCCGTAAACATTGTCGAGTAAAGGCCCAACCAAGTTATGCTTAAGCAAGCAAAAGTTTGAGAGCATAAGCACGCACTTACATAGCAATATATGAAGTCGCCCAAGTTTTGTCTATGCATTCCTTTCGTTCAGTTTTTCAACTTTCGTTTACTTTTTGAAACTTGAGAGAGAGCGCTTGGCATCGTAGTTTACTAAGCAGAATAGGGTTGCTAACAGTATTGAGAATGTGTTTAAATAAAATGTTTTTATTTGTATGCCAAATTGTTTAATGAAAAATATTGTTTTTGTTTTGTTTGTGTCTATTTAAGCAAATTATGGAAAATTTGCATCTTTTTGCTGTGAAATTTTACGTTTACCACAGCTTATAAGCGAATCAGAGCAATAAACATATTTTTTTGTGTTAGCTGATGGCAACCCTTTTTAGCATATGTATAAAATTTTTTTTGTCTGTCAATCAAAAACATACGTTAATTTATTGATTCAAAATGAATGCAGATCCCAATTTTATAGAAAAATTTTATTATAAAAAGGGTATTAAAACATAAAAACATATATGAAAAAGCTGGGAGGCACTACTTCAACAAATTTTTCAAAGAACTTTTCAACTGTTTTAATATACTTTTGTCAAGATTTTGTAAACGTTTGACATTTTGTTAAGCATTAAATCTACCAACTTGGGCGACTTTTCTACTTAATCATACTTTTCGTCAACTTTTCTCTGAGACTTTTGTTTGCTTATGCATAACTTGGTTGGGCCTTTAAGGCTCAGAGCGAAAGCACCCATTTTCACAGCATTATATGAAGTCGCCCAAGTTTTGTCTAAGCATTCCTTTCGTTCAGTTTTTCAACTTTCGTTTACTTTTTGAAACTTGAGAGAGAGCGCTTGACATAGTATTTTGCTAAACAGAAAAGGGTTGCTAACAATATTCAGAATGTGTTTAATTAAAATTTTAATTGCTGTGACATTTTACGTGTACCACAGCTTACAAGACAATCAGCACAATAAAAATATTTTTTGTGTTAGCTGATGGCCCTTTTTAACATATGTATAAAAAAATTTTTCTATCTGTCAATTGAAAAAAATACGTTAATTTATGGATTCAAAATGAATGCAGCTCCCAAATTTGTTGAAAAACTTTTTTATAAAAAGTGTCCAAAAACATAATAGCATATATGAAAAAGCTGACAGGCACCATTTTTTCAAAGAACTTTTCAACTTTTTTAATATATTTCTGTCAAGATTTTGTCAACGTTTGACATTTTGTTAAGCATGAAATCTGCCAACTTCGGCGACTTTTCTACTTAATCATATTTTTCGTAACTTTTCTCTGAGACTTTTTTTTGCTTAAGCATGACTTGGTTGGGCCTTAAGAGACGAGTAAGGTTCAAGCTGAGAGAGTAAAATGAAATTTGAGAATAGTGTCAAAAGAACGGAAACGACTTCTAGCTAGTCTCAATAACAAAAACGGCTGATTACCTACCAGACGTAAACAGCGCCAATTTAAATTTGTCAATTTGTTTTTGAAGTAAGCAAATAAAGTTGATGAGGTCATTTGAAGCATTATGTAACAATTTGTATGTAAAAATTTGTATATGTTTTTTTCACTGCACCACATAAGCAAACAAGAAATTAATATTAGACATTTCTAATGTCCGACCGAATATTCGGTTTCGGTTTCGGTTACGGCCAGTTGCGGCCCTTTTTTGCAGTTTCGGCTGGTTTCTGTTATTCGGCCATATTGAGGCCGAATAGCCGAAACTTTTGGTAAAAATTTCGGAACATTTCAAGAATAGCAACAACTATAATTTTGAAGTTTTTTTTTGCAGATTATATGGATTTTGGCCTCCTTACTCCAAATCTGAGTAAGAAAAAATTGCAGGCCGCTAGCAATTGGTTTAGAAGTTATAGGCCTCCAATTTTGGAGAAAAATAGCCTACCAATCTTGCTATTTTTCTAAATTTTTATTCAAAACTACACTCTATGGGTATTATAAGAAAGGTAATTTAAGTACCTATTCAACAAGGTACTTATTAAAATATGAAAATCCATGCAATACTTTTAAACATATAAACATTTTTAGTGTAGTGCTTTCGTAAGAGGGAAACCACTAGTTTTCCAGACAAATTGTAAATATAATAATAGGTATATCTTAAAAACTTATGAATGGATATTCAAGTTTGTTACCTCGTTGAATAGGTACTTGCCTTTACCTTTCTTTTGATGCACATAATGCGGAACAAAAAAAATACAGAAAGATTTGTAGCCCATTTTGCAACTTTGGAGCCCTATAACTTCTAAGCCAATTGCCAGCGGCCTGAAATTTTGATTTGGATTTAGGAGGTTAAAGTCCATATAATCCAAGAAAAAAATATTAAAAAAGAGAGTTTTTCGCTAATCTTGATTTATACCAAAATTTCTTGCATCACTCATTTAATTCAAATATATAAGTTTGGTTTAATAAAAATATTTATAACGTATTGTACAAAACAAAAATTATGAATTTGTCTATAATTAGATTTATCGTTTAAAAACAATCATTTGTAAAAGCTTAAATTTTCATATTAATAATCAGTTTCGGTTTCGGTTTCGGTTACGGTTTCGGCCGAATATTAAAAAATGGCCGAATATTCGGTTTCGGCCAAAATTCCGGTTTCGGTCGGACACTAGACATTTCCTTGTTCTTTTTGGTGCTTTTTCTTCTTGATGCTTGTTTTTATAATGCTGGAAGAAATTTTTCCAACACACTTCGAGCAACTTTGAAATTCGAGAGAGTGATTTTATGCTTTTCCTTATCCTCTCTTTTGAGCTAGAGAAAGTACGGAAACACGTTCTAGCACATTGCAAGTTACTACAATAAAGTACGGAAACAGACCTAATAAAAAAGACAAAAAAAAAAAGGAAAGTTTTTAACAGTTATATAATAATACCTGAAAGAGTTTGTTAAATGTATTTTCTATAGTTTCCAGAATAAATATGCATGGTTTTAAATCGATATTAAAAAAGAGAAGTTACAACGGTTTAAAACAGTTTCAAACAGTTTCAACGATTTCAAACAGCTTAAATCGAAATTTGTTGCTTCAATTTCAATAAATCTTATTGCATTTTGTTCGTAATCTTGTCTTTTAAGCATCCCCCTAAATTCAAGTGCCTATTCTTTCTTCATTTTTTTTTTTTTTTAGACTGAACCAACGCTCAGGGGATGCCCCCTATAAATGCGTAAACATTGTGTTGATTCGGAAGATGGGTGATAGTTAGTTGGAGGGTGGATAGATGGAGTAGTGTCGGTGAATATTTGTTTTAAACTTGCACAGCTCAAAACTGCCGGGAAACACGCTCGCGGGGAGACTATTCCACAACTTAACCGTGCGACTAAAGAACGAATTATCACGGTAATGCGAGGTTCTATTTGACATCGACGCAATGGTAAAGGGGTGGGCTTGGACAGCTGCCCGAGTGGACCTGGCAAACACACGAGCTGGTGGCGTCAGGTCATGTATCTCCCTTGAACACTTCCCATGGTAATACCTATACAGAAGCCTTAGGCAACCAAAATTGCGGCGATGCCCAAGAGAGTTGAGAGAGGATGAAATACTTTCATCCCCTATCAAATATATCGCATGACTTTGAATTCGATCCAGAAGCTCCAAATAAGATCTTGAAGCCCCTGCCCAAATGTGCGAATTGTACTCCATTTTCGGTCTAATATATTTGGTGTAAATCATTGCACCGTTCTAAAAAACCTTGGCACTTGCCCGCTTCTTTCGACACATCGAAAATATGATCATTCCAACGAAGATCACACTTGATCGATATGCCCAGAACGTCAAGAGCGGCTGATTCCATAAGATCCACACCATTCATATTTAGGGGTGCTAAGGGGCAATCCATCCGCTTGTGGGTTAACATACAGCACTGGGTCTTGCTTGCATTGAACTCTACTCTATTAGCTCGGAGATTTTTTGTAGATCATTTAGGAGTGTGTCATTCATATTTTGCCTTTTTCTCTCAATCTCCATAGAGCTTGGGCGTTTTTTAAATGAGTATGAATGACAAATGCTGTTGTCGTCAGCAAACGAATGTATTGGGTTATGCGTCAACGACAGAAGGTCGTTGATAAAAACCAGAAACAAAGTTGGCGATAGAACTGAACCCTGCGGTACTCCTGCGTTAATGGCGTACACCTCGGACGAAATACCGCCAACTACGACTCGAATCGTTCTGTCCTTGAGGAAACACGTGATCCATCGAGCAAAATCACCACCAAAACCATATGCAGCAAGTTTTGACACGAGCGCTTTATGCCACACTCGGTCGAACGCTTTTGAAATATCCAGAGCAACAACCCTGCTCTCGCCGAAAAAGTGAACACATTTATTCCATTTCTCGGTTAAGAACGCCATAAGATCACCAGTAGAGCGAGCCCTACGGAAACCATATTGACGGTCACTGAGCAGTTGGTTGCGCTCCAGATAGTTCACAACGTTGAAGTTTAATACGCTCTCCATAACTTGTTAGACAAAAAGTACGCGAAAATCTCTCTTTTTTTAGCTTTTTACTCCAACTTTCACCATAATTAAAACAGAAACCCCTGGAATGCCGAATTAATGATCTATCTATACTTTAAAATGACATTTGATTTGTTTGTTTCAGATACATGGAAAATGCAATATCATCGAACCGTTTTGGATGTCTTATTTCAATGTCATTTTCAGCGCCCTCTATAAAAAAGCCTTAAAATTGTTTAAAACAAATTTTTTTATTAAGTATTTTTGTGTACAATAATAATATGTATAAATTTAAAAAAAATAATAACATCTTGTATCAAAAAAAAAATTTTTGAAAAAAACTGCTTTTTTTTCTTGTTACACCTATATTATACCTTAATTAAACTCTGTTAGTCAATAGTATTATTTAATTTTTTTTGTTTATTAACAATATGTTTTTATTTATTTATTTATTTATTTATTTATTTCTATTTTAACTATCAACAATCGTTTAACAGTTTGAGTAATAACATATAAATTATAAAAACAATATGATATAAAACTAATAAAATGTAAACATAATTATATTAAAGAATATTACACTTTCATAAATTCATTTTAAACAATTCTTAATAAATTTTGTTTAAAACTTTGTCTATTCAGAGTGAGATCTATTAGAGCACTTATGGAATTGAACGCTTAGCACATATTATTAATAGGATCATTACGGCCATAGTTTGCCCTATGATACGGAATGTAAAAAAAAATCTCTTTGCCTAAAATATCTCTCAGGCGCATAAATTCTTAAAAGAGCGAGGAGTGGCGCGCAGTCTATATGTGACATAATTATATCGCGAACAAAAATAACAAGAAAAAATTTACGTCTGGAGGCTAATGTATTAAGACCTAGAAGAGCACACCTGGATACGTACGTTGGCATAAAATTCCAATTTAATTTAAACATTATGTAACGAGTGAAACGTTTTTGTATTCTTTCCAATCGCAAAGAATCTACCTCGTAATATGGATCCCAGATCACACATCTATATTCCAAGATAGACCTTACTAAAGATAAAAATAACGTTCTAAGGGTATATGGATCCTTAAATTCCTTCGAATTACGCCTCAAAAAACCCATCATTGCATTAGCCTTAGTAATTATGCAATCGTAATGGTTGGAAAAAGAAATTTTTCTATCAAATAGAATTCCCAGATCAGATGTAGACTCGACACATGAAAGACCACTATTTGCGATTGAGTAATTAAAAAAATTTGGTTCTTTTTTCATATAAAAAGACATAATGTTGCATTTGGCAACATTTAAATAAAGTCTTTTAACTGAACACCATTTAATCATATTGTTTAAATCAATTTGAAGAAGTCGATGGTCGGAAGGTGAAGAAACCGAATTAAACAGTTTAACATCATCAGCATACATCAAACAGTTAGTATGCTGTAAAAAGTTTGGGAGACCGTTGATGAACAAGACAAACAATAGAGGTCCAAGGTGGCTTCCTTGGGGCACACCAGAATGGTTGGTAATAGATTTTGAGTAGCAGTTACCAATACGGACAACTGGATATCTATCAGAAAGGTAATTCCTCAGCCAGGATAACAAAGAGGAATGAAACCCCATTAGGGAAAGTTTTTTAACCATAATGGAGTGCTGAACTCTATCAAAGGCTTTGGCGAAATGACGTCAATTTGATTGCCTTTTTCCATTTCAGTTTTAATGAAGTGAGAGAACAGTGTTAGGTTTGTAGAAGTAGATTTACCACTAACAAAACCGTGTTGGAATTCAGAGATAGAGTTTTTAAATCTAGCATAAATGTGTTTTTTGACAATTGACTCAAATAATTTAGGGATCCAGGGCAATTTTGATATCGGTCGATAGTTCGCTATATTTTGCCTAGAGCCAGACTTATGGATAGGAACTATAATGGATTCTTTCCAAATATTCAAAAGCTGCCCTGTCTTTAAAGATAAATTAAATAAAAGCGCTAATGGCTGGGCTAGCACAGCTGCGCAGTTTTTAAGAAATATTGGGGGAATATTATAAGGACCAGTTCCTTTATTAATGTCTAGAGTGAGCAAATCTTGTAAGACATCATCATCAGAAAGAACTAATGAACCCATATCAATATTAGGGTTGTCATTATAATAAAAAGGGCAGTTCACGTCATCTCCGTCGTTTAATAAAAAATTCAATTGAAAATAATCAGCAAAAAGATTTGTGACGTCTGAAGTGCTACTTGCAGTTTTTTCGTTAAAAAACATATTTTTAGTGAAACCCTTCGTGTTCCTTTTTTTATTTAAGAAATTCCAAAAGTTCTTCGGTTAGATATCGCTGTGTAATCAGCTTTTTTAAATGCAAAAACAAAAGTATCTTCTTCTATGGCAGATGTATCATTAATAAGAATTTCTAATTGTATTAAAAGTGCTTTATGATGAAAACTATTATTTGAAAGAAGTAAATCCGATTCAACACAATTGGCATTTAGCTCATTATCAATAAAAATAAGATCTAAGATTTTGTTCAAGCTATTTGTGACAGAATTTATTTGAATCAGACCCAAGAAATATATAGAGTCTAAAAAATCGATTTCCAAATTGTTGCACATCGAGTTCGGAATCATACTTAAAAGATCCTTAGAATAAGTCCAATTTACACTACTTAAGTTGAAATCACCCAATACAATCGGGTATATTTTTGTCTTGTTGCTTTTAATTACTTACTTCTAAAAGTTTTCAATCCCGAACTAGTCCCGGGATCCCGGGATTGAGATTTGCAATCCCGATAATTCCGGGATCGAGAAAAGTTTCCGGGATTGGACTTCCTAATGAGTACTACTTTGGAAACTACTCATACTCATTTTTGAGTCAGTGGCTCATGATGCAAAAATGTGATTCACTTTTTTCGAATCAATAATATATAAGTACTACTTTGGAAACTACAATTGGCTCATTGATTCAAAAATGTGATTCGTTGCAGATCTCTGGTGCATAAACAACTTTAATAAATTTTAAGGCTTGACCAAAAAATAAGATCCACTTGTTTTCAGCGTCATATGTTTAAGATGAGTTTAGTAACACATATGTCAAAAGTCATATGGAACGTAAACAGTGGGTTGGTCACAGCTGAATCACTCAAGACTACTGAAGAGGAAATGTATAATTATATTGAGCTGTATTGAGCTGTATTCAGTAAAGTACCAGAAATTCAAAATTGTTCTAGTTTTGTAGTTAAGATTTTGTTAAAGTCGTTCACTCAAATTTCTGTGAAGCGCTGTAAAGCCTTTTTTGATTCAATGCCATGTTACTAGAACACCAATAGAAGTAGTGAGTAATTTTACACTATCAGTACATGCTAGCTGTAACTGAAAATTTAGTGCACTACTCCCATCTCTGTAGATAATAAAGGATTTACTACTAAATACTAGATCCGAAGAATCATGTAGAACATGTAACACATAGTTTATTTTGAGTCTCTTCGTTTTTTTCAACACCATAATTTTTTCAATTTTATTTTGATTTTATATTTTGTATAAAAATAAATAAAAGTTGTTTTAAATGACACTGAAATTTTTTTAGAAAGTAATTAAAATTATTACATGAATTTAATTGCGAGCTTTAGAGCAAGTAAGTTTATAAAAAGGCAACAACAACAACAACTCTTTAGAGAGCCAACCACTTAGCTGTGTAGACAGTCTGTTTCGGAAATCGCTACATTTTGTCTTCAGTAGTCTTTGAGTGATTAAGCTGTGATCAACTCACTGTTAAAGTCCTACATGATTTCACACATGTTTGAACCAATTCATAAGAATTTTACGTTCAAATGGGCTACTTAATCATATGACATTTAAAGCAGTAAGCTATTTATAGATCAAAGCCATCAACTCTACCACGGTTGCCATCTGTTCTAGTTGCTTCTCATTTATTTCGATACTCATTGGTGTTCGACTAGTAGTGTATTTCGAAACAGACTGTCTAGTCAGCTAAGTGATTGACTCTATACAGAGTTGTTGTTGTTGCCTTCTTAAAAACTTGATCTAAAGCTCGCAATTAAATTCATGTAATAATTTTAATTACTTTCTAAAAAACTTTCAATCAAATAATGAAGTTGCTCCTGCTGATATTGATATCGAGTGCGAAATCTCAGAGATAAAAAGAAACCATTCCCGCAGGGAATTCATTTGGAAAAAAGTTCCATGAATTACACATGATCGTGTATTTATCCAACAAAATATTGAATGCTGTACAACTATCCCTTCACCATTTACATACTTTAATAAATATATCACCGATGATCTTATCAAATCTATAGTGCAAAATACAAACAGAAAGGCATTGACGAAAACTGGCTCATGTTTGAGTCTTAGGGATGCTGAGCTTTATAAATTTATTGGTATGTTGATTCTTATGGGTTCCCCTAACTTTCGAAGAACAAAAATGTACTGGCGCAGAGAGACAGAGATACCTGGGATAAAAGAATCTATGCCAATTAAACGCTTCTACAGCATTCGAAATGCTCCTTGCTTCAATTATGAAAAAACAGCAGATGTTTTGTGCAAAGTTAAACCAGTGATTGACGCAATTTCAAAACGGTGTTGCGAAATTCCCCGTGGAGAGTTTCTTTCGGTAGATGCATTCGGCCATTTTGCATTATCTGTTTCTTTCGGCCATTGATGCATTATCTGCGCAAACATAGTATTTGGGCTACTGGCACTATGCGTCAGAATAGAACGCACAAAGCTCTATTAAAATCGGATAAAGAGCTAAAAAAAGAGAAAAGAGGAGCAAATGATCACAGGGTTTCAAATGATATTTGCCTAGTTAAGTGGCATGATAACGGTACTGTTCTTGCAGCATCTACCATTTATGGGATCGAACCGTGCCACGATGTCAAAAGATTTAGCGTTCAACAAAAAAAATTTGTTCAGATGTCGCAGCCATTCATAATCAAGCAATATAACAAACACATGGGAGGGGTCGACAAAATAGACTTTTTGATTTCACTGTATCGCTAAAAAGTAATAAGTGGATGGTGAAGCTATGGGAGCACTTTATCGATCTGGCCGTGTGCAATTCGTGGCTTGAATATAAAAAGATTGCGGGGTCCATTAAGTAAAAAAAAAGAGCAAATGGATTGGCTAGCTTTTCAGAATTCCATTACCGAAACACATATTTTCTCGACAGTTGCCAAAAAACGTGGCATACCATTAACCTCTACTCAAGGTGAGGAACATAATTTCCAACCAGTAAAGGCCAATCATGAAAGAAAACCGTTAGATGCCGTGCTAACTATCATTGGCCAAACTATTCCGCAAAAAGGGGTCGCTGTAAATGTCCAGACTGCAAAAGTACGTCACGATACGAGTGTACAAAGTGTCAAGTGCATCTGTGTCTTCCATCGTCTAACAACAACAACTGCTTCTTCAACTACCACCAGAAATAATTGCGACATGGTTCTTACAAGTATTTTTTATGAGATTTTTTATGAATTCTGCTTTTGTGTTTCTTTTTAATAAAAACAATTGATATATTTTTGTCAAAACATAAATATTTTACAAGAATTACCTATGCTATTGCTATATTGTAAGCAGTGTTCATAAGCAATTCATATACTACCTCTGGGTTTATTTGTTGTTATATGGCAACAACTAGTATCTTCGTTCCTAGGATAGGTAGAGAAATTTTGATGACAGATGTTGGCACAGTGGGTCATCAGGAGTACTTGTACAAGTTCTCAGAATTTTGCTTTGCGTAAGGAAGATTTTGCTCCGAAAGGGTTAATTAAAATATCTATAGATATAACATAATTTGGGAACATTATACAAATTTGATTTGGTAAAATAATTCTTAGGGCCTACTAACACTACTATTTTCTTGAACACAGCTGTATCTGTACAGCCAAAACAAAAACCCTGTATTTGGTCTATCTCTCAGGCAGCTGTGCTAAAAAGGACACAGCGAAAATAGCTGTTATGGCATAAACTTAGTTCAGCTTTTGAAATAAAATTCATTCCATATTAATGCGATATTTCCAAGACATTTCTTAGAAGTCTATGTTTGTGTGTGAATAAATGTCGTGAACATAATTTTATGTGCTATCTTCTTGGATGAATTAATCAAAAAGAAATTAAAATCTCATTTCAAGAAAGTAGACTCATTTCATACTAAAGACTTAATGAAACTTCTTATTTATCATGTAAATGTAAGCAATGACAATAGTTAAAGAAAAATTGGAAAATATGTCTTTTATGTCCTCTTACTAGACATCTGATATGCTATGCAATTTTTGGCCATCATGTTGATGGTTTTTATTTAGGCTCAGATATTATTAGTGACATTTACTTAAGATACACTTGTTATGACAAACATAAAAACGAATGTCTGGCTAAAAATTTAATGTCAATTCTATTGTTCATTCTGTTAAGACTACTTTCTTGAAATAAGAATTTTCATTTTAAATAGTAAGTATGTCATTTTTTTTCTACATATTCATCTTTTTGACTAATGCATTTTTATGAATTAAATTATAATAATAATGAAATGACTTGGTCTTAAGTGCAAAATGCTCTTAAGATTATTATTTGTATCACTCAGCTGTAGTATTTTAGTTTATTTAATATGCTCACCTGCTCACCTACTCTCCAAGTTGTTGAAATTTCTTTTAAGTGCTTAAAGTCAGCACAAAAGTATTGGTATACAGCTACACATTTTCATTAGTTAGTGAAAGCTAAACATTAACTTACTCTATATATTTATAAAAAAAAAAATATGTAAAACTGCCATGGACAGGCATTTAAATCAATTATGAGATCAATCCAGCAGAAATGTAGTGTTGGATCAGGCTGAAATTCAATATGACAGCCATAGCGAAAGTCTAATTGTTCCTTGAGAACGGACCTGATTTCTGCATACAAGTATCTATTATTTTATACCTACAATTTTGTACTGCTTTTTTGAAATGTTCATAAATGATTTCTAATGTGAATGTAAGCTATCAATTCTGGTTTGAAATATCACCTGAACATTATTGAATGAAGTACCCTCAGAAATAATTGATTTTTTGTTTTTGAATATATGAATATTTTAGGCAAGTGCCTCTTAAATCCTTATATATATTATTATTTCTAAAAAAATTACTACGGAGTTCTGCCATGAATGTGAGCATCGATTCCAGAGTTGAAGTAATTAAATTAAATGAAAAAGTTAAGACGCTATTTTTCTTTAATATATATCAGAAACTAATTCAGATTGTTACAACGAAAATTTATATTATTTTCCAAACTCAGCTAATGAAGTCGGGTATTCAAAATAAAGGCCTGTATTTGTTTTTTTTAAATGAAAACAGTTCAGATCGGTTTGAAGGAATGAGAAACTTGGCGAGTTGAGGCCAAGATGTATTTATGAAGCTGGCAGAAGTAGGTGAAATCGATCAAATCAGTACCGTAGCAATGTCAAAATTTTAAAAAAAAAAACCAATATTGCCATATTTTGAACGGCAATCCAATGAAAAATGCCATGTTTTGTTACTTGATCTAATTGGTTTGAGGAAAAGAGACGCATGTTGCTTTTATTTTGTAACTAGCTGAAACCCGGCGCGTTGCTGTCAAGCTAACTTGCATGCGTAAATTGAGGTCGAATACTGAATTTCGATGCTGTGCGACCTATAAATCCAAAGCTGCTAGATATCCCAAATTTGGGTTGTACGGGAGGTGCAACGCCCCTTTGACCAACGCCTATTCTATGTGATCAATGAAACTGAATGTGTAAATTAAGGTCGAATACGGAATTTCGACGCTGTGCCACCTATAACTCCATAGCAATTCGATATCGCAAATTTGGCTCAAATAAAAGGTGCCTTGGCAAATGCCCATAAAATTTAATCAATGAAATGGCATGTGTACATTTAGGGCGAATACTGAGTTCCGACGCTGTGCGACAAATAACTCAGAAGCTATTCGATATAGCAAATTTGGGTTGTATGGGAGGTGTCACTCTCCCTTGTCCAAAGCCCAAAAAATGTTACCAATGAAAGTGCATGTGTAAATTCGGATCTAATACTGAATTTCGACGCTGTGCGACCTATAATTCCAAAGCTATTCGACAGCACAAATCTGGGTAGTATGGGAGATGCCAGTTCCCCTTTTTCTACGCCCATAAAATGTTATTAATGAAACTGTATGTATGAATTGAGGTCGAATACTGAACTCTGACGCTATGTTACCCATAACTTTATAGCTATTCGATTTTGCATGTTTGGGTTGTACTTGTGTAAATTTAGGTCGATCACTGAATTTCGATGCTGTACGACCTATAACTTCAAAGCTATTCAGTAGCACAAATTTTGGTTGTATAAAACGCCCATAAAATGCTATTAATGAAACTATGAAATGAATTTGACAATTTTTTTTACACCATCTCGTACTCGAAACAAATCCACTGCCAAAATTTTAGCTCGATCGGACCAGTAATTTCGAAGCCTCTTTATCTTTTCTTAAGAGAAGGCGTAGCTTTAGTGGGACCACGCTCATTTTAAGTATACAGTTAATATCGGTTGTATGACGAACCGCTTATATGCAAATTCTGCTTATATGCAAATATTTAAAATTTTAGCGCATAATGTATTACTTTCATATTAGAATTAAATTGTTTATATGCAAATCGTTTGTAAGCAAATATTTCATATATGCAAATTTTTTCAATAAAATATAATAATTATGCACCAAATTTAATCGGTTGTTAGCAAATTTTCCAACACGGCAATACTAAATTTTGTAATCGTTTACTTGTCATCGCTATTTCTTTATTTCTCATCGCTAGTTAAAAAAATTATTTTGTGATAAAAATTTCAACACTGTCGCGTCATGTTCTAACAGCTAAACAAAAAATTGCAGTTTTAAATGACTTAAAAACGAACAATAATCAAAAAGAACTTGCTTCCAAGTACAAAGTAAGCATTAGCACCATTTCGCGGATAAAAATCAATGAAAGTAAGAACCGTGCTATAGAAAATCCTAATAAGAAACGGGATAGAAAAAGTACACACGTTAATTTGGAGAAAGCACTTTTGTCCTGGTTTAACCAGATACGATCGCAAAATGGAATTGTAAGTGCTGCAGCGCTGGTGCAAGCGAAATGTCATTAACTACGCTAAGATTTACGAAGAATCCAGTGAAAATCCACTGACTCGGCTGATAAAGCGAGCCTATTGGCTAGATTGCTTGCACAAAATTCCACTCTCTCGGATAGCAATCAGAATGGATCTTCTGCAATGCAGGAGATATACTTTCGAACGAGAGCAGTTAAAAGGGTCCTTTCAAATCTCAACGTAAACAAAGCCTCTGGTCCTGATGGCATACCGCCAATTGTGCTTAAAATGTGTGCTTCTTCGCTGGCTCGGCCTTTGCGCAACCTTTTCAACATCTCCTAGAGAATAGGAATATTTCCATCTTGTTGGAAGATGGCAAATGTCCAGCCGGTACCTAAAAAGGGTGATGCCACGAACCCTGCAAACTACCGACCCATTGCAATATGCTCTACGCTTTCCAAAGTTATGGAGAGCGTAATAAACTTCAACGTTATGAACTATCTGGAGCACAACCAACTGCTCAGTGACCGTCAATATGGTTTCCGTAGGGCTCGCTCTACTGGTGATCTTATGGCGTTCTTAACCGAGAAATGGAATAAATGTGTTCACTTTTTCGGCGAGAGCAGGGTTGTTGCTCTGGATATTTCAAAAGCGTTCGACCGAGTGTGGCATAAAGCGCTCGTGTCAAAACTTGCTGCATATGGTTTTGGTGGTGATTTTGCTCGATGGATCACGTGTTTTCTCAAGGACAGAACGATTCGAGTCGTAGTTGACGGTATTTCGTCCGAGAAGCACGCCATCAACGCAGGAGTACCGCAGGGTTCAGTTCTATCGCCCACCTTGTTTCTGGTTTTTATCAACGACCTTCTGTCGTTGGCAAACTATGAATGACACACTCCTTAATGATCTACAAAAAATCTCCGAGTGGGGTCTTGCTAATAGAGTAGAGTTCAATGCAAGCAAGACCCAGTGCTGTATGTTAACCACAAGCGAGTGAATTGCCCTTTAGCTCCTCTCAGTATGAATGGTGTGGATCTTGTGGAATCAGCCGCTCTTGACGTTCTGGGCATATCGATCCAATCTGATATTCGTTGGAATGATCATATTTTCGATGTGTCGAAAGAAGCGGGCAAGTGCCTAGGTTTTCTAAAACGGTGCAAAAATATTTCACTTTAGCTGATCTTCGCATGATCTACACCTCATATATTAGGCCAAAAATGGAGTACAATTCGCACATTTGGGCAGGGGCTTCAGGATCTTATTTGGAGCTTCTGGACCGAATTCAACGTCGTGCGATATATTTGATAGGAGACGAAAGTATTTCATCCTCTCTCAACTCTCTTGAGCATCGACGTAATGTAGGTTGCCTAAGCCATTTACCATTGCATCGATGCCTAATAGAACCTCGCATTACCGCGATAATTCGTTCTTTAGTCGCGCGGTTAAGTTGTGGAATAGTCTCCCTGCGAGCGTGTTTCCCGGCAGTTTTGAGCTGTGCAAATTCAAAACAAATCTTCACCGACACTACTCCATCTATCTACCCTCCAACTAACTATCACCCATCTTCCGCATCAACACAATGCTTACGCATTTATAGGTGGCATCACCTGAGCGTTGGTTCAGTCTAAAAAAAAAAAAAAAAAAAAATGATGCAACAAGTGCAGCCGCTTTCATTTCTAATCATTTGCCGCATATATTGGACACTTTTACTCCCGATTCCATATTTAATGCCGATGAAACTGGTTTGTACTACAAGGCATTGCCGAATGGAAGCTACAAAAGCAAGCATGAGAACCCAAAAGGATTCAAAACCCAGAAGCAACGCCTCACATTGCTGTTCTTGTGCAACGCAACTGGCACATATAAACGAGCGTATTGCATTGGAAAATCAAAGAAGCCACGGTGTTTCACTGGTAAAGACGTACCAACGCCATAGTATAGTAACAGAAACGCTTGGATGACGAGTGGTATTTGGACGAACATACTGGAAGATCTGAATAAAGATCTACAAAAGAGCAATAAGCAAATTTGTCTGATAATTTATAATGATCCTTGTCACAAAACAGATACGAAATTCTCCAATATAACAATTGAGTTTCTTCCGCCAAACACAACTGCTATAATACAGCCGCTTAATCAGGCCATCATCCACTTATTTAAAATGGAATACCTAAAAATTTTAATAAAAAAACAAATTTGTGCACTGGAGAAAGACTTATCAGTAATTGCTTTTTTGAAATCTCTTACTGTTTTGGATGGTATTCGCTATTCATATCGAGCTTGGAACATAGTGATGCAACAAACAATTATTAATTTTTTTAAAAAGGTAAGTCCGTAAAGTTGATAAACATTAGTAAATATAAGTTATAAACATAAGCTGCTAGTTTCAGGCAGGCATTGACCAAATTCCAGACACCGATGAGGTAGCTGAGATAGATGTTGAAGGCAAAAACTACGAATGGTACAATATAGACACCGAGTACATTCAGTGCGACAACAATCTTGCTTGCTTTGGAACCATTTCCGACGAAGATATTTTTGCAGACGTATTGGGAGAAAATTCAAATTTAAATGATGATGAGGAAGTGTTCGTTCAGTCTTCTTTTAATGACAAACATCCCTCAACCAAAGAGGCTTTGCTTAGTTTGGATTCGCTGCGTGACTACTTTTTTAATAATAATATAATATATGCTTTAGAGGCTTTTGAAGACATTGAAGACTTAATCTTAAAAAATGCTGAAAAAAGCAAGACCCAAAAAAAAATTCCGGATTTTTTCAAGTAATTTTGTACCTTTAATATGTATATTTTTTAACTGAAACTGTAAATGAAACAAAATGACTGAGTTGATATTACACACAGTAATATGTATTTGAAATAAAATGTGATTTAATTCGCTTTAAAATGAAGCGAATATGATTTATTTTGTTTCCAGGGAAATATTGCATGTATGCATATATCTTGCGTATAACCGATTATTGCATATATTTTGCATATAGCCGATTATAGCTTATTTGCAAATATTGCTTATATGCAAAAATATTTCAACATTTTAACATTTGCATATAACCAATATTTACTGTAGTTACCGATAGTTATCATACGAACTTAATTACCAGATTTTAGTTTAATACGACAAAAACTTTCTAAAATATAGCATTTTTATTGATTTATGGGTGGTAAAAGGGGGTGTGGCAAGTTTAAAATATGCTTATATTGTTCGCGTATGTGTTAGCAATAAGTTGACAAAGTTTTATCGCAATCGGATGAACGGTATTGCAGCGCATAGCGAACGAACAAACAAACAAGCATTCATTTTTATATATTAGATTTTCTTGTGAAGTGTACAAATATTGTGATGCAAAAAATAAAAAATATACCGTAAAGCTGTGCTATCTGCCTGCCATAGTACTAAGAGCAAGGAAAACATGTTTTTGGAATAAAAATATTAATATGTATATGTTTACTGAACTAAATAAAAGGCCACCAATCTACATTGATTAACTTTATTACTAAACAAACATAAAAAAATTTGGAGGCTTGTGATGTTCCAAAGCTTAATCTAATCTCCCGACTTCAAAACTCCCTCTCAAAGTGTTTGTCCCACAGAAAAGACAATTATAGAAAGTGGAATCTCTTGCACCAACATTTTGACATTGCTACAGTGCCGATTTTATAGACGTCACCTACTTCTTCCACCTATATAAATACATCTTGGCACGGTTGCCACCTTTGTGGGAAAAATCACATTTGTGGTTATTTTTAATTGCCGTGGGAAATGGGAATTCCCATGGGATTTTTTAATTGGGTGTGATTTTTTTAATTCACGTGGGATATTTTTTGTTTTGTGGGATTTTCGTTTTGTTTTGAAGGATTTATTTTTATTTTTCAGTTAAAATATGTATAAATATATACATAAAAGTGTATATTTTTCATATTTTGTTCATTGTTAAATTCGTTTCAACCCATCTATATGATTTTCGCAACAAAGTCGTTAAGACTTCGGTTACTTTGGTTTGGTGGGAAGTCCTTTCACTCTTGACATAATTCCATGCATTGGGAAAATATGTTTCAGTGAATTTTTTCTCTTTTTTTATCAATATATAAAATTAGTATATCTTAAAATTGATTTGTTATCGGTCCTTATTACGAGTTGCTTTCGACGTAATCTTCGCTGGTTATCGAACAACGAGCACCGAACGTTAAACCCTGTCGAAATGTTCGTCGTTCATCGAATTTTCAGTCGAATAGAATTTTTCTTTTGATGCGGTGCGTGCTCACCAATAATTTTTAAAAAGATAAGATTTTTGTGATTCAGTCTCATCATGAATAATTTTTCACGCGGAATCGAAAAGGGAGTTTTAATTTTTAAGATAAAGCTCAAGAACATTTTGGAAATTTTTGACGCAAATTTGTTAATAAACCATTGATGACTAAGTTTGCATTAAAAATTTCCAAAGTGTTTTTGAGCTTTATCTAAAAAATTAAAACTACCTTTTTCGATTCCGCGTGAAAAATTATTCATGATAGGGCTGATTGTGTTTTGCTTTTTAAAGACTAAAAACTAATTTGGAACTCTTTTTGTAAACTTTATACAGGACTAAGTTGACTTAAACAAATATTTTTTTATTAAATATTATTATTGAAAGACGAATTAAACACAGATGAAAAAATATACTGGTTGTTCTTTTTAATTTTTCGTTTAATTTTTGACAATTTGCTATGTCTGTATTATTTACTGTGGTAATTTTTAATAGAATAGAAGAGAGATTTTTATGGTTTTTTTTTTAATACAAATGGGACTTATCGTGGTTTTTTTAAATGCAAATGGGATTTTTCGTGGTTTTTTTATTTGCGTTGGATTTTCGTGGATATTTTAAATGTTCGTGGGATTTTTTGTGGTTCATTTTAATTACGATGGGATTTGTTTTTCAGTTTTATACCATGGGAATTTTCGTGGTTATTAATTTTTGCTATTGTGGGAAAAAGGTTTTTTTCGTGGGAATTTGAGGTGGCAACCGTGCATCTTGGTTGAGGCTTTTTAAGTTTCCACTCTAAAATTACATTTCTCTCTCTCTATTTGATAATTTCAAAGTTTGTCACTTAGTTTTAATATGAGAAATCTTGTGGTGACGTCCGTTTTGCCACTTTACCGAAGACTTTAGAGCAACATTTTTTTTTTAAATTACTCAAGACCCAGTAGGAAGGTAGGCAAACATGTCTCTAAAGCGATCTATTTTTTCTTATTGCCCCAAGTATTGTAAAAAGGCACTAATGCCTTAGGAGATGAACACGGCAGCTGCAAAGCAATGTGTTAGAAAGAAAATTCGACGAATGCAAAAGTAGCAAAAAAAAAAAAACAAAACGAAACATCTTTTCGTGGAATTAGCTTCTAACTGCAGTTAATGTTGTTACATTTTAGTTGTCATTAATTTATTTTTAATTGATAGGTAAAATTTTGTGCTAGGTAAAAGAATAAAAAAAGAAAAATTATTTACCTTACACCAAAAATTTAATGTTTTTCAGAATAGTGTAACTAAATAACTTTGCAGCATAGTGTAAAGCGAAATAGAAAACAAAAGTAGAAAACGAAAGCAATAAACGAAAAATGTATATCCACATCCACATCGTCATCCATATCCTTCCTTCATTGCCAAAAGAAGGTACTCGGATTCTTGTCTAATCATTTCTTACGTGCTCGAAGATGTGACGAAGGGATTAATACTCCTTACGTAGGAAGTGAAAATATATGGGATTTGGAAGTGAGGGGGTATAATCGCCGAGTCTTAAAGGATGTGCCAAGAGACTATCTTGGGATGATCGCTTTTCCTACTGGGTATTTACATTTATTATCATGTTGATAGCTCGTTAGCTATTACAAATTTAATTTTTTTCTAAGCAAAGCTATTTCTATTATTCTGGCCAACCACTTTTCTGAATAGTTACATATGGAAAAATCGTTTGAAATAGTCTTAAACCCTTGACAAGTCACATATGTATGTCTTGCCTGCTTTATATGCTTTAAAGCAATTAATGTTACTCATACGCTATGTTGATCTTATTTTTTCGTTGCAAGTAATAGCCGATACACATTGACTGCGACTAGCGACGAACGCCAATTGTCAAAAAATAGAACGCATGTTTTCTTATGAAGATGTATTTTTTGAAGACGGCACGACAAAGAGAGAACACGACCACAATTGTTGCTGCCGCAGACTTCAATCTATTTCTAATTTGATAGACGACAAGAGCGAACATAGCAGAGTTTGTTTATGTTTTGTACGAAATACAGATTGTCGCTGTTGCGTTCATTATAATCAAGTCGTCGAGAATACTGCGACATTTCTCTCTGACGACAAGTTTTCGTTTTGTCGGTGGACGACTGTTGCTGAATGTTGTTGTTGAATGTGTATCGGCTATGATGCTGACTTTAAACTCGACTTTTTCGTAAGACTCACTCGATAAGATCGAAGCAATTTTTTCATATTTATTTGTTCAGCAAAGTTGTTTGCCAAAATAATAGGAAGAACTTCGCTGAAAAAACCAAAGTGAAATTTTTAATGGTTCAAGAGTTATCAACATGAAAATGAGTGCATATCTTGAGTAATTTTTGATTCTGAGCTATATATCTTAAAAAAATGTTGTTCTAAAATATTCGGTAAAGCGGTAAAACAAATGTCACCACGAAATTCATTACACCAAAATTAGAAACGTTAAAAAATAAATAAAAGGGTGCAAAACAGCGCACAATGTTGTTTTAAGAAATTAAAACCAGAGTTTCGGTCTTAGTGAGAGAGGCTGCGAGTAAATTTTCTGCTGGGAAATTGCTAAATGTTTTATAAGAAAATATTAAAGACTGAATGTGAGTGTATATTTTTTCTAAACATTTGGTGTGCGTATAAATCTATGCATGAACGCGGTTGCAGGCATCTTATGTTGCTATTTAAACCATCTTGCATATTGCTTCAAATGATTTTTTTTTTACTAAAGCTTGCAGCACAATATCAACATTTATGTGAAAGCTGCTGAAGGACTCCGTCTATTAATTACGAAGATACTCAACTAGATACTCTGAGATGCAGATTCACTGTGCGGATATATTGTATGCGAATATTTTACTAAAAAAATAGGAATCTTTCATAAATTTGTGTTCGCATGCAACTTTCAATGTAGCCAAAATTTAATTAAGATAACAAAAACTTACATTCCCTAACATTTATAGTCTATTTTTTTGTCAAGGTTTTGCATTTCAAATACTCTGAAGAGATATTTATTGCAGCACTGTCAGCATGATTTATTGTTGGAGTGCGGATATAATGTTGGTTTTTAATTAAATATACCAATCATAGCCTTCGGTGAAACTTCCGGCATACATACATATATATGTGGACACCCAGTGGGCAATTCAGTCAAGCCTCTTGAAGAAAAGGCATGTATTTAATGTTGCTTGTGTTTTTATTTATTGATCTTACGGTTTAAATGTTATTAAAAAGCAAAAAAACTAAAATCTTTACCAAAATCTTAGACGGTTTTTATAGTCAATATGCTTAAAAGGTTTATTGATTACTTGCATACTGAAAACATTAAAAAATTGTCAATGCTTAAAAGGAACTCTGCTTTTATTAAATAATGTAGTTGAACTAGCTATTCCAGAAAAAATAATTAATAAAGCGTCGTTAAAGAGGTACAATGCTGTATATAATAACTAGTAACTTTTGATAATTCCATGGGGTTTTTCGCTAATAACTATCTTCGAAAATATTTTATACAAAAATAAAAGTTAATTCCCTATAACCAATATTTGAAGACACACTATATGGCAGAATCAAAATATTGCGTGATTTTAGTAGCATATCTTTACATCAACTTATAGCGGAAAGATAACGTTTCCCATAATTGTTCTCATATAAAAATAAAAATAATGTTATCTATTCTTTTATAACCAATGTACTCTTAAACAGCTATATTTATAATAAAACATATTCGGTTTTATGTTTATCTATTTACCCCTACACAATTTTCTCTTATTGAAACTCCTCAAAGTATTCCCCTATAAGTTAATAGCCACTAATTATTGGATCCCAGAAATTATCTTGAAGGAATTTATTTTTTGATTTAATATTTTGCATGAATAATTTATTTAAAAAAAATTATTGAGAACCAACCACTCAAAAATGTAATGAAAGGTAATTAAGTCAAAATTGTATGTAACTTTATAACTATATATAAATTTATTTTCTAATCCAAATCATTATCGCATTATTATAACTTCCGAAATATTCACCCTTATTCTTGAATCCGCGTCGAGTAAATGTCGTCGTCGAGAGCTCACTTTCACCAATGAATTGTCGTCGAAGATCATTTCGACTATCAAAAATGTTAACATTTATTTGACGAGATTTGCTCAATAGTTAACATGAACAATCACTGCAGGTCTCAACGTCGAAACTGAAAGTTTTAAGAATATAACAATTTTGTTTCGACGTCGTTTTGAGAGCGAGCGAGGGTTCAAGAATAAGGCCTATTACTTCTATATTATCCAAAGGGGAGAATTTTAAGAGATTGAATATATTAATTAATATATTAAATAAATGAATTTACCCCCAATAAATATTTTTACTTAAACAACTATTAATAAGCCCTATTTAAGCGCTTTCAAATATTACTGACATTTCTGCTCTTAACGGCTAAGTTCTGTGGACAGACACAATGCCAAATTGTAATACCTTTAAGACATTCAAAGGCAGACTATATCTTAAAAAAACTTGGATGTGATCTTGTTTAGGATGTAGAGAAAGAATGAAAATAACTCAATCGTCAGTAGATGTTTTCCGATAAGAAAGAAGTCTAGCAGCACTCTACTTCTGCAAATCTTGCAAGAAAAAAAAAGGCCAGCCAACGAGCTATATGTACCGTCTGTTCATCATTGATTTGTTACAAAACATACGTTTTGGGAAAATCAATATTTAAATAATTTTTTTTTGCATAAAAGTTAAAAAAAAATATTTTTGTGAAAGTCATTTTTAAAAATTTTGAAAAAAATATATATTAATTAATTATAATTTATCTAAGTTCTCTCAAAATTTCAGCCTGGAACGACAATGGGAACACTATTAAAATAATTTTCGAAGTAAACTTACTTTAAAATTTATGCTCAACACAGCAGCTTGCGAAAAAGAAACAAGAACTAAACACACTAAAGTATACCATATGTGTGTGTATGTGCACAGTGCGTCATCGGTGCTTCGGTCTAAGCTAAGCAGAGTTGATAACCTTCTTCGAAATAAACTCTTCTAATAACAATTAAATTAAATTTCACTCAACACATTCATACAGCTTATTTAGGAAAAAACCTACATAAATAAAAATCCTAACAAAAATTACCCAACGTCCCTAAATCCCAATAATCGCCAGCTCTGTGAGTGCAAGTAAAGTGCTTCAATATTAAACTTTGACGTCAGTGTTTTCTTCAATTTCAATTTACATAAAATGTCTAATTTCAAAGTTTTGTGTTGTAATCCTTTTAATGAGAAAGATCATAAATTTCAAAGGCACAATTTACGATCGGTTTCTCAATGGATGGTAGAAAAAGATCCCTTCATAACACTTGAACACAAGATATGTGACAAATGTAGAAAAAAATTTCAAAAATTGAGCTTTTTCAATTTTAATTGTTATTAGATGAGTTTTTTTCGAAGAATTTTATCAACTTTGCTTAGCTTACACCGAAGCACCGATGTGGCACTGTGCACATACACACACAAATGGTATTCTTTAGTGTGTTCAGTTCTTGTTGCTTTCTCGAAAGCTGATGTGTTGAGCAAAAATTTTAAGGTAAGTTTACTTCGAAAATTATTTTAATAGTGTTCCCATTGCCGTCCCAGGCTGGAATTTTGAGAGAACTTAGATAAATTATCATTAATTAATATATATTTTTTCGAAAATTTTAAAAATGACTTTCACAAAAATATATTTTTTTTTTAAACATTTATGCAAAAAAAATAACGTAAATATTTGAAGTTTTATTATAGTATATTAAAGTTTTATTATACAAAATAGGCCTTTTGAAAATATCTTTAATATGAATCCAAGATCGTTACTCTATCTCAAACTTAACCGAAGTTATGATCAAATGAAAATTTGTCCTCTAGAAAAAAAACCGAATTTTTTCAATTTTTGAGTACCCGTAACTCAGTAACCACTCGAAAAAAATAAAAATTACAAATTGATTTTCAAAATTGTAACCAACACTACGTGTATACAAAGTTTAAACAAAATCGGAGAGGGTCAGGTTGAGAGTGTTGTTGAAAAGCATTGTAATCACCCTCCTCCTGAAAATGTAAAAATTTTGAGTTGCGTTAATTTTGAAGTTTAATTTTGAATTATCTAAATTTTTTTTAACATTTTATTTAATGATTCTTTATGGAAATGTCAATTTAGTTGATATTTTACAATGTAAAATTGCTTTTAATGTAATCCTTAATAATCATATATTAAATATTATCTATTCTAATTAATATACATATAAATGAGATCTGAATTAAATGTGAAAAAGTTTAAATGAAATGTTTTACAATGCCAAATTACTTGTAATATAACTACCTTAAATGATCAAATGATATGAAATGCAAAAATTGTCTTAATTATTTTATGAATATATATTATTTAATGACTTATGATTTGTTATTTAATTGACTAAAGTGCAATAGCAAACATAATAAACAAAGTAGCATAATCAGGGCTTATAAGAAAGTATTTTCTTATATTGAATGAGATTGCATTTTCAAAAAAGCGCTTTAGAAGGGCTTTTAAGCAAAGCAAGTGCGGAAGTACTGACAAATTTTCCCATTTCATACAAGCATTAAAACGGTATTTGCAAGCAGTGTGTAAGGCCTATAAAAACCTGACTCAGGCCTGCTAGAAAGCCTTCGTACTCCTGTAATTGCCCACTGGGTAGCTAGCCCAATGACACATCCGGCAAACTAATACATACATCGCGTACGCACAAGTACGCAGTAGTTGCTACACAGCTGGGAGTTTATTATTGATGCAACAGACTTTGAGTTGATACTGTTAAATATACTGCAATCTTGAATGTTGAATGTTGCGATGACAGCTGTCGAAAATTGTCATTTTAATTTTATTTTTTTGTGAGACGAGTTTTTCGGGTCTTTCTGTGGATACCGTTGCATTGGATGCTGAAATATTTGTCATAAGTACCAGGAAAATATTTTTTTTATTTTTGCAAAACGATAGGTAATTTGAATATTGTGATGACTTTTTCCACAGCTTGTGTGTTAATTTTATGACATCATACAATCATACAATATTTTCAATATAATAAATTGGTTTTCTGATTTATAATTTTGAATGGAATTAAAAATGTAATTCATCATTTTCCCGACGCTTCGTTGATTATTTTTCAACATATTTGGTTAAACATCAGATATGATTTAAAACATTAAATTTACTCAAAACCATTTAAATAAATAATTTTTAAATTGTTTTAAAAAATTCATATTTTATATAAAAGATTCGGATGTTAAAGAAGTAAAATGATAGTAGATACATGCCAATAATGTTTATTTTAGGGCTTATGAAGGACCGAATGTGAAAGAATAATATGCAATAATACACTTATTTCTCGCTTTTTCCGGCTTATAATGAATTTCTTGCAGCAAAAATATCATATTTGTCAGAGCTGTATAAAATTATAATTACTTACAAAATCTAATATATAAAAATCTCGTGTCACGGTGTTTGAGGCAGAACTCCTCCGAAACGGCTCGACCGATTTTCATGAAATTTTGTATGTATATTTATTTATTTATTTATTTATTTATTTATTTACCGAGCAAGGCAATTTACTAATTCTATTTACATTTTTTACTTTTTTTTTTTAACTTACATATTATTTAAATTAATTTCAAAAGAATACTTAAACTACGCTAATATATCTTAAGTACTACTTTTAGGTGATGACGGAGGGGGACTAGACCAAGAAGCATAACTCTGTAGGGAGCAGTGCTTGAAAAGGACAAATTATTCCGAGTCAAAGAGAGACTTTGAGAGGGTTCGCTTAAATGTGGATTTTGGTATGGATGGTGAAAAGTGCTCGCTAATATTATTAAAAATTCTACAGCACCTACTAACGGGTTCATTATTTGCGTAAATAGTGTGGTGAATATATTCATTTAGGAGCCGCGTATGCCTAGTACGTCTAATTGGGTCATTTAGTGTAATTTTGCTGGAGATATATTCGCTATCAATAGCTCCGTTAATAACATCAAATGTGAAACATGAACTCAGTAAAGTTCTTCTTGATGATAGAGGCATCAGAGAGAGGAGCCTGAGTCTTTGTTCATACGGTGGCAAGTTGTTATAGTCACGGGGGTCAAAGATATCTCTTAACGCAAAAAGCAGGAATTGTTTTTGAATGGATTCAATTTTGTCGCTATGAGATTCAAAGGCTGGATTCCAAATGATGCAAGCATATGCAAGAAGTGGTCGCACTAAGGTACAGTATAACGTTTTGGTTACCCACACATTTTGGAATTCTTTAGCACGTCTTTTTATAAATCCCAGCTGTTTATTTGCCCTCGATAAGATTTTATCAAAATGTAGATTAAATCTCAGCTTATTATCTAGGACAACTCCAAGGTCTACAATATGGTTGGTTCTGCTCAGAACAATATTATTAAGGAGGTAACTGCATTCTGGTATCAAGTTCTTACGGGAAAAACTTATCACGCAACATTTCTTAACATTTAAGTGAAGTTTGTTTTGATTACACCATTGCTCAAGGGACAGCAGTTTCGATTGTAGGAAAGTTACATCAACTTCTGATTTAATGATCTTATATATTTTAAGGTCATCTGCGTACATAAGATGGGGAATGTCACAAAGAGTAATAGATAAATCTGAAATGAAAATGTTGAAAAGTATTGGGCCAAGATGACTACCTTGTGGTACACCAGAGGTGACCGGTATATCATTTGAAAAAATGCCTTGAAATTTAACAATCTGGGATCGTTCGCAGAGATAGGATTTGATTCAATTGAGTAATAAACCGGAAATAACAAATTTTTCTAACTTCAAAATTAAGATATTATGGTCGACACGGTCAAATGCTTTACTGAAGTCTGTGTAAACTGCATCTACTTGCCGTCCTTTTTCCATTTGATTTAACACATCGGAGACCATGATCATTAGGTTAGTGGTGGTCGATCGGCCTTTCCGAAACCCATGTTGCTGCTCGTTTAAGTGGGGATTAATGAGACTCGTCAGCTTATCACATATTATCTTTTCAAATAATTTTGGTATAGCTGACAAGATGGCAATGCCTCTGTAATTTTCAACAGACCTTTTATCGCCACTTTTATATATAGGTGTCAAATGGGAGATTTTCCAGTAGGATGGAAAAACACCTAAGGATAAGGATTTGTTGAAAAGTATAAATAAAGGAATGGCAAGATTGTTTATACATTGAACTAACAAACTTGGTGGTATGAGGTCTGGTCCAGGTCCTTTGTTTGAATCAAGTTCCATGATAGCATTAACAATTTCATCCAGCGTCAGACTGATATTGTTTATAATGTCTACGAAACGGCTTGACGGATTTCGAAATTGGGTATGCATATTGAGTGCATCCTATATTAAATTGTTGCATACTTAATATTTGCTACGCCCCCTCCGTTATTTTTATTATTATAATCCTTTTATCTGTGGGAGTTTTGCGTCAATATAATTTTAAAATATGGCGGCCGTAGCCTACTAGTCAGGGTGACCGTATTCAGTAGATTCACTAGTAGATTGATAGATGTGTAGGATATAAAGTCATTTTATAAAATTCAATAATCTTTTGAGATGAAAAGAACATTTGAGCATTTATATCGCGATGATTGGAAAACAATGAGAACTTCAAAATTTGGCAATTGCAAGTCGTGCAGTGGAAATATATTGAGTCGTCTTTGGTTTCAAAAGACATAACAAAACCGATCTACCGATCATTAACAAGTTTATTAGTTTTTTTTTCAAACTGAATTGTGCGTTATACATCGCCTTTATGGTGATCTACTTAAAATCGGGTAACATTGATTGACTAACATTGTATATTGTGGATAAATGTGTCAGGGATTTTTGAATAAATTAGGTTTACAGGTAAAACATAGGTTGCCAGTCGATGAACCAACTTTAAGAGGACTACAATTTTTTCAGCCTCACTAAATTGTTGGAACGATTCCCTTATTCAGCAATTAATGGAAACATTCAACAATCGATTGATGAATAATATCGACAGTTAAAGCAAGATACACTGAGGAGCAATACTGTAACATGCTGTAACACTTATCATTTTAGCAACCATTATCTTCTTCAAATAATAACGAATTACAGATTTTTATTTTATAATGTGATTAGTACACTTGTACTCTTTCTTCGAAACAGGTTCGAAGTTAATCTAACAACAACAAAAAAAAAAGAGTAGGCAAAAATGTAAAAAAAGACAAATGTTACAGTTTTGCACTTACTTTCAATTTTGCATTTTACCATTATCTATTGCTTATTTTGAAGCTTAAAAGCCCTTTCTGGACTGCAATGTATTTATAAAGTGATAATATAAGCAAGCGGTATGATCAATATTGAAAAAAAAAATCAAATAATAAATTTATTGCGGTAGGGGGAGTCAGTTAGGAAAGTGGCAAAAGATTTCCAAATAAGCCACATGAAAGTGCAACGCATAAGGAAAATAAAGTGGAAAGTGTTCCTAAGAACAAAGGAGGTAGACCAAGAAAAATAAGTGACCGTAATGCCCGCCATCTTGTGAACTTGGTGACCAGAAATGATGCAGGCACTCCTGCAGCATCAGTGCTAGTCAGTGGACAGCTTGGTGAAGCATTACGAAATTGGGCGTTAAAGCAGCAGAGAAGAAAAAAAAACTAATGCTGACCAAAAGACATGTGTGATTAAGGCAGGACTGTGCTGCGGCGCTCGAATACTGGAAAGTCGCAGATTGGGATATAGTGAGTCTTTTAACTGACATTGTAAAGCAATAGATGCACTACTGTAGATAGATGCACTACTGTTAATCTCCATTGTTCGAATCCCGTATCTCTTCCAGAAGATGTTCATCATCCAACTCTTGAAATAACAGTTTTACTCCCCCACGAAAAAGAAGATAAAGTAACTTCTGATGCGCGAAATAAAAAAGTTTATAATTTTAAGAAAACGGACTATGTAAAACTTAATTCCTTACTTTCGCAGACTGATTGGTCTCCAATTTTAACTAGCGGAACATCATATTCATATTATGACGTCGAATCTTCTGTACAGTTTTTCAATGATTCTCTGCAAAGGTGTTTCTTATTGTCCGTCCCAAAAAAAAGGTGTTTCTCCAATCCTTTAAATCCACCCTGGCTAACAAATGATCTAAAGGCACTTAAAAATTTTAAAAAATCGTTTATTTAAAAAATATAAAATATCTGGTTCTAGTTTAGACTTTGCTTTCTATTCTTCTTGTCGTTATAGATATCAACTATTAAATAAACAATGCTATTCTGCTTATATAATTAACATAAAATCTCAATTTAAAGATGATCCAAAACTTTTCTATAGTTTTGTTAACTCAAAACGTAAAGCCTCCAGTTTTCCACCCCTTATGAAATTCAATCAGGAAGAATCATCTTGTGACAATGTGATTTCTAACATGTTTGCAAACTTCTTGAAATCAACTTACTCCGATATACCATTTAATACTAGCACGGTGTATCCTTTTCTCCCGCCAGTTAACTCTTTTGAAACTCCTGTAATAGACCCAAATATTATTATGTGTTATCTTCGACAAGTAAAATCTTCTTTTACGACCGGCCCTGATAAATTTCCAAGCTGTATTTAAAGCAATGTGCTACAAACCTGTGTACTCCTCTAGCAAACATTTTTAATATTTCCTTGCATAGTGGTTATTTTCCTATTATATGGAAGGATTCTTATATTATACCCCTTCATAAATCTGGCTCCAAGATAGATGTTTCTAACTATCGAGGAATTGCAAAATTAAGTGCAATCCCTAAGTTATTTGAGAAAATCATAACTGATCAATTAACCCACTCCGTGTTTTCCACCATTTCTGTCTTTCAACATGGTTTTCTGAAGGGTAAGTCCACTACAACAAACCTCTTAGAGTTTACTACGCGTGTTATAAATTGTTTTGCTTTGGGACTGCAGACTGATGCTATTTATACGGACTTTAGAAAAGCTTTCGACAGTGTTAATCATAATCTTCTTTTGAAAAAACTCCACCTTATTGGGTTTTATGTCACATTATTAAATTGGATAAATTCGTATTTATCTAGACGTACTCAAAAGGTTTTATATAAGAATTCTCTTTCAAAAAGTATTTCGGTCACTTCTGGCGTTCCTCAGGGCAGTCATCTTGGACCGGTTTTGTTTTTACTATTCATTAATGATCTTCCTTCGGTAATAAAACACTGTAACGTCTTAATGTACGCTGACGACGTGAAACTTTTTCTTTGTTACAAATCACCCGAAGAACGACATTTTTTACAATCTGATCTAAATAGACTTGTGAACTGGTGTAGCTTAAATATATTAACAGCCCTATTCTGGTTGTTAGCTTAACACGAAATAGTTAAGGAGCTCTTGTTAAGCTGATTGTTATGTTATGTAAATGTTGGTATTCTGTAATGTACGATTCTGATTTTATTTTAAAATTTTTTCATATCGTTATTTAAAACAATTTGTTCAAACTTTTTCTCAAACTTGCTTGAAGACTATTGACAGTGCTTTGTTTATGCAAGAAATGTTTGCAAGACAAGCTTTTCATGATTGTCTCCGAATTTTTTTATTCCACTGCACATATGAAAATTGGTAACATGGTGAGATATAAAAGTTCAACTTCCGTTTTAAATCTTTCTTTTGGACCGAAGAAGCTAAGCGATTGGACTGTATTGCAACTAATCGTCAAAAATCATAAAATTCTATTGATTTGTACAAAAATACATTGTTTAAAAGTGTAGCGAATTTCAATAATCAGCTAAAATTACTTCTGGCGAAGACAAGCGTAGTCCAGAAAACGATATTCAGAAAGAAATATGGTTTTTCATTTGATCATAGGTCGTACCATAAGTCAAAGTATAAAAGCAAAAAGGTATAGTCTTGAAGTTCATCTCCATAACCAAAATTAATACCATGCAAATCTTAGACACGTGGGTGAGCGTGAAGTAAGCTTGCAAGCTTCAAAAACTCCGCTCACCACGAACTTTTTGTACCGCAAACGTATTGGCTCTCCAAGTTTTCTCAACCTGTTCTTCCGACTACTAATTCTGGTTCAATCACCATGGCATCGAAGCGTGAAACACATTTTTTGATCCAGTGGCAGTCTCTCGGCAACGCGAAACCATAAACGTTGAAGCAACGAAACTCTGCTCAGACCCCAAACGTGCCACGCGTGATCTAAAAAGTCCCCAAAAATGTTTAAAAAACTAAAAAAAAAAAACTCGAAAAAAAATAATTTTTGAACTAAGAAAAGTGCCTTAAAATGGACTTGAAAACTTTCACAAGTTTAAGTGCTCAAAAAAAAAAACTCTAAAATTATTTATAACACAAATCTAATTTTCCTTAGCATAATAAAACAACAATATTTTAATCTTTACACTAAATTAAAAAAAATTTAAAGCTAGAAAGCGTAAAATCTACAGTTTTGTTTAAAGAGAAATACATAAAATTATAAAATCTAAATGATTTCGTAAGTGTAGATAAAAGCATAAAAAACATGTTACAACAATAATCTACAAAAGAATATTTGATTACATTTACTTTCTTTTACTTTTTGCAAACTTAAACTAAACAGTTCTAAACAAGTTGAAAAAAGAAAAGAAAAAAAAAACAATAGTTATCCATAATAAAAGAGAAAGAAATGTGTAATGGCGTGGTGACAAGAAAAAAAAAACGGTCCAAAATTGTGTTAATGGGACTTAGCAGAAGCAACGCTGAGCAAAACAAAAAATAATGTTAAAATATCCCAAAATTATTTAATCTCTTTTCAATCCAGCTCTCAACAAGCTCCTGGAAGGCCTTTCATCGATCTTGGCAGTATCAACGTGAGTAAAATTTCTATCTGCTCTTTTTTCCTCTGTAATGTTAATTAACTGAAGTAACGCAAGTCCTCTCGCTTAAAAAAAAATCTACTCATTTTAAAACATTTTTTTTTTAAATGACGGGACTATATATATATTTTTTTCTGCTCTCACGATCGCGGAAATTATTTAACAGGTATTAAAGTTTAATGAGAGACTGACTGATGGCAATGCTTTTGTTTGCTATGTATAAATTTTCGTCACTCTCCCATTGTTGATATTCTTTTATAAAGTGTATTTTTTTTCTTCTTTAAACTCGATTACAAAAGAACTGTTTGGTTGTTGTAACAATTTAAGACTTGACATAACTTAAATGTTATGTAACTTAAATTAATTTTAATTACACTTTCGATGCGGTACTATTTCATAAATTTTGGATTTTGCTATTATGATAAATATTAATACATATTTTGAAAATAGTTTTTTAGAAAATTTCATGATTATAAACTTTATTAAAACAAATTTATTAGTTTCAATAATGTAAATAGTAGGAAGAAAATTATATAAAATATTATTTGAAATGCTGCAAATTAAATTTTATAATTAAAACTTATAGTAAATACTTAACTTATTATAGGATCTTATCAGCATAACTAAAACTTATATTTTTTTTTGTTAATTAAAGATAAAATCTGAATTGAAGATTAAATTAATTTACATCTGATGATGTCTTATTAAATCACTCTGTTTCCTTGGTAATGTGGTAGGGTAAAAAAAAAAACAAAACAAAACATAATGCTTTTGGGATCTTGTAAAACACTATCGCTACAAAAGGTCATGGTTCGGGCGGGTTTTGAAGCGTGAGTCTGCTTACCATCTTGCAGTTCATTAGTTTGTGTCGGTTTTTATTTTAATTTGGAGTATTTTGTCTTCTGGAAACCTTGATACGGGTTTTGGTGTCTGATGTTGGTTCAAGTTTAACCAATCTTTATTTTTATTCACTTTATTTTTTGAATTTAGGGACTCTGCAATAAATTTATTATGGACGGGCGCTGGAAAGTGGGTAAGTCACGAACTCCCCAACCACTGTTAGCTAGCGGCTAAGACGGGTCCCGACTCGATTTACTTCACCCCAGCCAATTCATTTCCCCTGAACGTTACAATTCTTAAAAATCATTAACAACAGAAAAGCTTAAAAAGCTTCTAAAGTTCACCATGCATGGTGAAAATCGATATGCCTATTGAAAGAAGAGATGCGCTATATAAACAGATGCTTCGAGTGCAGCTTGTGACTTTGCAAGCGCTTGAAAAATTTGCCACGGCTACTGAAAGATTTCATCATCAACACTTAAAATAAGTAAAAAATTCTTCCATGTTTCAGTTTAATGTATTTAAACTCAATACTTTATTATATTATGTATTTTTTTATTATTTTCACAACAATTTTCTATCTAAGCACATACATTTCATTCGTTGTTAAGACTCTTTCTGTTATTAACAAAATTGTAAGGAAAAGAGCTTTTAAATTTGCAGCAGAATACGAAACCTTAACAAATTGTTAATATTAACTAGTTTGTTAATGTGGTGAGCTTGGTTAAGCTGCCAGAATAGGGCTGTAAATCTCAACTTAAAAAAATGTAAGCAAATGGCATTCTCGTGAAGATCTGCTAGTAACATAAATTACACTACAAATAACACTAACTTAGAAATAGTTTACAGTTTTCTCGATCTTGGTGTTATTATGGATTCAAAACTTCGCTTCAATCTCCACGTTAATATGGTGATAACTAAGACAAGAGGAGTCCTTGGTTTCATTAAAAGATGGGCTAAAGAATTCAGTGATCCCTTTACTACTAAATTATTATATACCTCTCTCGTAAGGCCAATTCTTGAATATGCATCAGTTGTATGGAACCCACAATATAATGTCTACATCGACGCCATAGAATCCGTTCAAAAACAGTTTTTACTTTTTGCTTTACGTCATAGTCGTTGGAACCCCAATATTATGCTTCCATCGTATGAAATACGCCTTAAAATTATTTTACTACCTTCCCTAAGAAGCAGAAAAATGATGCTTAATGTCATGTTTCTGTATAAATTACTTCGTGGCGAGATTAATTCGGAATATCTCATCTCAGCTCTAAATTTTAACATCCCAAGAAGAGGAACTAGACATTTTCTGTTTTTCAAGTTGAGTCAGTGCAGTTCTAATTACGCTCTTCATGAACCTTTACGATATATGTGCAGTGATTTCAATGATAACTTCAACATGATTAATTTTTCTGATTCGGTAGACGTCTCAAAACGGAAAATTATATTAAATTTAAATAATAAAATCAATTTAACTTCATCCTATTATACCTAACGCAGTTTTATAACAATGTAATATTGGTAATTGAGATTGTTCCGTTTCTCCTTTTTGTCTCGATATTATGTATTATAAAGTAAGCACCATCAAATATGAATCGTTTTTAAAACTTGCTTTTTAATTATTCAATATTTTAATTTTAAATTGAATTGGGATTTACGTGCTCACGTGGTTTCCTGATTTGAAATTAGACTGAACTCACACTATCACCTGGATTGGTGAGCCAGAGTATATCTCTTTTCCATACAAGTTTATGCCTGCGTTGGCCCAAATGCATATCCAACTAATTGGGATTTTGATTTGGCGGATATGAGATTTATCTCATTTCCACGTAGGTCCTTGGGTTGGACAATGGCCGCAAACCAGTTAAAATGAGTTTAGTGTTTTTGATGGTTTTTCGGGTACTTTAAATTGATAATTACTATTATTTAATTCGATGTTGCTTATTTATATAGAATCAAGTATACTTAAATACGCGTTTATATATATTCAATTTTTAAATTCCGCTGAAAAGCCAATTAATGTGCTTAGTGGAAAATCCTAATTGCCAATAAGAGGTATGTTTTAGTACGTAGGTGCATTCTGTCCCGGCTGATTCGGGCAGATTTTAGAATGTGAATCGTGCATGCGTATAGGACTGGTATACGTATCTTTGGAAGATTTCATACCTCCGGGCGTATCCAAAATAAAAAAAAAAAAATTATTTTTTATTCGTTGTTATTTTAAATTTTAGGTTATTTGGTCTGATGAGACTAAAATCAACCATTTCCAATCAGATGGAAGTGCGTGGTATTGGACCAAAGACCCAAATACAACCCAACCACATCATGTAAAGCAAACAATGAAACATGGTGGTGGGTCAATAATGGTTTGGGGTTGTATTTCGCAAAATGGTGTAGGTCCCTTAATATGCATCGATGGGATTATGCGTAAGGAACAATACCTGTCCATCCTGCAACAAAATCTACCAGGAGTAGTGGAAAGTATGGGTCTTGCTGTTGAAAAAGTAATTTTTCAGCAAGACAATGATCCAAAGCACACTGCACATGTTGTCAAAGACTGGATACAAAAACAGAAATTTGTTAATTTAATATGGCCTCTACAATCTCCGGACATGAATCCAATCGAGACTTTGTGGAGTCACGTCAAATCACAGCTTGCTAAGTATCCCAGTCCACCCAAAGGAGTAAATGAGCTGAGGGAGCGAACTAAGGATGTTTGGGAGGCTATACCTCCAGAATTTGTAAGGAAGTATACATCCAGTATGCCTAATCGTATCCAGAAACTAAACAAAGGAAAAAGATACTAGACACATTATTAATATTTTTTTGCCACGAAAATCGTTAAAAAAACTATATATAAGAAATGAGTGCAAAACTGTAACATTTGCCTTTTTTACATTTTTGCCTGCTAGTTTTTTCGTTGTTGTTAGAAAAGTTTCAAATCGGTTTAGGAGAAAGAATACAAGAGCACCAACAACATTATAAAATAAAAATATGTAATTCGTTATAATTTGGAAAAGATAATGGTTGGTGAAATGAGAAGTGTTACACCATGTTACAGTATTGCTCCTCAGTGTATATATGTTAAAAATCTGTAAAGCCCCTCAAATGGAACTATAATTTCTATTGAAAAGTTTTGGTTTGAAGTAGGAGGTTTGAAGGATTTTAGCAATTCCTTAAAGTACAAATATCTTTACAAATTTTCTAAAGCCATGTTGGCAATGCCAGAGTCAAATACTGCTTGCGAACGAGATTTTTCGTAATTAAATCATTTTTAAATCATTACATCGAAACAGACTTCTTAATACTCACGTGGCATCAATTTTGCATGTCAAGCAAGGATTACATTAGTTACATTAGTTCGCAATGAAAATGATTCCAAGGAAATAAATGCTGGTTAAGGCTCTATAAAATAAACTCTAAAATAGACTCTTTTATAAATAAATAGTTTGTATTTATGTAAACTCAACAACATTTTATGTTTTGCGAGTATAATCATGTACAGCTCCTTTTTATAAGCTTTTATTTAACTTGCTTCGTTCGTATGTATGTATGTCTTCAAATTTCAACCAGATTTGTGGTGCGATCAATAAATTTTCATGATCCGTTGCCACCTTGTAGTGCGCGCCTGTTGCTTCTAGGACTTAAATCTCTTGACTCAAGACGAAAGATTTCATCGCTGTTATTCATACATGATATACAGGGTTGTCAATATTCGAAGCGCCCATCTGGCAACACTGTAACTTTCCGCAGTGATGCCAAATCGACTAATGACATACCGCGTTTGAAGCGTCATTCCAAGCAAATGTTTACAATGGAACAGTACACGCCACGCGAACGCTCTAAAATTGTTGAAATTTACATTCAACAAAACAAGTCAATAGTGAAAACTCAACGTGCTTTCAAAAAATGAGCGATGAAGCTCATTTTCAGTTGAACGGAACGGTAAACAAACAAAATTGCCGTATTTATGCCAGTGAAAATCCACAAGAGATTCAAGAGGTACCTCTTCACGATGCAAAAGTCACTGTTTGGTGCGGCGTTTGTGCTAAAATGCTCATTGGGCCGTTCTTTTTCGAAGATGATAATAGCCACAGAGTTACTGTCAATCAGGAGCGTTATCGCGATATGATAAACAATTTTTTCATGCCAATCGTTCGTCGAAAGCGTATCAGGCACTACTGGTTTCAACAAGACGGCGCGCCACCACACACAAGCCGCACTACAATCGATTTTTTGAAGCAATTGTTCCCTGGCCGTTTGATGTCAAAAAATGGTGATTTCGATTGGCCGCCAAGATCACCAGATTTAACGCCTCCAGACTTCTTTTTGTGGGGTTATTTGAAATCAAAGGCTTACGTCAACAAGCCAAAGACCCTAGAAGAGCTGAAAACCAACATCCGTCAAGAAATAACCGCCATTCCCATCGAAATGTTGAAGAAAACCATGGAAAATGCTGCAAAACGGGCACAATATGTCGTAGAGGCCAATGGCGACCATTTACGAGATATCATATTCAAGAAATAATGTAAGCAAATCTACTTAAACCCAATTAAATGATATTCATGACGAACAGACAAAAAATTGTGGTTTCTTTGATTTATTTAAAAATAAAATGGGCGCTTTGAATATTGGCAACCCTGTAGTTTCTGGCATTATTGACTGCAATTCTCTTTTATAGCTTATTTCTTTCAACACTCCGCTGAGATATTTAAGAAATTTAAAACTCTTTTATTTAAAATGTTGTAGAACTAATTATGCCTTAAATGAGCCAATTATGAGAGCTTTGACTCTTTTTAATGAATTATGTATTTCACATGAAATTGATTTATATGTTTTTAAAAACTTAATTCATAATAAAATTTAACATAAGCCAATTATTTTTTCTTATACCATTTTACTTACACCTGTAACTGTATTTCTTATTTTATAATATATTATTTTAATCCTAGTCTGTAAAGATTTCTGCATCTAAAGACTTTATGAAATAAACGAATCTAAACTAAACTAAAACTGGCAAGCCATTTTTCTACAACTTGTTGGTATCCGATTAAGCTGAAATTGAGCATACATATGTAAGTCCGGTGACAATGCAATATTATGATAAAATTTTTGCCACACCCCCTTTTACCGCCCACAAATCAATAAAAATGCTATATCTCTAAAACTACTGGGCCGATTCAGCTGCAACTTTGGCAGTAAATTTCCTTCGAGTATAGGATAATTAAGGAAAAATGTTTGCCACTCCACCTTTTACCGCCCACAAATCCATAAAAATGCTATATCTGTAAAACTACGGGGCTGATTCAGCTGAAATATAAACAGTAAAGTTTCATCAAATAGAGCATGGGTTTAAGAAAAACATTTGGCCACACTTCTTTTTTAAACTTTTGGCAGTAAATTTCCTTCGAGTAGAGGATTAAAAAAGGAAATTTTTTTGCCACTCCCCCGTTAACCGCCCACAAATCCATAAAAATGATATATCTCTAAAACTACGGGGCTGATTCAGCTGAAATTTAAACAGTAAAGTTTCATCAAATAGAGCATGGGTTTAAGAAAAACATTTGGCCACACCCCCTTTTACCGCCCACAAATCTATAAAAATGCTATATCTCCACAACTACGGGGCTGATTCAGCTAAAATTTTGGCAGTTAATTTCCTTCAAGTAGAAGATGGTTCAGGAAAAAATTGTGCCACGCCCCATTTACCGCCCACAAATCAATAAAAATGCTATATCTCCATAAGTTTTGAAAATAAAAAATGTTAATAATAAACCTTTAAGACTAAAAAGTAAAAAAAAATAAGAAGTTTTTTAAAGAAGAAAATTTTTTTAAAAAAATATGCTTTTATTTAAAAAGACGTGAACTTAAAAGAAAAAAATAAACTTAAGTGACATTTGTCATATATGTATACAGTAGGTATATTCTAGGTGCAGAAGAGCCCCTCTCTTGGTTACTCATCATCACAGTATTACTTATATAAATTTAGAATTTTTCAAATACATTTATATTTAAAAGCTTGAGGCACCGATGTCCGCGATCCGTTATACAGATTTACTACACAATATCAGTGCGTTGGACGTAGAGCGTGGCACTTTTTCAGAAGCCCACATTGTTAGTATAACTTTCAAGCTATAAGTCACACATTAATCAAACGTGGTTAGAACGTACTATTTAGTCGTGTCTTTCGACTCGCAAAATTGAGCAAGTATAGGCCAAAAGGGTGTGGCACCGCCCATACAATTCAAATTTATAATACCGAATAGCTTTGGAACTAAATGCCGTACAATAATGAAATTCAGTATGGAGTTGCCACTTAGTGATATCCTTCTACTGGAAAACTGGGATGGGCTTTGGAAAAGGGGGTGTGGCTCCGCCCATACAAGCCAAATTTTTGATATCGAATAGATTTGGAAATAAATATCTTATAACAATGAAATTCAGCATGGAGTTACTTATTGGTCAGGCAATTCTACTGGAAAACTAGCACGGCCATTGGAAGGCTTCATCCACACAAGCTAAATTCAATTCAATATACTTTACTGCAAAAACTAACTTTTTTCTGGCATTTAATAATCAAAATAAAATCTTCTAAACGAATAAAAATTTTTTTATTTTTAATTTTAAAACCGTTACTTTTGCAACTGAAAGAGATTTTTATCTTCATTACTCTTTGGTAAAGTTGGTTTTGTTGCATTTTCCCTAAAATAAAAAAAAAAATTAGAAATAAAAAAAATTAAAAAAAAAATAATTTGTTCCGCTCATTGTGGGAATCGATCCCACTACCTCATGGCTTCAAAACTGATGGTTGAGCCGACTGAGCTATCGAAAGTACATTTATTCATGTTGAAATGTACTAAAATAATTTCCTTATAGAATTTGCTATAAAATTAAATGACAACCGTGACGATTAACAAATCACGAGACCAATCCCTTAGTGTTTGTGGTCTGAATTTGGAAAATGCATGTTTTTCTCATGGTCAATTGTACGTGGCATGTTCACGTGTGGGCAAACCATCCGCTTTATTTTTTCTTGCACCTGATAACAAAACGAAAAATGTCGTATATCACAAGGTGCTTCACTGAAGACAATCAACCCGAGTGCACTTCGTGCAGCAAAATACATAGCTTCAATAAAGTAAATGTCTTGCTGATACGCTTTTGAAATACTTAATTTTTGTACTTAATTAACTGTTACTTAATACATTTTTTGTATTAATTTTATCACATTAATCTAAAATAATAAAATAAAGTCGGGTTAGTTATACCATTTACATATAACATATAAAGATCGGCTGGACCGATTTAAATAATCTCTTATTTATTGGATTTTTCTTTGCCCCAAATAGCAAAATAGCTTTTAAAATATCGGAAAAATTCACGGAAGAAATTATATGAAAGCTAATTATCTACATTAATAAAAATCATTTTCTGTTTGTTTGAGCAGAATACAAATCTTTACGGCTAGACGGATTTAACTCAAATTTGGCTCACATTTTACTTGAATCTTAGATGATGCTTTGGCATAATTAGTTTTGAGCACGCCTCTTTCATCCTTTTACAAGTAAGGAAAATCAACCAACTAGCATACTTTTTTTAGCGAAAAGCTTCATTTAATTAATTTAAAAAATTCTATAATTTTGACACCAAAAAAATTCACGTATCTTCAAGATTGCACAAATTTTTAGTACAACGCCTTTTTCTAATAACGCCGTTTCCTTAGAATGACAAAAAACTATTTTGCATATTTTCATACGCTTTACGTCAAAAGCTTACTTTTTCTGGCTAAAAATCGTTATCTTCTGAACGAATAAAACCTAAACGTCAAAATTTTACGTTTTTTCTCCCGAGTAACACCGAGTATTACCGGGTATAGTTTAAATTAAAGTTGAAAATGTTAATATAAAAAAATGTTCAGGCGCACGAACTGATTGTTATTTAGGTAGTATATATATTTTTTTATATAATATATATTAAATTTATATAATTATTATATAATATTATAGAATTTTATATAATCTTAATATTTGCCGCTATTGTGAAGTTTTAAGTATTTTTTCTTGGTTTAAAAATATTTTAATTAACATATATGTGGGGGGTATAATCTGTTAACTTTATGAAATTAAACGCATTCCGTTTAATTAAGTTTAACTATTTATTTTAATTCATTAGATAACGATTGGGTTTTTTTTTACTTTTGTTTTTAGTTAGAAGGAAAGTTAAAAAAAAATCAAAACATAAAATTAAGCAATTATGTAATATAAAAAGAATTAATAAAAAGTAAGCAGATCTCGTGTAGTTGCGTTTCGTTT
Organism: Dichetophora obliterata; assembly: GCA_963920525.1. Classification (NCBI taxonomy): domain Eukaryota; kingdom Metazoa; phylum Arthropoda; class Insecta; order Diptera; family Sciomyzidae; genus Dichetophora; species Dichetophora obliterata. Next base: position 14,394,266 of record OY986439.1, on the reverse strand, counting down.
CTTTCGTTGCGTGTTTCTTTCGTTTCTTTAGTTGCGCGTTACGTGACTTCTAATTTACCGATCAAGACTAACTCTCTGACTAAATGACTTTCTTATTCTTGTAAATTTGGGTAAGCGGTAGTTTTGCAGTTACTAATGTGATTGATGCTGTGACGGATCTAGGGTTATTTAAAGAGCATCAATCCCACATCCGGCCATCCTGAGGTGTTTCGTCTTCAGATGTTTCTGCTTCAAAATCACTTTCGTCGCCTTCTTGTAACCATCGCTTCATTTGATCAGCTGATGAAGATGTTTTGTTGGGTCCTTCATGATTTCCCACTTTTTGAACATCATAACGGTCATTGCGTTTGATTTTAGTGACTTCGTACGGACCAAGAAATTTTGGGTGCATTTTGAGACCTGGTCCAAATTGTGTGCGTTGAACTGCGACTAGATCCTTAACTGCATACTTTTGTGGTGCTTTTCGATTTTTATTAAACGTTTTTATATTTTCAGACTGAATTTGGGCAATTTTTTGCTTTGCTTCCTTTCGAAGTTCCAATCTCTTTTCCGCGAATTCACATCTAATTTCTTCTTCTAGTATTTGAAGAATCTCAACATCTCGTTCTGTTTTCATTAAAGTACCTATGAGCATTTCAAATGGCGTTCTATTTGTTGCCCTTGATACCGTAGAGTTGATTGATATTTGGAGTCTCGGAACATGCTGATACCATTTCAAAGGATTTTCGATTGACATTTTTGTGAGTACTGATTTGATAATGCTGTTCATTCTCTCTACTTGGCCGTTGCCACGTGGCACTCCTGTTGTTGTTTGCACAAGCTCGATATATCTGAGTTGACAAAATTCTTTAAAATCCGTAGATGTGAATGCAGTTCCCTTGTCCGTAATAATTCTGTGTGGACTGCCAAAAACGTTTTCTTGTAATTTCAGTTTCTGTAAAACCTCATCTGTTGTCGTCGACTTTACGGGGTAGATCCAAACAAATTTTGTAAAAGCGTCCATTACTACAAATAGATGTTTGTAGTTTTTAGCGGTGGATGCCATTGGACCGAGGTGATACATATGGTAAGTATGAAGCGGTGTATCTACTTTATCAATAGGATTTAGATAGCCTTCCTGCTTGCCTTTCTTCTTTTCTGCTAGGATGCAAGCTACGCAATTTGATATGACTTCGTCAACCTTGTTTCGAATATTAGCAAAATAGTAATGCTGCTTTATTAGAGTTGTAACTTTTTGTGAGCTGATATGTCCAATTTCATGTTGGTTCCGAATTATTTCTTTTTGCATAGTCTTTGGGACGACTAGAAGATATGCTCCTTCGACAAATCGATATAGAACTCCGTTACGATTAACATAATCTTCGTACTGTTCACCCTGCAGAATTTTTAAAATCAGTTGACATGACTCATCTTTACCTTGGGCTTTTTTAATTCTGTATATTACTCCCGTTTCAACTGCTGTAATAGTCAAGACTCGACTCAATGCGTCAACATGTTGCATATATTTTCCTGGTCTATGATGGACTGTGCAATTGTACTCCTCTAAAAATAAAGCCCATCTCGCTACTCTGGTGCACAACTCCTTCTTCTGCATCGTTAGTTGAAACGCTTTACAGTCTGTATAAATTGTAAAGCCGATACCTAGCAAATAAACTCTTAGTTTTTTTACTGAGCGTATTATAGCTAAAACCTCCAATTCATAGCTGCTATAATTTTCTTCTACAGGCGTAGTCTTGAAACTTAGATAAAATACGGGATGCAATGATTTGTCGTGACGTTGAAGTAAAACAGCAGCAAGACCGATTTTGCTTGCGTCTATATGTGTCTAATTCCGGGTCAAAAAGTTTAAGGACTGGTTCCTTGCACAGAAGTCCTTTTAATTCCTGATACGCGTTTCTTTGTTCATAACCGAATATGAAATTGGCGGAAGTTTTTCTTAGCATGTCAGATAATGGCTTAGCAATTCTAGCATAGTTCGGTATAAACTTTCTGAAAAAACCAGTTAATCCTAAGAAACTCTGAAGGTTTTTTAAAGTTTTTGGTTCAGGAAAATTTAAAACTGCTTTTGTTTTTTCAACTGAGGGTCTTATTGAGCCATTTTCTATTATGTGTCCAAGGAATTCAATAGTTCTCGAAACAAATCTGCATTTTTCCCATTTAATTATCAGTCCATTCATTTCTGCTACGTTTAACACTAAATTTAAAGTTTTTAAATTTTCGTCTTCATTTTTTGACGGAATTATTAGATCATCCATATAAATAAACAATAGTTTTTGGCGCACGAGATCTTTGAAAACGGTGTTTATGAATCTTTGGAATACGGAGGGTGAATTGCAGAGACCAAATGGCACCTTGCAGAACTCATATTGGGCATCTGGCGTTACAAACGATGTATATTTGCGGCTTTCAGGATGAATATCAACATGAAAAAAACCATTTTTAAGATCTAAAGTCGTAAAAAATTGTGCGTTATAAAGGTTTTCCAGAATGTCTTCGATTATTGGTAACGGATATCGGTCTTTGACAATTTTTGCATTCAATTTTCTATAATCAATGCAGAGTCTATAACTACCGTCTTTTTTCTTTGCGAGAACAATCGGACTAGAGAAATTAGAATTACTTGGTATAATTATACCTTCGTTAAGCCACTCTGATATTTGGTTGGATACAATTTCTTTTTCTTTTGGTGCTAGCCTTCTGGGATGATGAAATACTGGCTTTTCGTCTTCCAGTACGATCTGCATTGAAACACACGAAGTTTTTGGTTTTCGCGGATTATATGAGTCAATATATGTAGCAATAGCTTCATTTATTTTAGTGTTATTTACCGTATCTATGTTAAAAACATTTTCACTTTCTGCGATTAGTTTTTCCGTATCGATTTTATTTATGTCAGTTTCGTTTATGTTTCTATTTTTATCGTAACACTCACTATTTTCTTTGTGTCGAAAGTTCACGTTTCCGTTTTCTATTTTGATATTAGCGTATCTTAAAATTTCCGTACCGATTATGATGTCTTCGGACATCCACTCATCATTAACAACATCAAAAGTTAGTTCGTAAGGTATTTCGTCAATAGAAACAGTAATTTTGAACCCGCCGATTGATGTATACACTGTTTGCCCAATACCTGATAGCAAAATACCGGCTCTTTCGAATTGCTTGTTCAGTTTTAAAAACACTGAGTTTTTCATCAGGGATAATTGGCTTCCTGTATCAAATAATGAGTCAAAATAAGTATCATCTATTTTTATGTTTATATGTACGATTGGAGAAGATACTCTATTTACCCTCGACGGATTAGAAATTGAATTTTTCGCCAAACAATTTCTTGACAAATGGCCAAAATCATTACAATTAAAGCATCGCGGACCTTTTGCTTTATGAGGGCAATTAAATGAAGTATGTCCCTTTGCCCCACAAGTAACACAACGCTTTTGAGTTTGGATATCATGCGGTGGAGCAATTGCTTTTTGAGTGCAACTTTCATTTTGAAAAAATTGTGACGTAGAGCTCAATTTTTGCATTCGGTCATCGTGTTTGAATTTATATTTTTGACGTTTCATTTCTTCATATACTTTAAATTTGTATTTCAAGTCCTCGAAAGTTTTTGCCTCATATAAAATTGTTTTATTTTCAACACTATCGTTTATACCGGACACTATATATGAGAGTAATGATTCGTTGTCGACATTACCTCTATTTGCTATAAGTTTCATTTGGAACATGTATTCCAAATACGATTCATTAAAATTTTTGCGGCGCGACTCTAACTGGCGATGAATTACTAAACTAGAAGTAGTTGTACCGAACTCGATTTCTAAATAAGATTTCAAATTTTTCCAATTATGAATATTTTTCTCAGATTTGACGGCTAATTTTGCGGCACCTTTTAGCAATTTTCTCGCATATAAATAACACTGGATATCATTCCACCCGCAAACCAATGATATGTCCTCAAACTCTTTGAGCCAATCGCTAATATCTTTTGCACTTTCACCATTGAAATTTTCCAATGAGTCTTCTACGTCTTTAAATACAAAATTGTTTTGCGACATTTTTAATAAGTTTTTGACTTCTTTTTTAAGGTCACTGTCGTTTTTAGTCTCAGACAAGTTGTTGTTATCGTTTACCGTATTTGAGTTGAATACTTCTTTACACTTAGAATTTTCGGTTCCGTTACTAACCTCGCCGCTTACGCTTTCACAATCACAATCGGAACCTTTTTCGTCTTCACTGTCTAGGTTTTCTTCAATTTCAACGTCTTTTAAAGATTTTTCTAAATCTGTCATCAAAGCTAGTCTTAATCTTTCCACTAAATCTTTTTTGAGTTTATAGCTGTATGAAAGACCACGATCTTTTAATAAAGCCTGCAGTTGTCTCGTTGACAAACTTTCAAGATTCATTTGCTCGAAACATTTTGTGCAATACCAGGAACAAAAAAAATATATACTTATCGTTTAGCTATTTTTTTTGTTAAATCTCTGCCTTTAACTTGTAGCCTCGATGTAGCGGCTTTTTTAATACGTTTAATTGTTGCTATGTAATATTTAACAAACGTGTAATTCTTATTTGCTTTTCGCCGAGCCACAAACAAAATTACATTTGCACTTTTTGTTACTATGCAGTTTCGTTAATAAACACTTTAATTAAATATTATACGGTTGCGGTTTGGGTTTAAATCACTTCTGACACCATGTGGGGGGTATAATCTTTTAACTTTATGAAATTAAACGCATTCCGTTTAATTAAGTTTAACTATTTATTTTAATTCATTAGATAACGATTGGGTTTTTTTTTTACTTTTGTTTTTAGTTAGAAGGAAAGTTAAAAAAAATCAAAACATAAAATTAAGCAATTATGTAATATAAAAAGAATTAATAAAAAGTAAGCAGATCTCGTGTAGTTGCGTTTCGTTTCTTTCGTTGCGTGTTTCTTTCGTTTCTTTAGTTGGGCGTTACGTGACTTCTAATTGACCGATCAAGACTAACTCTCTGACTAAATGACTTTCTTATTCTTGTAAATTTGGGTAAGCGGTAGTTTTGCAGTTACTAATGTGATTGATGCTGTGACGGATCTAGGGTTATTTAAAGAGCATCAATCCCACATATATTTGAATTTCCCTGGATAAAACGACGTTTTATGGTGCCGGGTCAAATCACTCAGGACATATTGCTCCAAGGTGTTTTTTTTTTGTGTAGGCTATAATCAGAAAACTTTTATCCAATAAAAACTACATAAACAGAAATGCTTGCTACGGCTTAAAATACGTATGGAAGACTGTAGAAATAATTTATCTTAATATATAAAAGGCAAGCACGCTGCTCAGTGTCCAATATCTATCAAACTGTTCAGCCTGGAAGTATGCATATCTTAATACATAAAAGGCAAGCATGCTGCTCCGCACATAGTATTTATCAAACTGTAATTATTTTTTGACAGTAAAGTAATTTGACAAGACACACTGTTCTCAAAAATGTTCAGACTGAAAGTATGCACAGAAAATATATTTGATACTTATCAAACAACTACCTCTTTTTCATCCTTTTATAAAAAAGCTATGACAAATTTGGTGAAATTATTTTGAGTCGATTGTACAAAAAAATATAATTGTATCAGCCGCAAAACAACACCTGAGTTGCTACGTATATGAAGGTTGCAAAGCCAGTTTGTAAAGTTGTGTATGAATATGATTGTTACCAAACTCGACTTTTTGCACTTTTACTTTTGAACTAATTTTTTTAACTAACCCTGAACTAACACTGCTTCAATAAGTAAAGTTTTATTAAAAGTAGCACATCTGTATTTTGCAAAATCAAGCTTTAAAAAGAGAAAAAGTGCTTTTGGCAAAGGCTCCAAAAAGGAAATGTGTGGAGGACTTGTCGCAGGACAGGCTTTTATACTAGTATATAAATAAAAAAGCAGCCGATTTTTCGTGGCCAATGCATTAAATAGGCCTACAAAAAAATTAAAAGTCATCCAATTTTTTTGATGATTTTTCATATGAAAAATTAGCCAATTTTGTCAGAATAAATTTTGAGTGATTTTTTGTTTTTTTTTTGGCGATTTTTTATTGGGTGATTTTTCCTAACGCCTATTAAATAAATTCCCATAAAAGTTGTATTTTTACTTCATTCAATACTAAATTTATTTTTTCATAGTTTATAACAGTCGTAAACAGTAAAAAGTACCTTAAATTGTATCTCAAGCAATTTAGTGATTTGTAACTTTAACGATGAAATTTGGTAGCTCGCGTACATGTTTTTTATTATTTGGCATTTTTAGACATATTAAAACGGGAAGTGTATATAAGCGCGTCGGAAGCGAATTTCATCTGGGGGGGCAGTGCAAATGGGGGGAGGGGGCAATACAAATGGTGGTGCAAAAAAAGTTCACCAAAATTTCTTCAAAGAAACATGAATGTGAATACACAAAGTTTTTATTTTAGCTTAAAATAAAAAATATAAAAATATATAAAAAATATTAATATTTCATTATTTTTAAAAGTTCTTCCAATTTCAATATTAGAGATCATTCTTTAAAGGATCTTTCATATGGTAATATGAAAATATAAGAAATAATGGTTGCTTTTATAAAGCAAGACTAGGTATATCTTTACATGGTTTAAATGCAATAGATACAAAAAGTTATATCAATTTAAATTATTCCAAAATGTTTCTTTCTGTCCTTGCGAGAAACAAACTCTTTCACCACCTCCATCGAATTCAATTCTTCGGTTTTATCTTTGTGAATGTGTATAAGTGCCGCATGAGTGAGTCGTTTCTGTGTCATAGTTGCTCGAAGATACGTTTTAAGTCGTCTTAGTGCACTAAAAGAACGCTCAGATGAAGCTGCTGATGCAGGCACAGTCAAAAGCAAAGCAATAAGTTTTTCAACTTCATTTAATAGTTTTTTTACAGTATCCGAATTTTTTGCAAATTGGGATACAATTCCTCTACAATTTGAAGGTGTGGGGCCAGGCAATTGCTTCAGCAATTTAAGTTGTGCGTGGAGGTTAATGTTAATGTTAATGTTGTGTGGTGGAGATGCGTACTGCGACCTAAATGAGATCTATTGTACCTCCTTCTCAAAGCTCCGCTGGGTTTGCGGATTACAGAATTTCATCCAGCCCTATTTCTCTAATGAATTTGAGAATATTCTTAGGTTCAAGGGATGAAACCTGCTCTAGACTCAGCTCATAATTCCCCAGTGCTAGTTTACGCCTGCGAGCCACGGCGTCGCAGTTTGTAAGTAGGTGTATTGGAGTCTCCTCTGCTTTTTCACAGAAACGGCAGTTACTATCGGTCTCTATGCCCAATTTCATCAGGTGGTATTTCAGTTTACAGTGTCCTGTAAGGAACCCCGTTAGAATCCTAAGATTCGGTTTGCCTAAGCTTATGCACAATTTTGCTCTCCGAGTGTTAAAATCTCTGAGGAGCAATTTGGATTGTCTTAGCTTTGGGAGGCTTTTCCAAAGGTTTGAACGTTTATGCCTCTCCTCCCTTCTTAGTTCTTCTTTTATAGAATGTGTGCCCAATCCGCAGAATGGTTCTGGTCCTATAAATTTTGTGGCTGCACCCTGTCGCGCTAGACCATCGGCTTCTTCGTTACCCTGTATTCCTTTGTGTCCTGGGACCCAAAGTATAGTAACAGTGTTATTCTTGCCTAGCTCGTTGAGTTTTGTTAGGCATTCCCATGTTATTCTCGATGATATCTCACAGGAAACTAATGCTTTGATTGCTGCTTGGCTGTCTGACATCACAACTATATCCTGACCTTTGTATTTACGGTCCAGATTGAATTGTGCACACAGCTGTATTGCTAGGATTTCCGCTTGGAAGATACTGGGTGTTGTCCCCATAGGTTCAAAGTGCTTGGTTCTTGGCCCGTACACCCCTGCGCCTATACCTTCCAATGTCTTGGACCCATCTGTATACCATGCTATACTATGTGGTTTCTTAACTTGCGATATCATCTCGCTGTCCCACTCTTTCTTGGTACTAAGCTTAATTCCGAAGTGTTTTTCGAAGTTATACCTTTTTACTATATCGTCTCTTGGTAGATCGATGTAGGGAGTCTGCTTTGCAATATCCTCCTTCTCTCTACTGCTGATAGTTTTACCTAAACCTGTCCCCTCTTTTGCAATGCCCAGCAGAGTTCGCTTGGCTACTCCCTCTATGACAAGGTGTAAGGGTGTTAGGTCCAGAATTACTTCTAGTGCTGCTGTAGGGCATGTCCTCATGGCCCCTGTGATGCATACACAGGCCAGTCTCTGCACCTTTGTTAGCATATTCCTCATTGTGGTTAGCTTGGTTCTCTCAGCCCATGCTATTGCACCATATGTGAGGATGGGTCTCACCATCATGGTATACATCCAGCGGAGAATTGTTGGGTTACAACCCCAGCTTTTCCCCGCCAGGCTCCTACATACCATGAGTGCGCGCGTTGCTTTGTTTATAGTTACCTCTGCATGTCTTCTCCAGAGAAGCTTTGAATCTAGTGTAAGTCCCAGATACTTTACTTCTCCTTTGAAGGGAATTTCAGTGCCATCCATTCTCATTGTTCGGAGGTTTGGCAGGCTTCTTTTGTTAGTAAAAGGTACTATGGTGGTTTTCGCTGGGTTGATACTTAATCCCACCGTGTTACACCACTCCTTTGTTACTGACAGTCCTCTCTGTATCAGGTTACAGAGTGTATCCTCGAACTTCCCTCTCGCTATTAAGGCGATGTCGTCTGCGTAACCCTGACATTTTATGCCATTCTCGGTTAGCATCGTTAATAATTCGCATCGTTAGCATCGTTAATAAGTGCGTGGAGGTCACTCACATCAAAGTCATCTGCATAAAGATCTAGTTTTGTTTTTAGATTTTGTTCAAAAGTCACTTTTCCGTTGAAGTATTCGATGCTTATGAAGAAGAGAGAAAGAAGAGGAAAATATCTAATACAAAAATATTATCGTTGTAAAAAAACTGACATTTTGAATAACTTTTGAAGTTTTCTTTTTAAATTGTTTATCTGGCTAAAAAAGTGGGGGCAACTGCCCCCCTTTCCCCGCTTCCGACGCCAATGAGTGTATATTAAAATGTTTGTATCTTCGTTGCACGTGCAATACCGCGTATTTTGCAAAAAGGCCAAAATTAATTTTATTTTCATTTTGATGATTCATGATTGATTTATTCATTTTAATTTTTATCATTAAATGCTTATTTGAGAACAAAGCAAATATCTAATTCCAATAAATGTTTAGTTCAGTTGAAAATCCATTCAATAGCTTAATAGAAAATCAGTTTTTCTGCACTCCTGTAAAATTTTACTATCACCGTATGTGTGTATGGGCAAGTAGCGGATACGCGGTATTGCACGCGCAACGACCCAGTGGGCAATTGCAGTAGTTCCAAGGCCTTCTAGCAATCCTGCGTTAGGTTTTTATAGGCCTTCCATACTCCTTGCAAACACCATTGTATTACTTCTATGAAATGGGAAAATTTGTCAGGCCTTCCGCTCTCCTTCTAAAAAGACCTGCCAGAAGCGCTCTTTCGAGACGTCACGTTAGAAGGAAAAGCAATATAAATGTCATTTTCAAATAAAAAACGACCAACAATTTCGGATTTAAACCACGGTCCTCTCATGTGGCGGTCCGACATCTTAACCACTCGTCTATCGTTCTTGTTAAAAATAAATTGCTTATTTTGCATCAATGCAAATGAAAGTAAGCTTTCGGGAGCCCGGGTTCGAGACCCAACTCGGACAAAAAAATTTTTTTGTTATTTTTTTTAAATCTACATTATTTTACAAACTATTCTGAGTATTTAAAATTTTTTTGGAATTTTTTTTGTAAATATTTTCATATAAAATAATATGGAAAGAATCAGAACCTCCAATAGAATCAGAACCTCCAATAGGCCTTACAGAAGTACTCATCAATGCAGTGATCATGGAAGGTGTATTGGCGCCAATAAAAGCAGTGGTAGCATGCCTTCTTTTGCGGAGCACTCGCTAAAATGCCTACTGGGGACGATATTTAACTTCTCCAGTAACACCAATTTTATCAGCTAGTATTTAAATATATGACAACTCTGTGCAAAAATCAAATTGAAATTTTTAATAAAATAAATAATTGGTTTTAAAAGTATTTACAAATAATGAGTTATCGAAGAGACCAATGTTTTAATTTAATACAACATTTTGAGTTAGTGCAAAATATATATAGCTGCTATGCTCCCTGGTTTAATCCCGCCCACTTTTTGTAAGGTGCTTGGCACACAACCTCCGCACCCAAGCAGAAAATTTCATTAATCTACTAATAGAGCGAGTCAAAAAAGTCTTCTAATAAATAATGTAGGAGTTTTGAGTCAATGAAAAAATAATTGAAATTACAACCTCCAATTACAATTTTGACGATTTTTTCCAACTCAATTACTTAGGAATTTATGTGTTCAATTACCAAATAAAATTTCTGTAATGTAATTCACAATTTTTGTAATTCTATTCCTAAGAAATTGAGATATCCAACTACCAATTAAGATTCCTGTAATGTAATTGAGGAGTTTTTCCAATTCCATTTCTGAGGAATTAAAGTGCCCAATTCTTAATTTCAAATTATTTTCAAATTATTTCAAGTATTTCAAAAAATCAAAGGAATTGAATTGTAATAAGTACATTCGACAAAAAATTTCAAAGTATTTTCAAATTATTTAAAGTATTTCAAAAAATCAAAGAAATTGAATTCTAATAAGTACTTTCGACAAAAAATTTCAAAGTATTTTCAAATTATTTCAAGTATTTAAAAAAATCAAATTAATTAAATTGTAATAACTACTTTTCGACACAGCTGTGAGTGGCGGAGAATATTTAGCAAGACTGGCTTAATTATCAAAGATAGACGTTAAAAACTTTAGGTAAAAACAATCTACAAGCAAATTTTTTTAACGAAAACAATACTATTTAGTAAATATATCTCAAGATGTTGTAAAAAATAATATAAGGCAATAATAATACAAAAAAAAAATAAAAATGGCCTAAAGTCAAAAGGTGAGTAATCGAACCAGGGATGCACTTTTGAATGACTCATTTCAAATGAGTCATTTGGTCCAATTAATTCCTTGATTTAAATTTAATATTGATAGTACTGATATATCAATGGAGTGCAGAAATCATATCGACAAATATCGAAAAGCAATAATATCGATAGTTTACCACCATCAGCATGTTATGCTTATAAGGCAATAATATAAGGCAATAACAATAAAAAAAAATAAAAAATGGCCTAAAGTCAAAAGGTGAGTTATCGAACCAGGGATGCTATGATAAGGGTGCTAACACGATACTACAACAGTAAACACTTTTAAATGACTTATTTCAAATGAGTCATTTCAAATGAGTCATTTGGTCCAATGTAACGTAGTATTAATTCCTTGATTTAAATTTAATATTGATAGTACTGATATATCAATGGAGTGCAGAAATCATATCGACAAATATCGAAAAGCAATAATATCGATAGTTTACCACCATCAGCATGTTATGCTTATAAGGCTATAATATAAGGCAATGAAAATACAAAAAAATAAAAAATTTGAAATGAGTCATTCAAAAGTGTTTACTGTAGTAGTATCGTGTTAGCACCCTTATCATAGCATCCCTGGTTCGATAACTCACCTTTTGACTTTACACCATTTTTTATTTTTTTTTTATTGTTATTGCCTTATATTATTTTTTACAACATCTTGAGATATATTTTCTAAATAGTATTGTTTTCGTTAAAAAAATTTGCTTGTAGATTGTTTTTACCTAAAGCTTTTAACGTCTATCTTTGATAATTAAGCCGGTCTTGCTAAATATTCTCCGCCACTCACAGCTGTGTCGAAAAGTACTTATTACAATTTAATTCCTTTGATTTTTTTAAATACTTGATATAATTTGAAAATACTTTGAAATTTTTTGTCGAAAGTACTTATTACAATTCAATTTCTTTGATTTTTTGAAATATTTGAAATAATTTGAAAATACTTTGAAATTTTTTGTCGAAAGTACTTATTACAATTCAATTCCTTTGATTTTTTGAAATACTTGATCCAATTTAACGTAGTATTAATTCCTTGATTTAAATTTAATATTGATAGTACCGATATATCAATGGAGTGCAGAAATCATATCGACAAATATCGAAAAGCAATAATATCGATAGTTTACCACCATCAGCATGTTATGCTTATAAGGCAATAATATAAGGCAAGAACAATACAAAAAAAAATAAAAAATGGTCTTAAGTCAAAAGGTGAGTTATCGAACCAAGGATGCTATGATAAGGGTGCTAACACGATACTACGACAGTAAACACTTTTGAATGACTCATTTCAAATGAGTCATTTCAAATGAGTTGGTTTGTCCAATGTAACGTAGTATTAATTCCTTGATTTAAATTTAATATTGATAGTACCGATATATCAATGGAGTGCAGGAATCATATCGGCAAATATCGAAAAACAATAATATCGATAGTTTACCACCATCAGCATGTTATGCTTATAAGGCAATAATATAAGGCAACTAGCTGAAACCCGGCGCGTTGCTGCCACTCTCCCTTGTCAAACGCCCATAAAATGTTATCAGTTAAACAGCATGTCTAAACTAAGGTCATATACTGAATTCCGAGACTGTGCGACCTATATCCACAAAGCTATTCGATATAACAAATTTGGGTTGTATAGGAAGTGCCTCTTGATCACCGCTCATAGAATGTAATCAATTAAACTGCATGTGTACATGGAGGTTGAATACCAAATTTCAAAACTGTGCGACATATAACTCCAAAACTATTCGATAGCACAAATTTGGGTTGTATGGGAGGTACCACTACCCTTTTCCTTACGCCCATAAAATTTTACCAATGAAACTGCATGTGTAAATTGAGGTCGAATACTGAATTCCGTGGCTGAGTTACCTATAACTGCAAAGCTATTCGATATCGCAAATTTGGGTTAAATTGGAGGTGTCACGCCCACCCAAAAAAACACTAAAAAATTTTATCAGTAAATCTGCAAGCGTAAATTTTGGTCGAATACTGAGTTCCGACGCTGTGCGACCTTGAACTCCAAAGCTATTCGATATCACAAATTTTCGTTGCATGGGAGGTGCCACTTCCCCTTGATAAATGCTCATAAAATGTAATCAATGAAACTGCTTGTGTACATTGAGGTCCAATACTGAATTCCAAAGCTGTGAGACCTATATCCCCAAAGCTATTTGATATATCTAATTTGGGTTAAATAGGAGGTTTCACTCCCCCTTGTCGATATCACAAATTTTCGTTGTATGGGAGGTGCCACTCCCCCTTGATCAACGCTCATAAAATGTAATTAATGAAACTGCATGTATAAATTGGGGCCGAATACTGAATTCTGACGCTGATATTCGATATCGCAAATTTACGTTAAATGGGAGGTGCCACGCCCCTCTTACCAATTAACATAAAATTGAATCAATGAAACTGCATGTGTACATTGAGGTCGAATACTGAATTCCGGCGTTGTGCGACCTATAACTCCAAAGCTATTTGATAGCACAAAGTTGGGTTGTTTGGGAAGTGCCACTCCCCTTTTCCCTACGCTCACAAAATGTAGAGGAATGAAAGTGCATGCATAAATGTAGGTCGAATACCGAATTCTTACGCTGTCAACCTATAACTTCAAAGCAATTCGATATCGCAAATTTGGGTTGTAAGGGAGATGTCACGCCTCCCTGTCCAACGCCCATAAAATAAAACCATTGAAACTGCATGTGTAAATTGAGGTCAAAAACTGAATTCCAAAGATGAATTCCTATAACTTCAAAGCTATTCGATATCACAAATTTGGGTTGTATGGGAGGTGCCCCTCCCCCTTACCCACTCCCATAAAATTTCATCACTGAAACGGTACGTTTAAATTGTGGTCGAATACCGAATTTCTAAGCTGTGCGACCCATAACTCTAAAGCTATTCGATAACAACAATTTTTTATATATATGTGGGAGGTAAAAGGGGGTGTGGCATTTCCTCTTAAACCATCTCGTGCTCAAAGCAAAGCGTACTTACAAAATTTGAGCTCAATCGGACCAATAGTTTCGAAGTATTTTGATATTTTCTTAAAAGAAAGCGTAGATGAAGTGTGACCACGCCCATTTTTATCAAAGTTAATGATAGTTATCATACGAACTTATTTACCAAATTTTAATTTAATACGACCAAAATCGTCTTAAATACAGCATTTTTATTGATTTGTGGGCGACAAAAGGGGGTGTGGCATTATATTTTTCCTAAACCAGTAGAAAGAAGTATCCAATTTGGTTCAGTCGTTTTCAAGTTTTAAGCATCCGAACAAATCACGATTCATTTTTATATATACAGATATTGATTTGTGGGCGGTAAAAGTGGGCTTGAAAACATTAATGTATCGTGACTGCCTCTTGGAGCACCTACACAGCAAGTTTCACTATAAAAATGTGTAGAACTCCGGAATTGTCATGATTTCGAAAAAGTGGGCGTATATATATTGCGACCACGCACATTTTTTGTACAGTTACTGACAGTAACCATCTGAACAAAATTACTAAATCTTAGTTTTTTACGATCGAAACCGTCTGATATATATCCTTTATTTGGTTTGTGGTCGATAGCGAAAATTTAGCTTGTATGGGAGGTACCACGCCCCCTCGTCCAAACGTTACCAAACCTCACAGGAACACTCACTCTCCTCGGCAGACGTTGTTCTGCCATAGACCGCCTTACTGCCATTTACGAAAATGTCGAATAGCTGCCGAAAGTAACCATATGAACTAAATAGCCAAATTTTGGTCTAATACGATCAAAACCGTGCAAAATATAAAATTTTTGTTGTTTTGCAAGCGGTAAAAAGGGGTGCTGCAAAATATTTCTTTAGAGCCATTTCGTAATCGAAACAAATCGAATGCCCAAATTTCAGCTCAATTTAGGTTGAGCCTGGCGCATTTAACTTCACTCGATGCTAACTCCCCGAAAAGTGAGTTTAACTTAAGTGGGACAGGCCTATTTTTAGTGCACTTGCCGAGAGTAACCATATGAACTGAATTACAAAATTTTTGTCTAAAACGACCCAAACCGTTGAAATAAAACGTTTTCATTGGTTTTTCGGCGGTAAAAGGGGGCGTGGAAACCAATTTTTAGTTCAGTTGCTGACAGTAACTGTACAAACTAAGCCAACATTTTAGCTCAATCGACCCAGTAGTCAATTTTAATGATTTCTCAAAAAATGGGTGTGGCTATATAGCGATGACGCCTTTTTTTAGTACAGTTGCCGAAAGTAACCATACAAACTTAGGTATCACATGTTAGTCTCATACGATCAAAACTGCTTGAAATATACCATTTTCACTGATTTGTGGGCGCAAAAAGGGGGTATGGAAACCAAATTTTCGTACAGTTGCTGTCAGTAACTACACAAACCAAAGTACCAAATTTAAGTCTTATACGACCAAAACCATCTGAAATAAACTATTTTCATTTATTTTTGGGCGGTAAAAGGGGGCGTTCATTTTTAGTACAGTTGTCGACAGTAACCGTACATACTAAATTACAAAATTTTAGCCTTATACGACCCAAACCGACTGAAATATAACATTTTTATTGATTTGGGGGCGATAAAAAGGGGGTGTGGCAAATTTTTGTTCCTAAACCATCTCGTACCTGAAACAAATCTACTGCCAAAATTTCAGGTCAATCGGTTCAGTAGTTTTGGAGTCTATAGACATCACACAGCCAGACACACATCGTTTTGCTTTTTATATATATAGATATTGATTTGTGGGCGGTAAAAGTGGGCGTGAAAACATTTACATATAGTGACCGCCTCTTAGATCACCTACACAGCAAGTTTCACTGTAAAAATGTGTAAAACTCCGGAATTGCCATGATTTCAAAAAAGTGGGCGTATTTATATTACGACCACGCCCATTTTTCGTACAGTTACCGACAGTAACCATCTGAACAAAATTACCAAATCTTAGTTTTTTACGATTGAAACCGTCTTAATATATCCTTTTTTTGGTTTGCGATCGATAGCGTAAATTTGGCTTGTATGGGAGGTACCACGCCCCCTCGTTCAATAGTTACCAAACCTCACAGGAACACTCTCAAGATGTGGCTTCAGTTTCCCTGAAAATTTCATAAAGATCGGTTCAGCGGTTTTGGAGTCTATATGTGATATAGCCACATACCCACATACCCACATACCCACATACATACATCCATTTTTATATATATAGATTGATTTGTGGGCGGTAAAAGTGGGCGTGAAAACATTTACATATAGTGACCGCCTCTTAGATCACCTACACAGCAAGTTTCACTGTAAAAATGTGTAAAACTCCGGAATTGCCATGATTTCAAAAAAGTGGGCGTATTTATATTACGACCACGCCCATTTTTCGTACAGTTACCGACAGTAACCATCTGAACAAAATTACCAAATCTTAGTTTTTTACGATTGAAACCGTCTTAATATATCCTTTTTTTGGTTTGCGATCGATAGCGTAAATTTGGCTTGTATGGGAGGTACCACGCCCCCTCGTTCAATAGTTACCAAACCTCACAGGAACACTCTCAAGATGTGGCTTCAGTTTCCCTGAAAATTTCATAAAGATCGGTTCAGCGGTTTTGGAGTCTATATGTGATATAGCCACATACCCACATACCCACATACCCACATACCCACATACATACATCCATTTTTATATATATAGATAACAATAAAAAAAAATAAAAAATGGCCTAAAGTCAAAAGGTGTGTTATCGAACCAGGGATGCTATGATAAGGGTGCTAACACGATACTACGACAGTAAACACTTTTGAATGACTCATTTCAAATGAGTCATCTGGTCCAATGTAACGTAGTATTAATTCCTTGATTTAAATTTAATATTGATAGTACCGATATATCAATGGAGTGCAGGAATCATATCGACAAATATCGAAAAGCAATAATATCGATAGTTTACCACCATCAGCATGTTATGCTTATAAGGCAATAATATAAGGCAATAACAATACAAAAAAAAATAAAAAATGGTCTAAAGTCAAAAGGTGAGTTATCGAACCAAGGATGATATGATAAGGGTGCTAACACGATACTAAGACAGTAAACACTTTTGAATGACTCATTTCAAATGAGTCATTTGGTCCAATGTAACGTAGTATTAATTTCTTGATTTAAATTTAATATTGATAGTACCGATATATCAATGGAGTGCAGGAATCATATCGACAAATATCGAAAAGCAATAATATCGATAGTTTACCACCATCAAAATGTTATGCTTATAAGGCAATAATATAAGGCAATAACAATACAAAAAAAAAAAAATTGGAAAAGAGTCATTCAAAAGTGTTTACTGTCGTAGTATCGTGTTAGCACCCTTATCATAGCATCCTTGGTTCGATAACTCACCTTTTGACTTTAGACCATTTTTTATTTTTTTTGTATTGTTATTGCCTTATATTATTTTTTACAACATCTTGAGATATATTTACTAAATAGTATTGTTTTCGTTAAAAAAATTTGCTTGTAGATTGTTTTTACCTAAAGTTTTTAACGTCTATCTTGATAATTAAGCCTGTCTTGCTAAATATTCTCCGCCACTCACAGCTGTGTCGAAAAGTACTTATTAAAATTTAATTCCTTTGATTTTTTTAAATACTTGAAATAATTTGAAAATACTTTGAAATTTTTTGTCGAAAGTACTTATTACAATTCAATTCCTTTGATTTTTTGAAATACTTGATCCAATTTAACGTAGTATTAATTCCTTGATTTAAATTTAATATTGATAGTACCGATATATCAATGGAGTGCAGAAATCATATCGACAAATATCGAAAAGCAATAATATCGATAGTTTACCACCATCAGCATGTTATGCTTATAAGGCAATAATATAAGGCAATAACAATAAAAAAAAAATAAAAAATGGCCTAAAGTCAAAAGGTGAGTTATCGAACCAAGGATGCTATGATAAGGGTGCTAACACGATACTACGACAGTAAGCACTTTTGAATGACTCATTTCAAATGAGTCATTTGGTCCAATGTAACGTAGTATTAATTTCTTGATTTAAATTTAATATTGATAGTACCGATATATCAATGGAGTGCAGGAATCATATCGACAAATATCGAAAAGCAATAATATCGATAGTTTACCACCATCAAAATGTTATGCTTAAATCCTTTTTAGTCAAGTAACCATCATTTTGCTCCGATAATCCTTAAACGATTTCGACAACATATGCACTTTTTCTTAATTTGAATTAATTGAATTGCAATGAGTTCTTTTCAACCCAGCTGTGAGTGGAGCAGCATATTTCGCAAGATCGGGTTAGTTATAAAAATAGAAAAAAAATAGGATTGGGCTTAAGACCCCCAAATTCCAAATCCCTAATAGCAAAATGCCCTATTTCAAAATCCCTAAATTCAATATCCCCAAAATCATAATCCCCAAATCAAAACCCTCTATTATCTTTATAAAAAGTAAGACTTTGCAACATTTCGCACATTTCAGGGGTTCCATACAATTAAATTGCAATAACCCAAGAAATTAGTAATAAACCAACATGTACTTAATTTTTTTTATTTTTTACTAAACATTTCGTTTTACACATTTTTATATCAAAATAAAATTTCACACATCTATCTAAAATCAATCCAACACGGGACAAACTTTGCTTTGTTTCGAGAAAGAACATAGCTCAACACCTGCCTTTGCCAAGCACACCTCTACACAAAGTAGTCTTTCGTCGTCGCTTACTTGTAGACACTTTGCAGGCCTGTTCACAAAAATACAAAAACAAATAGGACACTTTTGTCACATTTCATAGGAGATATGCGAAGAAATTTTACCATTTTATTGAACTTATCCTTTTCAGATTGTGGCAGGGAGCACCATTTTCTGGCACCACGCTTTATAGCTTGTTTAGGCGACATGCCGCAATTGCACTTTCGGAACCAGCGCAGGAAGTTGAGATAACCATTATTGGTAATGGGGCCACCACGCATGCACTTCTTCTTTGATCTTCGGCGGCGATTTTTACCGGTGCGCTTTTTGACGCATTTCGCTTTCTTGCGGCGATGACTTTTTTTCTTTTTATGACACTTATTTCGCGCCTTCCTTGCCTTTCTTTTTGGCTTGCAGCGTTTTTTGCCTCGCCTGCGGTGTCGCCTGCTACGGCGTTTCTTGCAACTACATTTCTTTTTCTTTGTTCGTCTTTTCTTTACTTTGCAACCCTGCAAAGATGGTGAAAGCGATAGCATAGTTTCGGATAAAAATGGCATTTCATCCTAAAAATGAAAAAAATAAAAATGAAAAAAAAAATACGCTTATATTACCATTAATCTGTATTTGGCCTTCTGTTCGCAAGAAAGCTTATTCCATTCTTTGGCGCCGCAACGCACCGTTTCTGTAGCACTCATTCCGCATTTCTTCGTCCGGTACTCGCGCAAAAAATTCAAGTAACCATTGCTGGTGATGGGTCCGGGGCGCATGCACTTTTTACTATTCAGAGTGCACATAACGCAATTTAGATACTATAAATTTTTTTCAGAAATTATGTTTAGATATAAGGCCACTGAAAATTTTTAACTTTTATGTAAGAAATTGCTTAAAAAATAATTTCAATTTAAAAATTTTTTGTTTATAAATTCAATGAAAACGAGGTTTTTTGTTTTCTTCAAATGGAAGTGAAAGCAAAGTCGTCTATATAGAGTTGAAAAGTGAAATGATTCATACTGATACTTCTGAGATTTCGGCAAGGCGAGCCAAAGTTTGGTATTTCAAGGTTGTGTACAAAATATGCAAATAATTTATTAATAATTTTGGGGATGAATTTGTTTATGATAAATGGCTGATTGTAGTATTTGCGAGTTTATGCATTCTTTTTACTTGCTAAGAAAGCTATAATATTTTCATAGATCTCCAAAAATCCTGAGTATGATTTCGCAAACGATACAAAGATAACTTATAGTATTAACTCTTGTTAACAACGCCAAAAGATATCGAATCCGAAATATACACTGTTTAGAAGGTGGTATGACATAACGTCCACGGACATAAGATCCATGGAGATAATGCCTACTTCGCATTATATTACTAAACGGACATAATGTCCAAAGACTTTATGGTGTTTTCAATTATTTCATTTTTATACATTAATTTAAAGAATTTATTATTTTATAATAAAATGATTTGCTCTTGTATGGAATGTTGTTTTTAACATTAGAAAAAGGAAAATAATATCCTAAAAATTTGGGCCATGATTTCATGGTGAAAAATAGCCCCACACCTAAAAAGAAAAACAGGAAAAAAATTAAGAAATTGGCCCAATTTGCGTTTCGTTGCATTTCATATAAGATGTTTGGGGCTTACTTCATTTTTCGTTTTAAGGCAATTATTCCTGGGACAATTTTGCACAGAGTCGACGACCGGGCTCACCTAACGCGCGCACCGAACGCGGGCCAGCATGTCGCCATCGCACGATTTTTATTACAAATTTTTCAATTCTGGTAAATCGTATACATGCATTACAATATATAATGTTTTAGATACATTTACACCGGGGAATTCCTAAAGAAAAAATTTACAAAATTGAAGATGTGATAGGGTAAAGTGCACCTCTATTTCCCCTTTTTTCTGCTTTTTTTAATAACTTTTCATGCCCGATCCGAAAATCGCTCAGGCAACATAAATTTTTTTTCCACCCAGCCTACTATACATCAATGCCTGCCATTAACTTTCTACAGATTATTTCATGTAAATGCTGCCCGCGGCTACACCTGAGGTGGTCCATCCGTAAGCTCCAATTTTGGCATACGTTTTCCAGCATTTCGCCCGGTATCTCACCAATGGCTGCTGTAATGTGGTCTTTCAGGGCTGCAATTGTGGCTGGCTTGTCCCCGTACACGAGAGGTATTACGTAGCCGCACAAAAAAGAGTCTTGTGGAATCAAATTGCATAATCTTGGCGGCCAATGGGACTGCTCCAAAACATGAGATTAATTGCTCACCAAACTCGCCTCTCAATAGGTCTATAGTATCGAGTGCCGTATGGCATGTGGCACCATCTTATTGAAACCACATGTGAACCAAGTCCAATTCTTCCATTTTGGGCAAAAAAAAGTCGGTAATCATCGCACGGTACCTTCCTCTCTGACTGTAATGTTGCGATTTTCATTATTTTTGAAAAAGTATGGTACAATGATACCGCCGCAGAGTGCGCTTTTTATACCCCCACGTTTAATAAACGTAATGGGGGTATATTAATTTTGTCACTCCGTTTGTAACGTCGATAAGGAGGCGTGGCCGGTATAGAAAAGTATATATATTCCTGATCAGCATCACCTCCTGAGTCGATTTAGCCATGTCCGTCTGTCCGTCTGTGTCCACGATAGCAAAAAATATAAGCTTTTTATACAAAAATGGAGGTCAAGTTTGAATCTGAGCAAAATCGGATGAAAACCATGCCTACCTCCCATACAAAGTGACTTAACCAAAACGGTAATATCTCTTTAAATTCCACAAAAATCAATTTAATGACTTCAAATTTCGCACAGTGTCTTAAATATTGAATATTTATTTTGAGTATTTAATTTATAAAAATCGGATGAAAACCACGCCTACCTCCCATGCAAAGTTACTTACCCAAAATGGTAAAATCTCTTTCAATTCCACAAAAATTAATCTAATGACTTTAAACTTTGCATGAGTCGATTTAGCCATGTCCGTCTGTCCGTCTGTCCGTCTGTTCATCTGTGTCCACGATAGCAGCCGTAAGTTTTGAGCTATCATAACGAAATTCAAAATATAAGCTTTTTGTACAAAAATGAAGGTCAATTTCGAATCAGAGCAAAATCGGATGAAAACCACGCCTACCTCCCATACAAAGTGACTTAGCCAAAACGGTTTGATCTCTTTAAATTCCACAAAAATCAATTTAATGACTTCTAATTTCGCACAGTGTCTTTAATATTTAATATTTATTTTGAGTATTAAATTTGTAAAAATCAGTTGAAAACCACACCTACCTCCCATACAAAGGGACTTAACCAAAACGGGAAAATCTCTTGAAATATATTTAACAGACTTTATATATACAGTGGATTTCACTTATAACGACCTCGGTTATAACAACATTTCTGCTATAACGTCGTATTCTTGAAGTCCGCATTTTCTAATTTCTCATTCCTTAGGAACTGCGTTCGCTTTTAACGTCGGTGGATATAACAACGAGTTCGCATATAACGAAGCAGTTTTCATTAAACATAATAAATATTTTCACATATATAACACAATAAATATTTTCACGAAGAAAGCAAGTTGAGACTAGATTTGCTTACTTATGAATTTGTTTTTTATTTATATGTGAACAAACAATATTCACTGAACATATTTGCAATTTTTGCTTTGTTGAAAAGGAAATAACCGTATAAAATTTATTGACAACAAAACTGCATAGCTGCATTTGCGCTTGTGATTTTGCTCAGTATACATTTGTTCCTTCAAATGCATGATTGATTATTTACTGTGTTCAAAATGCCTCCACAAACTAAACGTAACGCGTTCATCATTGAAGAAAAATCTGCAATAATCTGGCGGCTTGAAAACGGCGAGGAATTTCTTACGTCATATTCTTCAATGTCCATCATATGGAAACATAGGAAAAATATAAGGATCACACCTCCTCAAAATGTAGAAAATCCAAAAATCGCGATATATACCTCTAACCGATCATATTTTACAAGAAAAAGCCAATGATTTAGTTAAAATTTTAGGTAAAACGAATTTTTCTTGTTTAGAAAGTTTGATTTACCATTTTCGATAGCGACACTGCATTGTTAACTGCAAGGTTTCAGATGAAGCAGGTGATGTATCCCAAGGTGACTACAGAATTTTTCCCAAAACTTCGAGATGGCTATTAGGACTCAGAAAAAATGTATAATGCTGATGAAACAAGGTTCTTCTTTAAACTCATGCCCGATAGAATTTTAAAATTTTAAGTTAAAAAGTGTAAAGAAGGAAAAGTTTTGACGGTTTGTGTTACAGTTTTTGTTTGTGTTACAGTTGCTGCAAACATAGATGGAAGTTTGAAAAGGAAACTATTTTTTATCAGAAAGTCAAAGAAACAAAAAACGTATTGTATTTACTTACCCTAAGTTTTATGTTTTTATTTTTACTATTGATAATAAATTTTTTGAAGCGAAGCTTTTTACGCCTCGTTTTATGATTTGCTTGGAGTGAAATCTCAAAAACGACACTTTATTCCATACACCTTTTTCTTAGAATTGTTGTTGCTCTTTTTGCTGCGTCAATTACAACAAGAAAATATAAAATTCAAAATATTTCTCTATGACAGCAGTGAGAATCGAACCTGCACCCTCTCGATTGACAGTTCAGCACGCTACCATCAAATCCAAACACCGTATTTAAATAAGTGGTTCATTCAATATTAAGTATTAACTGAAGATATGTCGCAGTATATGACAAGAATATATTAAAAGGATTGTGCATTAGCTATCCTACATATTTTATTATGCATGCGTGAAGCTATGATGCAGCAGATCTTAATACCCAAATGGCAAAGGCGCGTTAGGTCAGTCGCGCATTGACAGCTAAAGTAGAAACAATCGTGCTTTGTATCGTTAATATTGGCCGCATTCAGCGCAGACAACAGTTGGCAACTGTTGTGTAAAAACTCGCTGAATGGTATAAATTTGGTAGCGCTAATTAAAACTGATAAAGTAGCGAACGCCTTTTAATCGAGCGAACAAATTCTATGCTACATGAACACAACTGTTTGCTTAACTGTCAGATGCTGTTACTGACGCTGTTAAATTAATAAACGCAGAAAGAACGCAGCAAATTTAAGTGAGAAACCTTTCCAATTGAATTAAATTTACATAAAAATAAAATTGAATCTAACTTCTGACGTGTAGAGTAGCAACACATTCAGAGAAAAACATCGTGAACTGAGGTAGCGCTACCATTACAGTTCACAACAGTTGTCTGCGCTGAATGCGGCCAATAATAGTAAAAAGTGCTTGTGTTTAGAATATTTCGCATAAATTTTTATTAATGATTATTAATTTGGCTTTTTTGTACTTTTTTATTGTAAATAATTTATATTAATCTGATGAAAATTTATAGAACCATTAAAATTTCTATACAAACAAAACAAAAATACATATACAGAGTGTCCATTGTAAGAGTACGAATATTTGCGGAGGTGAAAGAGCTGGTCGAGTGAAGCAAAAAAACGTACGGAACTTGGTCGATTTTCGCACCCTTAGGAGTTACGGGATCAACTGTTATTTCATGACTTTGATGCATACTATTGTTCGGAGTTTATATTTCTGATGTCAAATTAGCAAAAGCATCAAAGTTTTTATGTTGGCTGCGCTTTAGCAATTTATTTTGCAATTTTCCATAAATAAATTTTGCTTCGGCTGCAAACTACGAAAGAAACAAATAGTTTCAGCGGCAGCGAGCGTTCAGTTTTCAGTCGTGCTGTAATTTTGGAACATTATCGAAGCCACAGCAACAGCAAGCTATCGCATTTTGAAGTCGTCTTCTTGCTGCTGCTGTCGCTTTATAACAATTTTCAAGCAGCAACATTTTTTTCGAATTGAAATGTGTTAAGATTAATCTCGAAGAACGCTGAAATTAAAGAACATAACATTGAAAAGGTCAGAAATGTTGGCAATGCTGTAACAATCATCAATGCTTTGTACAATAACCCACGAGCGTTGTTAGCCTCATCCGACGATGCCAGAGGCTTAAGCCCAAAGTTATATCCACACGCTCAAAAATCTTGGATTAAATTCTAATAAAAACTGTATTGTATATATACAGAATTGCATTAGAATCTAATATATGTCAAATATTAAAATTGAATTCTAATATCATTATACTAAATTCTAATACAGAATTGGAATAGAAACTAAGTTTAGAACAATACTATTCTGGTTTATATTTTAATACATTTGTAATCAAGTGTAATATTTCAGTTATTAAAAAGTAATACGAATAAAAAAAAATGTATTAAATATTAATACAAATTGCATTAAATAGTAATACAAATTGTAGCAAATTGTATTAAATAGTAATACAGATTGTATTAAACAGTTATACAATATGTATTGTACAACATTTAATATATATTTTCCTGAAAAGGTGAAAGGAAAAATCAACATTTATGGAATAAATTTATGGAACATTTATGGAATAAAGCTATAAATCTTTTATATGTTTACTTACTTTTAAAATTCCAAGTGAAATAAAAAGAAAATATTTGGTCAACCAATAACAAAATATTTGTTTATTAAAAGTTTCTTTTATAATATACGGGTTTTCGCTAACAAAAACTATTTCTTTAGGTTTTATTTTGACAATGTCAGATTTCAGAATCAGAATGACAATTTGACAGATGCTTGATAGATATTTGTATTATATTTTAAGACAATTTGTATTATAACTTGTATATAATACAATTTTTATTATACTTTAATACAGATAACATTAAATCAATTTTTTTAATATACTTGAAAGTATAAGTTTTAATCAAAAATATATTAAAAAATGCATGATTCCAACGCTTGGCTTAAAATTAATTCCAAGATTTTTCCAACAATTTTACTCGCAAGCAAATGCCACTACAACTTGCTTATGCGATTAGTATTCATAGATCGCAACGATAAACACTCGATCAAGCAGTTGTCAATATTGGAAAAAAATAATTTGCGTTAGGAATATCTCATGCATTCTCATTAGATGATTTGAAATTTATTTTAAAAGTGTTCCCATTGTCGTCCATGGCTGAAATTTTGAGAGAACTTAAATAAACTATCATTAATTAATATGTTTTTTTCCTAAAGTTTTTAAAATTGACTTTCATCAAAATATTTTTTTTTAAACTTTTATGCAAAAAAAAAATAACGTAAATATTTGAGACATTTTAAAGTTTTGTTAAGCAAAATAAGCCTTTTGATAATATCTTTAATATGAAACTAAAATCGTTGCTCTATCTCAAACTTAACCGAAGTGATGATCATTATTATTATTAATTTTTATTATTAATAATTAAAATTATAACTAACATTAGCACTAGCTGCCAGGGCTACCGGCTTAGTTTAGTCTAAAATGTTAAAGCAATAACATGAAAATAAAGGTCAGATTGAATAACTTATAACAAATTATGTACATTTATTTTTTTTTTTAATTCATAAATGGTTTGAATATTTTTACTATTAGGAATTGAAAGGAGTTGGACAGGGTCCTGTGACTAAAAGATTGAAGTGTGGTGATCAAATAAAAAACAGTCCTCAAGAAAAAAAACCGAATTTTTTTAAAATTTTTAACCACTTGAAAAAAATAAAAATTACAAATTGATTTTCCAAATTGTTGCCAACACTACGTGTATACAAAGTTTAAACCAAATCGGAGAGGGTCATGTTGAGAGTGTTGTTGAAAAGCAATGTAATCACCCTATAGCTACTATTCAACAGCAATTTTCGATATTGCGATTTGAAATATTTTTCCGAAATTTTCAAATTTAAAAAAAAACCCAAAGATTGCGAAGCGCCGTATAATTTGCCAAGTTTTGAGTTCTTATGAAGTTACCTCGCAAAATTCGATTAAGGATGTTAAAAAAGCTGTTTGTTCATTTTAGCTTTTATGATAGAATTTAAAATAATGTTCCTCTATTGCACTTATGTTGAATTTTTTGCAAGAAAAGAAGCTTAGACAATCACAAATCTATATAATAACAATTCAATTACCTAAAAATGTAATGTGAACTTACAACATTATTCCATTTTTTACCTGCTCTGGAGCTTTTTTGGAGGTATACTTATTTTTCTTGAAATATATTCACTACCACAATTCTTCAATCTTTTATTCTTATTATCAATTCAATTTTCAACATTAGACTTCCTTTTTGTGCATCTATTGCACATATTAATTACATTAAATAATTCAGCTTTAATAATTTTGTATGTAACTTTCAACGTTCTTCCACTGAGCAACACTTTTTTGTTGCTTTTTGTTAGCGATAAGATGCATATTTTTGGCTGATTTTGTGTAAAGGCAATGTAAGAGAGTCATGTTAACGGCAATCTGCAATAAAATCGGTTTTGCAAAAAGTGGCTTTTGCAACGTTATTCGCGGCTGTGCTTCAATTATTAAAAAAAAAAAACAGTCTAACGGTAAGATTTAACTCTAACCTGGCCCAAGTACAGTTAAAACAGTTCTTGTTTAAAGTTGTTTACAGATGCTTGAATAAGCAAATAATTTTTTATTGAACTCATTTTTCTTGTTCTATGTCATTTGCGGCAATTTTTCTAAGCAATAACATCTCATTTAATTTAATAAAAACATCAATGAAATACATTCCAGTAAAAGTTTGATAGAAAAATTTGTCCTTGTGAAAGAACATATTGAAAATTCAAATTTAACAGCAGCTCTCTAATTCATGCTTCATAAATAATTCAAATTTGTTCGAAAGCTGTTGCAAAGATTTACACAAAGTTTCAAACAATCCTTGTAGAATTGTACGGAATATTCATGGTTGTCAAAATTTATGAGAGCTTTAAAGGCTCAATTTAACATATTTTTTTTTCTTCTGCAGAAAAAGCTAAACATAGTCACGTTTCAGTGTTGATACAGAAAGCTGTGCTGATGTGTTGATTTATGAGTACGTCTGAAGAATATCGATATTCAAATATTGTTGTATGTTTTTAAGAACGCACATCTGTGCTTTATGACCTCTTTGGATCTACTACAAAATTTGAATGTTAAAGCTCATGTTGCTTCAGGAAAATTCAAAATCTTGTATACTCACATATATCACAAACAAATGTGTGTGTAGAAATGGCCAGCTCGTAAACAGCTCATCCGTTCCCAGTAGTCCAAGTCTTAAAGGAATCTTTAATGCATCATGCACTACTTTTCTTCATCTTTGACGAAACATACTGATTCGGTCATACATTTAAGTGACGAAAATCTCATATAAAAGTTCCAAATTAATGCACTGTTGGAAAAGTTTCTGTTTTCGATAAATGAAAAGAAGAAAGATTTGTTAAAGAATTTTCGACAAATATATTTCGACAAATGCTGTAAATTTCTTTAAGAAATCATCTTGACATTTTCGTGCGCGATGCCTAGGACTGCAGGGTTAATATAGACATTTATGTGTTAATATAAATTTTTTACACTTTTGGCTGTCTACTGCGCACCACGCTTTTCAGTAACTGACAGGCAGTTCAAAGATTTCTTCGATTCTCTAGGAGACATATTTCTAGCTGCTGGTGACTATAATGTCAAACATCCGCATTGGAGATCTCGCCTTATCAATCCTTAAGGTAGACAGCTATGAAACAAGATTTTCAATCGTAAAAGCAAGCTAGATTTCATATATCCAGGCCTGCCTATGTACTGGCCAACAGACAATAGAAAAACTCCAGATCTCATTGACTGCGCTGTTATTAGGAATATAAGCAGAAAGCAAATAACAGCTAAAACTAGCTTGGATCTGTCTTCTGACCACTCCCCTGTGACTTTTTGCTTGCTCAAGGAACCACAAACAATCGAATATACTTCTCAATTAACGACTCCTAAAACGAACTGGTTCAATTACAAAAAGTACATAAGCAGTCACATCCACACAAATGCAGAAATTGAGTGTGAGGGGGATATAAAAGAACTTGTCCAAATATTCAATGAAACTCTCACCTCAGCGGCAGAACATATTCCAAGAAAATAAAAGTTGTTTAAAATAGCTACTTGGAAAGACTCATGATCGAAAACGCTGACTAGGACGAGAATGGTAAGAACATATATCCCCTTTCTCAATGCAGAGACTTACCGATGCCACTAGAAAACTAAGGGAGGCTCTAAAGCTGAAAGATAAATGAAATCACAAGGAGTTCGTAAAAAATTATATCCTACGAGCAAAAAAGTCTCACTGTGGAAAGCCAATAGAAGAATAAATGTTCCAGTAGAATGTGAATCGCCGATTAGAACAATAAATTATAACTGGGCCCGCAGTGAGGAGGAGAAATCTACTACATTTGCACATCACTTAAGTCAAGTATTTAAACCAAATCCACCAACAACAGGATTTAAGATTCCTCCAACAATTTATAATTCAAACGAAGAAATCACGCCAACTGACATTAGTCACTGTAAGGTTAATAGAGTCATACAAAAGGAACTCCACCCAAAAAAGAGTACAGGTTATGATCTTATTGCACCTAAAATTATAATGGAACTGCCAAGTATAGCTGTTGTATTTTGTACACACTTATTGAATGCAATATTAAGAATGGGCTTCTTTCCGCTTGCATGGAAAAAACATTAATAATAATGCTTCCAAAGCCAGGAAAAGACAAAACTCTGCCATCATCTTACTCACCTATAAATTTACTTCCGTGTCACTCAAAACTCTTCGAGAAATCTAGACAGAACACTAACATGGAGGAAACACAGCGAAGCGAAGACAACACATCTTAAACTAAAATAATTCTACTTCTAAAACTTTCCTCATCTCAGCGAAAAAAATATCATACATTCTCATTAATTTGGTTTCCATAAACAACATGGCACCATCGAACAGGTGAACCGTAAAACTAATAAGATACGAAAGGCCTTCGAGCTCTGCGAATATTGTTCAGCCATATTTCTCGAAGCTGCTGTGGCTCTTGGTTGTTCAGAGTAAGGTACAAGGGACTCATCACCGATGGTTTCTCAGTCATGGCTGGTGTCCCTCAAGGTAGCATTTTTACATCCGATAAACCTACAAACGCAAAATTGGTCACGTAACGTTTGCCGATGATACTGCTATTCTTAGCTCCAAAAAATATATTATCAGAGCATCCAGTGAACAAGAAGAGCACTTACAACTTGTAGAAGCATGATTGTCGAACTGGCGCACATTGACACTAAATGGCGGGTAAATGGCCCATAGTTATTCTAAATAATAAAGCAATCCCGCAAATAAATGATGTCTCTTATCTGGAAATCCACCTAGATAGACAACTAACGTGATGAAAATACAGCGAAGCGAAGAGAACACATCTTAAACTAAAAGCCTTCAGCTTACTCATCAATCATCGTTCTGAACTAAGCCTGGAATAGAAAGACCTTCTGCATAACAGCATCTTATAACCAATATGGTCGTATGGTATCCAATTGAAGCGTCGCTGTGAATAACGTTGTAAACGATAAAATTACAAGTTTTCTGCGATTGAAAAAAACGAAACAAAAAGAAACATGTTTGATTCGATTGTCGCTTCAACGTTATTCGCGGCGACGCTTCAGTTGTTTGGAACTGCATGTAAAAAAAATGTTGAACTCGTACAGAGGGCTCGGTCGAAAATACTTAGAACAATCACTGGAGCACCTTGGTATCTAAGAAATGAATTTATTCATAGAGACCTCAATCTCTATGGTTAAAGATGAAGCCATTCACATTAGGCAAACCTATCAAGAAAAACTTATAAGCAGATTTTTTTAAAACACTCAACATATAATCGTTTTTATATTTTGACTAATTTTATTTCAATTAAAAATACAGTGGTCGACATTCGTTTGAGCGCAATACAATTATCTCTGTTTAGTATGTTTTTCCTTGGAACTATAACAAAATAGGTTTTGGTGGCAACTCTGACTATTACAACACTAAGTAGGCAATGTGAATCAAGAACAGTTACTTGAGTTATTGTTTTATTTTTCATAAAATACACGTGTTTCTAAAAAGAAAAGGAGGTTAGATCTGACATTCGTTTGAACGCAAGTTCCTAAAACAACATTTCGCTCGGGAAAGTTAATAAAAATAAATAAAAAAAACATCAGATAAGACAAAAAGTAAGGCAAGAAATACAAAAAAAATAAATAAATAAAAAAACCATAAATCATCGCTTATTTTTTTCAGGAATGGGTTCGGGTAAGCGTTTAAATGCCACTGAGATGAATGTCATCGATTCCTTGAAAGCGGATGGACAATCAAACAGAAAAATCGGAAAATTATTAAACCGTTCAGAGTGTGTGATAAGAAATTATCTAAAAAAAGGAAAAAATATGGTGTAAAGCCCCCAACTAAAGGCAATTCAAAACTTACCTTAAAGGATAAAGGACGAATTCGGCACGAAGCTACCAAAAATCGCCTTTCCAGCAGCCTTGCCTTTCCAGCAGCATAAAATAAGTGTTGCAGTTGCCTGTAACGACTCGAACAATTTCTCGGTGTTTGAAGAACACCCCATCAATAAGATGGACAAAACTAAAGTCCAAACCACGTTTAACTAAAGTTCACAATGAAAAGAGGCTAGAATTCGCAAAATTGCATATGGCTTGGACAAAGGAATGGCAAAATGTTATATTTTCTGACGAGAAAAAATTCAATTTGGATGGTCCAGATTGTTACAGCTGCTACTGGCATGATTTAAGTAAATCCGAAGTGGTTAGATCAAAGCGGAATTTTGGTGGTGGAAGTCTTATGGTATGGGGTGCTTTTTCATACGAATGTAAGCTTCCAATTTGTTTTATTTCAACCAAAATGAATTCAGAAATGTATATTGAATTATTAGAAGACGTATTAATAACACATTTAGATGAAAAAGAAGATGAAAACATAATTTTTCAGCAAGATAACGCATCTATCCATGCTTCAAAGCAAACAAAGGCGTGGTTTTCTGATAAAAATATACAGTTATTACCATGGCAAGCTTGTAGTCCAGATTGCAATCCCATCGAAAACTTATGGGGCATTCTCGCAGCAAAAGTTTATGAACGTGGACGACAGTTTTCTACAATAACGAACTAAAATATACAATAAAGGAATGTTGGTCAGAAATCAGAATAAAAACTTTCCTAAATTTGGTAGACTCTATGCCAAATCGAATTTTTTCTGTCATTCAGAATAACGGAGGACATACTAAATATTAATTTAATAAGAAAAACAACCTAAAGCCATTTTCTTATATATTTTTTTTGTTTTAAACGAGCTGCGCTCAAACGAATTTCCCAGTGTACATTAACTTTTCTTAAATTTTGTCGAAAAAAGTATGAAAAATATTTTTGATTTGTCTGTGATTTGTAATGCCTTAAATAAATAAACCTTTCTGTATAAAAAATTAATTTAAACAGAGTGTTCTCATACTTGAAATTTAAAAAATATGGTATGCGCTCAAACGAATGTCGACCACTGTATAAGTAAAAATTTGACTTTATTTTTTCGATCAAAAATATAAGTTAAAATGTGATTTTTATTTTTTTGATCAAAAATAAAAGTTAAATTTCGAAAATAACTGTTATTTTCGGTCCCTGTTTATAAGTTATCCTAACTCGTTGGCGCGAAATCTAACCAACACTATTCGTATATCACGTCTTCAAAGAAACGACCTAGCAACCCTGTGAAGACCTAGAGTCTTCAAAGAAATTACTTTGCAGCCTTGTGAAGACCTAGAGAAAAGGTAAATCAAGTCATTGACGGATGATGATGATTTATGATTTCAATTATATTCATATCAATTTTGTTTAGTTTAATTTTAAGATTTAAATACTAATTGTTAGTCTCTTAAGAGAAGATTCAATAAATAATAATAATATTATTTATTATTAATTAGGACTTTCAATCCCGGGATCCCTAACCAATTTCTAGTCCCGGAATGCCGGGGTTTTTATTTATAAGAAAATATAACAATTTTTAGCAACTATAAATGCAGCTAAAATGTTAAAGATTGTTTTTTTATTATAGAAGTAACACTGTTTTTTTTATTTCTATACACTTTGAAAGTCTTTTTTTTAGTTTGTTTTGGTTGTGATCTTAAAAGACTAGGCTGTTCAAATTTGATGGAATTTCAAAAGGAGCAATAGTTTTATTACTTTACTATAGGTTACTTACTATAAAAAGAATATTTTATTCATATCATACTTTAAACTAACAGCTAGCTAATTAATTTGAATAAGAAGTCAGGGTTGTATTTTATAAACTATGCTTCATAGCATCGCCGTATACATATATATCACTGTAGCATACATAGGAAATATTCTACGGGTTTTTTTACTTATATTTTGTTGTTGCGGCGGTGCACGTATTGTATATTTCCTATTCTTGCACCGTGCAACGGTCATATCCTAGACATAGAATATACCCGTATTGTGTTATTTTTTTACTGCTAGTTTAAGAAAGGTTTTTATTTTAAAATTTTTTAAAATCACATTCGGGATTTTCTCCGGTAGCATCATTAAATTTCTTGACATGTTCATAAAATTATTTTAAAAAAATAAATTTGTACAGTATTTGTACATTTATTTTCACGTCATATATTGTACAGCTAGTTAAAAAAGATTTTTATTTTTGTATTATTAAAATCACATTTCAGTATTTCTTAGGAAGTATCATGTGTTTATCACATTGGGCCTTACCAATAGTCGATTTAATACCTACTCTTCGAGCTTTTTTGACATTATTTCTATAGAATTTGTTGTCAAAAAGCTGACACTAAATTTAGAGTCAGCATTAAATGACTATTGGTAAGGCCCATTGTATTATTTTGTACAGATTGTTTTAGAGAGGTTTGTATTTAAAAATTTTTTAAAATCACATACATTTTTTCTAACGTAGTATCGTTGAATTTTGTGTTGAAATATTTTGGAATTTTTTTGCAGTAGCGGCAATCCCGGGATCCCGAAATTTTATGCCTTGCAAACCCAGGACTGTCGGGACTAAGATAAGTCCGAGATTGGATACCCTTATTATTTCACTGTCACTTTTACAACAGTTTAAAAGGATATTGGAATGAAATGCCAGTCAATAAGAAATACATTCAGCCCAATTCTGAATGATTTTTTCCGGGGAATCGGAAAAGGGAGTTCTATTTTTTAAGATAAAGTTCAACAACATTTTTGAAGTTTTTAATGCCAATTTGTTCATCAACCGTCAATATTTATGAGTGTAAGCAAACAAAATGTGATATCTTTATCTGCTGTCTTAAAAATGAAAACTTCCTTTTCCAATTCCCCGGGAAAAATCATGCAGAATTGGGCTGATCATGTATTTAACATGTAAATACGAGTACATGGCAAAAGTGCCACTGAGGAAATTAAAACTTTACTTCTTCGATGCAAGGCGTGTTGCATCAACCCACATCAACCCATTTAATTTTCACTTCATGTCATGGTGCCAATAACGCAAGCCATAAATGTTTATCAACAGCAAATAAAATACTACAACGTGAGGAAAGTCAAAATCAACCAAGCGATAAGCTCTAATCGATATTTCAATTTTAAGGTCCAATCTAATATTTTGCAACAAGAATAAAAAAAAAACAATCATAATAGAAATATTGATTTTATGTTTACAACAAGCTTAAAATAGACAGCGGTCTAGTGAAGTGGAAAGAGAGTGTGAAAATGTGTCAATAACAACGACCGGAAATGAGCATCGAAAATGTGCACATTATTGGTGCTATCTATCAATGACAGGAGCAGACACTGGCACTGGCTTTATGAATCTAATCGGAAACCATGTCGTAGGATATCAACAGCTTAATTAAATGAAACAGCATTAGATACAAATTGAACAGTAGCCTTTAGCTTTATGCTTGATATTAGTAAGAATATGCTTAATTCTTTTAATTCAATGTTGCGTGTTTAATATTCCCAAGCATACTTGTTTTTCATTTGTTAAAATAAACTTATTAAGTTTAGACGCTTCGTCAAGTCGTTAAAGTGTCGGAAATTGTCTTCGTCAATGACTTCAAAATTTCTATTGAAACTTTGTCAGAACTTTGCTCAAAATTTTCCTTATTGAATCTTGTCGCTAAAACAATCAAGAAACTTTAACAACTTCACTAAAGTTTTGTTTTCCTGTGTTGCATCGACTAACCTTTAACACTTGCTATGTAATATGGAAAAACATAACATAATATGTATTATTCTCTGCTTATATTAAAAAAATAGCCCAAATCAAATAGCACAAATTATATATGGAATAAGCAAAAGCTGTCGATTGCTCTAACTAGAAAGTAGAGGATTTTATTTTTCTTTTTTCCCCTCATTCAATAGCATTGAATCGTTTGTTAAAAAAAAGTGAATATGCTTTTGTAAAGTTTTGCCTATATAAGCAGAAAATTTATTAACCAACACTGTTCATTATACAGCCTTAAAAGTTGTTTTCTCTGCTAATGACGTCAACTTTACCCAGTCTTATAATAACACCATTGCGTACGATTACCTCAACGCCGATTATGAAAGAATAAAATGTTATCTGTCTCTATATTTTATCAGCACATTTTTACCGCTATCAAAAGTTATGTGCCAATAATAAAGAAAAAGAATAAACTCTCAGAACCATGGCTAGACAACAATCTCAGATTTTTGAGGAATCATAGAAATAAAATCTACAAACTTCTCAAAAACACTGAAAATATAAGCGATGAACTGAAGCTAAGATATGACGAGCTATCAAGAGAGTTCTCTATCAAGTCAGAAGAAGCGTACACGTTGTACACGAACATCATTGGAGAAAACATTGTCCAAGAGCCGAGAAAATTCTTTGACTTTGTTAACATGAAGCGCAAATCTAGCGGCTATCCATCGTCTATGTTTAAAGGTAATGTCACTTCGTCCAATTCTCTTGAAATAAGCAACTTGTATGCCGATCACTTTAAGGAGGTCTTTTGTCTTCCTACCACCTTATCTGAAACTTCTCCTAGCTCAACTATTACAGTTGATAGTTTATATTTAACCCAGGAAGAGATTTCTAATGCAATCAAAGAACTGGATATATTAAAGGGACCAGGACCAGACTTAATACCTACAAGCTTTTTGGTGCGATGCTTAGACCAACTGCTAATGCCATTACTCATAATCTTTAACGAATCACTGGTTTGTGGGACATTTCCTTCATATTGGAAATCATCCCATCTTACGCCAATTTACAAGAATGGTAAAACCATTCCAAAACTTTTTGAAAAACTTATTTGTGAAAAGCTAACAAGTTTCATTAACCCACGTCTAAATGAGCAGCAACACGGGTTCCGAAAAGGGCGATCTACCACCACTAATCTCATGATTATAGTATCAGATGTTTTAGTCAAAATGGAAAAAGGGCACCAAATAGATGCTGTTTATACTGATTTCAGTAAAGCTTTTGATCGAGTTGATCACAACATTCTTATATATAAGTTAGAATAATTTGGTGTTGCGGGGTCCATACTAAGTTGGCTAAAATCATATTTAAACGGCAGATTCCAGTTTGTTAAATTCCAGGGAGTTCTATCGAAAAAAATTGCAGTCTCCTCGGGAGTTCCGCAAGGTAGTCATCTTGGTCCTCTTCTTTTCAACATATTCATATCCGATCTGTCAGAAGTTCTTAACGATATCCCACATCTTATGTATGCAGATGATTTAAAAATGTACTATGCAATTCAATGAGATGCAGATGTAAATTTTTTGCAATCAAAATTGTTGTCTCTTGAGCAATGGTGTTTTCAAAATAAACTACATCTTAATGTCAATAAATGCAATGTTATTAGCTTTTCTCGTAAAAACAACGTAACATTACATACCTACCACCTCAATAGTACCGAACTAAAAAGGGCCTACCATATAGTGGATCTTGGAGTTGTCTTAGATTGCAAGATGCGCTTTAATCTGCACTATGATATAATTGTGTCCAGGGCCAGCAAACAGCTCGGTTTTATAAAAAGACGTGCAAATGAATTCAAGAATATATGGGTCACTACATCCTTGTACCGAGCATTAGTGCGCCCAATACTTGAATATGCATGTATAATTTGGAATCCATCTTTCGATTCCCATAGAGAAAGCATTGAGTCTATTCAAAAGCAGTTCTTACTATACGTGGTTAGAGATATGTACAACCCCCATGATTATTGTAGTCTTCCATCATGTGAACATAGACTCAGCCTTTTAAATTTGATGCCACTATCAACAAGAAGATCGTTATTGGGCTCATGCTTCACATTTGATGTAATTAATGGTGCTATTCACAGCGAATATATTTCTAATATGATTTCCTTTAACGATCCAATTAGGCGCACTAGGCATACTCGATTGTTAACTGAATATCAGCACCAAACTACATATGCAAATAATGAACCCATCAATCGTTGTTGCAGAGAATTTAATAATATCTCTATATACTATTCACCTTCTATGTCTAAATCCTCTTTCAAGCAAACCCTATATAAATCACTCAGTAATCAGAATTAACCCAGGCCTCAGATAAACTATTTACATGTATGTTTTTATAGATTTATAGATTTGTTTAATAAATCAAAATTCTTTAACATCCCTCTCCAAATCTCCCATTTTAGTCCTTTTGTCCTTATAGTCTTTAAGAATAATATATATACATCGTATCTTAAGTGTGTATATAGTCTCTCTTGTTTTCCTCCTCTTCTCTTATTTTTGACATAGTTTTTGAAATCATGTCAATCCGGTGGGCGGAGTATGCCCACTGAGAGCACCAAATAAAAAATAAAATAAAAACAAGGAAAGGGGAGAAGAAAAACAAAAAACTAAGTAATCTTAGTATAAGTAAACAAAACCTGTTAGAATAAGTAAATTGCATTGCCTCGTTTGGCCAATAAATAAATAATAAATAATTTGAAAACAAAAGGCACTAACTCACAACAAGAAAAGTGTAATTTTGATAAAAAGTTATTAGAAACAAAAAACATTGAAGATATTGCATCACATTTTGCAGTTTTTTTATGAACTGTACATTTTTTAAGGCTCATCGGTGAGAAATGCCGAACTTATCCGATCAGTATAGAATAGGAAAGGCAAAGGAGAAGAGCAACATTAAATCATATAGTCATTGACAAACAAATTGAAAATTAAAATTACTCAAGACTAAAATTCCTTCTCAAGAGAAGAGAAGAGAAGAGAAGCGCATTAAAGTTTATAACAAATTGACTCCTTCGAAATTCGAAGTCTCCTTGGTCCTCTGCTTTTCAATATAGTTATTCATATCCGATTTGTCAGAAGTTCTGATTGATATCAGTCATCTTATGTATGCAGATGACTTAAAAATGTACCATGCAATTAAATCAGAGGAAGATGCATATTTTGTACATTCAAAACTGCTGTCTCTAGAGCAATGATATAAGCAAAAAACTACACCTAAATGTCAAAAAATACAATATTATAAGCATTTGTATTATTCGCAAGAACAACATCACAAAATATACCTACCACCTCAATAGTACCGAGCTCAAAAGAGTCGATCTTATAGTCTTGGATTGCAAAATGCGTTTCAATCTTCAGTATGCTAAAGTTTTATCTAGAGCCAGCAAACAGCTCGGTTTTATAAAAAGACTAGCAATTGAATTCAAGAATATTTGGGTCATTACATCCTTGTACTGTGCATTAGTGCGGCCAATACTTGAATATGCCTGCATAATTTGGAATCCATCTTTTGATTCTCATAGAGAAAGAAATAAATCTATTCAAAACAATTCGTATTGTGAATACGTGCTGAGAGATATGGGGCTTTCCATAGTTACTGATGGGACAGTTTACTCCAGAATCCTTTATGTTTAGACCTATAACTTTGTATTTTTATGTACAGTGGCTCACAACGAAAGTCGGACAGGTATTTCTTAGCACTTTTGCATTGGTTTCAGAAATGAAAATGTGTGAAGAAAATTGCAATATATATTTTTTTCAAAACGTTATTTTTCGGTGAACAAAATAAAATAAAAACATAATTCAAAAATTAGAACATAACGGTGAAACAAATTTAAATCAAAACAAACCTATAAAAACGAGCTCACATCGAAAGTCGGGCAAGTAAAAAAAAAATGCAAATTATGGTCAGTAAACCTCTATTCTTGCTTTAAACTTTTTATTACTGTTGGAATAACTTCAGTCAAACGCAAAACTTAAAAAAAAAACATTTCTTGAAAAGTGACTTAATCAACACTGGCAGAAAGGCAGCTCGTGATAGATCATTATTTGAAAGAAAATCGTCTTAAAAAGTAAATAAACATTGCACGATATAATCAAACCTTAAATACAAGATAAGAGAATATGCAATTAAGAGAAATAATAAAAGACCCAATTTTATCTGCTCCAAAGCTAGAGGTCATGTTTTCAAAACAATTTGAAAAGTTTTGCAAAAAAAAAAATGATTAAGTAGAAGAGTAGCACGAAAAAAGCTATATATTAGCAAGAGAAATATAAAAGAACTCCTCAATTTCGTGTGTGAGCAAATGACCAAAGACTTTTCATTCTGGAGCAAGGTAAATAGGTTAACACAATCAATTTAATACACAATATTCACAAGAATCAATTTCATTTATTTGGCTCAAATGGAAGGCGGAAACCAAATGAAGAATTTTGCAATAACAATTTTAAACATACGGTTAAACAAGGTAGAGGATCTGTCAAGGTTTGGGGCTGCGTCTGATGTTGGAAGGATTAATTTTATTGATAATTTAGTAGAATGAACTAACATATGTTCCTTGACATTCTCATGGTGCACGTAAAAGAAAGTGCGGGTAAATAAGGAATTGCAGAAAACTTTTAGTTTTACCAAGACAATGACCTGAAACACACGACGCTTTTGGTAAAGAATTGTTTACTTGATATTTGTCCGAATGTCATAAAAATAACCTCACAAGGCCCAGATTAAAATGTTATAGAACATTTATGGGATGAACTTGAACCCAGAGTACAATATCAAAGATGGGCAACTAAAGATGTATTAAAAAGTATCCTAAGTAAAGAGTGAAATCAGATTGGAGCTGATGTTTGTAAAAATTTGGTTGCACCCATGCCAAAAATTCTGCAGGCAGTCATAAAAGAAAAAGGATTGGCAACAAAATATTAAATTTTTAGTTTTAGCATTGAATTCCTTATCTGCCCGACTTTCAATGTGAGCTCGTTTTTAAGGCTTTGGTTTGATTTAGTTTTGTTTTACCATTATGTTCTAATTTTTCAACTATTTTTGTCTTTAAGTTTGCTCACCAATAAATAACATTTTGAAAAAATATTAACTCCAAGTTTCTTCTTACATTTTCATTTCTGAAACCAATGCGAAAGTGCTAAGGAATTACGTTGTGAGCCACTGTAATATAATGATCAAATAGATATTTTACAATAGATTATGAACCGACTTATAAAACTTTTACAGAAAAAAATTACTCATACAAATATTTTATTGATATTTCATTGGTTAAAGGAGTGTGACTGGTGGGACAGAAAATTCAAAGTGTTTTACGTAGACACCTGCCGTGTAGGCTTAATTCTACGTTGCTCCATAGCGTGGGACCGAAATATTGCGCAGGCCAACGCCCCTTTGAGGGTTCAAAGTTACCAAATTAGCTAAATGTTGTGATGACTTGTCGCAATCCTTGGTAGGGGTGGAGGTCTATCTATAACCTCTTCCGGACTCTGGGGTGTGGCACCCGGTTTGAGAATGCAAACCTACACCGAGCTGAGTAGCTCTACCCGCGATATAGGCAATAAACACACAGCCACCACGCCTATTGCACGCATAACGCAATACTTTTTTTCAACAATTGACCTCATGGCTTTCGATTTTTTTTATTTTTGGGCTATAGCAAATGCTATGAGAGCCAGTCTTCAAAGACCATTTGAAAACTAATTATTGGGGGTTGGAATTAATTTTAAAGGTTTTTTTTCGGTTTTTGAGCATTTATTTAGAAACAACGGTACAATGTATATTATTCAAAGTATTGTCCATCGTTAGCTACAACATTTGACCATCTTTCTGGCAGCATATGGATTCCGCGCCGGAAGAACGATTCGTCTTTTGAGGCAATCCACGAATCGACCCATTTTTTGGTTTCCTCGTAAGAAGTGAAGCGCTGCTCAGCCAAGCCATGCGTCATCGATCTGAATAGGTGGTAGTTGGAAGGGGCTATGTCTGGGCTATAAGGCGGGTGGGGTAGCACATCCCAATTCAGCGCCTACAACGTTTCCTTGACGGTTCTTGCAACATGTGGCCGTGCGTTGTCATGTTGAAAAACCACTTTGTCGTGTCTTTTGGCATATTCCGGCCGTTTAACCTTTAATGCTCGGCTCAATTGCATCAATTGTTGTTGGTAGCGTTCCCCAGTGATGGTTTCGTTAGGTTTTAGCAGCTCATAGTACACGACACCCTTCTGATCCCACCAAATACACAGCATAAGCTTGGCGCCATGAATATTCGGCTTGGCCCTCGATGTTGATGCATGGCCGGGTGGTCCTCACGATTTTTTTCGCTTAGGATTATCGTAATGGATCCACTTTTCATCGCCAGTGACAATACGATGCAAAAAACTCTCCCTTTTATGCCGTTGAAGCAGTTGTTCGCACATGCAAAATCGCCGTTCAACGTCTCTCGGCTTCAACTGGTACGGCACCCAATTTCCTTGCTTTTGAATCATTCCCATGGCCTTCAAGCGTTTGCCGACCGTTGATAAGTCGACTCCCAATGATTCTGACAATTCTTGAAGGGTTTGACACGGGTCTTCATCGAGCAAAGCCTCCAATTCCTCATCTTCAAACTTTTTCGGCTGGCCCGGACGCTCTTTGTCTTCCGTATCAAAATCACCACTTTTAAACCGACGGAACCAGTACTCACAAGTAGAAATCGATGGAGCATAGTCCCCGTAAGCCTCAGTAAGCATGCGTTGTGCTTCAACCTTTTTTTTCTTCAAATGGAAGCACAAAAGTAAACCTTCCCGCAAATTGCGTTTTGTTGGAACGAAAGTCGACATGTTCACAGAGAAAAAAAATATATGTTGTTTACACTTCAGTGGAATGACACATACTGAAAAATGAAGCTTAGACAATGTGCTTTGAAATGAATATAGTCACAGGTGTGCCCGATGCGATCTATTGATAGTTACGCCATCTCTTAGAAAACCTTTAAAACTAATTCCAACCCCCAATAACAAACGCGAGAGAGCTTTACGAATGGGCTATAACAAAGGAGTCAACAATATGTTATCGGTTTTGCTCAAAAGAGTCTTTTGAAAATGTTGAAGCTGAGTTGATGTCAAAATTTAGAAATGTGCAAGCTATAACCGGCACACAAAAGTTACACAGTTTTATTCCCATCAATAATAGGGAGATTAAAACTCAACGATATTCAGCCTCAGAGGATTTTTTAATATATCAGCTGATCAAACCATCATAACTTTTTTGTTTTGAAACCGATTTTAAAACTTTTTGGAACAAAATCAGTTAGAATTTAATAATCTTCAATATGGCATTTTTGAAACAAAATTTTGTTTAACCTTTTTACAAATAAAAGTTAAAAAAAATAAAAAATATTTACCTGTTTTCGATATTTACCAGTTTTCTCTACCAAGGTCAAGTGTAAGGTCATCGAAACTTATGAATAAAATGTTGGTCCTTATAAGACAAACCATTTTGCAGATTAAATTTTGCAAATATCTTTACCGTTATGAAATTTATATGCGATAAATTGCCTCAAAATGATAAGATATGTGCACAAAAATTGAAATTGCGAAAAAACATATGAAAGCACCATCATAAAATTGGTTTTGACTTAAAGGCAACATTCTTCTTCAAATTTAAAAAATATAAAATCGAAAAAAATTACGCTTTTTTTGAGAAATTCGCAAATACATTTCTATTTTAAATATGATGGCAACCCTAACATCCAAAATTTTGAAATAATATATTTTTTCCTGAAATAACTTTTTAACACCTTTCTAACGGTACCTCATTTATAAAAATTGGATTAAAACTGACGTAGATACAATTAATTAAAAACTTTCCAATTCTGGCGTTTTCGGATGATTTGTATAATTGAAAGGTCAATAATAACTTTTTAACGAATGGCGATATAAAAAAAAATAAATGAACTTGTGTTCTTAGAATTTTAATAGGAACCTATAGCCCAAAAATAAAACAAATCGAAAGCCATGAGACGGACCCGTTTTACGTTATGCTTGGAATGGGCGACCACGAATCTCCCTGAAGGTCCGATCCAATCAGTCAACTTGGCGCATGCCAAAGGGCTACTGACTGCCCGGTACCACGGTACAGTGGTATATTGGAAAAAATACTTAGTCTTGTTTTTTCTAAATAATTTTTACAGATCATGTAAATCTAACTATTATACATTTCCCGTGGAATGCCCCACCTGTAAAATCCCCGTAATTATTGTAGCTTTCCATCGTATGGATACAGACTCAGCCTTTTAAACTTGATGCAGTTGTCAGCAAGAAGAGCATTATTGGGATCATGCTTTGCTTTCGATGTTATTAATGGTTCTATTGACAGCGAAAATATTTCAAGTATGATGGAATTCAACGACCCATTTTTAGGTTTAGGCATACTCGACTGTTAAATATATATCAGCACCAAACTACATACGCACGTAATGAATCCATCTATCGGTGCACCAAAGAATTTAATAACATCTCTATATACTATTTACCTTCCA
Source organism: Dichetophora obliterata (assembly GCA_963920525.1). NCBI lineage: Eukaryota > Metazoa > Arthropoda > Insecta > Diptera > Sciomyzidae > Dichetophora > Dichetophora obliterata. The sequence continues at coordinate 14,350,757 of OY986439.1, read as the reverse complement.
TGCCCAAATCCTCTTTTAAGCGAATCCTATCTTAATCCCTCAATAACGAAATTGAATACTGAATTTCGAGGCTGTGTGACTTATAACTCCAAAGCTATTAGATATCGCAAATTTGGGTTGTATGGGAGGTGCCACGTCCTCTTGTCCAATGAACACCAGACTTCAAAGGAACACTATCGAGATGTTGCTTCAGTTTTCTGGAAAAAATTTCATAAAATCAGTTCAGCGGTTTTGAAGTTTATACGTGATATACACGCATACACTCATTCAATTTTATATATATAGATTAAAGAGGAACGAGACCATGGATATTGTCAATTTGTTGGAAAATTTTTTATTATAGGATTTGTCAGTAATTACTTAATTTTTTTATTGCAACTTTTGATATATTTATAGCGGTATTTTATTTTTAATTCTGTTGAATTCTCGAAAAGCACTACAGTTAGAATGAAAGTGCAATATATTCACTCCTTTTTTCATCTTGTGTCTTATTTAAATAAATGAAGAGTACTGCAATATAGAAAACTTGACAAAGACGCTTTTGTAAGTTGAGGTGAAATGTTCTAAAAATGTTCTAGAAAAAAAAAATACTCTCAGTATACAAATATGTATATCATCTGATTTAGCTCTTCTTATTTCATTTGTAATTGTCTGTGGTCCTTTTTTTGGAGTTAGGCTTAATATACTGAATACATGTTACTTATTGGTTATTAGCTCTAAGCTTAGCATCAAACACATCTGCAGTCGTACGTTGATAGTCCTGCATGAGGTGAATGTATATATGCTTGGCTACCACCTGATGATTGGACGAGGTGATGGCAAGAGTATTTCGGAACAAAAGTCCCAGCCACTATTTTCTCATAGAACCTTTCTCATGAATTTTTTTCGTATCTGAATGCAACTACACTCAGTTAATGGATATGGAATAAAATTAGGAAATTTTTTAATTAAGAAATGTCGTGAGCTGAAAATGATCAAAAATATTTGTATTTAAAGTTCAATTAAAACAGTTTGTGTAACAAGCTTGTTAAAAGCCTTAAAAGGCATTCACTTTGAAACTCTTTGAAATAAATTTAAAAAAAAATAAATCATAAAAGTATCCATTTATTGACGCTTCTGTATGCTTAGTAGAAATGCTTTAAGGAAACTTAATAAGAAGTTAGTAAGTGCATGAGTTTTCATTTCAAAAAAACAATGGCATTGTACACTTTAAGCATGCAATTGTTGTGCATAACTTCCACAACACTGAAATCAGCAACAATTCCAACACAACAATTACCACTTTAGGTATTTAACTTTGGTATTTAATTTGGCATTTAAAAAATTTATTGCTTTAACTGTGCGCAAAATTACCGTGAGTGCCAGTGTGCAACAGGAAACGGATATTGCAGTCATGCCATGCAACAAGCTCATGCATATGAACATTAAATTTAAGCACTAGATAATAAAAACGCGATTATAAAGAAAAAACTTGCATTTAACTAGTGTATTTCTTTTGGTTTGTGCAAGGCTGTTGCCATTGTTACTGTAAAGTTGTTGCCAAAATTTTAGCATGTCGTGCAAGCAAGAAACATAGAGTAGAAAAAATAAGATCAACAAAAACAAGTACAACTACCTTTTCTACCGCTAAAAATAAATGGCGCGTAAGTGGTTTGTTGGTGTCGCACAGCAGCTGGTCTCCGAATGTTGTTCATGTTGCTGTTTCTAAATGCTTTCAAGCAACAAACATGAACATATATTAAATATTTTCGTTTCCATAAAGAAAAAAATGTAATTATGTTGTTATATTCACAGTTTGAATGCACTTATGATTGTGCTGAGCAGACAGTATCTACACTCGCTTTATATAATAACAGATTGTGTATTAAGCATAATGAATAGATTGTGCTCATTACTTGCAGTTATTTAAATTCCCTATTTTCTAGATATTACACACAATCTACTAAGTATTTTAGAAATCAATCCTAACATAAGGATCTAAATTCAGTGAATTGCTCTGTTGGAACGTTGCAAGAAATTGCATGCCATCTCATGATTGGCATTTATGCAAATTAAGATAATTTCCGACTAACTGTTGCAGTGCAGTCTGGTCTGGTCTGCTCTGATAATCAGGCATAGATTTGTAATTAAAATTTGCACAGTGTGTCAATTTGAGGATATAGGAACAAACAATTTTGACCATCAACCAAGCACGAATAATTTTTAACTTTAACCATTTCTAGACGAAATTTTACAAACTTACAACTTTTAGTTACAACTTGACTTTAACTTTACATCTGAATTTAAATTTAATTCCTGTTTATCTTTTAAAATATCACAAACAAAATGCAACATTTCTTTAACCGTTTCGGGACGAGAACTTTTGTGGCCATCATCAATCTTAAAAAAGAGTTTAGATATAGTCTTCTAATGTTGTTTTAAGAAAAGTAATTTCATAATATATTTTTAGGACGTTCCGAAAAGGAGATATCGTCCTGGGACAAAAACATCCCAAACACACCTGAAAAGCAAAATTTGAATAATAAAATCAGAATACATTTTACTTTATTTCAATTTATTTTATTCTTTTATAATATTTATTGTAGCATAAAATTATTTTAATTAGTTTCTATGGCAAGGTGTGAAACATTTTTTACATAACGCCAAGTTGCAGGCAATGCAAAGCTGATTTGTGCGACTTTCTTTTCCGTTTTTAGTACAATTTACGCACCGTTGTCGCTTGTTTGTTCGTGTTGGTAAATGGTCCCCCAGATTTTGTTTCATACGTTTTTTCATAGTGCTGAGGGGTCCTGTTCGAACTTTGCGTCGTATTTTCGCTTGCTTGCTTCCTTCGTCAATGAGAGATTCGGAAAGCTCCACTAAAAATCCCAAAAATGGTTCTCTTTTTTGCCGTGGATGATTTGTTTCCGCATGGATTATCCACGCATTGACAGCGCATGTCATCATAAGCCGAAAGAAAACTTTTCGCCACCATTTCGTTGACTTCCGGTCAAGTTCATACAACGTACTCATTTTGTCCGCCAAATCTACGCCACTCATTAGATTTCTGTACGTTTTTACAATATCCGCACATGTTATATCTATTTTTTTGCCATCCTTCTGTTTTCTTGTAACAGTGTCCACTGAAGCTTTATGGCAGTTGCTAAGCAGCATAACCGGTTTTGTGTCTTTCCAAACCACTGCCAAAGTACCAGACGAATTGCTCTTGAAGACATATTCTCCTCTGCTTAGTTTCTCAGTAAAAGTTGGTAAATTTTTTCTGTTAGATATACAAGTACCTAAGGCTGGAAACGGTATATTATTAACTAATTTTGCTGACGTGAAAAAGCGATCAAAGCACAACGTTGTGTCAGGGTGTCTGATAGACGCTGACAATTTCATGACAACGCGTTCGCCTAATGTGGATGATTGATAGGAATGGTCTTCTTTTCCGGAATATATATTAAAATCGTACGTATAGCCTGTCAAACTGTCGCATCGCATCCATAGTTTTATGCCTCTCTTTACAGGTTTTAGTCGCATTTACTGCTTCAACGTAGAGCGGCCCAGAAATTTTGTCATAGATTCATCAATGCTTTGGAACGGAGAGTCTGATCTATATTTTTGAAAGTGTTTTTTTAGACAATCTACCAAATCATCAACGAAATAAGTTTTTGGTTTTGGATCAGGTTGGAATGATAAGGAAGAAAAATAAAGTTTTGACATAACGTGTAAAAACCGGTCTCTGGACATTGCTTTTTTTATGTATGCATTACCCAATGACGTGCTATTCGACCAATAGTCCTTCAAAGATGGCACTCGATTATATGACATAACAAAGGTACATCCAAGCAATATAAGTATTTCGCCGAAATCGGTTTTTGCACGTTTGTTTTTAGGATGGCTGCTATTGAAAATATCAATCCTTTCATTAGTAGAATGAACAATGTGATGAACAAAACTTCTAGGCAGCAGCTTGAAAAATATTTCCACAGGCTTCAATCCTCGAGGTATTCCTCCATGGCTAACGGTGCGATCTTCACTAACTGTAAATCGTGGTGTGAATGTTGGTAGGGGGTTTGACCAAATTATAACATTGTTTGGCCAATCAGAAACAATTTCTTCATCCAGACGTTCCACTTCAAATATTTCTTCGTCAGAGTCATCGGAAATATCATTTGCAGTTTCATTCGCATCAACAATTTCCATTCCTTCATTACTATGATCCGTGTCTTCTTCCTCTTCTAAAGCACTACTGCCTTCCTGACTGGGACTATAAGAAGAATCACTAGCAGCAAATGGATCATCCTCATCATTGCTTGAATTATTAAGAAAATCCTCAATTTCTGGAGTCGCCAGTTTACGTTTTCCGTCCATATCTTTCTACGAAAAATAATGTGAATGAGTACGGTTGGGATGTTAACGTCCCACAAATAAACAGTTTTGGGATGATTTTATCCCACGAAACTTACCTTAGCCGCAAATTCAGAAAAATATCTTTTTATTGGTTTTCGATTATATTTTCTATGAAATAACAACTGTTTGAGTAAAACTTTACTAAATGACACTTTTTTCCACAATTAAAACACTTGTTTTTTGAGCTTTTGTCGATGGTCTTATTAGCAACTCAAACCGCGCGTACTGATTTATGACTTTTGACATAAGCTTGATGTGTTATATTGACAGCTATATTAAATTTTTTGTAGAGAAGAATATAAATATTTCGTGTGAAATCGTGTGAGAATTTTCAGAGATATGATTTTAAAAAATTTTTCTGGGATAAAAACATCCCTGTCGTCCCGAAACGGTTAAACATTAAAAGGTTGCTATCTATTCGAACATCGGGGCGTATGAATAACCTTTTGATGATTTTTTACCCTTTAACTCAGTGGTTCACAACGGTTTTTGGTAGTGAAATATCGATTTTTTTTTAACAGTTTATATCATGGTAGAATTATTCAGGTAACATTGACAGTTGTTATGAAAAACATGTACTACCAAAAAATACTCAAAAAGAGAGTGCTTTCAATCGGCCATTGTTAATAAGTGAAAACATAACCAATTTTAAAAATGTTGAAGTGACAAAAAAGGGAACAATTTCAGCAGCTAGAGATGCATAATATGCATTGCATATGACCGAAATAAAAGAAATATTCATTAAAAGTGGTGTCTTTTTGGAAGGGTAAGAATATGTTTTGTCCCATCATACATTGATTACATTTTATCTTAGTTTACGGCGAGTTTGAGTGGCTTAGCTTAAACAGGCAGCACTGAGTAGATTTTAGTCAGTGCTTCCCTACAGTTTCAAAAATGTTGTTTCGAGAAAAATGAGTTTAAAGTTTTTACAGCACTTTCATACACACTACGGAGCGCTTTCTTTTTTTGGCTGTTACTTTAAAAATATTTTAAATTCGGTCTGAAACTTTTAGAGTATATTCCTAAGTGATTTTTTTTTTTTGAGAGAAAATGCAAGTTTTTTCTATTAAAATCTAATATCTCAAGAGTAAATAGATAAAAATAAATTAATGATGACTTATTTCAAAGCTATGAAAACGTTGAATGTGTAACAATGGCGCGTTTTTTTCCAAAATCCAAATCCGATTTCCATACAAAAAAATCTTGCTATGGACTTGGATTTTGTGAACTTGTAGCTTGAAACATCACAGCCAGGGGGCGTATGATGAAGTAAGTGATCGAAAAAAGTATTGTTGATATTCTCATGTTTGCATTCAACTCCATCTTGTTGTCAAATACTTTTCATGAGCAGCAAATCAAAATCCAAATCCAGATTTGGATGTTGGAAAAAACGCAGCTAATTTGAGTGACCAAAAAAAAATTTTCATATTTTTCTACGTCATTCTTGGGGCATTAAGTTTTGAAAGTATATAAAAAATCTTCATCAACTATTAACTCTAAAAATTGTTAAAGTAAACTGTCGTTTGGCACACATTCTCGTTTAAAGTTTTGTAGATCAAGTCGAAGCATGAACCTAATTATTTCTAAGTATAACTTTCTTAACTCAAGTAGATTGTTTTTCGTTAGTGCCATAAGACTATGAACTCACTGCCAAACAGCATTAAAAATGTTTGCCATAGTAGGTACTTTAAGCATTTAATTTTTGAACACTTCTCTTAACTCTCTTTTTTATCTGTTTTCTTTAAATTTTCTTTCAGTTCTTAAATCTTAACTCTGCTTCTCAACTAGTTCTTTTTTTCAATTTTTATTTTATGAACTGGGGCCTGAACTCTGAACTCTATTTTATGAAGTACTCTGTAATGCATTTCAAAAAGCAAATACTATTCGAAAACAAAATCACACCATGTATTTACATAGTTTTTTGCCAAATTTTTGATAAGTTCAAATTCAATGCAGACAAAAACAGCATTATAAAGCAGCGGTTACTGCCATTTAGTAATCTTAATTCATGTTTTAACTTGGTGTGATTTTGCTTTCGAATCGCATTTGCTTTTCGAATCGCATTTGCTTTTCGAATCGCATTTGCTTTTCGAATCGCATTTTCTTTTCGAATCGCATTACTGAGTAATGCCCCTGAGAAACCAATTTAAAATACTTACATTTAATATCTTAATTTATATTTATAATTAATATTTTTCTTGTACAAAAACTTATGTCTGCTAACATTATTTTAATTTGATATTACTATTTGTTGAAATAATTCTGTATTTTCAATACTTCTATATTTTGTCTTTCCAATGTAAAATTAATTCACAAAATATTTTAATCATATAATTTGTTATGTATGCTATAAATGCGGCATGTAAAAGACTAAGTCTTAAATGTCAACATATTTAGGGTTTTCACAAGGTGTGCTATCATGTCATATCATCATATTGTCCTAAAATTTTACAAACAAAATTTACAAGGTAAATAGATGCAAATAAGAAAGATCTGTTTGATTACGACACTTCAATAAACATAGCTTTCAGAGATGTAATATATTAGTACATTTTTATATGGAAGGCAACAATAAAATGTTTAAACTAGTATAAAATCTTAGGACAATATGGCATTATGACATGATAGCACACCTTGTGAATACCCTAATTGCAACTAAATAATTACAAATACAAATACAAAAAAGTTTTTCGACCATTTTTAGGGTCACTCTTTGTTCGATCAAAACTGTTTTTATCTGTTGTGACTTTCATTTTAATATGAAAAAATATTTAAACAAAGTCGAGATAAATTTAAAATATAATCTATATAAATAAAAATCAAATGTCGTTCGTTGGTAATTGCATCAGTTGAGAACGGCTGAACCTTGAAAATTGGCCACGCCCACTTTTACGCCCACTTTTTTATTTATCTAAAATCGGAAAACGGCTACACCGATTTGGCTAATTTATTTTTTAAATGTTCGTAGTAATCCATTTTAAGTTTTTACTGAACAAAAATTGACCACTCCCACTTTTACGCCCACTTTTTTATCTATATAAATAAAAATCAAATGTCGTTCGTTGGTAATTGCATCAGTTGAGAACGGCTGAACCGATTTGGATAATTTTTTTTTTAAATGTTCGTAATAGTCCAACTTAGGTTTTTACGGAAAGAAAAATTGACCACGCCCACTTTGCGCCCACTTTTTTTTATTTATCTAGAATCGGAAAACGGCTGGACCGATTTGGATAATTTTTTTTTTAATGTTCATAGTAATCCAATTTAAGTTTTGTCGGAAAGAAAAATTGACCACGCCCACTTTTGCGCCCACTTTTTTCAATTTATCTAAAATCGGAAAACGGCTGGACCGATTTGGATAATTTTTTTTCAAATGTTCGTAGTAATCCAATTTAAGTGTTTACTGAAAGAAAAATTGACCACGCCCACTTTTGCGCCCACTGTTTTGATATCTTTATATATAAAATTAAGTGGCAAAACTTCCTGTTCGCATACTCCTCCTAGACGGCTTGCCCGATTTCAATGAAAATTTCAGGGGTGATTGGGGTCTGTGTGGAGGGTGCACATAAGAAATTGCATGTGTGTATCTTTGCAGGTTTTGTACCACACCCCCTTTTGTCGCCCACAAATCAATAAAAATGCTGTATTTAAGACGGTTTTGGTCGTATGAAATTAAAATTTGGTAAATAAGTTCGTATGATAACTATAATTAACTTTGAAAAAATGGGCGTGGTCACAATTCATCTACGCCTACTTTAAAGAAAATATCAAAATACTTCGAAACCATTGGTCCGATTGAGCTCAAATTTTGTAAGTACGCTTTGCTTTGAGTACGAGATGGTTTAAGGGGCAATGCCACACCCCCTTTTACCTCCCACATATAAATAAAAAATTGTTGTTATCGAATAGCTTTAGTTAGAGTTATGGGTCGCACAGCTTAGAAATTCGGTATTCGACCACAATTTAGACGTGAAATTTTATGGGAGTGGACAAGGGGGAATGGCACTTCCCATACAACCCAACTTTGTGCTATCAAATAGTTTTAGAGTTATAAGTCGTACAACGCCGAAATTCAGTATTCGACCTCAATATACACATGCAGTTTCATTGATTCAATCTATGTTCATTGGTAAGAGGGGCGTGGCACCTCCCATTTAACGTAAATTTGCGATATTGAATATCACCGTCAGAATTCAGTATTCGGCCCCAATTTATACATGCAGTTTCATTAATTACATTTTATGGGCGAACGACAAGGGGGCGTGAAACCTCCTATTTAACCCAAATTAGAGATATCAAATAGCATTGGGGTTATAGGTCTCACAGCTTTGGAATTCAGTATTGGACCTCAATGTACACATGCAGTTTCATTGATTACATTTTATGAGCGTTGATCAAGGGGGAGTGGCACCTCCCATACAACGAAAATTTGTGATATCGAATAGCTTTGTAGTTCAAGGTCGCACACCGTCGGAACTCAGTATTCGACCAAAATTTACGCTTGCAGATTTACTGATAAAATTTTTTAGAGTTTGTCGGGGGGGCGTGACACCTCCAATTTAACCCAAATTTGCGATATCGAATAGATTTGGAGTTATAGGTAACTCAGCCTCAAAATTCAGTATTCGACCTCAATGTACTCATGCAGTTTCATTGCTAAAATTTTATGGGCGTAGGGAAAAGGAGAGTGGCACCTCCCATACAATCAAAATTTGTGCTATCGAATAGTTTTGGAGTTATATGTCACACAGTTTTGGAATTCGGTATTCGACCTCCATGTAGACATCCAGTTAAATTGATTACATTCTATTAGCGGTGATTAAGAGAGAGTGGCACTTCCTATACAACCCAAATTTGTTATATCGAATAGCTTTGTGGATATAGGTCGCACAGTCTCAGAATTCAGTATTTGACCTCAATTTAGACAAGCTGTTTAACTGATAAAATTTTATGGGCGTTTGAATAGGGAGAGTGGCAGCAACGCGCCGGGTTTCAGCTAGTTAACAATAAAAAATTATTTTTGAAGTGGAATACTTAGTTTTAGTTTTTGTATTAGCAACAACAAATTTTTGTTATCAAAACCCAATTCCATGGAAAATTCTGGCTACGGGCCTGCACTTTAGCAACCTGTATTTGGTGCTTTTCATAATAAAGGCCTCTAACCAGCTCTCAAGTAATTACTTAAGAAATATTTGAATATATTTCTTAAGTAGAAAAAAGTAGTATGAAAGCAAATTTGACATCTCCCAAAAATAAATAATTTATTTTTATTTTGGCAGAACATTTTTTCAAAAGAAGGCTGTCGATCCGTTAGCTGATTTTTTTTTGGGTTATTTGAATGGTGATCAGAGATTCGAATGAGAACATTCATAATTTTTGCCATTCGAATAACAATCGCCATCAGCTACAATCGCACACAAAAATGAATGCATTCATACGGCTAAAGCTCGTAAACAACGGTTTGCGAATCAGTGCGAAGACAGCATACAGGAAATAAAGACATTTAGATGCTTCGCTTGAAACTCGAGTGTCTGCTGCTGAATGAATATGCTGTCATACTTCCCTGCCGTTCTCTAGCAGCGCGTTCCTCTTTGTGCTGTTTGTTTCCGTTGAGTTAATTGTTTGCGTAGCTATTCATATTTTATATCTAATTAAATATCTGCGACAAATAGGTCCATTTACTTCAAATCTCGCACAGCAAATAGAGTGAAGCAATATTTTTTAACACGTTCAGATGCTTTCCGTTATTCCGCCAGCCACGAAATGAAAATTCAATAAATACGCACGATATAATCTCGTTAGCGTTCTTTACTTTGAAAGTTGCAGTTAATATTTTTTTGGAGCGAATGGACATAAAAGCATTAATTTTCTTGCGAATGGTATTTATGTCTTGCTTTGTTGTCGTAGACGTTTTTTTTCAAGCTCTAACGCTATGGCATTTGCATCCACAGCGTTTGGCACATGCATTCGCGCAGCTTTTTATTTTTGCAGTTGTAAAGTTCCTCTAAATTGCTGAAAAAGTCTTATCTAGGTACTCAATCGACACCTGGATAGGGCGAGGACAGTGCATAAAAAGTGGGTAAGTGTTTTTTTTTCAATATGTTCGTCGCAACTGCTACTAATTACAATACATTTTAATTTTGCAACGACAATACGTACCTCATGTGGAAACTCCACTTAAAAAAGGCTTATTTCACGAACCGGAGGAAAAACTGAAAGAATCCACAGTTGCCTACAGTATGTATCTAATAAAGAAGTTCCATATTAATTTTTGTCAACTCGCGATCTCTTAAAAACAGTGCTCATGGCTGTCGCCAGGACCCTTCATTAGAGTTTCCCTTTTTTAAATCTTACTTTTTTAAATCTTACATTTATGCAATGGAACGGGTTAGCATTCTATATTATCAGAATAATTCAGAAGAAAAAAGCATTCGCTTCTTCCCAGAAAAAATGCATGTTAAGTTGACTAGGGAATGAAAGAAAACTATTTTAAGGATGTAGTTACTTCTTTACACTATCTTTTATTTTGTTGCATTGGCAGTCCAGGCAGCCTTACTTTTGCCATATAATGCTATGGTATCTAATTGATACTGCTGGAGTATGATGCAATTTAAATTTACGAAACAAAGATTTTATTCAAGGATTTATAACAAGGACTAAACATACAATGTAACCGATTTTAAAGATTTTTTAATTAATGGTATTATATATAAGAAAGAATGGATTTGTGAGGGTATTATTTTCTGTATTTGTTATTGTTTTCCCTATTCCTACACGAGCATAGGATTGGAATCATTTTTGAGTTTACTAAATCTTTTCTTTTGCAAGTATTGCATAAACTCTGCGTTACTTCTACCTTAAATGCACTCACATCATAATTTTCTTAAACAATCCCCAAACTTTAGCTAAAATAAATATATCTGTAAAGATATTTCTCAAACTTTACTTAAAGAAACATTCTCTCGAGCATATATTTCTTTTCATAGACAGTGTTTCCGTTCCTGATTTTCATTGAAAAAAAGTAGTACAATAAAAAATTTTTCTTAAGAGCTGGATTCACTTCTAACACGGGGGTTACACGAGACAGTACTGTTAAGACAGTGAAAAATACGTATTAGCTGTCAAACTTTGTGTCTGGGAATAAGAGTCCAGACAGTTGGTAAAACAGTTGGCAAGACAATAGAGAAAATAGTACAAAATTTATATTTTATGATGAAATTTTTGTTAAAACTACGAGCATGCCAAAGTATTGTAAATTTCCAATTAATTCTATTAAATTTTATCATCTTCTGTCATTTGATATGCAAAATATCATTCTACTGTCCTAGATACTGTCTCGCCAACTGTCTACAAAAAAGTTAAGACAGTAGAGCAGACAGTAGCAGACAGCTGCAAAAGTGAGTGTGTGTAAGTAAAAATTTGTGAATGTGTTGCGACTGTCTTAACAGTACTGTCTCGTGTAACCCCCGTTTAAGAAATTTTGAAAACAGAAAATTTCTTTTTGATTACTTTTCATATTTTTATATAAAAAATATGCTTAACTTTTGAGTTGGAAACAGGCCTTAAGCTTAAAATGTACTCTTAAATATTTTTCGTTAAGGAATAGAGTATTCCATAAAAGTGTTTTCTGTACGATCCTATTCTAAGTCACTTTAGACAAGATAAGATTGACTTCTTATTAATAGTCAGTGTTAACTCCTTACCAGTTTTATTTTTTTTTTATATATCACTAGCAACGGTCCCTCGGAAAGTGTTACATCCCTTGTTTTTATAGAATTAATTTTTCCAATATCGTTTTTATTAATTTGACGATTGATGATTTGATAATATAAAAATATGATAATATAGTATAAATATATTTTCAGACCAAAATATAAAAGAACGCTTTATATTTGCTTTAATTTTAATTCATGCTTTACTTCGCTTAAAGTTCTGCAACACTAAATCAGAGATTGTTTGCAAAGTTGAGCTTAAGTTTTTCAACATTTAACAGATTAACCCAACTACTTATGATTTATTTAAAAACTTCTTTACTCTTTTAAATTTATTCACAACGCCAAGCTTTACTTATTGAAAGAACAAACACAAACTCAAAGCATTCAAGGTCATAAATATCAATAAAATTAAAATTTAAAATTCAAATCAGAATCAAACTCCTCATTCTCAATGATGCTGAACATTTTCAATCACTGCACTTTATTCATACATAAATCATGCAGAACCTACAGTCGATAGCTACGAACTTTTCTATACAACAAAAAAGATAAAAAAGAAACAAACAAAAAACTATCATTGAGAAAAACCATCAATGAAAATGTGCAAATGTGCAAGCAACTAGGAAGCAAAGATAAAGCAAAAGATATGTAAATCTGTATCTTTGACCTGCAGCACTATTGTATAGTTGAATGTTGATAGCTTGACGGGGCTTCTAAATAAGGATTGGGAAATTTTACAGCTTGGAATGTTGTATTTTATTGGACATGTCTTGAAGTATGTAGATTTTTTTTAGCTTAGTTTTTCATTTTGCTGTCAGAGTAAATGTCGTTTTTGAGTAGGAAACAGAGACTGGGCTTTAAATGGCTATTGTATATTTTAACTTTTTTATGTAGTAGCGACAGATTTTTAACCTAACCTTGATTTTTAAGGTTTTTTTCATAAAACACTGTATTGTTTGGAATCTTAAAAATAAAGAGAATTGTTTTTTTGCTAAAACAAAATTATCTCCATCATTCTACATGCATTCATCTTTCTTTCTTTAGTACGAAGTTAGCCACAGAATGGCAAACAGCATGATTTCCCAACGGAACCGAATTGGTGATACTTGTGTACTTGCGTTACATAATTAACTCAAACTATTTAAGCCTGCACTTAATTAAGGTAAGCCAAAAGCGAGCGGGGACACATAAAATACCTGTTACACACAAAATACTATTTATACCGGCAGCAAATCTTGTTTTCTTTTTTCCTTTTTGCACATTTCCTGCTTTGAAGCCTCCAGTAAACATGCTTTTCCAAATATTTGAGTATGTATATAAAGAACAACATTTCCGCTTTATTTTTTTTAAACAACTAGAGTTCACCTTCTTACTGTGTTAAGGAGAAAAATTTTGCTCTCTGCCTGAATTTAATAAAAATGAGTTTAAGGAAAAGTGTGTAACTCCTTTTGAAATATGCTTTATATTTAAATCACTGTGCATGAATCGGGAAATTTTTTTTTTAAAACAAGCTGGGAAAATAATTAGCAGACGCTTATTTTAATGACATAAACCGTTTATCAATGCTTCGTCTCCTTTTCGTGAAATTAAAGGTTCAAGGTAATGGACATGATGATGCAGTTTATGTTTAAAAAACTTTTTTATTGACCTACGCGTTTTTATGTCTTCTTGTGAAACATTAACAATTACTTGGTAATTAATTTCATAGAACAGTTGAACCCTTGACCTTGTTTGTCTTGAAAACGCAACCCTGCTATGCTGTCTGATATTATCGATTTTGAGTTTTTTTTTTTTATTTTTATACTTTAATAAAATTATATACTCTAAGCAATTTATTAAAACTTTTTAGTTTGTTAATAATACATGATTTCAATCAAAATCATACTTTATATTTTTGAATTGTATTAATTATCTTATTTTATAATTTTAAATTTGCTATAAAATTTGTTAAGGTTTAGCAATCAAATAAAAATAAATAAATAAATAAAAAAGCCAACCCTATAAATAAAAGAGCTGCTTTGACGTTTATAAGCATTATATACACTCTAACAAAAATCCACGGGAATTTACAGCAATTATTGCTGGCAACAGATATCCTACATTTAATATAGTTTTTTTTTTTCAGAGAGCCAAATTCAAAATTTTTCACGCTAGCAGAGCTGCCAAATATGGCGATATCTCGTCAAACTGGCGGTTTCAGCGACCACTTTGGCGAGAAAATTTTTGATTTGGCGAGTTGACGAAAAAGTGGCGTTATCAAAATTTTTTTTGGCGATATTTTGGCGAGATTCCCTAAAAAGAAGATCACATGCTTTTTTGTGTTTAACAACACTTTTTACATAGCAAAAATGTTTCCCATCTCTAACATTTAATTCAACAGTGCTACCAAAACATAAAATCACTTTTTACAGCTGATATTGCTTAAACTTGTTCAGTTTGAGCGCTTACATGCCAAAAAATAAGGAAGAAAGGAAGGAAGGAAGGAACGAACAAGAGGATATAGAATAGACGGAAAATTTTGCAAGCTGTGCTTTTATTTGAATAATTTTAATATACGCTGCGAAAGTTTCGAGCTTACAAAGGAGATGTTTAAAAGTTTTAACTTTAAAAATATGTACCTGAAGCTAGAAGATTATGAACTTGCCGTCAATGAAAAATTGGAAGTTTATAATGATATGCTTAAAATTTGTTAAAAACCAGAAATATATTTTGGATTTGGTATTCTCAATCAGCACGATTTTGAATAATTTTTCTCGGGGAATTGGAAAAGGGAAATTTCATATTTAAGATAAAGTTCAAGAACATTTTGAAAATTTTTAATGCAAATTTGTTTATCAACCATCAATATTCATGAGTGTTAAAAAAATGATGTCTTTATCTGCTATCTTAAAAATAAAAACTCCCTTTTACGATTTTCCGGAAAAAAGTATTGAGCTGTATACGTGGTTTTCACCCATTACTCTATTGTTTTTTTTTATAATTTTTTTAAATTTTATGAAATACATTCTAGTCGTGGTTCTTGGTTTAGTTTTTATACGATTTCTTATGTTCACATATTACCAAGAATATAGTATAATTAAATACATCAAATAAAAGCTTTAAGCTCCAGTTTCTGTAAATATGTACAAATAAATTAAATAAATTTATAACGTTATGCAAATATTATGGTTTTATTTATTTTTTTTTTAAATATTTTAAGAAAAAATTTTTTGGCGGTTAAGTTACCAACAAATGGCGAGTAGGAGTATCAAAAAACTGGCAACTCTGCACGCTTGAGAAGCGTAAAAACTTTTTCCCACAATTATTACTCTCGCATTCTCATTAAAAAACTCTCTTCTAAAATTATCTCCATCAATCTTGTCTTCGCTTATAAAAAAACGCTATAAATACTTGAAGTCTCTCAAGTTCTTTTTGAACAAAGCAACAACAACAACAACTCTTTATAGAGTCAATCACACCACTGTTGCGAACTTGGTGCTTTTTCCACCAGATTTGGTGCATTTTGAAAATTGTTGCGCAAGAACAATTAGGTTTAGTGCTTGTTGCATTTTTTAGGGCTTTTTTAATTTGCTAATTTTGGAGGCACCAAATGTGCCTTACTTTGTGCCTTAATATTTAAAGAAAATTTATCTTAAGATGTGATTTAATGGTACAAGTATATGAAAACATTAGTAATTTTTGGTGTTAGATTCGTTAAATAAGATTAATTGAAGTATTTTAAATTTGTGTAAACCTGTGAAGTAAATTCTTTTTTTACAAATAAAATATCTGGCAAATAATATAATACATATACCAATAATATATCTGAATATATATAAAATATTCTTCTTTACAAATATAATATATACAAAAAAAAAAAAATATAAAATTTTTTTACAAATAAAAAAAATAAATATTTTTTTAATTTAATTTGTAGTTTTATAGTTTTAAAAACGTAATAAATCTGATGCATTTTTAAGGAAAAAGTAGTAGGTTTGAATAAATAAGCTGTGACTAATGTACTGTAAGTTTTATACAATGTGACACTTGTTCAAATAAACACTTCGAAATCATATGACGTTAAAGAAAAGGCTTTTATTTTAGGTCAAGCGTTACCAGTGCTGCCAAAAAAGGGAATTTTCACCGTTTTGCGGGAATTTACCACGAAAAGGGAAGATCGGAATAATACTTTCAAAAACGGGGAACATTAGTTTGAAAAAGAGTAACTTCGATACAAAATAAACAACTTATGCTATGAATTTATTAACATCTTGTATTGAAATACATTTTAAAATTATCTGAGTCATCTTGAGTTTTAACTAAGCTTTATTACTATTGTTGAAATAGCCTGTTTGTTTAATTTAAATTCATTTGGTTTATCATCAGCAGTAAGCTCAAACGTAATTTTTTCTCTGTTAAGCATAATTTTATTATTTGCTTCGCAAACTATGGAAAATGGGTAAATAAAACTGAGAACTTTTAAAAGATTTCATTTCTGGAACAAAGGCGGATCATTTAGACTTTTCGCATTTGTGGATCCTATCGTTTGGAAAAACAAAACGTATCCTTCATTAACTACGTTGTTTTTGTTTGAGTGCGAAGCGTTTCGGTACTTTGTACTTAAAAAACTTCATTACTCTAATTTTTGTAAGTTAAGCCTACAAAACTATGTCAAAAGACAGAAAAAATGTCAAAAGACAGAAAAAATCGAACAAATGTAAATAAAAAAACAATTTACATAGTACCAAAGCGCTAAGCAGGGGGCTAGAGACGGGGCAAAAACATATTAAATTGGCCACTAAGTTTCGGTCATGTCCGTATGTTTTGATTTTAATATTACTTAAAAATTGAAGAAATAAATTATCTTCAAATTTAAGTATTACAATAAATTATTAAAAACTGTCCAACTACTTATAATTCCTATTATAATTTTAAGAAAACATTTTTTTCTTAAAATATCTACCTAAATATGACCATGCTATACAATGTCACGTCTTTAGTCTGACAAAACATTATACAAAACATGCTATAAAATGTCATGTCCCCAATCCGACATAACACTATACACCATTAATCATAATATAATATTAAAAACTAACTAAACTGGAAAAATAATAATATAAAAACCTGAAAAAATTATTATATAAAAAGATAAACATCCCATCTAAAATAAGTGAAAACAACAAACCTAAAAACCTAAAACTCTTGCCGTGTAGGCATAAAGGCTACCTTTAAACGTTTTACGACCACAGCCACGTGGTCTCATCAGAAGGCTTTAAAATTCTAAAAAACCTAACCGACCTCTAAAATCTGAATGCTATGCATTCGAAGTAAGCTAATCTACTGACAAACTGAAAATAAAATACATACGACACATGCATGCAGCACATGCATGCAGCACATTCAAACATACACATGTAGAGCATATCATGCAATACATATGCAGCACATTCATGCAACACATTCAAGAAAAAACCTATGGAAAAAATAAAAATCCTAACAAAAATTAGTTTAAAACCTAATAAAAACCCTGTCAAAAATAAATAAAAACCTTATAAAAAAATAAGGTTAGTAAAAAACCTGAAAACTTACATATAAAATGCATTGCTCCAACAAATCCCACCAAAAATGCTCCAAAAAACGGAACCGTTCATAGTGGAACCCGCTAGAACAATACGCCTAATAAAGGTGGATAATCTGTGTGCGAAAGGCAATAATTTTTAGTGCTAAGGAGCATCGCACTGATTCTCCTTAGCCGCCTTCTAAGTCCCCCAGAAAACCTACAAGAACAATTAAAAATGGGTAAACCCCCACTTTTCGTGTATGATTAATTTGCCTCTGTAGACAAATAATCATTTAATGTTTTCATCCATAGTCACTCACAATCATGCGGTGACTAGTGGACCAGAGGAGGATATGTAGTGAATATCGTGAGTATCGTGACTTAGAATATCGGTCACTAAGAAATATTGATTAATTAAATTTACCTACACAAGATGTGCAAAATTTTTTGGCATCATGTTTTAAGCTTAGAACTACAAACCCATTTTTATTACCTGTTAACTACAAACCGGGTCTCTTCTTCGTAAAATCTTTCTGAAATCTGACTCTTAAGTGCATTTATTTTTACCCCAAAGAGTTATAAGAAGCAAATTTAATTTTATTAAAGTTTACTTGGTGAAAAATCGATTTAAACAGCTAAAAGTACTGAAAAACGATCAAACCTTCATTTAACAAACAAAAATTTGTAACTTCATTTCAAACCAACCAATTTTCAAATCTTAAACAGGATTTTAAAGAAGAAATATAAGGCTTTAAAAAAAGAGTACCAACATCATGATTTGTCTGTCTATTTGAGACTCTGAAAATTAACTCCAAAATTCGTAATCTTATATATGGAAAGATCAAATTAAAATCCTTGCAATGTTGCTTTTCAAGAATATATTTCGGTTTCTAATATGCAAAAAGTAAAAAAAAAAGAATAGTTCAGAGTGTATAGTTGAAGGGTTTAATATGAAATTTGCAGTTACAAGTGAAATGTTCCCAAAAGTTAAAAAGCAATTTATTCCGCTCATTTTTCTTTTTCACATAGCTGTGCATGTCCTGAAAGAGCTTTTTCTGCCATAAATTTGAATAAAACTAATAAAAAAAAATCCATTAGACAACTTTACCGTAAATGTTATCTTACGCACCAAAACACATAGTGAAAATTAAAACTGCATATGTGACCCGGTAAGTTAAAAGGGACCTATGCACAGTGGCCGGAATACCCCATCTAGCGGCGCTTCAGCGAAATGTTAAAAGTCATAATATAGCAAACTTTATTATTTTTTTTGAAAACTTAAACCACAGCGGATTTTTTTGTGTTTTCTTTTTTGTTTTGTTCCCAATATTCGTACAGCTGTGAACATTCAAACTTGACACATTTTTCAGCAAAGTTAACACATGTTTTTGAGCTTGTTTCAAGTGCAATTTTGTTGAGAGGAAAAAATTAAATATTTAATTTGTTAATAAGATTTGCGATTTTACTTTAATTAAAAGGTATGTATTAAATAAAAAAAAAATCTGTTTGTGATCTGTGATTGTATGTTTTAGTGCTTAACAGTTGAAAAATAAAATGTCCTTTGTGAAAGTGTTTTTAGATATGAAATCCAATTTTGTGTGGAATAAAAGTAAGGTGGATTGGACTGGATTGGGTTCACTGTTTGCTTAATTTGTTTAAATTGGTTGTTATCTATGTCAACTTTATATATAGGCTGCTAGTTTTTGCAAACTTTTTATTTTTTTCGGTTTTTAGTTACAATGGCAGAATCTAAACGCACTCTTTTTTTAATATGGCATAGTGAACCAGTGCCAACAAACAAATTTTTAATGGTTGAAAATCATGTATTCGCTAATATCATTGATCGCTCGAAATATAGCGAAGAGCAATACCGACAAATTCAAAAACAATTAAGAAATTTTATGAGCCAACTTGTACAAAAGTGGAAAGAAAGTCATAGAGTTTTGGCAGTGTTCGAAAAGCGAAATAAGATCTGGTTGGATGAAGACATTATTTTCCCTAATCCAGCCGTTGCCCAACGTAATGAGAAACCTTTTTCAGAGTGCACAAGGAAGACTCAAATAAAAAAAATTGCATCAATTGTCAATGAAACACCGAACGAAGAGTTAATGGTAGCAACGAGCGTGAGTCTTTACAAGGCTGGAAAAAGAAGCGCTTCACAGGTTGTTTCAAAGTTACGTTCAGAATCTGGAATAGCTCCAAAAATGCTTAAATCTGTAGACTCTGAAGCAAAAACCAATATTCCGTATACACCTGAGGAAGCTTTAGCTCTTTATATTGATGGTGGATACTCAAAAATGTCAAAAAGAGATATGCAATCTGGTTCCAAAAAACGAAACGCCAATATTTATCCAAGCTACGATATTTTGGCTAAAACTAAAAGGGAGTGTTACCCCAGTGACATACACGTAACTGAACGTTCAACTGAAGTTGGCTTGCAAAGTCTCGTATACCATACTATTGCACGTATAATGCAAGGCTTTTCAACAGCTTTTGAGGATCTCATGACTGTAGGCAATAATAACGATTGCATAAAAGCAATATTTAAATGGGGCTGTGACGGTAGCAGTGGGCACTCTACTTACCGTCAACGTTTCAGTGTTTCTGATACTGGAACAATTTATGAGCATTTATTTGCTGTATATATTGTTCCTTTACAAATTAAAAAAGGACCCGCAATACTATGGCAAAATAACAGGCCTTCTTCAACTCGGTTCTGCAGACCCATTAAAATAATTTTTGAAAAAGAGTTAGCGGATTTAGTAAGGGCTGAGATAGAAAATGTAAAAAGACAAATTGCACAAATTCTGCCGACAAAATTAAGTTCTTTTGAAGTAACACACGAATTTCATTTGACCATGATCGATGGAAAAGTGTTTAATACCATAGCGTAGTCATCATCACTGGCTTGTGGAATTTGTGGTGCGACACCAAAATTGATGAACAATCTAAATTTGGTTCAACTGAGGCAGCCGCAAAACCACTTGTACGAATATGGATTGTCGATACTTCATGCTTGGATACGGTGCTTCGAGTGAATAATTCATATCGCCTACAGAATACCTATAAAAACTTGGCAAATACGTGGAGAAAATAAAGAAATTGCTGAACAAACCAAAAGAAAAATTCAACTTGAACTAAGAAAAGAATTGGGTATTTTGGTGGACATTCCAACGACGGGTTCGGGGAATACAAACACTGGGAATACAGCCAGAATGTTTTTCGAGCAGCCAACCATGGCCTCTATAGTAACTGGAGTAAAAATGGAACTTATAAAAAGGTTTGGTATAATATTGCGTACAATGGCATGTGGGTATGCAGTTAACGTAGAGGCTTTTCGCATATATGCCTGGGAAACAGCAAAAATATTTGTTTCCGAATACCCTTGGTTTTATATGCCTCAATCTGTTCATAAAATATTATTACATGGAGCAGATATTATTGACAAAGTTTCGCTACCAATAGGAATGATGTCAGAAGAGGCACTTGAGGCAAGAAATAAAGATTTTCGCACTTATAGGCTGAACCACACGCGAAAAGACACGAGATTGCACACAATGGAAGACTTACTGCACGCTCTATTGGTTTCGTCGGATCCTTTTATTACATCTAAATCTAAAAGCACCTCGAAATACTCGAAAAAACACATTGAAATAGATGCTGGGGTCAAGCAGCTTCTTTTAAATATGAATGATATAACTGGCGACCTTAATTCTGAAAGCTCCGACTTTGAATAGTTTTTTTCATTTGCACCTTAGATTCATCTAGCAGTTCCGAAACGTAATAAAACACTTTTATTACTATTATTATTACTACATTGGTTTTTTTTTTAATTATAATAAAATTTTTGTTATGAAAACAACTTAAATATATGAAGACTGTATATGGCCAAAAATAGTTATTTCAACAGAAAAAAAATAAAAACAAAATAAATAAATAAAAAAAAAATGTTTTTAATATTAAAGTTTAATATATTTTCAGCCCAAAGGAATGTGAAACAATAAATATTTTAACTTAACGATGTTTTCCTGAATAAAATAAAAAAAGTATAAAATATGAAAAAAGTTGCAACTTTCACAAAAAAAAAAAAATATAAATATATTTTTAAAAAATTTTTTTTTTTGCTTAACATTGTAGCTTAATCTGTTTTCAACTAAAAAAAAGCATTACACAAACAAACAAAATTTTTCCCTAAGCGCTATTAATTAAACGCCGCTAAATGAGCCTTTTCGGCCACTGTGCTATGGGTCGAAAAAGTCGATTTTTACTTTTTTGGTGATTCTTATAGTAGACAACACGCACTTTCTAATGCAACAAACCACAGCTTTCTAGCTGCATTAGTTTTGGCAGAAACAAGTTTCAAGCCATAAAAGCGTTCAGGCGCATCAAAATCAACTTTTTAACTTCAAAGTCGTTTTTCTCCAAAACTTATTTTCTGAGCATAGGACCCTTTTAACTTACCGGGTCACATATGATTAAAACTCAAAAGAAAGTGTTTGCAGTTAGACTCAAGTAATATGTACAAGTAATAAATATAATATATTTTTAGGCATATTTTTAATTATATTAGTAAGGTTTGTATTGTTATAGTTTTTCTTATAAAATAATATAAGAAATAAATATATATTAAAAATATATATAAATAAAACGTTTTTCCACCTTAGAAAAGGTGGAAAAACGGGAAAATGTTAAGGAAAAACGGGAAAAACTTATTAAAATTAAAAACAAAAAGGGAATGTTCTCTCAAAACCTGGCAACACTGAGCGTAACACCCGCTCGAATAGCGTAAAATATCGCTGCTGGAGCCTTTTTAGGATTCTCTGAGCAACAACACGCTGAAATAGAGTGAAAAATAGAAAAAATGTACATATTTTAGGGCTCTCTGAATTTTAAACAGAATTGAAAAACCCTCTGCTTAGCGTGACATTTTTACAAAATCGCCAATAAATGTCGTGAAATTTCACAACATTTACTTTAGTGATTTTTCAATCAATTTTTAGAGAGTAGTTTAACAAGAACAAGTAACTTTTTCAACAAAAGCTTTTATTTTTGCCAAAACAGTTTTTTTCAGCATAGTCTTCTTTTATATCAGTCCAGCGTTTTTTTATTTACTTTATCGAAAATCAAAAATAATAAGTTTTGATTAAAATTGTCACCTGCTTTTTAGATAGTGACAATTTCATTCAAAAATTTCATCAAAAAATCACAACAAACACATACAAATTTTAAAAATACTGGGTAACAACTGTCACTTTGCCAGAATATTGCTGTTCATTTTTGGATAGGTATTCCTATGCACTATTAAAAAAAATAAAAAATTATATAACAAACAGTTATAGTGCCAATAGAACCCTTCAAGACGAGGATCCCTTTGTCCATCCCCAACTCAATGGGTTAACTTTGTTCCAAAATATTCACAAGTTAGGCCCAGATTTGTGTAGAGAATTTTATTACCTTTCCAGAGGATGTTAAACGACCACAAACGGACGATAAATGGCGTAGTTATAACGATTGAAGTCGAAATCGTATCGGAAATTCGATTTCTCAAAATTTTTTACACTTCTCACCATTTTTGGAGTCAAGTTTTTTTTTTTTAACAATTCATAAAAACAAAAAAAACTTGCCCGTACAAAAAGTGGTTTTTTGTCCAAATAAGACACTTTTTTAAAAAAACTTCAGCGATCGTAAACGCATCACGAAATCCTTTCGTGGAGAGTACTATAGAATAATTAGCCAAGAAATATTTAAGAGCGAGTTTATCAGACACTTTATTTTTTTTGGATAGAGACCGACCCGGCTTAGTGCACAGTGTAATCTTCCAGGTCAGTTACTTTTCTTTTGATTTTTCACTTAACCATAAAATATCATCATCAATAAAATGTTTACTTGTTTTTTTTTCAAGTGGTTTTCTTAATGTCTATTCTTTTTGCAGTTTCAGGCCTAAAAGCACGCAACAACATTAAAACAATGCCCTTTAATTAATGCAGTCTGGACACAATAACCACTGGAAATAACTTTCGAATTGACAATAAAAACCAACACGTAACAGCGAATACCAAAAAACAAATACCATAATGTCGCTGACAGTTAAAATATTACAGTTTAAGCTGCCAAAGTCAAAATCTAATTTAATCGGACGCGTAGAGTTCAGAGGTAAGCCATACAAATATTATGTCTCACACACTTAGCAGCATTTTTTTAATACAACACATGATGAAAAGATAAAAAATTTTAATAATGCTGCAAATCATAGAAGTGAGTTAGAAGAAGCGTAGAACATGAGACATCGTCTGTGCCATAAAGTATCTCATTTTATACGCTTTAAGCTAATCTTACCTAGCGTGAAATCGTGTCTTGTTTCTTAGTGCAAAATATTGTACCTATTTGCTGTTTTTTTTTTTAAATGCATGCCTACGACAACATTTTTAATTCTCTATTCAACTGAGACAAAGATGTGAGTGTAGTAACATTTAAACAGCGATATTTAAATTTTACTTAGAGCTTATATTTTATTTGAATATAACATTTAATGGTATTTTTAAAATCCTTGAACTTTGAATAAATGTTAAGGCACATGAAAATTTTGTTAATAAAACGTCTAGTTTTTTTTTTTTGGTGGTAAGACTATAAAAAAACTATTGTAACCGATAGTCAGCTATTTTATTTACTGTGTAAAATTCAATAGTTTTGACTATTAACAGTTCACGAGAGATGTGGCAGTCGATAGTCAGCTACTTCTAGCTACCCTAGTTGCAGTTGAAATATATCTGTCGCAATCGAGTATCGACCATTGCTATGGCAGACATAACAGTTGCTATTGTATCGAAGTTGCTATTTGAGAGCAATAAATTGCAAACTGGAATTTTTTCGTGGAGCACGTGGGCATTATCGGTGTAAAACTTGCAGAAAAGAGAATATTTTAGAGCATTTAAAAAAAAAGAATAGTTATTTAGTTTGAAAAGTTTTCCGCTCTAAGAGAAAACTCACCAAATTGATAGCGATAGCATCTGCCATATCAATAATCGACACTCGAGTGCGACGTGATAAAACATCCTTTGCATTAAATCAATTTTATTATTTATTATTATTATTTATTTAGACAAATTTTTGACATTTAAGACTTAAATCTGTTACATAATGCTTATAAAAAATAGATAACAACTAATTAAATAAACTATAATAAACTAATACTGCTGAAGTAATTATAAATATATTAATTAAAAAAGTTGTTAGATTATTTTACTGAGTCATCTTATAAAACTGAATACAATTCATTTATTCCAGAATAAAAATACGAAAGAAAACTGACTCAAATATAAATAAAAATCATTAAGATAATAATGTCAAAAAATTTATATTGAAAAGGAAAAATTTTGAGAAAGATATAAAAAATTAATTTAAATTTTAATTAAGGATAGCAAGATCAGAAATAGGAGAAATAGAGTTAAGAGAAATAGGTGAAGATTAAAAGCTTAAAGTGCTTGGTGTTGAAAATGGTTTTAATGTTGCTTAGAAGTGAATTCCATACTCTTATGGCACTAACGAAAAAACAATCGGCTAGAGTTTAGGTAGTTATGCCTCGGAATAACAAGGTTCATGCTTCTGTTTGACCTACCAAAATTTATCTTTTCAAAAAGGTATCTTGGACAACGAGAGTGTATGACCTTGTGTAAGAAAATGCAATTTCTTGCTTCAAGATAGCTGAGAAATTACGGTCTTATAACTGTTTATGAAAGGGTATTATATGCTCATATCTCCGAAGACCATAAACATAGTTAACAAAATTTCTATGGTGTTAATTTTTTCTAGTCTGACATATTAGTATGCAAACATTAAATGTTGTCGTACACTTTTTTGATATTCATTTAAAAATGAAGGCAATGAAACGTGTATCATTAGAAAGGTAGATCACCATAGATGTGCCGAATCATGTTATATTTTAAATTTATGACCTCTGACCCGAAATATTAATGTTGAAAGTTTATATTAATTTTAGTAAGATGCACAAAAAAATAGTCCAAACATTTTTCGCCATCTCTTACGAATACCCTACAATAACAGCCCTATTCTGGCAAATGAACAAACAAACCAGTATTTTGAATATTTCTATGTGTTTGTTGTTTTCGAAACAAAATTTTAAGCTCAAAAATGAAAATTTCTTTAATGAAATTGTCAATAAAGCATAGTACTCTGTTCAGTTTCATGTGAAATTCCACTCAAATCTCAACATAAAAAGTGACAACTGCGAAACAAGCGTGGAAATTTTCCGCTGCGTGAAATTATTGCAACATGTTTCTGAGCAACATTTTTTCACGACAATTTAATTGTACTGCCTATTTATTTTGAAGTGAAAAGGTAGAGATCATATGAAATCTCCCAACTTATTCTCTGAGTCTTTCTGAATAATGTTGCCATAGGAATTCCTCGCAACAAACTTTAACCCTCCGTCATGCACATGTTCCGATAGTCACGTACGTAGCGCATGTATTAGCATATACAACTAAAACATGTATACTCTGATTTCGAATGTTGTAGGCATACCGGATTCGAGCACTTTGAAAAAAAAACGAGTTAGTCGGCGAATTTGGATGCGGATTTGTAGTTGGCAAGAGACTACGGCCCCGCGTCCTGCGATTCACACCTGTGAACGAACGACTTGCCATAGTCCGCATCAAGGTTAAATTTTTCAATATAAGCCTTATACGTGCGCACGCTCCGACAGAAGACAAGGACGATGAGATCAAGGAAATTTTCTACGAGCGCCTTGAAAATGCTTACGAGCGCTGCCCCCGCCACGACGTAAAAATCGTGCTTGGTGACTTCAACGCTAAGGTGGGCAAGGAAAATATTTTTGGTCCAAAAGTCGGAAAGTTCAGCCTCCACGACAACACCTCCGATAACGGAATGAGGCTGATTGACTTCGCCGCAGCACGAAACATGGTCGTAAGTAGCACTAGATTCAAGCATCTCAATATTCATAAAGCCACCTGGATGTCTCCTGATCAAAAAACAAAAAATTAAATTGATCACGTTTTGATCGACGGAAGGCACTCTTCCAGTGTATTGGATGTACGCACGATCTGTGGTGCAAACATTGACTCGGATCACTATCTTGTTGCAGCCAAGATCCGTACACGTCTGTGCGCAGCTAAGAATGCACGCAACCCTACACAGAGAAAGCTAGACGTCGACAAGCTGCAATCGAAACAGATGCCGATGCTTTCGCCACTCGACTCTCACTTCTGCTTCAAAGCACTCCTCCAATCGATGATATATGCGCGCAGTGGACACACATTTCCAACTCCATGCGTGCGGCTGCTGAAGAGGTGATTGGCTACCAACGCCCTCGCCGAAACCAGTGGTACGACCAGGAGTGTCGCGACGCCACTGCAAAGAAAGACGCCGCCTACAAAGCCACCCTGCAGTCGGTTGTAACGCGCGCTGCTAAGGAGTGATACAAAGAAAAGAGGAGGGAAGAGAGACATATTTTCAGGTGGAAAAAAAGAGGCAGAAAAGCGCGAGCAGGAGAAGATTGAGATGTTTGGTGACAGGAATGAGGCCCGAAAATTTTTTGAAAAAATAAGACGCCTTGCCGATGGTTTTAAAATCGGGGCCTCTTCCTGCAAGGATGAAAACGGGAATCTAGTGACAGATGTCCAGAGTACACTGACGTTATGGAGGGCACACTTCTCTAAGCTTCTAAATGGCGACGCTGACAACAATCCCGCCAATAGAGATGCTATTCCGGAGACCCCAATTGCGGATGACAGCGTCGAGGTTCCGCTGCCCGACTATGATGAAGTTCTGACAGCTATAGCTCGTCTTAAAAATAACAAAGCCGCGGGAGCTGATGGCTTACCTGCTGAGCTGTTTAAGAACGGAGGCGAAGCTCTACTTAAATGCATTCACGAGCTTCTATGCAGAATATGTTCGGAAGAATGCATTCCGAACGATTGGAATCTCAGTGTGCTCTGCCCAATCCACGAGAAAGGCGATCCCACTATCTGTGCCAATTACCGTGGGATAAATCTTCTTAATATCGCATATAAGGTCCTGTCGAGCGTTTTATGTGAAAGATTGAAGCCCACTGTAAACGAACTGATCGGACCTTATCAGTGTGGCTTCAGACCTGGAAAGTCCACCATCGACCAGATTTTCACGCTACGACAAATCTTGGAGAAGACTCAAGAAAAACAAGTCGACACCCACCATCTTTTTGTCGACTACAAAGCCGCCTTCGACAGCCCAATAAGGAAGTACCTGTACACCACCATGTCTGAATTTGGTATTCCTGCAAAACTAATACGACTTTGCAGGATGACACTGAGCAACACCAGCAGCGCAGTTAAAATCGGGAAGGACCTCTCCCCACCATTTATTACCAAACGAGGTTTCAGATAAGGTGATTCCTTATCGTGCGACTTTTTCAACCTAATGATGGAAAAGATCATCCGAGCTGCTGATCTGAGACGTAGGGGGCACAATATTCTACAAGAGTGTTATGCTGCTTGCGTATGCTGATGACATCGATATCATTGGCCATAATACGCGCGAAGTCAGTGCAGCATTCTCCAGATTAGAAAGAGAGTCAAGTCGAATGGGTCTGTCAGTGAATGCAGATAAGACGAAATACTTAGTGTCAACAAACAAACAGTCCCAGCGTCTTGGAACCCACATTACCGTTGACAATACCTCATTCGAGGTTGTGAAGAACTTCGTTTATCTGGGATCCAGCATTAATTCAACCAACGACATCAGCATTGAGATCAAACGAAGAATAATTCTTGACAACAGTTGTTACTTTGAGCTCAGTAGGCAATTGAGAAGCAGAGCCCTCTCTCGACGAACGAAAATCACGCTCTATAAATCGCTCATCATGCCCGTCCTACTTTACGCATCACAAACCTGGACGCTGAGCAGTTTAGATGAAAAGACTTTAGGAGCATTCGAGAGAAAGATTCTTCGCAAGATCTACGGACCAATCTGCGTCAATGGCGAGTACGGAATACGGTGAAATGATGAACTGTATGAGCTGTACGCTGACATCGACATTGTCAAGCGCATTAAAATCGAGCGGCTTCGCTGGCTTGGCCATGTTCAGCGCATGAAAGACGATGCTCCAGTGAAGAAAACATTTGATTCGGCATCCAGCGGCGGTCAACGCAGAAGAGGACGACCGCATCTTCGTTGGAAAGACCAAGTAGAGGACAAGCTGACGAAGCTTGGAATTTCCAACTGGCGCCAGCAAGCGAAAGACAGAAATGGCTGGCGCAAATTCTTAGATGAGGCCAAGACCGACATACGGTTGTAGCGCCAACTAAGTAAGTAGTAAGTAGTAGTCGGCGAATTTTTTCATCTCCCAATGTACAAAGCTGACAACTTTTTCTCTATTGTAGAGTTTCAGCACCACTTGAGCTAGTAACTACTACTGGAATCTGAAATGAAAAAGAAAAACGAGGAAAATGAGATGTAATGCAAATGTTATATCAATCAAACTTATATTTAGTGGTCTTTCAAAATACGATTCCATGGCCAAATGAGTGTTGAACTGTTTGATGATGTGAATGTTGTTCATTCAGTTTTCAATATTTGGAAGAACCAATGTATCAGCTAACGTAGTGAGAAAATTTCTTCTAGCACTATTTTTATTGAGACCATCAACTTCTTTGCAAATACAAAATGCAGCCAGTCCCATGGTGTCCAACATATTGCAGAAAAACGCAAAAGTCCATCGTCTTGTTGACCGCTTTGTAGTAAA
Organism: Dichetophora obliterata; assembly: GCA_963920525.1. Lineage (NCBI taxonomy): Eukaryota > Metazoa > Arthropoda > Insecta > Diptera > Sciomyzidae > Dichetophora > Dichetophora obliterata. Next base: position 14,321,347 of record OY986439.1, on the reverse strand, counting down.
ATGTGTAACCATTTGGTACATACAATCTTCGGCAGCTTTATTTTCATTTTAAAAGAAAATTACTTCGGGTTTCATTGCTTCCCCTTCACAATGTTTCGTATAATGAACGGTCGAAAGTAGGTTCACACATTTATTTTTTTTGGCATGTAGCTGCAAATTAATACCAAATTTTCGTGGAATCCAAAAAACGATGACAAAACAGGACGAGAACGATCCTTTCTAATTTCGTTAGGAATACATCTTTTATTGGAGCGAATGGTGGCAACAAATGCCAGACCAATTCTGGCCAAATGCTTTACTCCTTCTAAAGTAGTAAAAAGTTGTCAGCTACAATTGTACGGCCAGTATTGCTGTACGGCTTTGCGAGTTATATCAAAACATTTTCACCTTGATTCACTTTCCGTTTTTCTCCTACTTGTCGACCGGTATAGAGCTTTCCTTGCAGTGGATATTTAGATTTGGAATCGCAAGCCCACCAAATTTTGATGCCATATTTCGCTGGTTTTGATGGTATGTACTGAGTAAATTTAGTTACTCAGTTAGTTTTCAGTTGTTCATCAATTGTTATGCTGCCATGCGGACTATAGTTTTTGGCAAGACTTTCATTTAAAAAATTCCAAACGTCACGAATGGGTGCAGCTTTGTCATGGCGCAATCGTTGAGCGCGTGTTCTACCATCAAAACGAATGTATCGTACCAGTGCAGAGAATCGATTAAAAGACATGGCTGCTCTGAATATGGGTAGATTATTTGACTGCCACAAAGCTTTTGTGGTTTGCATATTATTGTGGGAATAACCAGCTGCCAAAAAAATGCCGACGAATGCGTCTAATTCAGTTGCGGTCAAATCTGTCCAAACTTTTTGTTTTTTACTGGGATTAGCTGCATTTCACTTCTCGGCTACAGCTTTTCCATGGCGATTCGTTTTAGAAATGATAATAAATGTTATATTTGGTGTGAAAAATTTTTTGAACACCTCAATTGGAACACTGTTTTGTTCCTTCGGACCAGGTCGAAAACGCAAGATATTGTGTTGACGTAAATGAACTCCAATATTTGGTTCATTTTTACACCATATAGTACCGTCCTTATCAAGAAAAGAATCTTCGGTAGCATTCTGTTCTTCAATTTCTTCATCGTCGTCACTATCGTCACTATCAAACACTTCATCTGCTTCGACAACCCAATCATTTTCGACAACTGAGGCATCGCCATCGTCTGGCATATAATTTAGATCCATATCGTCGTCAACTCCTGGGAAGTCATCAATCTCATCATTTGCAACCACTCTTTCACGCTCTAACTCATTGGCCAATGCTTCTGCTAGTCGTGTATGGAAATTCACATTACCACTACTAAATCGCGTATTATAAACAAACTGTACTTCTTCATCCATTTTTTTTTTTCAAATAAATACAAATTCTTCCGTAAATTATTGTCTGTACCTTTCAAAGTTCACTATGCAACTGAAGCGAAAAAATATAAATTCTAAAAAAAAAACCTTGTTTGTGTTTGCCTCCATTGCTGTGAGAGTGATTTGAGTAAACAAACGCAGAGAAAAATAAAAAATACCAATAAAGTAAAGTACTCTTCATACAAAATGTGTGTGTATCTGGCCAGATACATGCGCTACGTATACGATGTATAGATGAAAAAATCCACATAAATTTTGTTTGTTTTTTTTAATGTGTTTTTTAATAATATACCTAACAATATTTGTTGAGGGTACCTGGAGACTCAAACCCCTAGCTAAATTAGAAATATATATAAATCACAGTTAAATTCGTAAAATATCTGGCAGATGCATGTGCATGACGGAGGGTTAAGTCAGAAATTTCGCGCAACAAATAAATGGATGTTGCCAGCAAAATTTCACGCATACGAACAGAGTACTAGGCTTAACTTAAAAACAGTTGACAATTTTTATCAACATTTTTTATTTTTGACAACAAACACATAGAAATATTCAAAATACTGGTTAACAATTTGTTATTTTGGCAGAATAGGGCTGTAAGTATTTTTTTTATGTTGAAATTTATAACAAATAGTACATTTTTAAAATATTCCTTTATTTTGGCATCTATATTATTGTGATATCTTGAAAACAACAAATGTTCTCAGCATAACGTTTTTTTGTATGAGAACATGTTGCTTAAAAAAAACTACGTTACACGAAAACATTTTGAGTAATATTTTTTACAAATATAATGTTTAAAAATTTCCGTTATTTTGTTGCGATTTCGCATTTTAATGTCTCGCCTCAGATGGAAAAAAAAACTATTGAAAATTTAATTTTTTACTCTGCAAGAAAATATCTCCGCTATTTTCTTATTAATTTCCCTCAAATTTTCTTTGACTGAAAGTTCAATTAAGTTTCTATATTTTTATTTATTTATTTATTTTAATTTAATTATCATGTTCACATATAAGACAAAGTCTTTTAAATGCAGTAAGAAATCAAAGAATAACAACAAGTTATAACCAACAAATAAATAAAAACAAAAAAATTTTAATTTACTTATTTTAAATTAAAAAAAAAAGAAAAAAATTGTATACACGACTAAATTTAACTTTAAATTTTAAATTTAAGTTATAATCAACAAACAAATGCATTTGACTCAAGAAATTAAATTTAGTTATAAGCTTCAATTTTAACAATAAATTATAATTGAATTGAATTTAGACTTATGTATAAATTACCTTTAAGGAACTTTATCAAAATATTAAGAAGATAACATTAATAGAATAGAAAATAGAAGAAAGAAGAAAGATAGTATCAAGAAAAGTGTTGGAATATTGCATGCTTAAAGTTGTGCTTATTTCGGATACTTTTGATTCTTGAAGGTAGCGAATTCCACATTCTGATAGCGTTCACAAAAAAGAGTCTGTTAGAATTCAAAAAATTGTATACAGGGATTACAAGGTTCATATTTCTGGTCGATCTACAAAACTGTAACTTATTAAATAAGTAATTAGGAGTTTGTGTATAAATCAAGTTATGCAAAAAAATACAGTTTCTAGCATCCAAATAATTGAAAATATTGCAACCAAGTACTCGATTGCTCAAATGACTTATACGGTCAAACTTTTTAAGACCATAAACGTATCTGACAGCATTATTAAACACAAGTTGTAACTTAAGCTTTGACCTCGAATCAAGCTTACTGTATACAACTTCTGAGTAGGAAATTATTGGCATTATGAGTTGAACCACTAACTTTCTTCTAGTCTCAACAGGCACAAATGATGCAGTTCTTCTCAGGTTCCGTAGGATATAGTAAACTTTACAAACAACAGAAACTTTACAAACAACTTAAAAATCGGCATAACAAATGATTTAAGAGGGTTAAGATTAAGCTTATTAGCCTTAGCCCAATCTACTATTTTACTCATGTCTTCATTTACCTCAATACATAAATCATCAACAAGAAACAATGGAAAAATATTTATTGGTATCTTACGAGCTCTATGTTATATATTGTTTTTAAAAAGCCTTCTAAATATTCAATGTTTGCTCAAAAAATATGTCAAAAGTTGTTTTTGTATTATTTTTCCTCCTTTTTTTAAAGTCTAACACTCTTCATATGACATATCATTTATCTGCAAAAATTACTTCGTTTCGACACCAAACTCTGATTAAAACACATGGGCTGGACTTTTTTGGCGAAAATTAATTTTTTTAAAATGTTGTTTTTATATTTTTTATAAAGTAATTACAGCTACAATTTTTTTGTAAGAAGTTGAAATGAAAAAATGCAAAGTCTTTTTATATAATAAAGAAAATATTTGTATAAAAACTTTTTCATTTTTAGCTGCAAAAATATATGATAATACAAATTTAAAAAAAATTTCCACATTTTTGTATAAAAAATTTCAAGTCTTTTTGCATAATTTTGTATGGATCCGAGTTTTCGTGTTTGTTTCGAGCTCGTTTACGAGTCGGACTTTTTTATATGAAAATATATACTTTTTTTAATAAAAAGTATTTTTTTATTGTTTGTTGCTTAAAATACTTCAATTAAAATAAAAAAAAATTTCATAATTCTTTTATGAACAATTTCTAAGTCTTTTTATAAATTTTTATTATTTTATTATTATTATTATTAATTATTAATTATTAATTATTTTCTGTGAAGAAATTTGTATGAAAAAATTCTAAGTATTTTTGATCCGAGATCTCGTGTTCGTTTCAAGCTCGTTTACAAGTCCAAGATCTCGAATTCGTTTTTTCATTTCCTTGTAAAATATTTTTGAAAACATTTTTAAAAATAAATCAATTATTTCTAGTTTGCTGTTATAATTGCAAAAAAAGTTATTTATAAAAAAAGTTTACAAAAAAATTTATAAAAAAAAAATTTGGACTTTCGTAAAAAAATTTTGTATAAAAAACCTATATTTAAAAATAACTGTAAGGGTATAGGGTTCACAATACACTTAAAGTATTCACAAGGAGTGCTATCATGTCATATTGTCAGATTGTCCTAAAATTGTACAACTAAAATTTACAAGATAAATAAATGCAAATAAAAAACAACTGTTTGATTACGACACTTCAATAAACATAGCTTTCAGAGTTGTAATATATAAGTATTTTTTTTTATATGGAAAACAACAATAAAATATTTAAATAGTATAAAATCTTTGGACAATATGACATTATGACATTGATTTCATACAATATTTTAAAACGCTATATTTTTTTTCGTATTGAAGTTATATCAAAACAACTCTCTCAAAATCTTAAATATATATGTAAATTAAAAACAATGTTTGCCACGCCCACCTCCCATACTTTTATACAATACTAGTATAGCATTGAGTAGGAGTGGTCGGATACTAATAAAATTTGGTATATAAATTCAAATGGACTTTATAAGATTACTTACTAAAAATTTTACAAATCCGCGTACAACCACGCCTACCTCCCACAAAGCACAAAAATTTAAAAGGCTATAATTTTTTTCGTATTGAAGTTTTATTAAAACAAGTCACTCAAGAATCTGAAATATACGTATACATTTAAACAAAGTGCCGCGCCCACTATCTTCTTAAGTTTCCAAAATTAAACACTGCATATAACATTACTAATTTGTAAGCTTTAGATCAAGTAAGTTTTTAAAGAAGGCAACAACAGCAACAACAACTCTGTATAGAGTCAATCCCTAAGCTGACTAGACAGTCTGTTTCGGAAATCGCTACATATTCCTCTTTAGTAGTCTTTGAGTGATTAAGCTGTGATCAACTCACTGTTTAAACTAGTATATGAGTGCGCAGATTTGGAATTCATTCTTTTGAATTGTATGGCTGCTAGTTGTATGACAGTTCAAAGCAGTAGGCTATTTATAGATCACCGCCATCAACTCTATCAAGGGTTGCCATCTGTTCTAGTTGCTTCTTTACCTATTTCAATATTCATTGGTGTTCGACAGTTTGTCGAAGCTCACCATAGAAATGAAACGATTTTTTTGCTAAAATATTCATGAATTCTACAAAAGTTTTTCGTTAAAATAATGACAATAAGGTATGCATTTATAAAAAGTTGTAACAATTTACTAGTAAAAAATTTTTGTTTACTCAAAAAATTTTTGTTTACTGCTAAGTTGCATGAAAATTTAAATCAATTTTTTGCTTATTTATTTATTAAAAAAAAATTTAATTTCAAGGAAAACATTACTGGATTCTTCATAACTAAACATTTCTCTTTAAGTTTGCATGGTCTCATTATAAAAATAGTGGTCGAAAAATTAAGTTTTTTCCGCCAAAATCCCACTGTGCGCCATTTTGGGTACATTGCCGGTTGCTCAGTTTTCAAAGTCTATTAAACAGAAGAGCTCAGGCGATACTCTTTATTAAAGACATAACTGATGGCAAAATAAACTCTCCTATATTCCAAAATAAGGGATTCAAAGTTTCTCTATACTAAATATCAAAGAACAAATTTTGGCCTATTTTGGCCTAACAAAATTATGAACCTATATCTAGGTGCCTTTCCAATTGTAATTTAATAGCAAACCAATTGGATTTTAGCACAGATCACAATTTTTTTAAGAGTCTACTTTTAGAAATTCTTCAATTTTCTCACATATGAATGTACAAATTCCATAGTATATAAGTTTGTTTATAGTAAATTAATCACTTTAATGCACGGCTGCCACCTCAAATTCCCACAAAAAACCTTTTTCCCACACACAAACATTTAAAAAAAAAATCCCATCGTAATTAAAAAAAACCCACAAAAAATCCCACGTACATTCAAAATAACCACGAAAATCCCAAGTAAATAAAAAAACCACGAAAAATTCCATTTGTATTTAAAAAAACCACAATAAATCCCATTTGTATTAAAAAAACCACAAAAAATCGCTCTTCTATTAAAAATTACCACAGTCAATAATACAGACAATAAATTGTCAAAAATTAAACAAAAATTAAAAAGAACAACTAGTATATTTCGTCGTATGTGTTTTAATTAGTCTTTTAGTAATAATATTTAATAAAAAATATTTGTTTAATCCACCTTAGACCTGTATAAAGTTTACAAAAAGAGTTCCAAATTAGTTTTTAGTCTTTAAAAAGCAAAACACAATCGCAAAATTCTTATCTTTTTGACAATTATTGGTCAGCACGCACCGCATCAAAAGCAAAATTCTATTCGACTGAAAATTCGATGAACAACGAACATTTCGACATGGTGTGACGTTCAATGCTTGTTGTTCGAGAACCAGCGAAGGTTACGTCGAAAGCAACTCGTAATAAGGGTCAATCACAAATCAATTTTAAGATATACTAATTTTGTATATTGATAAAAAAAGAGAAAAATTCACTGAAACATATTTTCCCAATGCATGGAATTATGTCAAGAGTGAAAGAACTTCCTACCAAACTAAAGTAATCGAAGTCTTAACGAATTCGTTGCAAAAATCATATAGATGGGTTGAGACGATTTTAACAATGAACAAAATATGAAAAATATACACTTTTATGTATATATTTTTATACATATTTTAACTGAAAAATAAAAAGAAATCCGTCAAAACTAAAAAAATCCCACAAAACAAAAAATCCCACGTGAATTAAAAAAAAACCACACTCAACTAAACAATCCCATGGGAATTCCCATTTCCCATGGCAATTAAAAATAACCACAAATGGGATTTTTCCCACAAAGGTGGCAACCGTGCTTTATTGATGCCGTTTTTAATGAGTTTAAGATAAATATGTAATCTGTTAGGGTAATAACCCAGTAGATGGTAAATAAATAAACAATTTAAATTATTTTAACGCAAAACATATATTCTTCTTTAAACATCAAGTTTTATTAATTATCTGCGACATTAATCAAGTGTGAACTTTGACATCACCAATTATGTATTACTTACATTTTTTCACTTAAGCTTGTTACTAATGAATCCCTATTAATTTCCATCCTATTCAAAATGAGACTTTATTTAGGCGCTTTGCTATTCCTTCTTTGCTTTCATCACAAAGTTAACCAGGTAAATGTTTGCTTTTTTGTGACTTACGAACCCACGGATCAAATTGTTGTCGCTGGAAAAGAATTTAAATTAATATCTAATTTCATGCCACTCAAAAAACACTAAAGAAATTTCAATATTTCCCCCTAAGAAGTGGAAACATTCCTAGATTAAAACAGAAAACATTACATGGAATGTAGGAAGCATTTTCTTCCATTCGACACTCCATTTCTTTTTTACACACTTTAGAGAGATGTCATTAGAGGCAAACATTCCACTTCGCTGTCTTAGAAAAAAAAAGCGGAAGCATGCCTCTTACTGCTTCCTCATGCTTTCTTAAAAAAGCGGCCATGAAACACAAAATTTTGATATTTTCTGTTGTCATTGTCTCACGACAAACAAACATTTTTACATGCATTCTTAAAGAAGCATTCTTGAAAACAATGACTTTTTAATTTGCGTTGTTTGTCGTTCTCGCATTGCTACTTTTTAAACATGCATTTTTATGGAAGTGGTTTAGAAACAACATCAATTTAAAACTTTTCATAAGCTTTAAAAATGTACGAGTTGTCATTTTTTTCCATCACTTCCATATCAGCAATTCCAAACTGGCGTTGCGTATGATTTCTACGAAGAAATATTAAGAGAAAATAATGAAGATGTCTAATATTTAAAAAAGTTTTTTATTTTTTTAGTAATTAAGTGGCACTATATTAACCCTCGAGAAGGCGCGCTATGAGCATTTTGCTCACTTAATTTTTAAATGGATACAATTCATCTTTTTTATTAATATTTTTGCACGCATTATGTTGAGTAGCTTTGGTAACGGTTGTTCTCCGCGTCTTGGCAAGCTTTTGCTGAGATCAGTGCACGGTTGAGATATGCGGTTTAAAAATTACAGTAATTCCTCAATAAGCACAATGCTGACGCGCGACAATCCATGCTACTCTGCGAGGAGAGCTTTCTACAGGGTTAAGTAAAAACAATGACAACTATCGACCTAAGGATTTAAAGATATAAGCAAAAACATGTACTGGCGTTACATTGCAAAAAATGGAAGTGATTTTTGACATGGATTAAAATATTTGCAAAACTTTCTGGATTGGGAGAGACTTTTTGTATATAAATTTTTTTAGAAGGATTTGAAATAACTGAAGTTTATTTTTTAAGTAATCAAATCATCTTTTTTTTATGAGGTATGAGATTTAATCTTATTAAAACAAAAGTGAGAAAATGTATATATATGCTAACTTTGTTAAACCGCCAGAAGCGCTATTTCTGCGTTATAATTTTTTATTTTTAAACTTCCAGAAGATGGAACATATTTTTCACCGCTTGACACCGGGCTGATTTTTCAGTATATGTTCAATACGTGTTTATTTATTATTTTAATACTATTTAATTTGGGGCTCCGCACACGTTCGCTTCTATTTTATTTATTTTTGAAGTGAAAACTTCTTTAGGCGCGTTGAACGATTTTGGTAGAGGGTAAATCTTTGATTTGCGTCATTGTCTTTTTCCGAGTAACTCTCGTCATCAATACAGACAGCAAAGATAACAAGATAAGAAACTTAGAAAACATAAGCAAGCAACCATCAATAAGTTCCTATGCTGACGCATCGTTCCTTCCCCTCCCTTTGCTCCGATGCGAAACATTGGCCGCATTCAGCGCAGACAACTGTTGTGAACTGTAATGGTAGCGCTACCTTAGTTCACGATGTTTTTCTCTGAACGTGTTGCTACTCTACGCGTCAGAAGTTAGATTCAATTTAATTTTTATGTAAATTTAATTCAATTCCAAAGGTTTCTCACTTAAATTTGCTGCGTTCTTTCTGCGTTTATTAATTTAACAGCGTCAGTAACAGCATCTGACAGTTAAGCAAACATTTGTGTTCATGTAGCATAGAATTTGTTCGCTCGATTAAAAGGCGTTCGCTACTTTATCAGTTTTAGTTAGCGCTACCAAATTTGTACCATTCAGCGAATTTTTACACAACAGTTGCCAACTGTTGTCTGCGCTGAATGCGGCCATTAGCTGCATTCCCTTGGCACTAGAACAGATCAAATCTCAGTAAAACAACGCTAGTTCAACTTTATATCAATTTGTCATCACAGTCTTGAAACAGCTGTTTTAAGAACAATAACAAAAGAAAACAACAATACCAAAACGCCCATTGAGCGGTGAAACGTCAAAATAGGAAAATGAATAGTTATTTAAACTTGCCAACTATGTTCGTTTTGATAAAAAATGCTTGAAACTTGGCAGCATTTTAAGATCAGAAATAGAGCTAGAAATCGAGCTGGTTTTAATTTTTGTTTTTGTTTTGTGAATAAAATAGAGCCGCGCTCTAGATCAACGACCACGGGAATGCAGCTATTGAATGTTACTGTTTTTTCAATGTATATATAGAGCTAGCTGTAGGCTAAAATAAAATAAATTTAAATTTTTGATATTTGCTTTTTGGTTAACTGGCCGTGAAGTCTCTTTTAATGCCTCCAGTTAACATCTTGCTACCACGCAAACAAAAAACATAGCAAGCAAAGTGCTGTTTATTTTCCGCCGCCAATTCGGTTCATCCCCTCTAACGTTGCGCAACCGATGTGATACTGCCCTTCTCTGTTCGTTGTTGTAGTAGATTTGCTTGGTAATTGTTGTTGTAAATGTATTTTAGTTCTGCTACAAATCTACATATACATTCACAGAAAAACAGTAAATATCCTTCATGATTTCTTTATGAAGGAACGATTTGTTAGCAGATAAACTTATTGACAAGGTAGTGTTAGGGCTGAATGTGTTATCTTTCTAAGTGACCATAACTGTCAAACTCATCCATTTTGATGTATTTGATAATTCTTGCTTTCATATTGCATTCTCATTGGTTGCAGATTTTGAATGAAATGTCAACTTCGTTTTGACAGTTTCGGTCACCGGCTCTCTACCCTAACACTACCTTGTTTAATTTTGCCATGCTTGCTGCATTTGCTGAGCGCCTGGTAGCCAATATTCAAGAGCGTGTATTTGAGTTTCATGACCAACATAAAAACATTTGTAGTTTTATAAATGTCGCCAGCATATTCTCTGACTGGGACCATGGTATAATAAGTAATAGGTAGGAGTGACATTTCGTGTTTCGGCCATCGAATGTCAAACAAAAGAAAACAAAATAGAGAACGTGTGTCACACAAATTGGCCTCATTCAGAGGAGTCACCTGTTGTGAATGGATTATTTACTTGCAAAGGTTTCTCACTCAAATTTAAAAAAAAACAGTTGCCAACTATTGACTCCGTTGAAAGCTGCCAATGTGTGTGACACACACACTTTATATTGTTTTCTTTTGTTAGAAATTCAATGGTTGCAGCTTGTGAGATAATAAGTAGTTGTCAAGGCTACCTAATAATAATTTTATCATGAGTGGGACTGCATCGTCCAAAATTTGTTGGTTCTTATTTCAGCTACCATAAGCCTTAGTATCTTTTTTAAAAATATAATGCAATGATTAATGGCGCAAAACAGTGAAAATAATGTAAATGAAGTTCAATGAAATATATGTAAATACAAATTTTATGTATGTGTAAATTATTATGTATTTTATGTGTATATTAATTATTTCAATAAGTTTAATTTATATTTTTGTTTATGTTTTACTTTAATTTTTATATTAAAACTCATAATTTAAAATATAATGAAGTGATAAAAGATGAAAATAATGTGCATTAATGATGAACCGGATGTACGGATGAAACAAATCGGGGGCAGAAAATAAACTGCACTTTGCTTGCTATGTTTTCTATATCCCTTGTAGCAAGATCTCAAATGCAGGCATTAAAAGAGACTCCAAGACCCATCAAACAAAATATCATAAATAAAAAATAGTAAATTTATTTTATTTTAGCTACAGCTCTACACATACATTGAAAGAAAAAAATTAAATATCCTTTTTGAGGATTATTTTTCATTCAATAGTGCTCCCAGTATTTTATTTTTATATCAACAATATTCAATTTAAATGTAATAACATAGTTTGGTGTAATTATAAAATAAAAATGCTATCTGAATAAAAAATATTTTGAAAGAATTAATCAAAGGTTGAGGGGGTGAAAATATAAAATTTTTTTCCGATTAGCATGAAAATTCTTATATAGAAGTAAGGCGGTCCGTGGCAGGACAAAGTCTTCCAGGGAATACTAATATTTTACATATACACATGTTTTCGCTTCGGTCGGCAGTCCCCTCACTGCTATACTTTTTTTTTCAGGATACATATTCTCCATGGGAATTGCATAAAATTTGTTGAAAATTTTCGAAGAGTTTGAAGTTTTTTATCACCATCACTCATATTTAACACAAATTAAAATAATTTTATAGCTACCGCTTTGATAAAACCTAGTTTTACAAATAAAAATGGGCATATCAAACAGTGGCACGGAGGGCACAGCTGTCATACAAAGCAAACATCAAGTGTGGGGGTATATAAGTTTCGGATGTGCAGCAAACTAAAATCTTTACCAATTAAAATTATCATAAATTAATAATTTTTCGCCTTTGGTTAAACGAATTTTTCACCAAGTAACCAAAAAAATATTTCTTGTTCTTTAGCAAGTAGTTAATTTAACAACTACTTGTTTTAAAACCAAACAATTTTTTCTGGAAATTCCATTCTGTTTTCAATTCCGCATTATTGTACATAGTGCATACAATAATAAGAAAAAAATATGCTTTAAGAACTCTTTCCCTCTGCGCGGGTTTCCTTTGACATAATATTACAGCGATGGATAAATAGGTTTATCAAATTTATTCCTGAAAGGTACTTATTATATATACTTGCTGTAGGTGGATATACCCGCAAACCTAATGAAAATCAAAGAACTAATTGCGATAAAAAGTATATATTTCTATCAACAAGTGTTTTTGTCAAAATGAAATAACAAATGCGCTTCCGGCTTTTGCACCTAAAGAAGTGGTTCCTGAAAAAAATCAGTATTTTACCAATACTTTTGAAATGATTTCCAGAAGATGAGCTAAAAAACGCAGAAATAATTTATACTGAGTATGGAGCATTAGTGGATTATCCGGATATTTTAAAACTTGCAAATTTGTCTATATCAGAATTTTGGGTAGAAGTAAGTCAAATTAATAATGAAGTGAATGAGTTAATGTTCTCAAATATATTTCGAATTGTTCAGGTCTTGCTTTCGCTGCCGTAATCTTTCGCTTATGTTGAGAGAATTTTTTGATTCAAAATACTATTAAATCAAAATGCAGAAATAAATTACTATTAAAAACTTGTAAAGCTTTTATTCAAAGGATATATTTATTAAGATGCAACGAAAGCAGCTGTTACAGTTTTGATGTTAAAAATTTAGCCAAATATGCACTTCCAAACAATGACCTAAATGAAGATCCATTAATTGGTTAACTCTTTTTGAAACAATGCATGCACTAAAATTTTCTAGTATGCCATTTTATAGCTTTGTTTTTAGACTTAAATATTTCAATGGCCGCATTCAGCACAGACAACCGTTGTGAACTGTAATGGTAGCGCTACCTTAGTTCACGATGTTTTTCTCTGAACGTGTTGCTACTCTACGCGTCAAAAGTTTGATTCAATTTAATTTTTATGTAAATTTAATTCAATTCCAAAGGTTTCTCACTTAAATTTGCTGCGTTCTTTCTGCGTTTATTAATTTAACAGCGTCAGTAACAGCATCTGACAGTTAAGCAAACAGTTGTGTACATGTAGCATAGAATTTGTTCGCTCGATTAAAAGGAGTTCGCTACTTTATCAGTTTTAGTTAGCGCTACCAAATTTGTACCATTCAGCGAATTTTTACACAACAGTTGCCAACTGTTGTCTGCGCTGAATGCAGCCAATGAAAAGAATGAAGAATGTACCATAAGTAGCGCATAGCGCTAATTTTTTTGTTATTGTTATATATATGGATACATTGAATTTATGTTTTTAATAAAAATGTTTGGATAATTTTTGGTACATTCTGGCCCAAAAAGAAACATATCTTTTGGGAAATTAGGTACATTTTAAAATTTTCATCCCTGGTGCGCACTAGACACACGCTCTCTACACCAAACAAAACAATAGTCGTATTCACTACAGTGGCTAAGTCCTGCTAAATTGCCAAACTATACAAATTTGTAAAGTCCTGCCAAAATTTTGTATAGGAAAATAATTAGCAGCTTGTTAGCCGAACAAGCTCAGCACTCTGTTTTTGTTTAGCAGATACCATTGGCTAAGTCGGAAACGTCAATTTAATTGGCGAAGTGATGAATCGTTTTGGGAATAAGTTCTAACAAGTATCAAAGTCTGAAAACTGGCCTTTATTAATAACAAAAAATGATGTTGTAACGGGGTTGGTTGAGATTCTAAACATTTCAAAGGTTCTGAGCAGCAAATGTATAAAAAGTGTTAACGCTTTGTAATATCAAAATATAAATAAATTGTTGATTACTGAGTACTGATTACACGAGTTATTAAAGCCACAGATTTTTAGCTATAGAAGTCTGTCAGCAGATTTTGACATATCAAATTAGTACTTGATTGTAAAATGTCTTAGCAAGTCCAATCACATCAACAGCTGCTAACTTTAACAATTTGGCAGTTTAGCAGGACTTTATAAATTTTACTGAACACCATTTATAGCAAAGGCGTAGTAGCAAAGTACTTTTACAATTCAAAAGGAATATTATACCTACGATTTTGTTTTGCACTGTCGTGTTGTGCTTTTCGAATTGCACCTGCCTGATTACTCTGCCATCGTTCCATCAATTTTGCTGGGAGAATTGTGAAAATGCTCAATCAATTATTTGCTCATCTGTTACTTTTTGGCTCAAATGAACACCATTAAAAATATTATGTCTACGTTAATTGTTTTCCTGTTTTTGTAACACACTTATGAGATGACGACGAATGAATGAATTTTGTGAAAACGATGATGAGAATTAGCATCTAAGCATTAATGATGACAGAAATACAATTAAGGAAAAAAAATGTTAACAAATGATGCCTTAACTTATCTTACAGCTATATTATTGTATGAACACCGATAATTGATGGCTTACACAAATGAAAACTTTTAATGAAGTATCTTTGACTAGGCCGAACATACAGCCGCTTTTATGTGCTAAATTCTATTTGAAGTTTTGAAGGTTTTATTATATTGATGACGTCATTAGGTATGGAGAATGTATATAGTTTTCTTTTAATTTTCCCAAATTTCAAACTTAGATCACATTTAAAGTATTAAAGTATATTTAATTTATTTAATTTATATTTTAATTTATTTATTTAATTTATTTAATTTAATTTAACATATTAGTACAACAAGAATGAATTCTTTTGCTGTACAAAGGCAGTAGTTTAAGCAATAAGTATGATGTTTTGAGATATTACAATTAAAATTAAAATTTAAGAATACTTATGTAATCATAATTAATCATAAAAAAATGCAGTTTATTAAATTAAAACAACAACATCAGTAAGTTAACAAAACTTTTTTAGCGTATTAATAACTAGAAGGGGAAAAAAAAGAAAAGGAAAGAAAAAAAAAGAGAGAAGAAGAAGAAAGCAAAAAAAAAAAAAAAAAATTTAAAGTAGAGATCTGGTTTCTTATCTTATTATATATTTTTGTTTTAAGAAAAGTGATTCAAAACTGCTATATGTGTAAAATATCATTTCCATTTTATTTATTTTTGCAGAATTAATTAGGGTTTTACTTTTCTGATGACGTCATTTTGTATGGGAGATAGGATGAGTATTCATTTGATTGTATCAAATTGAGAGTGCTTATAAAAAATTAAACCTTATGACTCAACACATTAGAGTCACTATTGTAATTTTTTGTGGAAGTTGAAGTGATTTTACAGTTTTTATAAAGTCAGTTTGTCACTTTGTATGGGAGGTAGGCGTGTATTTCATTCAATTCAATTTTAACTCATAATTTGTGCGGAATTCAAAGACATTTTATCGTTTGAAAAGAGTTCCTCTGCATGAAAGGAAGGCGTAAACCACTCATTTTCAAAGTTGATTTTTTATTTATTTTTTTAATATTAGATTTTTTATTTATTTTTTAGCGTTCCCACAGAAAAGTCTACCGTGACCAAAGAATTAAAACTTATTAAAAACTTATTATTTGATGATATTTTCTAAGAGAAACATTATAAATTTTATTAATTTAAGCAATTTCTACAGCAATTCATTAACCATGATGATAAAATCGTCTGCACCATTTCACAAATGTAGTTTTTCTTTTTAGTAAATGTTTAGTAAATGCTTCGTTAACTTATTTGTTTTAGTAAAAATTTAAGGCATTGGCTTAAGATAATAAAAAAATGGTTGAGACAAGGAAAGGAGAGTATATTAGATTTGTTTCTTCATTACTAAATTACATAATTACTTAATTATCCAATTGAACTTCAATGGAAGTTTAAGTAACGTAACGCCAGTAACGATCAAAAAGCCTAATAAAAAAACCAGAGAAGATTTTTAAATGTGATCACTTGGAAAATAAACGTATTTTACTTTAAGCCCTTCTAAAAAAAAGTTGTCTACAAAAAGTCTTGCCCAATTCAGAGAGTTTTGCAAATTCTTTAATCCAAGTCAAAAATCACTTACGTTGTTTTTTGACGTAACGCCAGCACATATTTTTGCTTATATCTTAAAATTTTTAGGGTCGATTGTTGTCATTGTTTTCACTTAATATAAAACTACTTAATTACTAAGCATATATATAAAAGCCTTTTAAAAAAATTAAACATTTTGATTCTTGTTTTAATACTTATTCGAACAGATCGTCGGTAACGCCAGTTTGGAAATTCCCATATTTAAAATGCGATATATTTCAAATTCAGGCTGTAATCGTGCTTACAGATAGACAGATGTACATGAAAAAAATGACGTAACAGGGAATGCTAATGGAGATAATATATATAATTTTCCTTACCTTCCACGCCTCCTTATCGACTTTACAATCGGAGGATGTATCAAAAGCATTGCATGTGTCAAAGTCTTGATAAGAATTTATTCAAGTGGTACCTACTGTTAAAATACTTCGGTGCGTGTCCATTTTCTGAAAGTTCCATTGCTAATGGAACAAAAATATCATAAGACCCAAAAAAATTTTACTTTCAGATATTGCGCAAATCGTTTACGGTCATTTTGGAGTTATTTACGACTTAAACAGTTTTGAATAATGTGTTACCCAAACAATAACAAAATTTTTAATATATTTTGACGAAAAATCATTTATAATAATCCAAGCTTTCATACGTTTTTTTTTTATTTTTTAAAATATGCATTTTTTGAACATGCAATTTTACTCGTAAACAAAAATTCCATATAAAATTATTTTCTTATTTTGTTCCAGCGACATTATGTTTGTAATTTTGTATTTTTTGACAAAGCTTAAGTTTTCTTACGATATAACATATTGCACATTTTTGGACCACAACATGTAAAAAAAAAATAAAAACACTACTAATTTTTATTTTTCACTAGCTGAAACCCGGCGCGTTGCTGCCACTCTCCCTATTCAAACGCCCATAAAATGTTATCAGTTAAACAGCATGTCTAAATTGAGGTCAAATACTGAATTCTGAGACTGTGCGACCTATATCCACAAAGCTATTCGATATAACAAATTTGGGTTGTATAGGAAGTGCCACTCTCTCTTCATCACCGCTAATAGAATGTAATAAATTAAACTGGATGTCTACATGGAGGTCGAATACCGAATTCCAAAACTGTGCGACATATAACTCCAAAACTATTCGATAGCACAAATTTTGATTGTATGGGAGGTGCCACTCTCCTTTTCCCTACGCCCATAAAATTTTAGCAATGAAACTGCATGAGTACATTGAGGTCGAATACTGAATTTTGAGGATGAGTTACCTATAACTCTAAATCTATTCGATATCGCAAATTTGGGTTAAATTGGAGGTGTCACGCCCCCCCGACAAACCCTAAAAAATTTTATCAGTAAATCTGCAAGCGTAAATTTTGGTCGAATACTGAGTTCCGACGCTGTGCGACCTTGAACTGTAAAGCTATTCGATATCACAAATTTTCGTTGTATGGGAGGTGCCACTCCCCCTTGATCAACGCTCATAAAATGTAATCAATGAAACTGAATTCCAATACTGAATTCCAAAGCTGTGAGACCTATAACCCCAATGCTATTTGATATCTCTAATTTGGGTTAAATAGGAGGTTTCACGCCCCCTTGTCGTACGCCCATAAAATGTAATTAATGAAACTGCATGTATAAATTGGGGCCGAATACTGAATTCTGACGCTGATATTCGATATCGCAAATTTACGTTAAATGGGAGGTGCCACGCCCCTCTTACCAATGAACATAGATTGAATCAATGAAACTGCATGTGTATATTGAGGTCGAATACTGAATTTCGGCGTTGTACGACTTATAACTCTAAAACTATTTGATAGCACAAAGTTGGGTTGTATGGGAAGTGCCACTCCCCTTTGCCCTACGACGACAAAATGTAAGTATTGAAAATGCATGTATAAATTTAGGTCGAATACCGAATTCTTACGCTGTCAACCTATAACTTCAAAGCAATACGATATCGCAAATTTGGGTTGTAAGGGAGATGTCACGCCTCCCTGTCCAACGCCCATAAAATAAAACCATTAAAACTGCATGTGTAAATTGAGGTCAAAAACTAAATTCCAAAGATGAATTCCTATAACTTCAAAGCTATTCGATATCACAAATTTGGGTTGTATCGGAGGTGCCCCTCCCCCTTGTCCACTCCCATAAAATTTCATCACAGAAACGGTACGTCTAAATTGTGGTCGAATACCGAATTTCTAAGCTGTGCGACCCATAACTCTAACTAAAGCTATTCGATAACAACAATTTTTTATTTATATGTGGGAGGTAAAAGTGGGTGTGGCATTGCCCCTTAAACCATCTCGTACTCAAAGCAAAGCGTACTTACAAAATTTGAGCTCAATCGGACCAATGGTTTCGAAGTATTTTGATATTTTCTTTAAAGTAGGCGTAGATGAATTGTGACCACGCCCATTTTTTTAAAGTTAATTATAGTTATCATACGAACTTATTTACCAAATTTTAATTTCATACGACCAAAACCGTCTTAAATACAGCATTTTTATTGATTTGTGGGCGACAAAAGGGGGTGTGGTACAAAACCTGCAAAGATACACACATGCAATCTGTGGCTAAATTAATGTTATTTCTTGCCTTTGTCTAATCCCGCCAATATTTGAAGTATAGCTTAGAATATTTACACCAAACGGACACACCAAATTGTTAAAATATCGTTAACAGGTTAAAAAATAATTAATTTTTAAATTTGTATGGGAGGTACCAGGCCCCTTTGTCCAATCCCGCCCATATTTGCAGTAAAGCTCAGAACGCGTACATTAAACTGACGTACCAAATTTTGTTCAAATACCTATAAGAGGAGCAGAAATAATGGATTTTAAATTCGTAATTTTTATGGGAGGTACCACGTTCATTTGTCCAATTGCGTCCATATTTGTAGTTGAACTTAGAAACTATACACTAAGCCCTTCATATTAAATTGTATTCCGATACCAACAACAGTAGGAGAAATAGTGGATTTTGAATTTGTAATTTGTATGGGAGGTACCACGCCCCTTTGTCCAATCCCGCCCATATTTGGAGTAAAGCTTGGAACGCATACATTAAACGGATGTACCAAATTTTGTTCAAATACCTATAATAGGAGCAGAAATATCGGATTTTTAATCTGCGATTTGTATGGGAGGTACCACGCCCCTTTGTCGAATTAAGTTTTTTTTTCTATATAAACCATCTACTAAAAATTTCGAATTGAATAAAAAAAAATCAGCCTAATCGGTTCAGCCGTTCGCCCGTGATGGCATTTCATAGATGGACCGTTTTATTTTTATATATATAGATTATATATATTTTTTAAAAATATTATTTTTTGTAATGTTTTTAAAAATTTTTCTATGCCTAACAACCACTTGAGGCAAATATTGTTTTTGCTCTTATCGAATTATTAAGTTCAGTTATCATTGCTTACACTTCTCTCCACTGAATCGTTGATAACATTGAGCTGAGTGACCATTTGATATGACCACTAACATATGCGCTGTTATTAAGCCACTCAGCAGGTTGAAAAAATTTGAGCAACACTTATGGTATCTCAGTGAACAACTTATAGGACTATCATTTTTTGACAGGTCTCTAAGAGCTGACACTCACAAAAAAATGGCGGAGTCAATATAAAATAAGCCAGAAAGTGCAAAGTCGTTAAAAAAGGATTTAAGTAAACCAACATATTTAAATGTAAATTGTAATGATTTTGTTACAATCAAAACTAGATTGTTTTTCAAAAAAATTAACATTTCTACTGAGTTTTTAAAACTTGACCCTGCTGAGTGGCTTAATAACAGCGCATATGTTAGTGGTCTTCAAACGGTCACTTAGCTCAATGTTATCACCGATTAGGTATAGAAAAAATTTTAAAAATATTACAAAAAATCGTATTTAAAAAAAAATATGAAGAAAAATAAATGTTAGTAGTTTTTTTAATTTTTTTTTTAATGTTATGGTTCAAAAAAGTGCAGTATGTTATACCGTAAGGAAACTTAAGTTTTGTCCAAAAATACAAAATTACAAACGTAATGTCGCTGGAACAAAATAAGAAAAAATTTTATGTGGAAAAACGATCATTTTGGTTTACAAGTTAATTTACATTTTTAAAACTCCACCAAAAAATATCAGATGAATATTTTAAAAAATTAAAAAAAACTTATAAAAGCTAAGATTATTATTAATGATTTTTCATCAAAATATATCCCATATGTATTTTCGTTTGGGCATCACATTATTCAAAATGGTTTAAGTCGTAAATAACTCAAAAATGACCTTGAAACGATTTGCGTTATATTTAAAAATCAAATTTTTTGGGTCTTCAGATATTTTTGTTCTCATTAGGAATGGAACTTGAAAGGAATGGACGCGCACCGACGAAAAAGAGACCTATAATTCTCCTCATATTGTTTTGAACTGGTCTACTATACATACATAAATAAGCACAGAGGTTTCCTTATCTGAAGCGAAATGTGTTCCTTATTTATATAAACCAAATATCTTATTAAGAGCACTGGCTTACAGAAAAAATGTATATTCAATGCCATTACATTTTCCTTTGTATTTTAGTCCTCTAAACTCAACATTTAAATTAAGAAAATTTTTTTATAAATAGAGTTCTTAGATATGAGGCCATAACACTACTGAACCGATAATAAGCAAATAAATACTAAAAAAATATTAGTGAATAGCTTTTAAGCTTTAGTTTAATGTCTGGTTCGATCCAATAGAAAGTTCCACTCATAAAAAAATTTTATTTATGTGGTTTTCGTGTGCAAAAATGCATTGAAAAACTAATGCGGCAATAAATTTACAGCATTTATTCAATTGTACTTAAGATAAGGTGATGGATGGATATTAATCATGGTATTTATAAAAATGTATGCCTTCAGCATTTTTTTCAACACCTTTTTTTTTGACATATCCACATTAAAGATTCCTTTATACCTAAATAATTTGTTCTGAGAAACATTTCAATTTTCATTGCTAGCCACCAATGATGTTTTACCTTTATTAAGGGGGAAAACCTAAGTAAAATTTTTTCGCTAGAAAGATGCTTTAGGGTCTTAAAAATAATATACCAAGAGATAGCATCCGGTAAAAGTGCCTACATGCCCAAATTTTCCATTCTGCGATTAGAGGTATATGAAAATAGTGTACGAATTTTTAGTACTTTATTTTTTATTGCTAATTTTAAACTAGTTTTTATCGAAACCACTTTTTTGAGACGACCGGACATATAACTCGAGCACAACCAATCGATTTGAAATTTTTGCAGTATATTTAAAATATCTTTATTTATCGGCACACGTAGGATTTTTTAAAATTGCTTACGTTTTGTTTTATCAACAATTTTGTGACTTTTTTTTTGTGAAAATTGTAACTATTTTGTTGGAGCACGCACCATTTTGCGAAAAATCAATAAATCAAAGAATCCTACGTATGTCGATTGCTGTTGATGTATAAAAACGGACCAAATTCTGTTTTTTATTTCAGGTAAAAAATTAAGGACGTAAGGTGTCTAGCCATAGACCCCTTCAAAAAACTTTTTAACAAAAGAAAAACCAACTCCAAAACCACTACAAAGTAAAAAATAATTTTAAATTACTCTTCACATTATTTCTTGGTCAAATTTGTTAATTTATTTATACATATAATTAAATTGGAATTCTTATAACTATAAATTTTTTCTATTTT
Source organism: Dichetophora obliterata (assembly GCA_963920525.1). Classification (NCBI taxonomy): domain Eukaryota; kingdom Metazoa; phylum Arthropoda; class Insecta; order Diptera; family Sciomyzidae; genus Dichetophora; species Dichetophora obliterata. The sequence goes on along the minus strand of OY986439.1, from coordinate 14,299,525 downwards.
CTATTATTATCATAAATATATTAATTTCTCCATGAATATAAAACCTTTTAAGCCGGAGCGTTTATTTTATAAAAGTCTGATTATATAAGCGCCGACTTTAAAGGTTTTATATTCATGGAGAAATTAATGTATTTATTATAATAATAGAAAATAGAAAAAATTTATAGTAATAAGATTTCCAAATTAATAATATGTATAAATAAATTAACAAATTTGACCAAGAATTAATGTGAAGATAAATTTAAAAATATTTTTTACTTTTTGGTGATTTTGAAGTTGGTTTTTTTTTTGTTAAAAAGTTTTTATTTCTTCCTTTTTAGAGATTATTGTAACGAATTTTTGTACCCTAGTGTCAACATTAACTGAAAAACAGTATTTTTCTGATATTGCCACGCCCTTTTGTCCAGTAACGCCCACTTTCTTGACCGTAAATTTTCATACTTATGCCTACCCCTGTACCTAATTTCAGCATCCATTTGTCAATATAATTCAAGTTATGGCATTTTTCTAATATTGCCACGCCCTTTTCAAACAACGCTCACTTTATTGACCGTAATTTGTAATAATTGTTCCAACCCCTGTACCAATTTCCAGTACCCTAGTATCAATTTTAACTCATATACAGTATTTTTCTTATATTGCCACGCCCTTTTGTCCAACAACGCCCACTTTCTTTACAGTAAATTTTGACAATTATGCCTACCCTTGTACCTAATTTCTGTACCCTAGTGTCACTATTATTTGAGTTACAGCGTTTTTATTATATTGCCACGCCTTTTATCGAATTACGCCCAATTTTTTGACCATAATTTGTAATAACTGTTCCTAACCATGTACCAATTTCCAGTACCCTAGTGTCAATATTAACTGAGATAAGTATTTTTTATATTGACACGCCCTTTTGTTCAACAACGCCCACTTTATTCACAGTAAATTATTATAATTTTGCTTACCCTTGTATCTAATTTCAGTACCCTAGTGTCAATATTATCTGAGTTACAGAGTTTTTTAATATTGCCACGCCTTTATCAAATAACGCCCACTTTTTTGAACATAACTTTTAATAATTGTGCCAACCCTGTACTAAATTTCAGTACTCTAGTGTTAATATTATTCGATATACAAAGTGTTTCTTATATTTCACGCTCCTGTTTCGAATGCCGCCCACTTTTTTAGACAGGCACCTCCGCGTCTGATATCTCTATCTGTTGACAAAAATTGTGGCAATCGGGCAAGTACTTTAGGAGTTATCGATGTACATACATTAAAAAAAAAAAAAACCAACCAACTCCTCCTTTTTGAAGTCGGTTAAAAAATAGGCGCCATCAAATAAATGCTGCACAGCCACCATTTTATAATGAAATTTTTTAAGTGTTTACATAGGTTTTTTGCAAAAGTATCTCGTTTCGTTTGACAACTGCTTCATTGTTTTGTTTTTACTGGTTGATATTGATGATGATACACGATTTGATGATACACGATAAATGATTTGTTGTTTGACGTTTTCCTTTGGTTTTAGTGTGTTCGGTGTTTTTTATCCATTTTTCATTGAATGCATTTGAAATAGTTTGTAACAAGTTTTAGGAACGTATGCAATCTCATTAATTTATTTTAAATGAGTTGAGTTGCAACTGAGAATTTGTATGGGAAATGAGATGACTTCCTTTCTCATTTGGCTGAATGGGCTGAAATGAGTCATTTGGTAGTATAAGACTAAAAATTGGTAATTAGTTCGCACGGTTACTTTTTGCAACTTTGGCGAAAGTATGTATAAAATTTATTTTCCGAATAGCATAAAAACTCAATTACGGCAGTAAAGGGTCTGTGGCTCCTGTGTCTGCCGGAAATCAATACAAATGCTGAATAAATAATTAAATGACTGAAATCATAGATTTATGTATATAGTACATAAATTTGGAATGGTTCGAAATATGTGAAAATTTTTTCCACAGAAATTATTTTTTGAGCTGAGATCATTTTAAAATATACAATAACACTTTGAAAAAATAAAATTTTATCAAAAAAATAATATGGGGTAGCCCCTGATTTTTAACGATAGAAACTGTTTAATGAATTTTGTATCAAAATGAAGCAGTTTTCGCAGATAAATAAATTGTCACATGAAAGAGTGGAAAAAGTTGAAATTGAAAAAAAAGAAACTTGCAACAAAAATCACTTTTGGACTATTTTTTTAACCACAATTTGAATATTTTATAGGTTTTGTGAAAACAATGTAAAACATTGCATTGATGAAGTACCGTTAAATCTTTTCTCATATCTCCAAATTCACCTAATTAACCTTTTAGACAAGAGAAATTTGATGAACATCGATTTGAAAATGGCGGAGATATTTGCTGTAAATTCGAAAATTGGAATTACAATCGGTTTTAGGTGCCTACAAACAAATGCGGCACAGCCACCATTTTAAAATGAAATTTTTAAAAAACTTTATTTTATATTTCAATACTCATATTACAAAACGTATTTTCAGATTTTTTATTTACCTTTTCATTGCGCCAAAAAAAATTCCTGAAAATACGCCTATTTTTCGTGAATTACTTAGATTTCCTTCCTTAAGTTTGATAAAAACAACTCAAAAAAATCAATAAAAACCAATTGATTGTGGTCTCCTGCGAATAAGTATACAATAAATATTTTATAATATAGTGAATAGTTCAAGCGTGTAAATTAAGGTGGACTTTATTTTTAATCGAAAAAAAAACGAAGGTTTTGTGTTGCGAGATACCTCTAAAAATGACCGTCCTAAAATTAAGGATTTCATATGTTTTCGACCAATCTCACGTTTTTAGTGGAATTTCTTTTCAAATTTCCAAGTTTCGTAGACAAGCACCACCTTAGTTTAAATATTTAATAACTGAACACAAAGAAAATTGATTTTATGAATTCATAAAGTTCATTGTTACCAAAGACATATACAAATAATATGAACGATACATAAGGTCACGAATAGCACGAATATTAAATCACAAGCCAGTGTAAAAATATATGATAGCTTTTCGCATGAATGTACAAAAATTTTATTGAAGAAATATAAGAAAGTATAACATCATGACATTCCATCCGTGCTAAGATAAGTTGTGAGAAAATGCTAAGAAAGACAGACAAAGCTAAGCATAACAGCGGAAGTGAGAGGAAGAATATTTTTTCAGTAGGTATTTAACGGTTATGGAATGTTTGGTTCTGATGTGTACTGCTACCCATTTCATTTTCAATCTATATATATAAAAATAAAACGGTCCATCTATGAAATGCCATCACGGGCGGACGGCTGAACCGATTAGGCTGATTTTTTTTTTATTCAATTCGAAATTTTTAGTAGATGGTTTATATAGAAAAAAAAACTTAATTCGACAAAGGGGCGTGGTACCTCCCATACAAATCGCAGATTAAAAATCCGATATTTCTGCTCCTATTATAGGTATTTGAACAAAATTTGGTACATCCGTTTAATGTATGCGTTCCAAGCTTTACTCCAAATATGGGCGGGATTGGACAAAGGGGCGTGGTACCTCCCATACAAATTACAAATTCAAAATCCACTATTTCTCCTACTGTTGTTGGTATCGGAATACAATTTAATATGAAGGGCTTAGTGTATAGTTTCTAAGTTCAACTACAAATATGGACGCAATTGGACAAATGAACGTGGTACCTCCCATAAAAATTACGAATTTAAAATCCATTATTTCTGCTCCTCTTATAGGTATTTGAACAAAATTTGGTACGTCAGTTTAATGTACGCGTTCTGAGCTTTACTGCAAATATGGGCGGGATTGGACAAAGGGGCCTGGTACCTCCCATACAAATTTAAAAATTAATTATTTTTTAACCTGTTAACGATATTTTAACAATTTGGTGTGTCCGTTTGGTGTAAATATTCTAAGCTATACTTCAAATATTGGCGGGATTAGACAAAGGCAAGAAATAACATTAATTTAGCCACAGATTGCATGTGTGTATCTTTGCAGGTTTTGTACCACACCCCCTTTTGTCGCCCACAAATCAATAAAAATGCTGTATTTAAGACGGTTTTGGTCGTATGAAATTAAAATTTGGTAAATAAGTTCGTATGATAACTATAATTAACTTTAAAAAAATGGGCGTGGTCACAATTCATCTACGCCTACTTTAAAGAAAATATCAAAATACTTCGAAACCATTGGTCCGATTGAGCTCAAATTTTGTAAGTACGCTTTGCTTTGAGTACGAGATGGTTTAAGGGGCAATGCCACACCCACTTTTACCTCCCACATATAAATAAAAAATTGTTGTTATCGAATAGCTTTAGTTAGAGTTATGGGTCGCACAGCTTAGAAATTCGGTATTCGACCACAATTTAGACGTACCGTTTCTGTGATGAAATTTTATGGGAGTGGACAAGGGGGAGGGGCACCTCCGATACAACCCAAATTTGTGATATCGAATAGCTTTGAAGTTATAGGAATTCATCTTTGGAATTTAGTTTTTGACCTCAATTTACACATGCAGTTTTAATGGTTTTATTTTATGGGCGTTGGACAGGGAGGCGTGACATCTCCCTTACAACCCAAATTTGCGATATCGTATTGCTTTGAAGTTATAGGTTGACAGCGTAAGAATTCGGTATTCGACCTAAATTTATACATGCATTTTCAATACTTACATTTTGTCGTCGTAGGGCAAAGGGGAGTGGCACTTCCCATACAACCCAACTTTGTGCTATCAAATAGTTTTAGAGTTATAAGTCGTACAACGCCGAAATTCAGTATTCGACCTCAATATACACATGCAGTTTCATTGATTCAATCTATGTTCATTGGTAAGAGGGGCGTGGCACCTCCCATTTAACGTAAATTTGCGATATCGAATATCAGCGTCAGAATTCAGTATTCGGCCCCAATTTATACATGCAGTTTCATTAATTACATTTTATGGGCGTACGACAAGGGGGCGTGAAACCTCCTATTTAACCCAAATTAGAGATATCAAATAGCATTGGGGTTATAGGTCTCACAGCTTTGGAATTCAGTATTGGAATTCAGTTTCATTGATTACATTTTATGAGCGTTGATCAAGGGGGAGTGGCACCTCCCATACAACGAAAATTTGTGATATCGAATAGCTTTACAGTTCAAGGTCGCACAGCGTCGGAACTCAGTATTCGACCAAAATTTACGCTTGCAGATTTACTGATAAAATTTTTTAGGGTTTGTCGGGGGGGCGTGACACCTCCAATTTAACCCAAATTTGCGATATCGAATAGATTTAGAGTTATAGGTAACTCATCCTCAAAATTCAGTATTCGACCTCAATGTACTCATGCAGTTTCATTGCTAAAATTTTATGGGCGTAGGGAAAAGGAGAGTGGCACCTCCCATACAATCAAAATTTGTGCTATCGAATAGTTTTGGAGTTATATGTCGCACAGTTTTGGAATTCGGTATTCGACCTCCATGTAGACATCCAGTTTAATTTATTACATTCTATTAGCGGTGATGAAGAGAGAGTGGCACTTCCTATACAACCCAAATTTGTTATATCGAATAGCTTTGTGGATATAGGTCGCACAGTCTCAGAATTCAGTATTTGACCTCAATTTAGACATGCTGTTTAACTGATAACATTTTATGGGCGTTTGAATAGGGAGAGTGGCAGCAACGCGCCGGGTTTCAGCTAGTATTTAATAAAAATATTTATAGAGAAGGCACATGGGTAGGGCAAAGCATTTATAGAGAAAATTTAATTTATATAAATTAAACACAAATAGCATCCAGCACTGACCCCTTAAATCCTGCTTTCTATTAAACGACTTGTCAAAATATTAGCTTGTCCTTAGATGCGTAATCGAAAATATATGAATATGAATTATTATTTATATAAAAATATATAAATTTATTTTTATAAAATAAACCAAAAACCAAATACATTTTAACCAACATTGTGGCTTTAATAGCCACAACTGTTTTGTTTATTCAAGTCATTAAAAAACAAATATTGCCATATTTTGGGGGTATTTTTTTTCTTTTTTGAATCATTTTTGTAATTTCGTCCATACCATTTGCATACAAAATAAAATAAAAAGAGCTTTGATGTTAAACCACTCTTTCAAGCAAACACAGAAACACATATAGTGCATACATAAAAATATATTTTCACTCACACTGCATCAAATGTTTGTGTTTATGTTTTAAAACGAAGTACAGTGTGTTTGTTGAGTGATAAAAGCACACAAAATTAAAAACCCATGATTCCTTTGTAACAAATGAGAAATTATTTAGTAAATATCTTAATAAAAAAATGAGATTTTTAAACGTTACCTATTTAATTCCAGAAAATTAAGTATTTTCACGTATTAATAGAAGATAGAAAACTTTTTTAAATTTTGTATAGCTAAGGTACAGTCCAACCAGCGTCATCTGTTTTTAATATTCTGAATTATGAGTTTCCTCAGCCACGGTGAAATGTCACTCTAAAACGATATTTAAAATAGAAAAAAAATGTTCAAGATGTGTTTTTTTTTAAATGAAATATTCTCGAACTTGAATTATTGAAACGAAATTTTTGTCAAAATGAGCGTTTCTATTAGGGATGTCAATCCCGGGATCTCGAGATCCCGATCTTTTTTAAGACCCGAATATCCCGGGATTATTCGATTCGAATCCCGGGATTGTTGAAAACAATTTTTTTAATATCTAACAAAATTTTTCAAACTACCATCACATATATCCTTTTAACGATCAAAGATCGAGCTAACAAGCGTTGAGGCGGAGCGGTGCTTCTTCTCTGCAGGTCTTATATGCAATAAATTAAGGTCTAAGTTTAAGGATAAAATCATTAATGCTTTAATTCATAAAGATCGTATTTTGATCAAAAGAAGAAATATTTTTACTGAGCTCTGAATAGAAAGGGTATTGTATTTTTTTTTTTTACTTAAATGTATTGACATTTTTATTTTAATTTGAATGTACTATAGCATTTAATAAAAGGGATGCTTTAGGCCAAAGCGGTAAAAATTAAGGCATATTTTAGGAGATGCTTTCTAAAAAATTTTATTTCATACACAAAAAATTTAATTTGCATGTTAATCAGCATGATGATGTAATCACGCTAATCGCCTGAAAATAAATTGCTTTCGAAGAAAGACTCTTGAATGCACGAAGCGTGGAAAAGAAGTGGAAAAAATGACATTATATTTGACCATATTGTTGCGTGTGAAACCTTGAAAAATTTTCCAAAGACGCTCATTTTGGTAAAAGATGTGTAAAATTACAATACGAACAGATTAAAAAAATTTTCATTGGTCGATTATTTTGTTTTCAGTAGTGTAGCCAGTTTTGAAAAAGTTTGTTTCAAGAAAAATCATGATTAAAGTTACTCTTCTTAGTTAAATTTACTCTGGCGCACCAGGTTTTAAGCGCTTTAGAATCTATAGTATAAGGAGACTTGATTTATTGAAGGATAATTGAACAATAATCAATCTAAAAAAAAATTAATTTTAAAAAATTTTTGTTTAAATACTAGAGTTAAAACAATTTTATGTAGGCAGTTACTGCTAAAGCTTAGTATGCTGTAGGAACAAAAATTTTTAGGCATTTAATTCTATACGCGAAATTTTGGTGTAGACTCAACACTAACACACACTTACCATAACGTGTTTGTTGAATGTGTTAGTTGAACGTTATTGTTGAAAGTCAAATTTCCACGCCAATTCAAAGTACGGCCATATAAAAGCCAGCGAAATTTTGACATTTTAACTTTCCAATCATGGTTGTGAACTTGGCTGCATTGAATAATTTTTTCGGTGCAACAGCGTACTAACCAACGAAAAAAAAAATGTCGCTACCTTTCGCTATCAAATACGCGATACATTTCTTACAGAAGATTTCTTTTCGCTTGTACAGCAAGCATACTAAGCTTAAACCAAAAATATAAATTGTGAAGATATATGATTGGTGAAATTTTATGTTTGGTTGTTTTTATTTTTAATTGGTACAAATTGTGCTTCTTTTGAATATGAATTTGATACAGAGTATGTAAAGGGTGTTTTTTATAGAGTAATATAAGTTTAAATCATAACAAAACATAGCAATATATTTTTAATATCAATGAAACGGGCTTTATTGGATAGAACATTTTATGACATTATTGCTTAAATATAATTTCGGCCATGTAGCTGCCACGGCTGATGCGTACAAGGCGCAATCTGGAACACCATTTTTCACAAACTTTTCGCAGCATTCGCGGCCGTATCTCGCCGATAACTCTTTGAATGTTGATTTTCAGGTGTTCAATTGTTTGTGGTTTATCGACGTAGACAAGTGACTTTACATAACCCCAAAGAAAATAGTCCAATGTGGTGAAATCACACGACCTTGGGTGCCTATTAATGGGGCCATTTCGTGAAATTATTTTTTCGTCAAAAGTTTCCTTGAGTAAATCAATTGTAGCGCCCGCTGTGTGGCATGTGGCTCCGTCCTGTTGGAACCACATCATGTTCCTATACCGTTCACCATTGACAGTAACATTCTGACCATCATCGTTTTTGAAGACATATGGGCCAATGACTCGACCAGCCCATAAAGCGCACCAAACAGTAATTTTCTGTGGATGTAATGGTGTTTCGACAAAAGTTTGTGGATTCTCCTCACTCCAAATATGACAATTCTGTTTATTTTTGTACCCATTCAACCAAAAATGGGCTTTATCGGAAAATAAAATTTTCCATGGAAATTCAAAATCAATATCAGTTTGTGCTTCAGCCCATTCGCAGAATTGGCGGCGCATACGATGGTCGTTTGGCTTTAATTCCTGCACAAGTTGAATCTTGAAAGGTTTTAAGCCAAGATCTTTTCGTAAAATCTTCCATAAAGCGGAAGGACACAACCCCAGTTGCTGAGAACGGCGACGAATTGATTGATTAGGATCATCTTCAATGCTTTCCTGTACAGCGGCTACAGATTCTTCAGTACGCACTGTTCGGCGTATTACGGGATGCTCATTTCCAGTAACAGTAAATGTGGTCCGAAAACGATCTATTTTTCTTTGAATTAGCAGCTCAGAAGGACGATTATGCACGCCATAAAATGGACGAAGTGCACGACAAGTTTGACGAACAGAACCATTATTTTGATTAAAAATTTCCACAATTTGCACGCGTTGCTCTGGTAAAAGTCAATCCATTATAAAATTTCAAAGCAAACTAAACAAAAATCAACTGTCAACTGTTAAATTGGTGGTCAAACAAAGCAGTACTGCCAACTCAAAGTTATATCACTCTATAAAAAGCACCCTTTATTATAATAGAATAGAACTGAATGTGTTGTACTTTTCGACCAAAAAAAAATAATGAAATAAAAACTTCTTGAATTTCGGGACGATCCCGGGATCCCGGGATTATATTTTCAGATCCCGAAAATCCCGGGATCGAAAAAACTCCAAAAGTTACCATGCCTAGTTTCTATATATAAATCAAAAAGATAGAACAAAATTTTAGTAATGACAAGAGTTTTTAGATTAATGAGTATTTATTTAAACAAATAAAAAATTCTAAATTTATTAAGTTTCCTTATTTTTGGAACGAAATTAAGTGCGTAGAACTATATTTTTAGAATTTGTACTTTTTTGTATAAATAATTTAATTATTTTACTAAATAATAAATCTATGTATATAAAATGGAATGTGTGTTTGTTTATTTGTTTGTTTGTACCTTATAGGAGACCAAACCTCTGGACCGATCTTCCTGAAATTTTCACAGCATTTAACTGGGACTCTGTCATGATTAATAGGGTACTTTTTTTCGACCACGCTCACTTTTACGCCCACTTTTTTAAAATTATGTAATTGCTCCCATATAGTTTTTAACAGATTTACTTCAAATTGTATACACATTATACTCCAGGCGAGGTAGAAATAAACATTTCTTACGCCACGCCCTCTTTCACGCCCTTTTTCACGCCAAATTTAAGTTTTAAACTTTTTGTTCTCTGTACAAATTTGTTCCTTCCAACGGATTATTTTTTATTTGGTAGTATATTGCTCTTAATGCTGTTAACGTCGCCATACTACTATGAACCACGCCCACTTCACTTCCCCCTTTTTTAATTCAGATACTTACTTATACCACTAACAATGTTTGCTATACAAAATACTTTTTTGTAATATGTATTTACCTAAAGTTTTATATACTTTTTATCTACAGGTAAGGTAGACATAGATTTTTTTATTACCAAATCCCCCTTTTTCGCCCCATTTTACTTTATTTATAATTAATCTGCTTTCAATCTATATATATAAAAATGAATGTCTGTCTGTCTGTTTGTTTGTTTGTTTGTGCTTTATAGGAGGCCAAACCCTTGGACCGATCTTCCTGAAACTTTCACAGCATTTAACTATGACTATGATGGAAAGAATAATAGGCTATATGAAGTTTTTATTGGACAAAGGGGCGTGGCACTGCCCATATAACCCAAAAATTTAAATCGCCATATTTTGGGCATTTTTTGACCTACGTTGATGCTATTTGGTACATATGGTATTGGCATAATTAGGAATACGTACCAGGAAAACAGTGGGTGGGACCACGCCCCTTTTAAGGAAAATTAAAAATCGCAATATAGTCTTAACTACTGGACTGATCGTCATTAAATTTTCACAATAGGATATTCTTACGAAATAATAAATTCTTGACTATATAAAGTTGTGAGTGGAAGAAGGGGCGTGGCCTCGTCCATATAACCCAAAATTTAAAATCGTCATATCTTGGGCATTTTTTGACCAACGTCGGCAGTATTTGCTATATATGGTATTGGCATGAATAGAAATACGTACCAAAAGAAAAGTGGGCGGAACACGCCCCTTTGTTTGCGATATATTGGAGGCTGGACCTGATAAGCGATCTTAAATTTTCACAGCGTTCAGCTTTGACTCAGGAATACTTATTACATGATAATATTTTTCGACCATGCACACTTCTGCACCTACTTTTTTACTACGTTTATTAACGGCTTTACCACAAATTTAAAATACATAATAATTAAAATAATGGGGTAGCCCCATTCTCTTTCTCCCACAACTGACTGCGAAACAGCTGATTGTGTAATGGCTGCTTTTTGATTGGTCTAAAAATAAAAAGGGGGAGCATGAAGCAAATTACATGCGATTCAGTGCTGAATTCTAATTGGTTTACATCAAAAAAAGAGGCGAAGCATTGCAATAATTAAATTAAATAAATAAATTTTTGTAAATTCATATATAAATACTTTTAATTTTATTTTATACGAGGGGGTAGCGAAGCACACCGGGTTCAGCTAGTACTTTATAAATAAGACAACACATGAAAATTTTTTTTTCAAAAAATAATTTTTTTTAAATTATTTTTTTTAAAAAAACTAATATTATCTTAAGAACATCTTATGAAAATTTCCAGAAAATCGACCGAGTAATTTTTTCCCCCGTTTCTTCTCCAATTATAGCATAATGGAATTTCCAATATTGACATGATAACTTTGAATTCAATTTCTGAACGCACCTTTTCACTAATCATCAAACTGTTACTGTCAATTTATTCAGTAAACTCAACATTTTCAACATGGTAAAGTATACGAACGAACAACGTCTGCGAATTATAAAAGTTATACTACGGAAATTCGGAGTTAGTGATCGCTACTTTAAGAGCATTAACTCCAATTTTCGGTCGTAATTCTCGCCCTAGTAGACAGGCAAAACCAATTTAAGTACAAAAATTTGAGTCTACTTATTCGTTGCGTGATGTTGCCGTGCTAGTGAGACAACCGGTTGGTCGAAGTGTCGAAAATATCGCTGCCTTGCAGGCGTCCATAGCAAACGATCCAAAACAGTCAATTCCACGGCGTTCTCAAGAATTGGGCATCGCCCAGACCATTTTATGGCAAATTTTGCGTAAGGATCTTGGTTTACACGCATACAAGATCAAGCTGACTCAAGAATTGGCCGATGGACCATTTGAAGCGACGTACGTTCTGCGATTGGGCTCTGGAAAAGATGCGCCAAGATGATTAATTTCATAGCAAAATCATTTTTAGTGACGAAGCTCATTTTTGGCTCAATGGGTTCGTCAATATGCAAAATATGCGTTATTGTTCGGGTGAAAATCCACATGTGCTTCATAAATCACCACTTCATCCACAAAAAATAACTGTTTGGTGCGGTTTGCATGCCGGTGGCGTGGTTGGACCATATTTTTCAGTCGACGATAACGATCGTAACGTTACTGTGAATGGCCATCGTTATCGCGCCATGATTTCCGATTATTTTTGGCCCAAATCGGAAGATATGGACTTGGACGACATGTGGTTCCAACAGGACGGTGCCTCAAGCCACACAGCACACATTACAATCGATTTATTGAAGAGTAAATTTGATGAGCGTGCTACCTCAAGAAATGGGCCAGTCGATTGGTCGCCTCTAGACTATTTTCTTTGAGCCTACGTCAGGTCATTGGGTTATGCCACCAAGCCGACGACGTTGGAAGAGCTCAGAGCCAACATTGAACGTGAGATAGCGGCCGAAATGTGTGGCCGAGTCATCGAAAATTGGGTCCAACGGATCGACCGCTGCATACGTGCCCGCGTTGGCCATATGAATGAAGTCGAGTTCCATTCATAAATGTTTTGATTGTACTTCAAGCCGATAATAAAGTTTTTGAAATATCTCAAATGGTTTCCGTTTTATTTAAAAAAACAGTTGATAAACAATATTGCTGCAAATAAACAATTATTTTACGCTGGGATTCTGTGGTTTTCTTTCTGTTTGTTACAGAAAGAAAAATTAATTGAATTTTTTAGGGCAAAAAATTATTATTTATTTTATTAGATTTAAAAATGAGTACAAATAAGAACAAGTTCTTTTCCAGTACAATGGATAACATTATATACAACCAACCAAATATGGAATAACAACAAATAGAAATCATAAAGTTTAAAAATAATTCCAGATTATAACAGAAAATCATTTAAAATCTAATAATAGCAATTGTCACGATTGCGAATTGATGCAAAGGCAGCCTCCAGACCACGAGATCATTCGGATGCTTTGCTTAAAGCTCAAGTGTCAGCTGCTGCATGAATTTTTGTAGTTTCCATACTTCTCTGACCTTCTCTAGCAGTGCTGTTTGTTCCTTTTAGTTTATTGTATTCTTTTCTCTACTGTGGAGCAATCAGTATTGCCAGTAGCAAGTTTTATTACAGTAAATTTTTAAAGTAACCTGAACTAAAATTTGCATGAAAGTTAATCTTGAAAGCGACCTAAATTAGTAAACAAACTATTATTGAAAGTTTATCGGTAAAATAACAACAATGTTTTGCTTTCAATGAACATTCCTTATCCCTTCAAGACAAGCGTAACCAAAGCTCCAACGCAATTCAAAAATGTTGGATGAAAGCCAACACAAACTTGTTTTTTTTTTTAAGAATGTGAGAAAGTGCAGGTTTAGCAAATGTCACGAGCTGAGCTAAGTTGTGTAAGATAGAAAGAGATCCTTCTGACAACTGCTGTAAAGAAGCGACTTGTGCTGCAAAGTTTTATTAAACTATTTTATAGAAAAAGCCCAGAAAAATGTGTATTCAACCCAAATGTATGGAGTTTTTCAAAACGAGCAGGTATTTATTAATAAAACAAATTTTGTACAACTGTTAACTTGTCAAAGAATGGCTAAAATTTTAGGTTATGTTGTGTAGTCGAACTTATAAAAACACTTCAGTATTTAATTTTGATTCATTTAATTAAATACCTCTAATTTCGGGTGTAAGAACTGCGAAATTTCTACAAGAACTTGGTGCCAAAATCTGTTTAGAAAAGTCCAAGAAAGGCGTAGAATATGATTTGATCAAAATTATAGGTGCCTGTGATATTTATCAAAAGCGGCGAATATTGACAATTTAAAATTATGTTACATTTAAATTAAAATCGGTTATATAGTAGATACAGTAAAACTGAAAATAAAAATAAGTTTAATACATAAAAGAGTTTGCTTAACCCTTGAATTCTATCCTATGAAAATACCCGTAAATGAAACTCACAATTATAAGGACTCAAGTGTATAAATCTTAAAAAATTTTAAATTCGAAATTGGTTAAACCTTTTTCATTAGTTATAAATAGTTTTTTATTAATTTCATTCACTAATTCTATGCTTAGAATAATTTTTAATGTAGTGCTACCACCCTACTAGTGAAATCACACGTACACGTTAGTTTAGTCACATTTTTCACATCACCATCCTAAAACTAATAGAAACTTTATTCTGCAAACTTACTTAAGTTTTTTACAGCATAAGTGTTTAGTAATATTTTATTTTAAGGCTTTTTTCTTTATTTTTTTATGTACTTGTTTGCGTTTTTTATGTCACTTATGTCAGTTTTTAGGTCATAAAAGTACGAGCCCCGGTTATTTATATATTTTTTCTATGATATGCAACTGTTTTATTGTTTCTATAATACAAATATTTTTAGTACATAATAAGAAATAATAAAACAACATTTTAGATACAATATAAATATCTTGTAAAAAAAAAATTATATTAAATATTTTATAAGAATATTTAATAAAATGTTCGTTTCATTAACCACATAACTCATTATATTTTATTATATATTTTATCTTTGAGCGATGAATATTAAAGGCTGAAAGTTAAGTTGTTTGTGTCAGTTCCTCAAAATAATCCTTGGTTGCAATAGCATTTATGAAGATTCCTCAAATATTTCGATTCGAGTGATAGCCATTCGTGTGATGGAATGGTCAAAATATTGGTTGGTGTAATAGTTTTAAGAAATAAGCTGCCAGAAATTATATGGCGGAAAAAACTCTTCCTATCTGCATCAACAATTGAAATATATGCAATCGCATAAAAGACAATGCTTTTTTTCATTCATATTTTTGATATATTTTATTTAAAAATATTAATACAAAACTTACTTAATCTAAAGCTCGCAATTTAACTCATGGGATTTATACAAAACTTTTAAAATTAAAATATCTTCATAAATTGTATTTTGTTTTGTAATTTTTTACAATATTTTTCAGTATGTGCTTATTTTATAATTAATATTTTAGTTTTAATATATATCAATACACGTAATTCTGACCAGGAATCAATCAATCAATTGCAGCCACTCAAAACCTTCCCAACGATATCTTGAAAGTGAAAATAGCATTTGAAATAATTATGTTTTTTTGTATGTAATTAAAAATAAATAATAAGTAATTAAATAATTAATAAATGCACGGAAAACAACATTTTCATTAATCTGAATGCAAAAATAGAATGTTTGTTGATGCTGATTGGAAGAACTTTTTCATAACTATTATTTCTGATCGTTTTTTTTTAAACTACCACACCAGCCAATATTATTACAAAAAACTTGATTTTTAGAAGTGATTTTAAACCATTCCAGCTCACGGATGGCTATCGCTACAGCCGAAATATTTGGGGAATCATCTGTACTATTATATAAAATTCCTGACTACCTTTTATATGACATAGCATTCTTTTGCAAAAAATCGTCCAGTTTTGGCAAAAATTGTTAAACTGTTTTTGTCTTTTTTTTTGCCCTATGATTTTTTGGGCAAAATTTATTTATACCAAAATGTTGTTTTTATATTGTATTTAATGTCTCAAAAAAAAAATTTACATGAAAAAATAAGCCCAATATCTCTTTCCAATCAATTGTTATGGCTTCAAACAAATTTTTTTATACCATTGGCTATATTAGTAAAAGTAATTTTCATATTAATCGTATTCGATTCTTGCTATCCACCTCGCAGTCGAATTAGCACAGAAGTTGATTGTTGACATATTTTTTCCCCAACTTGTGCAATAATAACTCTAATTAAAACCTTATTTAATAATATTGCAATTTTTTGTGTCTGGTAACAACATTCGCAGAATAAAAAAAAAATGCAACACTACAACTTATATTTTTCCTTTGTGCGAATGAGCATAAAAGCATGGATTTTCCTTGCTTTTGGCGATTGTTCCTCATGTCTTGCCTTGTTTGACATTCTTGTGTCGCAGACCTTCGTAATCGCTAGCGCTCACACTCTAAGCATTCGTATCAACAGCGATTGGTACATGCCATGGCAGAATTAGAGAAGGTATATGCATTTTGGATAGGGAGACTGCCGCAACTGTCAAAAAGAAGTTGACAGCTCATACAAAATCTGAAAACGATGAGAATGCGATAAGAAAGCGAAAATAGGCAAGAATAGCAAAATGCTTGAGTTTGACAATTCTGGCTATGAGAAAGAGAGCGCAGTCTGAAATGCATATACCTTCTCTAATTCTGCCATGGTACATGCATTTGCGCAATAATTTAAATGCAGGAAGCTGTTCTCTGATATGCATAACTAACTTTGTCAAATGCCTTGGAGAAATCCAGCAGGCAAATTAGAGACAATGATCCAACATCATATTCGGGTCGGATGTCATCGAATTAACCACGCCATATTTTTTAATCATTATTATTATTAATTTGAACAGGAATATTTTGATATGTATTATGTTTTTCTTTTTGTAAATATTTTCGTTGGTTTTGTTTTACCATATTTTTTTTTGATAGTTTTTGTTAAATAATTTTTATTTGGTTTTTGTAACTAAATTAATTTTTTTTTTATGGTTTCTCTTAAATATCTTTACAAATTTATTTTTCTTTTGTTTTTTAATGAATATTACTTTAATTTAAAAGTAAGTAAACTGTTGTTGATGAAAAAGTTTAAATAGGTGCAATTTTTTCTTAATGCCACTTTGGTCTACGTGTATGGTTCGCACCAAAATACTTTTGAAATGGCGTTTCAAAGTCCGGTTTGAAGTGGATTTTTTTAACGTTAGAAAATGTCCTTTTGTACGTAAGATCCATGATAAAGAAATATGTTTTTGGGATTGCCATTTTTATGCAAATTTGTGGTGAAAAATTCAGAAATTCCTAGCAAACGGTTTTTTAAAAAAATGACTTGAAACTTCGATTTACTCAAAATGTGTTTTTTGCACGTAGACCACATGAATCCCCGAACGACGATATGTATACATATAAGTCTCCTACTTGTACTATTCAATTGTACAGTTGTCTGTGTGCTATGATTTCACAAGTTAACCTTCGGTTTTTATTCATTCGTAAACTTTATGGGTTGGATTTATAAGCCCATATATTTTTTAACTTTTTGGGTTTGCTTTTTCAAACCAAAAGTTTTAAATTCATGAATTTTTGTAAGTAATCCTTGACAAATTTTAAAAGTCAACTCTTTTAAGTTTAAAGAATGAGTCATAAACCCAAAAAAAGTTTTCAATTTAAACTCAAATTATTGACCGTGCAGTTAACTTTTTCTATTTTTGTCCCTTCTTTGTATGGGTTCAATGCACTGTGTAAAGTTGTATTTTTTTCATGGAGAAAGTCATTGTCAATTGTAGTGCTTTTATGTGTTCCGGTATAAAATGTTCTGAGGATAGCTTTTGTACGCAAAGCTATTGTATTGTTTATAAATATCAAATATACGGTAACATTTTACATGACAACTCTTACATAATATACGTAAAAAAATCAACGTGTTTTAAAATTTATCAATGGTCATAATTTTTAAATTTTTTTAGTGTTAACAAAAATTTTAACAGATTTGTGGTTTTTTTGACGACAAGTTGTTGTTAGCCTTAAAAGCTCACAAAACACAAAAGTTTTAAAAAAAATAACTAAGTGCAACTTGTTCAAAGCAACAATATATGTTTTAATTGTTTTGAGAAAAATTACGACAATTGTTCTCAATTTAAAACATATGGATTTTTTCAGTGAACATACATGTATTGCATATGCAAAAATTAATAAACAGAAAAGCATGGGTACAACAAAAAATGCCGAATCGCAAAAAATAAAAACATAAAAAGGAAGGGCAACGTGTGACAGCTGTAAATATTTTTGGCCTTAAGAATTTTTGTGGATTTTTTATCCAGTAGAAATTGAGGAATACTAACAAATTTTTATTAAATAAAATCTACCTGAACTTTAAAATGTTTTCGAATTTAATTAACCTTTAATATGTGTACATTTATTTGTTTACACAACTAGTATAAATTTGAAATTTTTTATTTTTTAATCTCTAACATAAATTTGATTTTGTCTTTATTTATTTTAGGCGTTTCTCACATAACATCAGAACTTAGTCCGGGGACCAATGTTGTCGAGGTTAATCAGGTAAGTTTTCAGTGAAATTAGCTTCTTTACTTTTGATAACTTTTGCTTTCGTTTTTATTGCAACTTAATCTTTGCTAGTTCAAATGGAATAATTAAATAGCAGCAAAAGTTTTGCACAATTTTGCTTAAAGTTTTCTCTGGCAAACCTTTACAAATAATAAACGAGCATTATTAAAAAACCCAACGAGCTGGAAACCCTTGAAAACTTTACTGAATAAACGTAGCAACAACAGCATAAAAACAAACAAATCTGATGCATTTGCATTTGTGCGAGTGTTTGAATTTGTTCAAATATTTGTTAAATGTGCACACAACTAAGAATTTCCAATTCCAGTTTTGCTTGAATATAAAATAAAAGAAAAATAAACTAATACAAATGTATCTGTGCGATAGATTGCGTTTAAATGCCTAAATTTAAAGATGAAAAAATAGTTTTGTTTTGTATAAAGTCCTTTGTGATATACATGCGTGTGTGAGTGGCAATATCAATAACACAGTGTGTAATTTTTTAAGTCATGGCAAAATAACCATATACGGACATCACTACATGATAAAAGATCAAAAAAAAAAACCCATGTCTCCCAGTTTTGCCCAAAGTCCTCCAGGTTTTTTTTATGGGCCCCCAAAGATGTGCTCTTGTCATAAAGAACAAAAATTGTGAACATATGAAATAAAAAACTTCATCTTCAAGGTCAAAATCGCAAAAAACTTTAAAAAATTCAATTTGTTTTACCTTTTTTCCCCTGTTCAGGTCCATGGGTAGCAATCCGTTCAAAATTCAAGGAAATAATCAACTACAAAAATAAACCCAAGATCTCAATAAACAACTTTTTAGAACATATGAACTTCCTAGGAATGTTTCCCGTAAGTGAAAAGGCATGTTGTAGCTTTCATTGTTATACTATTACTTATATTATTAATCTTAGTTCTTAGGTGGTATGGGTTGACATTTAGAGTTAGGGTTGTAACAAAGAGTAGTAGCATAGATATTTAGTAATAATGATTCAGTGTTGTAGGGATTAGTAGTCTCAGCAGGGATGGCACTACAATACTATGCTATCTATAACAAAAAATATAAAAATAAATATTCGTATTATGTTTATAATGTTGATGGCCCTGGACTTGCAAATCGCACTCTCTTAAGTTGTGGATCCAAACTTTTGTTCCTCTCAGCATATCGATTTAGACCACATGTGTAATTTAAGCATGCATAGCAACTGGTTTCATCATGATCACCTGGCAGATTAATCCAGTTTACTGGCTTACAATACTTCATACTATGTTTGCCTCCACTCAACCATGCCATGAGATTGTTATAACATTGGCGACTCACTGTATTAGGTGTGTAATTTTCACCGATCAAGTCTACTTCGTCGAAAAACAACTTATATGCTTTCTTAGTTGACTAGTTAAAAATTTTTTTCATTTGTTGTAGAACTTTTTTTTCTGATTTCATGACCGCAAACGTAGCAAAATAAATCAATATTTTCACACTGCATATTGAAATTGTCAATGTTGTGTGCGAATTATGCTGTAGCACTTTCACTTTTTTACTTTCACTTTATAACTTTCACCGATGAGCTCTCGTTAACGTCGAGCTGTGTAATGCCTCGATGTGAGCGTCGTGTCGCTTTTATATTGTGTGCTGCGTCCCTTGTTGCGTGTGCTGAGCTTACTGCATTGCCTGTGCTGCTGCGGTCGGTGCGTGATCGCGTGATACCTAAGCGCTACCTAAACAGTGTTAACCCTTGCACAAACACATGGTTCTGGCCAGGCATATTTCATTTTTTAGCGTTAATTAAACATACAAGACATTAAACATGATAAGAGCTACAATGTGAATTCAATGCAGATGTTTGCTTCCAGGTAGTTTCTTGATAGAAGTTTTTTTGATTTTATATGTTCAGAATTTCATTTTTATGACAAGAGTTAAAATGTGTTTCCAGGTATTTTTTTTTATATTTTGGGTTGTTTTTATGTGAATTCAATGCAGATGTTTGCTTCCAGGTAGTTGTTTGACAGTTTGGGCACGGGAACTCACCCACCAGCTTGAGAATTTTTATAAGAATGCACTTACTATCAGTGAAGATACAGTGTACTCACACACTTGGCCTCCTCACTGACAATTATTTACGTTCAATGTTTTGAAATCAACCTTTTTTTTAAGAAAACGCTTATTTTCTTACACTTCAATTGTTTTTTTACTAGGGCTGTTTTTTGAGAAAACCAGATTTTCTATTAAAAAAGTAAGGTTAAAAAATCTTTTTTTTTAATTTGCCCAATGAGTTAATAAAAATTAACATATTTATAAACAGATTTATAGCGTTTTAAAGGCCATCTCAACGATACCCATCTCAACCAGATCGGATAAGAAATGGGTGAGATATAAGCGTTTATATAAGCTATAAAGGCCTATATCTCAAGAAGTTGGATCGGCCTCATTTAAAAAACTTTGGGATTTTAATCAGCGCTGTAAGCCCTACCAAGCCAAAGAAAATTGGCCATTTTTGCTCATTTGGGCCATTTTTTGCTCATTTTTTAAAGTTTTTTGCGATTTTGACCTTGAATATGAAGTTTTTTTTTAATTTAAGGCTACAACTTTGGCTTAGAGAGTAAATCAAAATTCCTAACGGTTTGCAAGATATGAGCTTGAGAAAATGATAATTTTTTTGCAAAAATGACACCGAGGCCTCACATCTTTGGGGGCTCATAAAAAAAACCTGGAGGAATTTGGGCAAAACTGGGAGATAGGGGTCTTTTTTTTTGTCTTTTATCACGTAGTGGTGTCCATATATGGTTATTTTTTTCGTGTTGCACTGTGTAATTGAAAGATT
This sequence comes from Dichetophora obliterata, assembly GCA_963920525.1. Classification (NCBI taxonomy): domain Eukaryota; kingdom Metazoa; phylum Arthropoda; class Insecta; order Diptera; family Sciomyzidae; genus Dichetophora; species Dichetophora obliterata. Next base: position 14,278,479 of record OY986439.1, on the reverse strand, counting down.
ATACTAAAATCGCTTTAAATACTAACTGTTTAATGTTATGCCATTTTGAATAGATCCATAGCAAACACGCAATTATTTGTTAAGCATAGATTAGTGTTGTAATCATTTGCGCTTTCTGAAACCATATCCGGTTTCGTCATAATTGAAGAGTAGGAAATATTTAACCTCTTTGAGCCTGTGGGAATACATACGTTTGTTTGGAAGTTTTCTTTTTACTAAACGCAACATACATAGAGTCAACATCAAGTTCAATTGATAAAACACATAAAATATTGTTTCATTGGTACTTAGTTACATGCTATAAAGGCCTAACGGGACATATACGCCCTGCCCTGTCTTAAAAACAAATGGGGATGGATTTACCACCGCACAAAGTGCAATTGTTTTCAATTTTAGAAGGACTTTTGTCCCACAAAAAGTTCCAGAAAATTTTGTTTGAAAGTAATAAATTTATCAAAATAAAAACAAGACTGCTCCTTACTGTACCTATTGCACAGAAAATACACTGCAAGACGCGCCGCACGTTCTTTATGTGTGCCCCATGTTCCAGAACGCCAGACTTGAGGTTTCGGCATGTCTCGGAGCAAAATTTAGTTTCTGTTATGTTAAAGAGCGAAAAGAACTGCTCGGTGGTAAGAACCCTGGCTAGACAAATAACCGATGAGCTGCCAAGAGTTTAGCGAGCGCAAGACAGATGAGGTAGAGGTTGTTGACCCCACGACCATTCCACCGTAAATCTGGACAGTAGCAAAACCGATTCCAGCTTAGTACTGTTCCCAAGACCCGCGAAGCCATGCTTTACGGCAGATCCACGGGGTTCTACAGAGTCGAAAATTCAATACAGAGGTTTTGGTATACGGTTAAAAATTTTGGACTACTTTTAAATCCAAACTTTTGTTTAAAGGAATTTTTAATCCAAAACGTACTATTTTTTTATTCCAACATTAGTTTCATTTAGCTGGGTCTCAAACCCACGTTCCAGAAAAGAACTTACTTGCATTCGTAATCATGCAAACTAAGCAAACTATAGGGGTATTCACGATTCAGTGCACTTGCCAGTGCAGTTGAGGACTTGAGGATTTGTGCAGTTGAGCAGTTAGGTTTTCGTGAACACACTTCCATCGCTATTATAAAGTTGTCAACATTTTTCAAAGCACACAAGTGCAAAACTGCTCAAGTCATCAAGTCCTCAACTGCACAGGGAAGTGCACTGTATCGTGAATACCCCTTATGTCAACAACTGAGATGGACGAGTGGATAAGGTGTTTGAGCAGCACAACAGAGGACGTGTGTTCAAATCACGAACTGGTCAGAATATTTTTTTATTTTACTTAAATTTAGCTGGGTCTCGAACCCACGTTTCTGCTCGCTTGTTTACTTACTGTAAGCTTACTTGCATTCGTTATGGTGCAAAATAAGCGTAACTTTTTTAACAACTGAGATGGACGAGTAGATAAGGTGTTGGACCAGCACAACAGATGACGTGTGTTCAAATCATGAACTGGTCAGAAAAGTTTTTTATTAATTGATATTTATACTGCTTTTTTTAACTTTTTGCGGATTAAAAACTTATCTTTTTTGGATTGAAAAATTTTAAACTTTTCCTTGAATTAAGAAGTAATTTTTTTTGGTGTTGTCCTGTATGTAATCCAAAAAAGTTTAACATTTAGTCCAAGATTTTTAACCGTTTACCACGACGTATCATTTAGGTTAAGTGCGTAAGAAGCGTACACTCCGTAGATAGAAAGACTCCCACCTGCACGGTGGGGCCTTTTGAAGGTTCCCCCTTAGTGAAAAAATACCCACATACATATGTACATTAGATGGGTTTTGGGTTCAAAAATGGTACCCTTGTTATTTTGATGACAAAAACAGTAAAATAATTTTTGCGCTTAACAGAAGAATTTTTGCAAATAAGTGCTATTTCATATGAAAGGAAGTCAGATGTGCAATTTTTACTTGATTTCATTTTTAAAAACAAAAACAATTTTTTAGTAATTTTTTGAGTAAAAAGTCAATATTTTGGACCTTTTTTGACAAAATCATAAAACATATATCGTCGCCCTAATTCTAATAAGATGTATGTAAAAATTGAATAAAGTAACGTTTATTAGCGGTTTAGGAAGATTGGTCAAAACTACATCTATGTCCTTTTTTAGTTTTTAAAGTTTGTATGAAAAAAAGGGAGGTAGAACGTTTGAAACAATACATTATCGTATGAACTTCATACAAATAATAAACAGTTTTCTTTGCCTTCTGAACAATAGATAATTTTGACTTAAGTCGTATTAGAATCAGGCCGACGATATACCCTGACCTAACGGTACAGTTCAAACAATTTTTGTGAAGTGCTTTTATTGAACTTTCATACAATAAAATATATTACAATTTAAATGAAATATATTAATGGACAGCGGAGATATTTGCATCGAAAGACCAAACTTTGATTTTCATGTCGTTTTTTTCTCATTCCTAGGTAACGATGTTTTATGAAAAAGGTGTTGTTCTGAAAATTTCTACAATTTTCAATATACTTGAGTATTTTTGAAGTCAAAGTAACAAAAAATTTTGAAAATTAAATCCACAAAAGACTCCAATACAACAAGTATTATAATAATAAAATAACCGTTAGTTGAAAAAATTTGGAGGAAGCGTGTTAAAAACTAAGCATGTAACAATGTAATCTAGGATGCACTTAATATGTATATTTATTTTGAGCAAAATCCGTTAAGCTGTTTATATTTGTATTTGTATTGTATAGGCAAACCAACAAACAGAAAATTAGTTTTATAACTATAGATAAATTCCTTTCCCAAAAGTGGGCTTAACAAAAAACCTTTTTCTGTCATAATAAAATAATCCTATTTAGATAATTTTTTTATTTTCCTGAACTTCATAAAATTAAAAATAAGCTTGCAGCATTTAAACTTGTGCGAAAATTCTTAATAAAGTAGGCAAATATGGAGTCAAGGACTCATTTTTGTAAAAATCTGATGACATATTCAGATTAAGCAAACAATTTTAAATTAGAATATTTTTTTTTTTATTTTAAATAAAGATCAAAGAACCAAGGCATGCACCTTATACAAACAAGGTTTGGTCTTTGACCTGAAAGGAAAGGGATAGATTATTTGGAGGAATTGATTGGAACCATACGTGAATTATTGATAAGGCGAAACAATCGTGAAAGACAATATGAATAGCTTTTAACCGAGGCTAGTGTTATGCCTTAACCTCGGCAAGCATTTCCAGCCCTTAGTTGTAAATGTTATTATCAAAAGTTTTTGGATAACTTAAATGTGAACAGGAAACTCTATTTTAAACATCCATTTTATACTTCTTCAAATGCAAGTTTTTTAGCGGCGCCCATCCAGTTTCAAAATTTTCTGGACTTTTTTTTTGCGTCGCATGCTTATATTATATTTAGAATTCAGAATCTGGTTTTGCAGGGAGGTTCTGGAACACTTGAAAAAAAAAACCCATCTAATGTACATACATCTATTTTTATATATATAAAAGCAGGAGCATGAAAAGTTTACTCAGAAATTTTTACGCCTTCTTAGCGAATAAACCCTCAGTTGCCTAAATACCATACTTTTTTATAATACGAGATTTCCTAAGACCCCTTTGACTACTACGTTTTCCAATAATTATTTTGTTATTAAAAATTTTATTATGAGTTTTATGAAATGTAATTGTTTTTCGTGAAATAACATTATAAAAACAAAAATTGTGTAAACATTGTTAACTTGCAAATAAAAATTATTATTTTTATTCATGATTATTTCCATTGGATATATTTTACCATTTTATTCCACTTATAAAATTTACTTAAGTAAAATTAGTATAAGTGTTAAAGCTTTCTTGTCAACCGGGTCTACAAATCCTAAACCTAAGGTTACAAACAGAGTAAGCGCCGATTCAGATAGGCAGGCAGACAGGCACAGGCAGTAGCCTGCGAAGAAACGAGATAGAAATAAAGCCAAGCTGACTTTTATCTCGCTTATTCACACAGTTTGCCTGCGCCTATCTGTCTGCCTGTCTGAATCGGCGTTCACTCTGTCCGCAACCTAAATCATGCGCTCGGAATAAATCGGACTGTGCCTAAACGTTACTATACCCGAAAAACTTTTACTGCAAACTCAATCGATTGTAATACGAAAGAAAATAATGACCCATACTCAGTCGATCATTTAGCCAACCACAAAACATCCTTGAACACGAATTAACCCTATATCAGCCAAATTTCTAAATATTTCAAGTGTATATTTAAGGCGTTTGTGGGTTAAGTCTTGTAATAAAGGAACCTATTTTGTAACTTATTTTTTCTTAAACAGTTTTTAATTAAAAAGCTAATATTCAAATAGACTTTTAACTCTTCAGCAACGAAATATAAAAAATGCCAGAATTTATATTCAATGCATTAGTTTTGCAAGGTAATATTAGTACAAAAAAACTTAATACATTGCTTATGTCAGAAGTAATGAACTTCCAAATAGAATATACATATTTAATTTAAGCCCTTTAGCTCTTAAAACTGGACCAATTTTTCAAAATCCTGAAAATGATTTGAAGTAATTTTTATTGACACTAAAATGAATTGAATATAAAATCAATATCATCAGATTTTTAAGAGATAAAAACAACTGGAGTCGTGAATGCTTATTAATTTTTCTGAAGCCTTGCATTTTCAGCTTTTAATAATAATTATTTTCTCAATTTAAAAAGCAAAGCTCAATTAACATTCTTTTGTTTATTTGTTTACGGAAACATAAGGCAAAACTTCTTTTTGCAGAAAAAAGACAAAACAAAATAATGTAACTAACATTTTTTAAGGGTAACACACAACCCTATTGCCTCAGTCAAAAATTCTCTTGCCAGTTGTCAAACTTTCTACCAGCCCCTGGGGCAACATGAGTTTTTGACAATCATACTCACCTCATTGATGTCAAAAATTCTCTTTCGGACTGTCAAAAATTCATCATCCGAATTCGAAAAGTTTTCGAATTGCACAGAAGAGAGATAGATATAAAACCAATTTTATGCGATCTTACCTTCTCCAAGATTTATTGGAGATAAAAGCAGCAGTTGACAGAACATTATTCCCATTTTTTGTAATTATAAAATTTTTTGATCTTCGAAATCCTGGATCGGAAAATATTATCTTGAAAACAATTTAGTTTTAACATTTATGTATAAAGGGTGTTTTTATAGATTAATACAAGTTTGGCCGCAATGTGGCCGCCACGGCTGGCGCGTACAAGGCGCAATCTGGAACACCAATTTTTACAAACTTTTCGCAGCATTTGCGGCCGTATCTCGCCGATAACTCTTCGAAAGTTGATTTCCAGGTGTTCAATTCCTTGTGGTTTATCGACGTAGACCCCAAAGAAAATAATCCAATGTGGTTAAATTACACGACCTTGGGGGCCAATTAATTGGACCATTTCGTGAAATTATTTTTTCGTCAAAAGTTTCCTTGAGTAAATCAAATTGTAGCGCCCGTTGTGGGGCATGTGGCTCCGTCCTGTTGGAACCACATATCAGCAAGATTAATGCCAGCTAATTGAGGTACGAAAAAACTTCGAATCATGTTCCTATACCGTTCACCATTGACAGTAACATTCTGACCATCATCGTTTTTGAAGACATATGGGCCAATGACTCCAGCAGCCCATAAAGCGCACCAAACAGTAATTTTCTGTTGATGTAATGGTATTTCGACAAAAGCTTGTGGATTCTCCTCACTCCAAATTACGACAATTGTGTTTATTTACGTACCCATTCAACCAAAAATGGGCTTCATCGGAAAATAAAATTTTCCATGGAAACTCACAATCAATATCAATTTTTGCTTCAGCCCATTCGCCGAATTGGCGGCGCATACGATGGTCGTTTAGCTTTAATTCACGCACAAGTTCAATCTTGAAAGGTTTTAAGCCAAGATCTTTTCGAAAAATCTTCCATAAAGTGGAAGGACACAACCCCAGTTGATGAGAACGGCGACGAATTGATTGATTAGGATCATCTTCAATGCTTTCCTGTACAGCGGCTACAGATTCTTCAGTGCGCACTGTTCGGCATCTCACGGGATGCACATTATAAGTAACAGTAAATGTGGTTCGAAAACGATCTATTGTTCTTCGAACTAGCAGCTCTGAAGGACGATTATGTACGCCATAAAATGGACAAAGTGCACGATAAGTTTGACGAACAGAACCATTATTTTGATTAAAAAATTTCCACAATTTGCAAGCGTTGCTCTGATGTAAGTCGATCCATAATAAAATGTCAAAGCAAACTAAACAAAAGGCAACTATCAGCTGTTAAATGGGTGGTCAAAAAAAGCAGTGATGCCAACTCAAAGTTGTATCAGTCTATAACAAACACCCTTTATATTAAAATGTGGCTATAGGAATGTGTTTTAAAAAGAATATTAAAATTCTACAGCGATACTTTGCTCGAAACAAAATGTTCGCTAAAATTCAATCAATTCCACTTAAGTACTTTAAAGTTATACGACCAAGTTGCAAGTCATTGATGTTCGTGATATTAATTTTACTTTCTTTATTCTTCCCTTTTATAGTACTCTCCTACACTTATTGTTTCGTTGGAACAAAACTTTTGAGATCGAAACTTGGCAAGAGTTTTTAGCAAAACTTTACGACTTCAGTCATAAATAAGATTCGTTTTTCTCCTATAATAATACAAATTATTGCCATAAAATCTGCGTAACCTTAAAAGTTGTCGCTAGCCAAGAATGCCTTATTTATTACAACTATAAAAGTGCCACCAATGATAATAAACTGTATACCTACCTATTTTATGCCAACTCTATAATGTCCTGGCCAACTAAACCGCGTGCGTCCTTCGTTAATGTCGATGCTGAATTTTATTTCAACTGCTGCAACGAGTGGCAAAACATAACAAAAAGTTTAAAAAAATATAAACAAGATAAAAGGGGACAAAAGGAGGCTGCTAGACTTGCTAATGTTTGTATATCTATCTATCTGTTCGTATAATTGTACTCGCCCAAGTCTGTTGTTTTTTGCTTTTTTTTATCCGTTTGCTTGCTTTCTTTGGTTTATTTCTATTTTCCATAACAACGCAACAGCCGTGAAGCATCTGTGTAAGTAGATATGTCCTGAATAGCACTTCAGGAAAGATATACAACAAAAAAATAATAAACATCTTTACAATGCAGCAAAAATTCTAAATTGCCTTCTTGTTAGAAACAACCTACGCACACTGGGGTCGCTTGCATGGGAAGCTTGTCACAAAACTCGTGTTCTTGCTGGTCACCAAAATGTGTACAATTCTATTTAAGGTACTATTACAGTGTGTAGCTATAAAAAACACATTTTTTATAAATTTTTTTTAATTAGTATTATAAATTTGAATGATTCAAATTTTCTACATAATGAAGAATTATTCATGAGGAAATAAAAAAAAATGTATTGTTGTTAATTTTCTACATGGCTGCAATTGGCTTCTCGTCTCCAGCATTTACAAAGCGTCTGAATGTAAAAAATCAAAGTGCATTCTTGAGTAAAGAGTGGTAGTTAAGCACTTAACCTACGCACATAAAAAAAAATAAAAAATAAAAAAATGGCATGCGTTGAAAAAAAAATGTACAAAAAACCCCTTTTTTGCCGTTACTTTCAGACAGACGTACAAAAATATATAAAAGTTTTTTGGCTTTTTATAGATCTAGTGCTTAACGAAATCTATAAGGATCACAATGAATTAAGATTCATCGAAATCGATCAAGTAAAACTCCAGATATCTTAAAAGCCGATTCGAAAAACCTTATTTCGAGAAAAACGCGATTAAAGATTTAAAAGTTCTTGAATATCACGCGACATACGAATATTCGGAAAATTTTGTATACGTATTTTATTATAGACATTAAAAAATCACATTATAACGAAAACAAATTATTTTCAATTTTTTACAAACTGTTATAGTTACTTAAAGATATTCTTAACACTATGAACTCACTTAAGACAAAATTTAACAAAAGGATGTGGCACCACCTAAAAATATTACACATTGAATCTGCATTAATTTGAACACTGTTACAACTTTCACTGAAAATGCACAAAATAAGGTAACTTTTTTTTTTATATAAGCGATAGGAGGAAATTTAATAAAATTATGGATTCTGAATTAGCATATCCTCAGCATTACAACTTTATAAATTTTTGATATATAATTTTTTTTTTTAAATGTTTTTTAAGCTTTAAATATGAACGTTGTTCCTATATATAGAGGGAACAAAAATATATATATGGTATAGTTATCTGATCTTGTTTGTAAGTTAAGTTTAGGTCGCTTTTAGTTTTTGTAAAGTAACAGATTCTTTGTATTTAAGTCTTTTACCCTTTCCACACATCGCATTTAAAATATCAGTTTTATCGGCATTTTTTAAAGATTGGTGTAAAAAATGCACAGTTCAGATTTTAGTAGTGCTAACAATTTTTAGATGGACAATGTTTTGTGCTTTTGCCTTAATATTCCTATATTTCGTAAAACAATTACAGAAATTCCGTTGAAAACGTTTTCTAAAGATTTTAGATTTATTTATAAGATAAAAGTTCACATATATGACAGATTCCTTTAAATGCAGTAAGAATTGCAAAATAACAACAAGTTGTAATTGTCGGCCTTTGTAGTCTAGAGGAGAGTGCGATAGACTATCAACCCAGAGGTCCCTGGTTCAAATCCGGGTTCGGGCATGGTTCTTTTCACTTGCTTTGTTCTTTCTTTCATTTAAGAATTATGGAAAACTAAAAGTTCACAAATAAATTGTGGAAATGGTGGAATTAAAGGACAAGAACAACTAAGGGCTGGAAATGCTTGCCGAGGTTAAGGCATAGCACTAGCCTCGGGTAAAAGCAATTAAAATTGTCTTTCACGTTTGTTTCACCTAATCAATAATTCACATATGGTTCCAATCAATTCCTCTAAATATCCCTAAAAGGTATAAAGAATCCCTTTCCTTTCAGGTCAAAAACCAAACCTTCTTTGTATAAGGCGCATGCCTTTTGAATTTGAACTTAAATTGCTTTTGCCGAGGCTAGTGTTATGCCTTTAAATCGGCAAGCATTTCCAGTCCTTAGTTTTTTCTGTCCTTTTATTCCACATTTGCACAATTTAGTTATTTTCCATAATTCATAAATGTAGGAAAGAACAAAGAAAGTGAAAATAACCATGCCCGAACCCGGATTTGAACCAGGGACCTCTGGGTTGATATTCTAGCGCACTCTCCACTAGACTACAAAGGCCGAAATGTTAAGCAAAACAAGAAATTGATGCTCGAAATTTGTCTGAGAACTATAAGATAGTGATACTCTTTACGTTTTAATTGGATCCACTCAAAACATTTTAGAGAGAATTTGGGTCTCAAAAGAGTCAAGTCTTGTTTGAGGACAAGAACTTTCAAGTCATCTTGTCAAGTTGAAAAAACTAACATTTTTCGAAAATAAGCCCATTTGAATGGGAAACCTGGCTCAATTTCAATTGGATCGATTCAAAACATTTTAAGAGAGCATTTGGGTCTTAAAAGAGTCAAGTCTTGTTTGATGACAAATACTTTTAAGTCACCTTATCAAATTGAAAAAAAATAACTAACATTTTTCGAAAATAATCCCATTTGAATGAAAAACACGGCCTACTTCTATAATTATTTAATATGTACTTTATGTATGAAACGCAATCCAATCGAATGCAAACCGCCCACCTCCCGTACAAAGTGACTTTAAGAAATCAGTAAAATCTTTAAAAACTCCACAAAAATTACGTTAATGGCTAAAAACTTCGTACATATGCTTTGATCATAGCTTATTTGGTTTGAAATTAGGATAAAGTCAAAATAAAACCACGCCTATCTCTTATACAAAGTGACTATATAAAAATTAAAATTTGCTAAAAATATTAACCCTTTCAGTGGATTTGCCCAATATATTGGATTGGAGAGCAGGTAAAAATCAAATATATGGTTTTTTCATCTCTTTGGGACCTAAACGATAGGAATCTTACCTCAAAAAGGTATTTTGTTCTTAATTTAGCCTAGCAATTTAAAGAGTTAATAAACTGTTAAAATCATACGATAAAGTCAACATTTCAATTAATTTGACTTGTTTCTTATAAAATTAGTACAAAAAACTTTTTTCTTCGAACTTGTTTCAGGTGTCATAGGAGAAGCTCTAATAAACTAAAAGTGTACCTGGCAATAGCTGTAATACGAAAAAAATTGATGTAAATGTCACTTTAATTTTTGATTTTATTTTTAAAATATTTATTTTCATTAAAGTTTTTTCCTAAATGACCTCTATGTTTATTATGTTGACTTTATATGATTTAAATACAAATTCTAAATGTTTGATAGTTTAAATCATACTTGATTTTAAATACAAATTCTAGTTGTTTGACAGTTTAAAATCGTTTATCGAGCTTAAGGTCAAAGTTAGAAACAATTAATTGTTCTAACGAATTTTTCTAAAGAAACAACAACAACAACAAAGTTTTTTTTTTTCAATATGAAAGGAAAAAAAACCACTAGCAAATTGATTTTATTGTACAATTTCTGCGTGCTAAACGCGTCATCAGAAATCTTTGTGATTGCCCGTGCAAGCGCGTAGACGCACTGCACCATCGGGGCGATGAGATTTTGAAGCTTCAATTTCTCATTTTTTTCCTTTAATTTCATAATGCCACATTTGTTGTTGTATTTCTGTTTTACTTTAGTTTCTATGCCTATATTATATGTAGTCCAACAGCCTGCTGGAATTCTGCACTAACAAAGCATGTTTACTGAAGTTGTTTTTAGAATTTTTGCTGATTTTGTTTTTCAGCTGTTTCCGTTTGGTCGAGCTCTACCATTTGATTAAAGTTTTTTCCTAAATGACCTCTATGTTTATTATGTTGACTTTATATGATTTAAATACAAATTCTAAATGTTTGATAGTTTAAATCATACTTGATTTTAAATACAAATTCTAGTTGTTTGACAGTTTAAAATCGTTTATCGAGCTTAAGGTCAAAGTTAGAAACAATTAATTGTTCTAACGAATTTTTCTAAAGAAACAACAACAACAACAAAGTTTTTTTTTTCAATATGAAAGGAAAAAAACCACTAGCAAATTGATTTTATTGTACAATTTCTGCGTGCTAAACGCGTCATCAGAAATCTTTGTGATTGCCCGTGCAAGCGCGTAGACGCACTGCACCATCGGGGCGATGAGATTTTGAAGCTTCAATTTCTCATTTTTTTCCTTTAATTTCATAATGCCACATTTGTTGTTGTATATGTATAACGGAAACAGCTGAAAAACAAAATCAGCAAAAATTCTAAAAACAACTTCAGTAAACATGCTTTGTTAGTGCAGAATTCCAGCAGGCTGTTGGACTACATATAATATAGGCATAGAAACTAAAGTAAAACAGAAATACAACAACAAATGTGGCATTATGAAATTAAAGGAAAAAATGAGAAATTGAAGCTTCAAAATCTCATCGCCCCGATGGTGCAGTGCGTCTACGCGCTTGCACGGGCAATCACAAAGATTTCTGATGACGCGTTTAGCACGCAGAAATTGTACAATAAAATCAATTTGCTAGTGGTTTTTTTCCTTTCATATTGAAAAAAAAAAAAAACTTTGTTGTTGTTGTTGTTTCTTTAGAAAAATTCGTTAGAACAATTAATTGTTTCTAACTTTGACCTTAAGCTCGATAAACGATTTTAAACTGTCAAACAACTAGAATTTGTATTTAAAATCAAGTATGATTTAAACTATCAAACATTTAGAATTTGTATTTAAATCATATAAAGTCAACATAATATTTATTTTCGCAATATAATAAATAATTTAATATAATTATTTATATTTTTACCATAAAATATTTGTTTATTTTCAAAAATTTAGATTTTAAATTGGTGTAAAACCGGATTTATAAAATTGGAAGGTTTAAAACAATTCCAAAATTGAAAAACCTTTTTGCACAAATTAAGAAATAATAGTTTTAATAAATAAACTAATGTGGAAAATATTTACGTCGGTGAAAAATGTCCAAGTCTGAAGTATTTTATAAAATAGCACCCCTGAAATCGTTAAAAAAAGTATGGGAATGAAATTTTAACTTTGATAAAATCTCTGTGGCAGCACTACAAAATTTTTTAATAAATATAATTTTTAAGGATCACGTTGCAATAACGTAAAATTTGTAAATGGCTGTCTGCCCCGTCCCACTGTGCAACTTCCATCTGCTACAATTCAAGCACCTTTGTTGTTTATTTTTTTGTGTTGTTGCTGCTGCTACTTTCAATACAACTTTCTATTTAAAGCTCTCTGGATTCGACATTTTGATGGACTTTATAATGAGCTCTAAGCGGTGCTCACGCAAGAATCTTTAAATTACTTAAACCAAACAATCTTATTTTATAAATAGCTGATTAAACATGTATTAGTGATTGTCCCCCGAAAATCAGGTGGGCTTAATATAAGCTTTAGAGTGCTTATTATTAGTATTATGACTGGTTTGAATAAACACCTTTTGATAAACTCATTTCAAGAGTCTAGAGCGTGGTTCTGTTCAACAATCTAGTTTTAGTAACTTTTCATGAATTAACACAAAATTAACTCATATTAGAATTTAACAGTGATAACCAGGGTTCGTATTTTGATGACCTCAAAAAATGCAAAAAATTACCTTAGAAAAATGACAAAAATTACCTAAAAACTGCAGAAAATGGCCTATAAACTTAGAAAAATTACCTAAAAAACGCAAACAATTACATCAAAAATAAACAAAAGTAAGGCTTTTAAAATAAAACATTACTAAGCTTAAAATTTATTTTATATAATATTTATACATAGTGGTGCAAAATATTTCAAGATACATTTTTAGGTCAGTAAAATTGAAAAACGTCGATTATCTGACAAAATGTTTTTGTAAACAGAAAAACTTCTTTCTACTTCTGAACTGACAAGAGGAACATATTTAATAGGCAATAAATCGGATGTGAGTTCCTCTTCTAATTTCATAGTATTCAAATTTTTACCCTTAATATTTCATCAATAAAGCATAAAAAAGGGTTAATAAAAACTAGCATATCCTGAGTTTGTATCTAATACTTGTTTCATCTTCCTTTTGTCAGTTTCACCACGTGCAGAGCTTTTTTGAGAGGTAATGTTTTTGATTAAAGGGACTCTATTGTTAAAGAAAAATGTTTAAAAATAAGCATTTTTACATTTTTTGCTACAAAAAATTCTTTCAAAATTACACTAAAATGACCAACAAAACTGAAAATCCTCTAAAAATTAGAAATAAACATCTAATGACAGTAAAATTACTTTAAAGTCGCCAAAAAAGTGACCAAAAAACACCCTAAATCTAGCAAAAATTACCTGAAAACTAAAACCGATAAAAAATCATAAAAATTACAAAAAATGAACTGAAGTCTTTTCATATTTGGAATTTAGGAAACATAAATGGTACAGATCAAGTTTAATCTTTAACCTCCGTCTCCAAAACTCACGTAAACTCACCATGATTTGTCCTACGAACTCACATTCCTGCTTTCAAGTCGTGCACAAAATAAAACAGGAATAAGAATACTTCGGATCAATATTATTCATTTGACGTACGGTTCACCTTAATTTCACCACACGTTTTTATACAAAACATAAGCGCTCTTTTGTTAAATGTTCATAGCAATCAAAATTTCTTCATCCCTCTTGAATACTTTTTGCTTTAAGATAAATCTCCTTAAAGTTGAATACTTTCTGTATCTCTACTCTACTCTCTACGCTACGGTATAAACTCATTCCCTCCCACTGGACAGTCGATTGTTTCCGACTACGAGATGGTTTATGAAAAAGTTTTGCCACACCCCCTTTAACTGCCCACAAATAAATACGTCAACTATACTAAAAATGGCAACTATACTATGGGCGTGGTCGCACTATACGTTGCGACTAGGGATGGCAATTTTCGGATTTTTTTCAATCCCGATATATTTCGTTATTTTTTTTTTTTTTGCCAAAAAGTGCAACACATTCACTTCTATTCTTTTTATAGTACATACTCTGTATTAAATTGATATAACAAAGAAGCACAATTTGTACCAATTCAACAAAAAAAACCAAACATATAATTTGACTTATCATATATCTTCAGTAATTTATAACATAGTTTTTGTAATACATGCACAAATACATTTTTTCGGTTTAAGCTTAGTATGCTGCAGAAGCGAAAAAAAATCTGTCGTAAGAAATGCGAATTTTTTTTTCATTGGTTAGTACGCTGTTGAACCGAAAAAATTGTTCAATGCAGCCAAGTTCACAACCATGATTGGAGAGTTAAAATGTCAAAATTTCGCTGCCTTTTATATGGCCGTACATTAAATTGGCGTGGAAATTTGACATTCAACAATAACGTTCAACTAACACATTCAACAAACACTTTATGGTAAGTATGTGTTAGTGTTGAGTCTACACCAAAATATTGCGTGTAGAATTAAATGCCTAAAAATGTTTGTTCCTACAGCATACTAAGCTTTAGCAGTAACTGCTTACATAAAATTATTTTAAATCAGTATTTAAACAGCAATTGTTTTAAAATTAATTTTTTTTTTTATTGATTATTGTTCAATTATCCTTCAATAAATCAACTCCGATTATTATACAAATTCTACAGCGCTTAAAACCTGGTGCGCCAGAGTAAATTTAACTCAGAAGAGTAACTTTAAGCACGATTTTTCTTGAAACAAACTTTTTCAAAACTGGCTACACTACTGAAAACAAACTAATCGACCAATTAAAATTTATTTTAATCTGTTCCTATTATAATTCTACACATCTTTTACCAAAATGAGCGTCTTTGGAAAATTTGTCTTTATGAATGAATGAATGAATGAGTGATTTTTTTTAATAAAGGCTTACATTAGTATAAACATTTTAATATTAACATTATTACAATAGTATTTTTTTTAAAATAAATCAAATTTGACATAACATAATATGTTGTGTGTCAGATTGGCATTAATCATGTTAAATTTAATAATTTATGATAGTATATGTTACAAAAAGGTTTTTTAATTAAATTCAGAAATTATAAGTTGTCTATATTTTAAACAATTGATTAAATATTTATATAAAAGGTAATAATTTTAGCCATTCAAAACTTCGTAAACTTCGCCTAACGTGAGTGAACTTTTACCAAGGTAATATGAACGAATGTATGCAAATATCGGGCAAATACCTAGAAGGTGATGTGTATTTTCATATTCTTGCAAGTTCCATAATGTGCACACATTAAAAGTACTTTCACCAAATCTGCTTAAATTAAAGTTGAGTAAACCACCTTTACATCTGAATATCAAACTTATAAGATGAGCCGAATTTGAATCGACAAAGTAGGAGGGCACATCGAATCGAACGTGACGGTACAAATCATGAAACCTCTTGCTCTGCAAATGTGTTTTTCATACACTTTTAATCTCAATGCTTGTAGTATACGATCATATTGTAACGACAAATCAGGCCTCCAACTCTCAAAATCAATGCTAAAACCATGATCACTACATAGAGCGAACCATTGTGGTAACCAGAAAGTGTTTTGTACGATTGTTTCTTCAGCAAGTACTCGCGGAAGCCTGTTTAAAGGATAATTAAGAATTTTTCTCAGATAACTAAAATGTAATTTAAGCGTTTCTTCAAATTGAGAAGCCAGACCGATTTCTATGTGTAGCATATAATTAGGAGTATTTGCTGGTAAATATAACATTTTTTTCAGGAAATAACGTAGTAACTTCTCTACTTGCTCATACTGTTTGAAACCCCAAACTTTTGCGCCATAAAACATAATAGATTTTGCTGCAGTGTTAAAAATTTTAAGCTTGTTCGATAGAGATATTTTAGGGTGATGTAAATAACTTAGCCACGATTAGCATCAAGGTGCTTGTTGAACGATAAATTAATTGTAAGTGAGATTAACTCCTAAGTATTTATATTCATTAACTATTTCAATGTCGTCATCACCATAAGACCATTTAAAATTTCTACTTATTCTAGTACAAGTTCTAAATATCATGATTTTAGATTTCGTGAGGTTAATTTTTAGACACCATTGAATGCAATAGTTGTGCAGAGCATCAATCATAGTTTGGAGTACTGTTGGACAATCGGCCAAGAGAACGATATCGCCGACGTAAAGTTACACTTTAATAACCGTGTCAGCCACATGTATACCACCGGGTAAATTATCATACAAGTCATTCAAATACATTGCGAATAGGACAGGACTGAGTAGGCACCCCTGCCGTACACCCTGTGTAACAGGAAAATTATCGGATAAAGAATTGCCATCCCAAACTTGACTTGTTGTACCATCGTATAATAATTGCAATATTTTTACAACTTTAGATGACAAACCAGCATTGGATAACTTATAAAATAATAGGGCTATTCCCGATTACGGGCAAATAGCGTGGCATCGTGACATTTGCAAAATATGATGGCAAATATTTTCAACACAACAACAAAATGTACAGATTTGCATTTGCCCGACTGTGTCAAATTTGCAACACTAAAATCGTTTGCATACAGTCGAGCATGGGCAAAACTTATTTGCCAATCAATCAGCTGTCACATTTTAACCAAACGCCGCTAATAAAACAAAATTAACAGACTCTGATATGGAACTCACTTTGATAAATAATAATGAAAAACACCACAAATACTGTTCGTGTTGTTTTTTTTTTCCTCCAAAACAGCTGTGAGTTTTGTTTGCAACAGTGTTCTAAGAAGTGTGCTCACAGTTGATGGCAAATATTTGGTAGGGCATACATTTGCAAATCTATTTGCCCGTAACTGGGAATAGCCCTAATGAGTTTCTTGGAATATTGTCAAATGCAGAAGAAAAATCAAGAAAAAAGGCATATGTTTTCTTTTCCAGTTTAAAGTTCAAATGGATAATGCTACTCAGATTAAATATGTTGTCGACAGTGGAATAGCCCTTTCGAAATCCTGCTTGATATTCATTTAGAATGTTATGACAGTCAATCCAACTATTAATTCTGTTGAGCAGTATACTTGTGAAAATTTTGTACAGTGTGTCTAGAAGTGAGAGTCCCCTGTAATTTGACACAACATTAACATTACCTTTTTTGAACAATGGTATAATTATAGAACTGCGAAAAGAGGCTGGTATGTCTTGGCGTAGAAAAATTGCATTTAAAAGTTGGAAAGCATTGTGGCGCATTTTTATAAAATTCATAGCTTATTCTATCTAGGCCTGGGGCTTTTCTATCTTTTGCTGTTTTAAGAGCTAACATAATATCACGCAATTCAAAAGGAGAATCAAGGAACGGATCTATGATGTTAGGTGACGCCCATAAAATTGTTCGATCAGATTCTGCCTGCGACAAAAGTGACTTGAAAGAGTTGTTGAATAGTTTTAAGGTTGTTACCAATCCTAAGCGAGGAACACTTTATTGAGTTCGCTAATTTCCACCATTCGCTAGTGTTACGAACCGCATTAAGTTGTTCAATGTTTTTGTTTTTGTAAGCTAGTTTTTTCTCATGGCATAATTTTGAATATTTTGTTCTACTTTCAATATAAGATTGTCTGTTTATTTGAGAATTCGATTTTCTGAGACTGTTTTATAAGCATTCGTTTACGTGCATTTTCACATTGTGAATCAAACCAGTTATTTTTAGGGTCAAAACGTTTTTTAAGACTGAAACTACCCGCTGCTGGGTTTATTTTATCAATTAAAGTATTGACTTTGTCTTCTATATTTGAATCAGACATAATGTGATCAATATTTGTGGTGTTTTTTAGAGATTGAGTATACTTCACAATGTTTTTTGGATTCCAGTTAAGTTTTTGTGGCAAAGATAATTGTTTTGAGTTTTGATTAACCATGGCCAAAAAATCGTATGAACCAATGCAATAATCAATTAAAGAATTTCCCATCTCTCCGTAAAACGTGTACTCGCCCTCAATGTCCCCAGACATCCTTCCATTAATAATCACACCACCAATATCTTCGAGCAGATTCAATAATTTTTTGCCTTTCGCATCAATGATTTTATCTTCTGAAACACGACAGTGCGAGACTAAAGGAGTATTTAACACCAAGTCTTCATCAATTTTCTGTGCGTCAGAAACGCGTGCATTCAAATTGCCAACTATGCAAAACGACGAAGCCTTCAAACTATATAAAAAATCTTCAAACTGTTTAAATTCATTTACCCAATTCGAGCAGTTTAAATACCGTGGAATAATATGAAACGACACATCGCCAAATCTAGCTGATAACGTAACACCATTAGAGTAATTTTTAAATTTTAGTGAATATTTATTTTGAATAGATTTTTTGAATCCGTATATACAACCACCACTGGCGCGACCAGCAGAATGAATTTTAAGAGCATCCACCCAGAACAAGACATAGTCATTAAAATAACAAGCAAAGTTTTTCTGTTTACCGGCAATCACATGTGTTTCAAATAAGAAAAAAAATATCAAATTTATAAATATAAGTAAAAAAGTTACCAAAGTTTAGCTTGATATTTAAGTTTGCAACATTATAGGAGACCAACTGACACACTTCTAGTTGTTAATCTAAATTAGGGGGGAGGGGGCAGCAGAAGCAATTGAAGAACGCTGGGCAGGTGCGGCATGCAATGCATTGGATTCCTTAACCACAATATTGCATTGGTAGTTTACTGAAGACACTAACTTCCGAAGATATTCTTCGTCAGATGTATTAGAGGAAACAAAATTTTTATTTCTTTTACACGCAACAATATGGTCATATATAATTTCAATTATTCGAATCGAATAATCCCGGGATATTCGGGTTTTAAAAAAGATCGGGATCCCGAGATTGCCATCCCTAGTTGCGACCTATTTTCAGGGGGTAACCGTGGATTGAATCAAAGTGCTCCAGGTATAAACGAAATCAAGCTGAAATTTTGGCAGTCGATTTGTCTCGATTACAAGGTGGTCGACACTGTGGATAAACAGGTTAAGTGCATGTGCTTATTACACAGCTTACACTTGACGCGTGAAAATAGAAGAAAAACAAAAACATTTGAGTGCACTAAGAAATGGACCATTGATAAAATTAATTTACTAGTGGTAAATTTGAACCACCTTGAGGTTTTTATAGTATGGTTGATTTGTTTATTGATAATTATCAGTTCATCAAAAGTTTTATATGCATTTGGGCTAGTTAAAAAAAAAAAATACATTTTGAAGCTAAGAAAAATAAATTTAACTCCGCAGACACTAGTAATTCCTCAGAAGTTTCTGAAAATTTATGAATTGTAGAAATGATATAAAAAAAAATTAAAATTAGCGATTAAAGACAGTTCAGGGATCTCGAAAACGAAGTCTATGGCAAAAATTGCTTGAAGTTTCCTGGGTGGGTATTCATTACTTTTTTTCAACGTGCAATGTCATCAATGACATGCAATGATTACTTTGAAATTAGTAATGTATATATATTTAATAACATGTACACTTTTAAAGAATGGCTTTACGAAGGAGAAATTTAAAATAGAACTAAAAAAGAGCTTCAAAAATTATTAAATAATTTTCATTAAAAATAAATGTATCAACAAAAAAATGCATCATTAGAATAAGACTAACTTTTATTTATTCGTAATTTAGATGTTTAATGACTTTTAATTTTTTTATGATTTGTATTTATGATTGTATTTAAATCATAGAAAATCAACATAATTATTATGATTTGTAATTTCTTTAAAATCTCATCTTTAAAATCTATAAAATGTAATTTTTTAAAAATATAAAAACATTAAAGTTTAATACAAAAATTTTAAAAAACTTAAAAAAATCCAAAAATAAATTTTTGTATAAAACTTTAATTTTTTTATATATTTAAAAATTTAGATTTAATTCTATATATATAGGCATAATTTATTAATAAAAAATTCATTTCAACTATAACAAAACAACAAGTACTTTTTTGGCAGTAATAAATCTAAGCAGTTACTGTTTGAGTTGTGAGTTATACTGGCGGTAATGGGTTACATACTGACTTGCAAGTAATACGAGCGTAATTAGTTACCCTCTGACACATATGTAGATAATACTGAAGGTAAGTAGTTGACCTTTGAGTTATGGGTAATGGAGGTGGTAAGTAGCTGAACTCTGACTTATAGGTAATGCAGGTGGTAATTAGTTGAACTCTGACTTATAGGTAATGCAGATGGTATCTAGTAATATTCTGACTTATTGGTAATACTGGATGTAATTAGTTCACCTCTGACTTATAAGTAATGCTGAATGTAAGCACCACACATTACCACCTATGACAAGCCCATGTTAATATAATACCTTATTTGAGTGTGTTGTAATCCAGCAGGGAATTACCTCCCATTACTAAGTAATCATTATATAACTAGTTCAGTAATGAACACTTCCCCTACTGGGTACTTGCAAATGCATAATATAATTTGCCATTGCTCAATCAAATGCACTGGATTGTGAATACCCCTTTTGTATACTTACAAATGTTTTGCAGAAAGGCGTTTGCGGCAAAGATATTTTTTTCCCAGGCATTATACTTTTTTAAACACTTCTTATTAACGTAAGATCAATGTGATTTTTTTGAATGAAAGTGTTAACCCTCCGATGAGTGACAGTTCTGAACTTCACGGCCGTGTGAAAAGGTCCCTACGGACCTTTTTTGTAAATCATGTTTTTTTCATATAAAAATTTTTTTTTGATTTTTTTTTTGTTTTTATTGTTTATAACTAAATTCTACATACAAAAATAATTTTTTCAATTTTTTTAATTTTTTTTTTGCTTGAATTTTCTTAAGACTATTATAAAAAAGTTTAAAAATTATTGTTGTTGAGCGTGTACTTCTTGTCTCCCGCCCTGTGCGCAAGTGTTGCAGCGATGTAAAAGTGTGCTATGTTCTCCGCAAACAGCATTGCCGTAGCCGAAGCAGTATGCCCGCGTTTTCCGCTGCCCGTACTCAGAACGGCAAAGGCGACATGACGGTCTACTTGTCCTAGCCGCAAACGACGGTGCATTGCCTTCCATTGGTCTTGATAATACCTGAAATGAAAAGAAAAATAAAAAACAAATAACTATATATTCTATTCTTGAATTTGAAGATGTTTTTCTTACCCTGACATCGAATGCTTCCATCGCATTGCGTATCCTTGGATATGAGGTTATATGGTTGTTCAGGGCACGTTCTTCGATATTTGGTGTGGCCAATTGTTTCGTTAGCAGTAACAAGAACGACCGCCGTCTGTCACTCCTTTTTATAGGCTTCATTTCGTTGTAAATCGTAAAAGCAGCCAATGCAGCCACGTCCAGCATATTATAAAACATGGCCAACGGCCATCGTTGTGTTGCTCTTTTGCAGCTGTAAGTGCCTAGCATTTGATCCATGGTATCAACGCCGCATTTGTTGGCGTTGTAATCTAATATGGCATAGGGCTTCCGCTTCTCGGTTTGCTCGTCAACGAAGCAGGTGTTGTGCATTGTGGAGAGCACGTTCACCACTTTATTTTTTTCGGCACGTATGAGCATAACGCTATATCCCCTTCGTTGAACCCAAATAATGTACTATTGATGGTGCGCTTTGGGTTCTTCTTGAACTCCTGTGGAATGAATGTTTTGTTGTAGCGCACTGTACCAACATATGCGGTCTTCCTCCTCAACAAAATACGCGCCAAGTCAAGAGTGGTAAAGAAATTATCCGCGTATATGGTACGGCCAGCATCTAAATATTTTTCCACAAGATCCAGCACTACGTTCTGCCTTTGGTTTATCTCCCGTTGTTGGTTTGGCAGTTTTCCAGAATATATCATTCCCTTCACATGATAATAACTCTGTGCGTCGCATAACCACCATACTTTCAAACCATACTTAGCTGGCTTTGACGGAATATATTGTGTGAAGCGGGTGCGGCCTCTGTAAGGGAACAACTGCTCATCAACTGTTAGTGCTTCATGAGGAGTGTAAGCTGCTGCCAAGTTATGTTGCAACATTTGCCAAATATCGTCAATAGCCGCAGTTTTGCTGTTGATGAGTCGCTGTTGTCGAGTATTTCCATTGTCGAATCGAATAAATTGCTTTATACACATGAAGCGATCGTACGACAACGCAGCATTGTATATTGGGCAACGCGTCGCGCCCCATAATTCCATAGCTGGTTCATGGTTTGATCTTGTGAGTCCAGCATACAAAATAATAGCTACAAAGGCGTCAAACTCTTTCACTGTCACTGGCTTCCACTCCTTTTTCTTCGTGGGATTCGCCAAATAGTAAGCTGTATTCCATGCAGCTGTAACCTCCCTGCCTTTACGATTTGTTTCACGTAGCACTAAGTGTATTATTTCCTCTGTCATGAATGAACGCATTATTGTATAGGGGTCGTGTATATTTCCTGTTGATCCTGGTTTCTTTCTTGTGAAGTCGACCACGTTATGATTACGAGTGCGTGATGTTGGTGGTGCTTTTTTACTCCATTGGGTGCCATCTTTACCAATATAGTAACTTTCATTCGTTTCCTGTCCATCATTTTTTTCCTCTTCATCATCGTCGTCATCAGTATCTTCATTTAGCTCGACGTATCCTTCAGTTTCGGCATCTGACTCTTCAGCAGGTTGGTATGTGCGATCTTCATCATCCTCAACTTCATAATTATCAATTGCAGCAATATCAATTTCTTCATCCATGTCTTCGTCCATAAAATCAGCAAATCTACTATCAGCTGCACGCCTTTCATCCGCAGTCATTTGCTGGTAACGTGTACTACGGCGTACAACAATTTCAGCAACGTCCAAATGACTTGCATCTGCCATATTTATATTTTTGTTTCTATCACACACGATTTTACTCTTCGCTGTCTTAACTTTGACTGATTTGGTTTACGAAGCTACAACTTCTTTTATACTCTTTCGTACGTCTACCTAAACTTAAAGACATTAGAGCCCAAACAGAACCAAGGCGGATGTCGGATGGCGGGCCTCTCTCTGCGAAATCCGCTGAGAACACGTCCAGAATATGAGCGGTTGTCGGATCACGGTTGCATTTTATATTGGGAATGATACAAATTATTTTATATTATGCTTTGAATTCACATGAATGCAACACAGGCACAAAAACAGAATGTCAGATCATAGTAAAAACTAAGAAAATAACACTGAACGTACCCAATCTTTAGCAAAAATATGGCAACATTTAAGTCACTCAGAGAGAGATCCGACACCCGTCAGAGAGAAATTAGAATAGATTCTATTCTGGCGTTTTCCCGTCATGCATTTCTACCGCGATTTCATTTTTGGTGGCTGCATATATTTTCATGTAATTTGTAGCACGGCGAATCCGACAACCGACATCCGCCTTGGTTCTGTTCGGGCTCTTAGGGATGATGATAAAAACAAAAAATTCTAAGAAAAAATTCTAAGAATAAAAATACTAAGAACAAAAAATAATAAGAACAAAATACTAAGAACAAAAAATTCTAAGAACTGGTTTATTGCTAGTAGTATAAAATTAGAATATTGTGCCTTTCCTTGAAAGCAATAAAGTTCATATCTTCGAATTTTTCTTAGAATTTTTTGTTTTTATCATTATCCCTAATGTCTTTGAGTTTAGGTCTTTGTGTTCAGAACAAGTAAATTATGTGTTGAAACAATAAAAAAACTATAATGATGCTCAAAAACACGCATTTATTAGTGAAATTCAGTACAAGGTCCATACGGACCTATTCACACGTCCGCGTACTATTCTCACTAAAACCTCAATAACTCCTAAAGTAATGATCCGATCGGCTTGATTTTTTTTTCCAAAAGATGCGCTACAAAATACTCTTGGAATACAGAGTAACTTTGGGGGGGGGGGGGTTGTAGTGGCCGAAGTAGTAGTAATTTCAGTTTGAAAAGGCAAAAAGGTCCCTAGGGACCTTCTCACTCATCGGAGGGTTAATGACGAAATGTAAAAAAAAAAATAAAAAATAAATACATACTACAAACCACCACAAACAAGTGCATTCAGTCATGTGAACAATTCAATAAACGATTTGTTCTCTTAATTCGTATATCTACCACGCGTGGTAAAAATATCGTTGTGGTATTTTGTGGTAATTTGAAAATTCGTACGAACATTTGACAAAATGTAATATTGTTTTCAATTGAACTATCCTAATCTGCATTGTTAAAAAAAAATTGTTATCGAAAAATAGCTTGTTGGTGTATAAAAGGTCAAAAAACAGATGTGAATGCAGAAGTTCCTTTAGTCGTTATAGTTTAAAGTCGCGTTTTATGTCAAAACGTTTCAAGTGGGCTGAATTGCTTTTAACACTTTTGTTTTGAATGGTATGGCAAGAAAATAATGCAGAAAACTATGATACAAAACTAGGTTCAAACATTATGAACCTGTGCTAATTTTATTTCAAATGTCTTAGAAGAATATTTTTGCGTTTAGATTAATAACCAAATAAAGTTTAACATACGAAGAGATGGTTTCGATCGATTTTTATAGCTTTTAAATGTATTGTATATCCATCAAAATGGTAGTAACTTTTTTTTGTGGTTATTTAAGAAGCTTACATTTTGTTTTTACCTTTTGTCTAGCTAAAGTCGATACCTACCTATCCTACACTCATACTGCTTACTAAACTGAAATTTGCCAACGCAATTAGCGAGCAATACTGTGCAAAAACACAAAGTGGCTCTATCTTGATAAACCAAAAAAAAACAAAATGACCATTTCTAGTTCGTTTGTTAATGGAAATTTCCAAAAAAGTAGGACTTTTTTGAGAAGAATTAGGTTGAGTATTTCAGTTTGGGTTGCTATGAAAGTCATTAAAAGATGATTAATAAGGAAATGCTAACTCTTGTCCAACAAAAGTTTAGTAACTTATTTCAAGATAGGCAATATACTAAATTAAAACATTTTTCCTAGTTCATCCCATTTGTACAGCCTTAAGACCTTAATACTTATTAATAGTCGTGCTGTCAACTTCATTATAACAGATGAACGAGTAAGCATTCGCACCTTATTTTTTCCTAAATATGTATCATAAACATTGCCTGTTTTTTATTTTGTCAACGAAAGATATATAAATGATATTTTGTTGTCCCTCAAGTAAAATTTTGTATGTTTTTTTTTTCTTTTTCTCTTTTAGTCATTCATTTGGCCCCTCGCACGTCCAGCTGCCCCAGAGGAAACCATTACCGTTGAGCTGCGCATACAAACAACCAAAACATTGCTCAAAACCGGGCTCAGCCATGCTTCGGGAGGTCGTGTGGGTGGCACCATTGGGACAATAACGAGCAGCAGCAAATGTATTGGACAATATGTGATATTAATGCAAGGTGAGTGTGTGATGGATATAAAACAAAGTTCGACAGTTTAGTTGATTTAAAAAAACCAAATTGAATTTGTTTTAATTTTTTTTTTAAGATTTTCCTAAAAACACAACAACTTATTGTCAAAAACATTAATTCAAAAATAATTGAAAGCTTAACTACAAACAAAATTGATTTTAATGCAGAGAAAAAAGCAAGCGACATTTACCAAAAAAAAAAAATCAGTATAAAGCGAGCACGTAATACTTTAAGCCAGAACTCCATGAAATATGCTACAAAATTCTGCACAAAAACCGAAGCACACAATGCCAAGCTTTGAGTTATTCAACGGTTGCAAAAATAGCTAAAAAAACGATGAAATGAATGCAAAACATTGTGTTATGTGCTGAGCTTGTGTGTGTTTGTGCGCGGTTTCGGTAACGTTGTCAAATATTTACACATCATATCTACGCTGCTGCGAGGTAACGAGACTTCAATTTTTAAATTGATGGCTGATAAAATAAGTCTTTTTCGTGAAGCACACAGTTCTGGGTGGAGTTTAAAATCATTGATTTTACTAAGCTGATTGCATTGATTAAAAACTGACTTTTAGCGGTGACAGCTTGTTTAAATTTATTTTATTTGTAGCATAATAAAACTTGTTGACTTTTTCATTAAAATACCAAAATTCGAACTTTCAAGGTATTAAAAGAATTAGATCCGAGAATATTAAACATTTTTCTGTCGTCTTTAAAATGCCGATATTTTCTAAATACCTCAAAAACTTTGCTTGCATTTTTTTATAAAAAATAATATTTTAAACAAACAATTTCTTAGAAATAGCAATCAGTTCTAATTTGTGAACGAAAAATCTTAATTTTTGTAGTTTTCTTACCTGCAAAATTGAATCAAATGAAATGATACTCATACGTCACAGTGCACTTTTTAAAAAAAAATACATAAAAGCTCTAAAGTATAGAGTCTAATCAAATTAGAAATATGTGTCCACATCAAGGGTGTCCAAAATAACTTATTTGGACAAGCTGGTGTGGGTGTTGGTGTTGTTAAGCTTTTGCTTCTAAAGTTTGCACTCGAAGAAGAGCACGAATTCAACAACGCAACGAAAGCAACAAGCTTTCAGTAGCTGTCCAGACTTCATGATAGCAACCGCAACCTTGCTTGCTGTTCCATTTGTTTTTTTTTTAAATTAAACCCAACAAAATATCTTTTATTCATTTCTTGTTGGAACTTATATTTTTTGTATTTCTAATTTTTATAACTGAAACGAAAATGTATTGAAATATTTTAAATTTTAATTTTTACAAGAGAACTGAAATTTTGAAGAGTGTATTTTTGGTTTTTAACCCCTAAATAAGCTGAAATTTAGCATACATATGTAAGTCCGGTGACAATGCAATATTATGATAAAAAAATTTGCCACACCCCCTTTTACCGCCCACAAATCAATAAAAATGCTATATCTATAAAACTACGGGGCTGATTCAGCTGAAATTTAAACAGTAAAGTTTCATCAAATAAAGCATGGGTTTATGAAAAACATTTGGCCACACCACTACTCTAACAAAAATTCACGAGAATTAACTACAATAATTGCTGGCAACTGATTGCCTACATTTATTGTCGATAAATCCCATCGACCACAATTCAAAATATTTCACGCTGAAAATGCGTGAATCCTCTCACCTATAAGAATCTCTTTCGCGCTCTTGTAAAAACTCTCTTCTATAACTATTAATCGCGTGAATCCTCTCACACATTTCTCTCTTTCTCTCTTAACTATTCAATATTCCAATAATGAAGCGGTTTTTTTATGCGTGTTTTTTCATTATTGTTGCGGAAATATATGAAATAGACGCAGTCAAAATTTTCAGAAAGAGCTCACAAAATTAAAAAATCTTCATTACGCTTGAGGCGTTGTTACAGATTTTTCGAGATTGTACTATATATTGCAACTAAGGTAAAAAAATTTGAAAACTTATATATAAAAAAAAGCCAAAAATAAGAACACAAATGTTTAGGACATAACACAAAAATGATTTTTATTTTTAAAATTATTTCATACTTGAAATAAACTTATTATTTTTCATTTAATTCATATTAAAAAAAACATTTTTAAAATTTGAGAGAAAGTTGATAAAAGAGATAAAACATTTATTAAATATAAACTGAACTTTTCAAAGAAATTTTCGTTCAAACAATTAAAAATGGTATCATTTAAATTTTTGTGCAAATATAAATGCCTAGGATACAGGCCTAATATCTTATATTCACAGGCACAAACACTACACTTGAACATATATATGTGTAAATCTTAAACTAACTTTAAAGAATTATATTAAGTTATATTAAAACTATGTTACATTATTTTCTTCGATTAACTTTACATATTAATACCTATTTTTGTTAATATACTTTTAATATTAATACTTATTTGACAACAGAGTTGTTGCATTAGAAGCACAAATCAAACTGATGAAAATTATGTATTTGTTAAAAAATCCGCTAAAACCATTACTCTGGAACGTTTTTAGAACTCTCTGAGCGAGAACACGCTAAAATAGCGTAAAAAGTTGAGAGCGAATACATATTTTTAAACTCCCTGAGCGAAAACACGCTGAAATAGCGTAAAAAATAGAGAAAGTATACATATTTTGGAAAAAACGCAGAATTTTAGACAGAATTGAAAAAACTCGCTGCAACGTGTGATCTTTTCACAAAATCGCCAAAAAATGTCGTAAAATTTCACAGTATTTATTATAGTGATTTTACAATCAGTTTTTAGAGTGACCTTTTACCGCCCACAAATCAATAAAAATGCTATATTTCCAAAACTACGGGGCTGATTCAGCTAAAATTTTGGCAGTTAATTTCCTTCAAGTAGAGGATGGTTCAGGAAAAAAGTGTGCCAGGCCCCCTTTTACCGCCCACAAATCAATAAAAATGCTATATCTCCATAAGTTTTGAAAATAAAAGATGTTAATAATAAACCTTTAAGACTAAAAAGTAAAAAATAAATAAAAAGTAAAAAAAAATTTTTAAAAATAAGCTTTTATTTAAAAAAAGACGTGAACTAAAAAGAAAAAAATAAATTTAAGTGACATTTGTCATATATGCATATAGTAGGTATATTCTAGGTGCAGAAGAACCCCTCTCTAGGTTACTCATCAGCATAGTATAAACGTACGTAAATTGGTAAGTTCTAAGGACTTATATAAATTTAAAATTTTTCAAATACATTTATATTTAAAAGCTTAAGGCACTGATAATGTGCAGTAAACCTGTATAACGGATCGTGGACATCGGTGCCTCATTTCTTTCTTGCAGCTGACGATGATGTCAACTCGATGATGTGCAACTCGGTGTCCTCCGTTGACATTTCTAGTAGTGTCGCCCGCTCACCTGAATCTGAAGGGCGGTCCTGAAGCTGGAGGACTTGAAAGTGATGATGCTGAAGCTGCCGGAGCTAGTGCTGCAATTGAATATTGAGTTGGTAAACATTGTCCATTAAACCATTGTTTTGAAAGAATGAAAAACAAAATTAACAAACTATTGATTTTAAAATATCAAACAACTAGAATTTGTATTGAACTCATATATTAGATTAACATAATAAACAAAAAAAAACAACTTAAAATGTTTTCCGTACATACACGATATGCTTTCTTCGACAAGCAAGTCTATGTTGTGGATTTTTTGTTGTCCTGGTATTTCGTAGACCTTTTCATAGAGCAACCAATCGGATGGAGTGCCTCCGATTGTCCCAATTTTGTCTTTTTCTTTCCTGTTTAGTTTATTTTCACAACAATTGCACGCAGTTAACATCATCACAACTTCATTTGAGAACTTGTTTTTCAAGTTAACATAATTAAGACAAGTTAACATAATAAAGTTGATCACAGTTGATCACAGTTGATCTCGTCTTTTAGCCGGTGGCAGTCGTTTGTCTTGTGTTGTTTTTTTATTGTAATTTGTGTTATACCAGTGTTTATTTAATTTCGGTAAGTGCTGTATTTTTATATATTTATGATTATAAATTGTCTTGAAGGTGACGTATAGTATTTTCATGCTGTGTAGTTGAATTTTTTTAATGTTTTGTTGTAGTACATACATATATCGTTTTGATTATCGTTTATAGTTTGATAGCTAAACTGCTGCTTATATACTTTTTTCTATCTCTTTTTTGCGTTCCTCTTTGTGCGTTGTTTGTTTATTTGCATAAACTAAGCACAGGGAACTGTTGCAGTTGCTTTTAAACTGTAACATATTATATTAACCCATTACCACTTAGTGGACATTATTTTTGCTCACATAAAATTATTTAACTTTGTTTAATCGCTATGGAATATTTTTCCGTAGAAAATTTTGCTGCTTGTTCTTTAGACGAGCTTTGCAAAAGTCAAAACATTCTGAACCGTATGTTTAGTTGTTCTGGCCCATGTGGGCGTTTGTTCCATACTTCCTGTGCTGGGATCTCTAAGTCGTGTCTTGATGATTTAATCTCACCAAGGTCTTCGCTGGTATTGTGCTTCGTGTAGGGTTCTTTCACCAGATGAGTTTTTCTCAAAAATTAAGCTTTTTGGTGATAGTCTTAACGCTTTAAATAACAATTTTAAAGAAATTGTTACATTTTTTAATGAAGTAAGCACCTCACCCAGTCCTAGCATTTATGATGAAAAGTCTTCATCGGTAAATATTTCGACCGCATTGTCTCAGACTCTACCAGCCTCTTCTTCTGAGACTCAAGTAACTTTATCTAAAAAAGACCTAAATATTTCGAAGAAAAAGAAAAATAATTCCAAAAATAAAAGTAATAAGCGGCGCATGACGCTTCCAGCCACTTTAGAAACGAAGCAGATCTCGGCTAAACCAGTGCTTACGCCAGTGAGAATAGATAATATAGTTATAACTCCATCTTCTCCATCTGTTTCTCCCCCGGCTAGAAATGACATAACTAATGAGCGCAATAGTTCATTAAATTTAAGAGCTGTGTAGAAAAAAAAAAGGTTTTCATTTCACGCCTTCAGCACGACACAACAAGTGAAAATGTATTGACGTTTGTTAAACACAACCAATTAGTAAGTCAGGCTGCTTTCTGCTCATGCAAGAAAATTGGCAATAAACCGTCCCACGCATCATTTATACTCACAGTAGCTGCTAAAGAGTTTGCAACTGTTCTGAGCTGATAATATCTTTGTTTCTGAGTTTAAGCCTAAACACAGGTCTAGAAGGACATATAGCATTGCCAGTCAGACCCAAAAAAACTAAATAGGCTTTCCCTTTACTATCAAAATGTAAGGGGATTGCGTTCAAAGACGCGTGACATTTTTTTGTAAACTCGGAATTTTTCTGAAGATATTATCGCGTTAACTGAAACTTGGTTGAACGGAGGAATTACTGACTTAGAACTGTTTGACAATAGTTTTGAAGTATATAGGAAGGACAGACACGCTGACAATAATTCCGCAGTTGGTGGTGGTGTCCTATTAGCTGTAAGGAACTCCTGTGTTAGTTCCTTTATTGATATTCCCTGCTCTGCTAATATCGAACTTATATGCGTTAAGGTTGTACATTGCAATTCTAATGTATATGTTATTAATGCATACGTTCCTCCCAAGAGCAGTGTAGAGGTCTATGCAAGCCTTGCGGATTGCATAGAATTTATCATTAATTTACTTGACGTAAATGACGACATTTTATTGTTGGGCGATTTTAATTTGCCTGACTTAAAATGGCATTCTTCTGACGATGAAACACATTTTTGTGCATCTAATTCGAAGACACGCCAAGAACATATATTTGTTGACAATATATGTTCTGACTTACAACAAGTTAGTTGTATTTATAATAATCTGGAAAGGCTGCTTGACCTAGTCTTAACTACAGACAGTAACAATGTCATTGTTTAGAAGGCACTTCATGCTTTGACAACTATTGATAATTACCATCCACCTTTGAGTATTTGGTATTAATCCGATAGGGAGAATATGGTAAATTCAAGCTCTGTTGACACAGTTTATGAATTCAATTTCAAAAAAGCTGACTTTTTGGGGTTGAATCATTTACTTTATAGTAAATTAAATATAATTACAGAATACATAATCTTAATAGTTCAATAAATTTTTTCTATACGGAGCTCTTTGCCATCTTTTCTCAGTCTGTACCATATAGTCTCAAATTTGCGAAAAATTCGGCGTACCCTTGGTACACAAAGGATTTAAACACTCTTCGCAACAATAGGAATAGGGCATGGAAGAAATATGTTTGTAGTTTTGACTCAAAAGACCTAGAAACATACAAACGTTTGTTTCTGGAATTTGAGAATTGCTCAGCTGCATTATATAATGAGTATTTGGATAATATGAAGCTGAGTATTTTGTCTGATCCAAAAAAATTTTGGGGATTTATTAATGTTAAGAAGAAGACTGATGGATTTCCTTCTTCTTTCAAACTTCAGGATAGATTTACTGACGATTCTACCATTATTTGTGGCTTATTTGCCAATCTTTTTAAAGAATCATTTTGTTCAGATTCTTTTAATCCTGATTATATGAACAACGCATCCAGAGTTTCTTTGGGGCATATATCTTTTACCTTAGAGGATATTTTTAAGTATATCGAATCAATCGATGAGGATTTTAGCGCTGGACCAGATGGAATTCCTGCCGCAGTGTTAAAACAATGCGGCTCCATTTTGTGTCAGCCACTCTCGTTACTTTTTAATAAATCAATTAATGAAAGAAATTTTCCTCTTTTTTGGAAAAAATCTTATATCAGTCCTATTTACAAAAAAGGTTGCAGGAATGACGTCACTAATTATAGGCCTATCGCTAAATTGTCTTCGTATTTGATGGAGCGATCTTATCAAATACGGTTTCGAGGCGTGTTGTCTTCTGAATTTGTTGCAGAATCGGGTGTTCCTCAAGGAAGCCACCTGGGTCCACTTCTGTTTATTTTGGCAATTAATGATGTTACCCACGTCATCAAACACTCTCATTTGCTTATTTATGCAGATGATACGAAAATATACAGAACAATTGATTCTAATGACAATTCCGACCTGGGGCCTGTTTCTCAAAAATTACAAGCCTTGTAATACAAGTGAAATACTTGTAAAACGGTTAATTTTTACAAGTGTCTGTTTCTCGAATCTACACTTGTAGAATACGAGTTACAAGTCTATTTGCCTTTTTTACAAGTGTCAAAAGTAATTTAAATTAAATTCTGTTTCTCAAAACTGACCTCAACACTTGTAGCTTGTGAGCGTATGTCAAAAATTATGACAGTCTCGCAAGTCTCTATAATATTTAAAAGTAAGACACACAAATAATCAAGATTATATAAAAGAATTTTTTAAAAAATAAAAGTAGTCAGACAAATGTGGTCAAGTGATTCAAGTGATGATGAGGAATTAATTATTATAAGAAGACCAAGGATTATAAGACAGCGGATAAATTATGGATATCTCGAGATGTCGTATGAGTTCAATGAGAGGTTTCGCCTCGCAGCACATAAGATGGAATATCTTGTCAACCTATTAGGACCCCACTTGAAAAGATGTACTGGAAGAAGTAATGCCATTTCAGTTGAACTACAATTGCAAATTGCTCTCCATTGGATGGGGACAGGAGCTCAGTACCATGCAATTGGAGATATGCATGGTGTTAGCAAAGCCAGTGTTTGCAGAGCTATGCGGAATGTTGTAGGTGCTGTAAATAGAACGTTATTTCAACTTAGTGTGAAATGGCCGCAAAATGTTCAGGTTATCGTAGAACGTTTCTTTGCTTTGAAAGGTATGCCAATGGTTTGCGGATGCATCGATGGAACTCTCATCAAAATAGATGCTCCTAAAGAACATGAAGGAGCTTATGTAGACCGACATGGAAATCATTCAATAACCTGCATGGTTGTTTGTGGACCGGACCTGCAATTTTATTATTCATACGCTAATTGGCCTGGAAGTACTCATGATGCTCGAGTATTAAAAAATAGTGGTTTATTCCATCAAATTGAAAATGGTTGGTGGCCTTTCCCTAACGGAATACTTCTTGGAGACTCTGCGTATCCTCTTAAGGATTGGTTAATTCCTCCAATTTTAACCGATATAAATGATGAACCCAACCGCCTATTTCTAAGGGCTCATAAGTCTACGCGAAGACTTATTGAAAACGCCATCGGTGTCTTAAAAGAGAAATTTCCATGTCTCAACTATTTACGACTAGAGCCAAAAAAAGCAAGTGAAGTATTCAACAGTTGCGTAGCTTTATGCAACTTTGCACGATTTGACGAAGAGTACATAACAAATGTGACTTCTGAAAACACCGAAGAATTCGATGAAACAACTTCTCTCGAAGTAGCTAATGATGAAGAGCAACCAACTGATAGAAGAGGACAGAGCAAACTTCAAACACTTTTGAACTTTTTTAGAAACTAAGGTTATTTTTAAAAAAATAAAATTCTGTTACTACTACTTACGAGTATATTCATATTACTTCTCTTTAATTAACAAAAAAATAGTTTTATCCACTTTTAAGTTTTATATGGAGTCCCTTAAAAAAATTTTTTGCTTCTCCTGAAAATTTAAAAATTTGAAGTTGTCGCTTTGTAGGGAGGGTGCAATATGTTAAATACTTTGTTAAAACATCTCAAAAAATCTTGAGAAATGAAAAATCTTACCAATGAAACTGCATGTGTAAATTGAGGTCGAATACTGAATCCGAGGCTGAGTTACCTATAATTCCAAAACTATTCGATATCGCAAATTTGGGTTAAGTTAGAGGTGTCACGCCCCCCCGACAAACTCTAAAAAAATTTTATCAGTAAATCTGCATGCGTAAATTTTGGTCGAATACTGAATTACAACGCTGTGCGACCTTGAACTCCAAAGCTATTTGATAGCACAAGGTTGGGTTGTATGGGAAGTGCCACTCCCCTTTGCCCTACGCCCATATAATGTAAGTAATGAAAGTGCATGTATAAATTTAGGTTGAATACCAAATTCTTACGCTGTCAACCTATAACTTCAAAGCAATTCGATATCGCAAATTTGGGTTGTAAGGGAGATGTCACGCCCCCCTGTCCAACGCCCATAAAATAAAATCATTGAAACTGCATGTGTAAATTGCGGTCAAAAACTGAATTCCAAAGCTGTGCGGCCTATAACTTCAAAGCTATACGATATCGAAAGTTTGGGTTGCATGGAAGGTGCCCCTCCCCCTTGTCCAACTCCCATAAAATTTTATCACTGAAACGGTACGTCTAAATTGTGGTGTAGAAAAATGTGTAAAAATGTGTAGAAAAATAACAAGACTTTTGAAAATGTTTGAGAAACACGTTTTACAAGCACTTGTAGAAAATAAACTTGTAACTTGTAACTTGTGAGCTTGTGAACTTGTAGTTTTGAGAAACAGGCCCCTGCTCCAGTCAGACTTGAACTCCTTTGAGGTTTGGTGCTCTAAAAATAGCATGTTTTTAAATCCAGATAAATGCCAAACTATTACCTTTTCGCGTAAAAGGAACAATTTTATTTTTGATTACAAAATACTGATTAAAGATACTGCTTTAGGTCGTGTAACTACCGTCAAAGACCTTGGTATATGCATGGATTCTAAGTTATCGTTTAACATGCATATTGATAGAATTTGTAAAAAAGCGTCTTCTATGCTTGGTTTCATAAAACGGTGGGCCAAAGAGTTTGATAGCTTAATAACAACTACAACTCTGTATTATTCAATCGGGAGTACGCAAGTCAAGTATGGTCCCCACATTACAATGTGCATGTTGATCGTATGGAAAGAATTCAAAAACGATTTGTTCGGTTTGATCTGAGAGGCTTGAGTGGAACTGACACATTTAATCTTCCTCCATATGAGGATCGTTTAAAATTATTAAAGATGCAATCTTTAAGTGAGAGAAGGAAATCTGCTGATATCGTATACTTACACCAACTTCTAACTGGTGTATTCGATTCTCCAGAACTTTTTTCTCTTATAAATTTTAACACTAACCGTAGAAGCAGTAGAATCTCTAACAACTTGATTTATTTACCATTTAGTAGAACAAATTATATGTTAACTGCTCCATTAAATCGCATGAGTACCTTTGTTAACAACTGTAACGTGTTTGATGTTAACTTGTCGAAAGGTCAACTCAAAAGTAGATTGAAAACTAATGTATGATTAGATCTATGTAAACGCATGGTTAGTTGTTATGTCTTGTGTTGTCCCTGAGCCCAACCCATATTATGGTGGGTAAATTTTTCTCCCTTTTGGTTTTTTATTGGACCACTTTTATCGATATCTTTGAGTTATTTCAATGATATTGGGTTGGTTCTTAAAATGATCTGTTGCGGAGAAAGTGTGAAAAAGCTGTAGTAGCTGAACTCTATTGTTATTGCATGTTTATAAAGTGGTCGGTTCGAACATGGTATTAGAGTATTTTAACTTTAAAAGCATTTTAACAAATAAGCTTTTGAAAGCTGTTTTAAAATATTTTTATGAATACGGCTCTAAATGTTTGACAGTTTAAATCAACCTTGATTTTCAATTTAAATTTATATTTAAATCATAGAAAATCAACATATTAAATAACATGGTCATATAGATAACTTTAATGATGATATTGTCTTAGATTTAATTTATTAAATCTTTAATTTTAATTTATTAAATATAAAATAAAATTTTTAATTTTATTAACTTAAACAATTTTAACATAAATTCATCAACCATGATGATCAATCAAATCGTCTGCACTTTTTCACAAATGTAGTTTTTCTTTTTCGTAAATGTTTAGAAAATGTTTTGTAAACTTTTTTGTTTTGGTAATAATGAAAGGCATTGGCTAAAGTTAATAAAAAAATGGCTGAGGCAAGGAAAGGACAATATATTAAATTTTTTTTAATTACTAATTACCAAATTAAACTGCATTGGAAATTTAAGTAACGTAACGTCAGCACATATTTTTGCTTATATCTTTAAGTTCCTAGGGTTATTGTTGTCATTTCTTTTACTTTATATAGTGCTACTTAATGACTAAGCTAATAAAAAAAAGCTTTATTAAAAATTAGACATTTTTACACTATTTTTTTTAATATTTCTTCGTGCAAATCGTACATAACGCCAGTTGGGAAATATCCATATTTATACAAGCGCGTACATTTTATATCCTATTCAAGCAAGTATGCCGTCTGCTAACTTTAACTAAGGCATGAAGGATTAAAAGAAACTCTTTTCTCAGTTTAGTCATACGTCATTAAATTAATCAATTAATTTGTTCATAATTAAAAAGCGACCTGCTACAACTCAGACCAAATCTAAATTAAGTAAGTCATTATCAGATAATTTACCCTTTTTTATTATACTCATTAATAATACCAAAGCTTTCAGAGTTGAGTAAATTTGAAAATTAAATTTCAACATCCTCCACAAATGGAGCAAAAATAAACAAGGTGGGTGGTGTAAAAAAAATGTTAACACAAAATCCTTGAATGTTAATCTACCACAAGCCCTTTGACCCAAACTTTACTGCAACCAACAGTGGCTCCAAGGTCAAAGACGAGCAGCTGTGGCTTCACTGCTTTATCCTTTCATGTTGCTGGTTTTTCTTTTTCCTTTTTTTTTTTTTTTTTGAAAAACTGGGTCAAGTTCAATGCAAGTTGCTTATTATAAGCACGTTACAAGTGATGCAACACGTTTTCATAAGTTGCCGAAAAAATTTTCGTGAAAATAGTTTTGCATATATTAACTTTGGAAATTTAAGATTGCTTTTTTACAAAAAAAAACAAAAAAGTTGAAATGTTGCTAGTGTTAAAAATATGGTGCTTAACACATAAGTTGGCGCCGAATATCATCTCGAGTTGCTAATAAAACAAAATTGTCTTCAGTGCATTCGCAAAAAGCAAGGCAACCTTTTTTTTTTTTGATAAATAAAAAAAGTGCTGTATGGCGACTAAGTTATAATTGCAACGTTGCAAACAACCTTCTAAAGTGAACACGGTTTCTGAGCCACGGTCACATTTTATGTTCATTACACAGGAAAACTAGTCTTGCTGTCGAGTAGCATTAACGTTAACATCTAAAAAGCGCTGCGCTTCCGGCATGTGGTCATGTTAACTGCACACTTAGTTGCGCACTTAATTTATCCAATGTGACAACCACATCGCACTGTTCCGCACACACAGCATGTTGCTGTGACTTGCAATGCATGTCAAGGATGCATGGAGTTGAGTTGCAAGTCAATTTAAAAAAGGTCGCCTGCCAGGCTCAAAGGACTGATTAGGAGCGCTAATGCATGAACTCGCATAATGACCAGACGACTTTTGTTAGGCAGTGCGTTTGGGATCTATTTAAAGGATCAAAGCTGAAATTGTTGCATTTGCTGTATTTGTTGTTGATTGTGCTTTTAAAATTTAATACTTTTGAGCTTTGGTATCGTTGAAGAATCATCGAAAAAAGCATTAACCTTTATATTCGTTCTGTACTATTTTCGAATGGTTTCTACTTGTTGTGATATTAAATCAACCTTGCAGGAAAATGGACCTAATTTAAAATTTTTCTCTCTTCTACAACACCTTTTTACATTGATCGAACTGACACTTTTTGATAGCATAGAAATAAGCAATTGTTTTCTTAAACATTAACCCAATGAACCAAAACTATCTTTTTTTAATTCATTTATGAACCTTTTCGGGTAGAAAAGTTGAGTTAATTTTCGGCACTCATAAACGAACCCTGTTGACGTCGTAAACCTGTGCACGTTTCACCCCTGGATGAACAACAGCTTATTAAATAAACCCACCACGGTACGGTCTGACCTTTACGTGCCATCATGCATTTTAACCACCGAGACTTCCGCCTCTTGTGTTTTCAGCTGGGAAGCCATCAACATCATTAATCGCCTGCTCTCTACAATCTGGTATAATTATTAAATACTTACAATTCTATATTTTTGATCTACTTAAATCTACTTAAACTTAACTATTATTTGGTAAATTATTCTTAAATACTTAAAATATAATCATATTAAATCTTTCTTTATAAATCTCTTAACTCGGCTGTAAATTTACACCTAAAATAAATACCATTCTACAAATAAACTTGCTGAGTTCATTATTAGACATTCAAATCGTCAACAATTGCTTTGCTCAACCCCTCCACCCCGCATAAATATTGGTCCTTCGAGCAGTAAAAAATGTTTAAAGTTCCAAACACCAACACTTCGGATGTGTTAGATTTTTTTTCAGAAAAGTAAACGAGAGAATTTTTAAATTATCGACAAAATAGTTCGAGAAAAAGAAAAAATTATCGAATATTATTGAGAAATATTTCGAAAAATTTTTAAATGTTTCAAACGCCAACACTGTGGATGTGTTAGATTTGTTCAGAAAAGTAAACGAGAGAATTTTTAAATTATCGACAAAATAGTTCGAGAAAAAAAAATATTATCGAATATTGTTGAGAAATATTTCTAAAATTTTTAAATGTTCCAAGAAAAATTATCGAATATTGTTGAGAAATATTTCGAAAAAATTTTTAAATGTTCCAAACACCAACACTTCGGATGTGTTAGCTTTGTTCAAAATAGTAAACGAGAGAATTTTTAAATTATCGACAAAATAGTTCGAGAAAAAAAAATATTATCGAATATTGTTGAGAAATATTTCGAAAAATTTTTAAATGTTCCAAGAAAAATTATCGAATATTGTTGGGAAATATTTCGAAAAAATTTTTAAATGTTCCAAACACCAACACTTCGGATGTGTTAGCTTTGTTCAAAATAGTAAACGAGAGAATTTTTAAATTATCGACAAAATAGTTCGAGAAAAAGAAAATATCGAATATTGTTGAGAAATATTTCGAAAAATTTTTAAATGTTTCAAACGCCAACACTTTGGATGTGTTAGATTTGTTCAGAAAAGTAAACGAGAGAATTTTTAAATTATCGACAAAATAGTTCGAGAAAAAGAAAGTATTATCGAATATTGTTGAGAAATATTTCAAAAATTTTTAAATGTTCCAAGAAAAATTATCGAGTATATTTGAGAAATATTTCGAAAAAATTTTAAATGTTCCAAGAAAAATTATTGAATATTGTTGAGAAATATTTAGAAAAATTTTTTTTAAAATTTTTTTAAATGTTCCAAACACCAACACTTCGGATGTGTTAGAGTTTTTTTCAGAAAAGTAAACGAGAGAATTTTTAAATTACCGACAAAATAGTTCGAGAAAAGAAAAAATATCGAATATTGTTGAGAAATATTTCGAAAAAATATTCCAAAATTTAAAGTTCCAAACGCCTACACTTCGGATGTGTTAGATTTGTTCAGAAAAATAAACAAGAGAATTTTTAAATTATCGACAAAATAATTCGAGAAAAAGAAAATATTATCGAATATTGTTGAGAAATATTTCGAAAAATTTTTAAATGTTCCAAGAAAAATTATCGAATATTGTTGAGAAATGTTTCGAAAAAATTTTTAAATGTTCCAAACACCAACACTTCGGATGTGTTAGCTTTGTTCAAAATAGCAAACGAGAGAATTTTTAAATTATCGACAAAATAGTTCGAGAAAAAAAAATATTATCGAATATTGTTGAGAAATATTTCGAAAAATTTTTAAATGTTCCAAGAAAAATTATCGAATATTGTTGAGAAATATTTCGAAAAAATTTTTAAATGTTCCAAACACCAACACTTCGGATGTGTTAGCTTTGTTCAAAATAGTAAACGAGAGAATTTTTAAATTATCGACAAAATAGTTCGAGAAAAAAAAATATTATCGAATATTGTTGAGAAATATTTCGAAAAATTTTTAAATGTTCCAAGAAAAATTATCGAATATTGTTGAGAAATATTTCGAAAAAATTTTTAAATGTTCCAAACACCAACACTTCGGATGTGTTAGCTTTGTTCAAAATAGTAAACGAGAGAATTTTTAAATTATCGACAAAATAGTTCGAGAAAAAGAAAAAATTATCGAATATTGTTGAGAAATATTTCGAAAAATTTTTAAATGTTTCAAACGCCAACACTGTGGATGTGTTAGATTTGTTCAGAAAAGTAAACGAGAGAATTTTTAAATTATCGACAAAATAGTTCGAGAAAAAAAATATTATCGAATATTGTTGAGAAATATTTCGAAAAATTTTTAAATGTTCCAAGAAAAATTATCGAATATTGTTGAGAAATATTTCGAAAAAATTTTTAAATGTTTCAAACACCAACACTTCGGATGTGTTAGCTTTGTTCAAAATAGTAAACGAGAGAATTTTTAAATTATCGACAAAATAGTTCGAGAAAAAGAAAAAATTATCGAATATTGTTGAGAAATATTTCGAAAAATTTTTAAATGTTTCAAACGCCAACACTTTGGATGTGTTAGATTTGTTCAGAAAAGTAAACGAGAGAATTTTTAAATTATCGACAAAATAGTTCGAGAAAAAGAAAATATTATCGAATATTGTTGAGAAATATTTCGAAAATTTTTAAATGTTCCAAGAAAAATTATCGAGTATATTTGAGAAATATTTCGAAAAAATTTTAAATGTTCCAAGAAAAATTATTGAATATTGTTGAGAAATATTTAGAAAATTTTTTTTTTAAATTTTTTTAAATGTTCCAAACACCAACACTTCGGATGTGTTAGAGTTTTTTTCAGAAAAGTAAACGAGAGAATTTTTAAATTACCGACAAAATAGTTCGAGAAAAGAAAAAATATCGAATATTGTTGAGAAATATTTCGAAAAAATATTCCAAAATTTAAAGTTCCAAACGCCTACACTTCGGATGTGTTAGATTTGTTCAGAAAAATAAACAAGAGAATTTTTAAATTATCGACAAAATAGTTTGAGAAAAAGAAAATATTATCGAATATTGTTGAGAAATATTTCGAAAAAATTTTTAAAGATCCAAACACCAACACTTCGGATGTGTTAGATTTTTTTTCAGAAAAGTAAACGAGAGAATTTTTAAATTATCGACAAAATAATTCGAGAAAAAGAAAATATTATCGAATATTGTTGAGAAATATTTCGAAAAATTTTTAAATGTTCCAAGAAAAATTATCGAATATTGTTGAGAAATATTTCGAAAAAATTTTTAAATGTTTCAAACACCAACACAATTTAAAGGATCAAAGCTGAAATTGTTGCATTTGCTGTAATTGTTGTTAATTGTGCCTTTAAAATTTAATACTTTTGAGCTTTGGTATCGTTAGAAGAATCATCGAAAAAAGCATTAACCTTTATATTCGTTCTGTACTATTTTCGAATGGTTTCTACTTGTTGTGATATTAAACCAACCTTGCAGGAAAATGGACCTAACTTAAAATTTTTCTCTCTTCTACAATACCCTTTTACATTGATCGAACTGACACTTTTAGATAGCATAGAAATAAGCAATTGTTTTCTTAAACATTAACCCAATGAACCAAAACTATCTTTTTTGAATTCATTTATGAACCTTTTCGGGTAGAAAAGTTGAGTTAATTTTCGGCACTCATAAATGAACCCTGTTGACGTCGTCAAACCTGTGCACGTTTCACCCCTGGATGAACAACAGCTTATTAAATGAACCCATCATGGTACGGTCCGACCTTTACGTGCCATCATGCATTTTAACCACCGAGACTTCCGCCTCTTGTGTTTTCAGCTGGGAAGCCATCAACATCATTAATCGCCTGCTCTCTACAATCTGGTAAAATTATTAAATACTTACAATTCTATATTTGTGATCTACTTAAATCTACTTAAACTTAACTATTATTTGGTAAATTATTCTTAAATCAATCAACATCATCAATCGCCTGCTCTCTCCAATTGGTATGATTATTAAATACTTGCAATTCTATATTTTTGATCAACTTAAATCTACTTAAACCTAACTGTTATTTGGTGAAATTATTCTTAAATACTTAAAATATAATCATTATAAATCTTTCTTTATTAATCTCTAAACTCGGCTGTAAATTTACACCTAAAATAAATACCATTCTACAAATAAACTTGCTGAGTTCATTATTGGACATTCAAATCGTCAACAATTGCTTTGCTCAACCCCTCCACCCCGCATAAATATTAGTCCTTCGAGCTGTAAAAAATGTTTAAAGTTCCAAACACCAACACTTCGGATGTGTTAGATTTTTTTTCAGAAAAGTAAACGAGAGAATTTTTAAATTATCGACAAAATAGTTCGAGAAAAAGAAAAAATTATCGAATATTGTTGAGAAATATTTCCAAAAATTTTTAAAAGTTTCAAACGCCAACACTTTGGATGTGTTAGATTTGTTCAGAAAAGTAAACGAGAGAATTTTTAAATTATCGACTAAATAGTTCGTGAAAAAGAAAATATTATCGAATATTGTTGAGAAATATTTCGAAAAATTTTTAAATGTTCCAAGAAAAATTATCAAATATTGTTGAGAAATATTTCGAAAAATTTTTAAATGTTCCAAACACCAACACTTCGGATGTGTTAGCTTTGTTCAGAATAGTAAACGAGAGAATTTTTAAATTATCGACAAAATAGTTCGAGAAAAAGAAAATATTATCGAATATTGTTGAGAAATATTTCGAAAAAATTTTTAAAGATCCAAACACCAACACTTCGGATGTGTTAGATTTGTTCAGAAAAGTAAACGAGAGAATTTTTAAATTATCGACAAAATAGTTCGAGAAAAAGAAAATATTATCGAGTATTTCGAAAAAATATTCCAAAATTTAAAGTTCCAAACGCCAACACTTCGGATGTGTTAGATTTGTTCAGAAAAATAAACAAGAGAATTTTTAAATTATCGACAAAATAGCTCGAGAAAAGAAAAAATTATAGAATATCGTTGAGAAATATTTCGAAAAAATTTTTAAAGATCCAAACACCAACACTTCGGATGTGTTAGATTTTTTTTTCAGAAAAGTAAACGAGAGAATTTTTAAATTATCGACCAAATTGTTCGAGAAAAAGAAAATATTATCGAATATTCTTGAGAAATATTTCGAAAAATTTTTAAATGTTCCAAGAAAAATTATCGAATATTGTTGAGAAATATTTCGAAAAAAAAATTAAATGTTTCAAACACCAACACAATTTAAAGGATCAAAGCTGAAATTGTTGCATTTGCTGTATTTGTTGTTAATTGTGCCTTTAAAATTTAATACTTTTGAGCTTTGGTATCGTTAGAAGAATCATCGAAAAAAGCATTAACCTTTATATTCGTTCTGTACTATTTTCGAATGGTTTCTACTTGTTGTGATATTAAACCAACCTTGCAGGAAAATGGACCTAACTTAAAATTTTTCTCTCTTCTACAATACCCTTTTACATTGATCGAACTGACACTTTTAGATAGCATAGAAATAAGCAATTGTTTTCTTAAACATTAACCCAATGAACCAAAACTATCTTTTTTGAATTCATTTATGAACCTTTATGGGTAGAAAAGTTGTGTTAATTTTCGGCACTCATTCGTTGAACTAAAATGCCTCACAAAAGCGAACATTTTATCTTCAGAAATGAGTTAACAAAAGAATCAACAATTGTGCTTTTTTGTTCGGAAACAAGTAGAAAGAAGACTTATTAAAAAGCAATTTTTTTGCACTCAGAAATAAGTCATTTTTAACTTTTTCGCCGGACAGAATTGCCTCTCAAAAACGAAACTTTTTCAAACAACAAAATGCCATAGAAAAACCCTTTTTCGTCACTTAGAAATTGATGTTTTTTAATCATAAATTGTCTTATAATTGCATATCGCTAATATGCTTAAAAATAAATGATAATGTTTGGACATTCTTTTCGTTTTATTTGAACAAAGTAGCAATATATCCGGGCCGTTGCCAGCGAAATATTGCTCGCAGAACTTAATTCATTTGAAATAAGACAACGATAAAATTATATTTAAAACGAAAATTTTATAGGGGTCTTGAATAATTTTTTTAATGAAAACAAAA
Source organism: Dichetophora obliterata (assembly GCA_963920525.1). Taxonomy (NCBI): domain Eukaryota; kingdom Metazoa; phylum Arthropoda; class Insecta; order Diptera; family Sciomyzidae; genus Dichetophora; species Dichetophora obliterata. The sequence continues at coordinate 14,234,168 of OY986439.1, read as the reverse complement.
TTTAATGAATTCACTCCTATCAAGGATGTATTGTAGTTTGGATCTACTAATTAAAAAAACATAAACTAGAAAAAAATTCTACCCAAAAACGTACGCAAACTCACTTTACACTTGTGGTTATGTAAGAAGATGAAAATTTTATGATTGTTTTTTTTTCTCATTTAAGAATGTGAAACAGTATCATTAAATATTCATTTCTAAACTTATTTATGAAAAAAATGGTTAATTTGTAATCAATCGTTTTCTACTAAAATGAAAAAAAAAATTATTTCTTTTTCTGCCCAAAATAAATTTGTTAATAATTTTGCAAAAGAACTATATTTTTATGTATGGAAAAAATTTTCACGAATTTAATCTTCTCTAGCAAGAATATTGATCATACAAATTAGAAAAAGAACAAAAATTCACTAAAAGAATTTCTACCCGAAAACATACTCAAAACAAACTACGTATCATTTTACGCAAAATCTTCGCATAGGGTTCAGTGGTAATATTTCCCTATATTTGAAATGTGTACTTTAGTTATGAACATTTTTGAACCATATTGAACCAAAATGGTACGGAACCAATTAACATCAACAATTTTATGGTTTTTAGATAATGAAAAAAGAAGAGTCACTAGATTTTTTTTGGAGTTAGTATTTTTTTGCGAAGCGAAGCTTCTTACTTGTTTTGTTGACTTGATTGGATGAAAATTCAAAAGCTGACAGATAAAAACAACAAATTTTTTAACTTTTTCTAAAAAAGATTCCTGATCGTAAGCCGGATTCGAAACTGCATTCTTGCAGCTATCATTTATTTATTTATTTATTTATTTATAAACTATCGACAATAATGTTTAACAGTCTATTTATTACATCACAAATTACACTTAAACAATAATTATAATAGAATTATTATAGGTATATAAAATTAAGGATTTATACAATACTCAATACAGTTTGCTTAACCCATTTTTCGCCGCACCAAGATCCTGTTCACCGATTTACATAAAAATTTATTTCGAACTCATTTTGATGCTAATTAAGAAAATTCCAATTATATTTGAATATTAAATGTGGTAAATTTGACTCTAAAGACAAAAGTAAACATTTTCTCTTATAATTATAGTCGTGGTTGTTAGATATCACAAGATCTTGGCACTTTTTCTCCACATGTTTTGATGACCTTTATTTACTTATTTCTAAAAGCATCACAATAAATAATTTATATTGCGAGAGGAACTAAACTGAATATATAATAAGGAAAACAGGACCCTAACTAAGTGACAAAAATGCAAATTAAATAAAAAAAAATTTGTATTTGTCAGTTATGGATAGTAAAAGTGCTGGTAATTATAATTACCGGTCGGCGAAAAATGGGTTAAATGCCTCTCTATTTTGAGTGAAATCTATACGAGCACTTATACTGTTATAGACAGTGCACATGTTAATAATCGGATCACTCCGGCCATAGTTAGTTCTATGGTGCGGAATGTAAAAAAAATCTCTTTGCCTAAAGTGTCTTTCCGGAGCATAAATATTGAGACGGGATTGGCGAGGATTGGCGAGGATTGGCGAGGATTGGCGCACAGTTAATATTATTCATTAAAAGATCTCGAACAAAAGTTATAAGAAAATATTTTCTTCTAGAACTCAATGATTTAAGCCCAATAAGTGCACATCGGGAGCTATACTCTGGCATAAAATTCCAATTTAGTTTTTTCACAACAAAACGAGTAAAACGTTTTTGGACTTTTTCCAATCTTGTACTATGCGACTCATAAAAAGGGTCCCATATTACACACCCATATTCAAGTATTGATCTTATAATGGAAATGAAAATAGTCTTTAAGGTATACGGGTCAGCAAACTCTCTAGTGTTGCGCCTAACGAATCCCATCATAGCATTAGCCCTGCTGATTATGTTGTCATAATGACCTGAAAATGACATCTTTTTATCACAGAGTACACCTAGATCAGATTTAGAATCTACTCTTATCAAGGCGTTGCATAAAATTGAGTAATCAAAAAACGTTGGAGATCTTACCATATAAAATGACATTATGTTGCATTTTGACAAATTTAAATTCAGTTTATTTAGCATACACCATGAGTGCAGACTATTTAAGTCACTTTGTAAACTCAGATTGACATCAGACAACAATGCCAGCTTTTAACCCTTTCAATGGCTTTCAATGGCAAAGTGAGGTAATTGATTTCGAAAAAGGGGTTTGAAGTACACCATTTAAGAATTTAACCCTTTCAATGGCTAGGCTAAACTAATAATAAAATAATTTTTTGAGGTAATATTCCTATCATTTAGGTCCTGAAAAGATGAAAAAACATAACTTTGATTTTTTACCTATGCTATTGGAGACTTCTCCTGCTAACAGGAGAATTGTTTTGCTCCTATTCGGCACATAACACTGTGCAACACATTTTTCTAAAGAAAAAGCGGATAACACAGAATGATAGTACTAGTGTATAGTAAGAAAACCCTAAAAGGAATTTGCAAAGTTAGTTCGCTTTTAAAAGATATAGGCATTAAAAGTTTGCCTCTTGCAGGGTACTTTTTAAAAATAAAGTGCTCATTAAGGCGTATCGAATTACAATTTTTTCGAATTTCACATTCTAAGAGGTCTCAAAAGTTGCATGGTGGTCAAGATCCACAAAAAAAAATAAAGAGAAAAAAGGATGTCTTCCTCTTACACTATGACAAAGTTGTTTTTTTGAGAAAAATGGTAAAAATTAACGATCTATAAATGCTTTGATTTTTGTAAGAAAAACTACATATGTCTTAAAGCAAAATTAAATACAGACTTTAACTAAGAAAATCTCGCCAAACAAGATGCAACTCTCGATTTCTCCCCTCATTCTCATGTGTGAGAGATGCTCGATTCCAAAGGTACACTCGAAATAGCATAGAACTTTTGATTGTTACCTGATTGTCTAAATGTTGGTGTTATTGATTGAAGTGTTTACGTTTCCTTTAAATTTGGGGAGTGAAATATTTGCATATTTTCCGCAAATGCATTTTCAAGTTTTCGAGAAATGTATTTTGAATGCAATTTTATAAGTTTTTCAAAATAGTTAGGATAAGGTTTTATATATTTTTGGCATCAGAAGTAGCACCGAAGATAATTTAGTGAATTTGGATTCTTAAAATATTTTTGAACGAAACACTGTCTGAAAGTATTTTTTTAAAACACCAGGTTAAGACAACTATTCTTTTTTGTGTTTCGATTTCTTAAAAAAATTTTTCTGCCTAGCATGAAATTTATTATTTCGTCAAAACACCTCACCTCATCATTTACCAAAATGTTAAACTAAAATTTTGAGTTTCTAAGCCTGTCATTCGATGAATCTCAATTGTTTTTAAGATATTTTAAAAAAAAAAATAATAACCTTAAAGGAGATATCTGAAGTATTCAAAAAGCGAAAACTATTTTCGGTACCACTTCTGATGCCTGAGATACATTACATTAATTTTTTTTTCAAAAAGTTGAAAAATTGCGCTCAAGTATGCTTTTTTAAAAAAATAGTAAATATAAAGGCAAAAAATGTGCAAATTTTAAATACACCAAATATAAGGAAAACTAAACTTTTTAATAAATACCAGTAAAATTAACACAATCAGATAACAATCAAAAGTTCTGTGCTATTTCGAGTGTACTTTAAGATTCGAATATCCTTCACAACGGACACTGTGAGTAAAAATCAAGATTGGCATCTTGTTTGGCAAGATATTGAAAAAAAATAGTTTTGCTTTTTCTCCGGTTTATTTTCTTCTTATAAAATAGGCCAAACAAAAATTTGTTTGCTTTCTTCGGCACGAAATCGAAAATCCAATTGACTTTTATGTTAAATATCTTTCTCTCTCTAAATTTATTTTTATCATGTTTGTTCATCTTTTTTTCATAGAACCAAACGATTTGATTTAAAAAAAAGCATTGCAAAATAAATATAAAAATTACTTTCTGGTATGTCCAATATATTGAGGAAATTCACTGAAAGGGTTAAGCATTACACAGTTACAGTTGTTGATTCACTGTTAAGCATTACATTCTCTAACTTAACATAGCATTACATGATAAAAGCATGTTTGGAAATTTTAATGTTGTTATGTACTAAACAACAAATCATCAAATTTTACTAACTTGCTTACGTGGCATGAAGGCAAGGATCTCCACTTAATGGTCAATAGGGCGGTGGTTCAAATGCGTACGGTTGAGACAAATTTTTAGTAATGTATTTAATAGTAAGTCTAAGATCATTGTTGCAACAAAGTAGCCATGCTATATGTTTGAAAGGGGAAGTTGTGAGGACCATTCTTGCGGAACCAAGATATAGTCCAGCATGTCTGAGATTTTTTCTATTTGAAATTTTCTCAAAGTGCTACGAGAGTGAGCCTCGAGCGAGTAATTTTTCCAGCTTTAAACTAGCTCTCAACTGCGGAAAATAAGAAAAATGTATTAAAAATTTTCAAAAATTCATCATAGCTTTAGCGACATAAAATCATTAGATGGTTGAATTTATTAAAAATCCTTGAAAGCATTATAATATAAACCCAAAACCTGCTGGGGTTACAGCTAATGGCTTGGCAGCAATTTTTTAAAATATATTTTAACAAAATAAAAATAAATGATTTTATTTTTGTATGACTTACTTTACAAACTTATTTGCATACTACTTTTTTTCTACGCTTTTACGCTTCTATTAATATATTAATATTATACTACCCCACAAATTAACGAAAGCTTTCACTACAACGAATGGCGATAACATTTTCCACAGTAAAACTTTCCATATAATCCGAATATTGTAATTGAATGTTTTTTATGATTGACCCCAATTTTCATATAAATGGCAAAAGACAAAAAAAATCCACTGTTTATTTATTCTTTATTTATTATTTAACTATAAACAATTTTGTTCTACAGTTACTAAAAATTATCTTAAAATTAAACAAGAATTTTAACAGTATAATGTTAGCTTAACATAATACAATTTTTAAAAGAGACCCTAGTTTTGGTTATATCAATATTGCTACAAATTGCATTAAAAGAAGAACTCATATTATAAACAGGGTCCTGTCTACCATAATTTGTCCTGCGATATGGAATTTGAAAAAACTGTCTGCGCCGAAAATTCCTTTCGGTCGCATATATACCAAATAAAGCAAGCAATGGTGTACAATCTAAGTGATTCATGAATATATCACCAGCAAATATAGCCAAAATATAATTTCTTCTAAACTCTAAGGTTTTCAAGTCTAAAATCACACAACGGGAGTCGTAAGTCGGCATAAACTCCCACCGAAGTTTTCTAAACACTAGCCGAGTAAAACGTCTTTGAATTTTTCCAATTCTAGAAATATGCACAGCATATCGAGTGTCCCAGACAACACAGCAATACTCCAAACTTGATCTAACCAAAGAGCAGAAAATTGACTTTAGAGTAAAGGGATCCGAGGACTCCTTAGTGTTGCGCATGATGAAACCCATCATTGCATTAGCTTTGGAAATAACAGCATCATAATGCTTACCAAAAGTAAGTTTTTTGTCAAAAATTACTCTTAAATCCATTTTAATATCAACTCTTAAGATTATAGCTGAGCACAAAGTATAGTTGCCTACAATTAATTGCTGTTTCATGGTAAATGACATTACATTACATTTAGTAACATTAAAATATACTTATTGACATCACACCACTTCTGCAAGCCATCCAAATCCTGTTGAATAAATTGACAGTCTATTGAAGAATTAATAATTTTAAATAACTTCACGTCATCAGCATACATGAGACATCTTGAAAACTGGACATAGTTTGGAATGTCGTTAATAATGACGTTAACCAAGATGACTGCCTTGGGGCACACCAGAAAAATTATCAAAATATTTAGAGCGGTATTTACCAATCCTAACTGCTTGTCTACGACCGAACAGGTAATTCTCTAGCCACCTTAGCAAGAAGAAGTGGAAACCCAGCTTACCAAGTTTCCTTATTAAAACTGAGTGCTCGACTCCATCGAATGCTTTCGCAAAATCTGTAAAAACTACATCTACTTGTTGACCTCTCTCCATTTCGCTTGCTATAAAGTGAGTAAATAGCGCAAGATTTGTTGAGGTAGATCTTTCAGACACAAAACCATGTTGACACTCCGATACTGCGCCTTTGATGCAAGAATACATTTTCTTTTTTGCCAGAGATTCAAATAATTTTAGAATGAGTGGTAATTCGGATATAGGTCGATAGTTTGCAATATTTTGCCTCGACCCCGATTTAAAAATTGGAGTTATCTGGGATATTTTCCATACATTTAAAATTTGGAGGAATATGGTCAGGGCCACATTTCTTCTTCGAATCTAAGCTAAATAATTCTCGATATACCTCTTCTCCAGATAAGGTTAAGGAACCAAGATCTGTAATAGGAATAACATTAAACTCAGACGCAACATCATTAATTGATTGAAATTGGACTGAAAATAGAGTGCAAAAAGTTCGCTTATTTCTTGAAAATTGTCATATTTATTATCCTGGAAAAACATATTTTTAGGGAGACCCGTACTTTTCTTTTGTTGTTCAAAAAAGTCCAAAATGCTTTTGGGTTGCACTTAATGTTCGATTCTAAGGTCAGCAAATGATTCCTATACAAAAATGTACATATGTTGAGAGCACATACTCAATAAATTCTTGTAAAATTGCTGTATGTGGTATTCAAGAGGAGAGTAAGACGAAAGTTTTAAGGTAGAACATGCAACAAGTAAAAGAATTTAAATTAATAATTTTACAAGCATTTGTGTGAAGTATGTGCTATTAACAGTAGATTTATTTGAATTTTACCATTTACATGGAATAATTGGGGATAATTAAAAAAACATTGGAAAAATTTACTGTAGAACAAGTTAACGCTATTTGTTGTGGAAAACCTTGGTGAGTAGTGAAATTCCTCTGAAATTACTTAGAAGCTGGATTGTGGCCTTATGGATGTAGAAAATAATATTTTTATTGAATCCTATTTATAATGATAACTTAATTTAAAAGATGTAAGCCAAATACTTTTTTAAGGAACAAATAAAATCTTATCAACGCATTATAACAATAAAACTTCACATCTTTGATTACTTATAAATATGTCTTTATACTGAAATATTTCAAGGTTCTTTAATAAAATATTTTAAAAAATCTTATAGCTAGCACATAAAAAGTATAGTTCTAAATGAACGAAATTAAACTTCTATACAATTTAATGTCCAATACTGTTTTCTATGATCATCATACTATACAAACAACCACAATTTATGACAATATTTCACAGTATCATGTAAAAAAAACCCAACATAAATTTCTAATAGATACCATTCATTCACACCAGAAACATACATAGACATCATGGATACGAATATAAATTTGAAGAAATATTTCTTTTTCCACACCTTTACCACCTGTTTGTTTTCACTATTTGCAGGACTCATCGCAACAGGATATGTGCACATTGAGGACCAGCTGGTTGATTTATCAACAAGCAGACCAATCGAGGTAAGTTTATGACAAAAATTAAGAAAAACCCCCACAAAAATGACAATGGCTTTAAATTAGTTCTGTCCATAGTTCAAAATTATTAAGTGTTTCACGTAAGTTTCTTGTTCATTATCATTTATAATAATAATCTACAAATAATTTAATTTTCTTTCTTCAGAATCAGCCTCATTAATTTTAAATTGCTATTTATTCTATACACTATCATATAAACATTCACTCTTGGAAGAGATTTTATCAAACTTTTATTATTTTTTCGAACCTGTTTTTATAACTTTTTTATTAATTGCACAGAGAGACATAAATAAACAACTGCAAACATCTCCATGGATTCCGATATTCTTTAGCCCTTAGAAAATACTCACTAAGGGATTTGATTTAGTTAACTAAGATAAGCAGTTTTTGCAAAAGAGGGTTAAAATACCACCTCAAAGAACAAAAATTACTATTACTCATATTAGTTCCATGACATGATTCATCATCTTATCGAGGTAACTTTGCAGAATTCCATAAAAACGTATCCATAATTTTGTGACATTTTCAGATATTTTACCGATTTGATTTGTGAAGTCGCGTTCTATGGGAGGGAGGCGTAGTTTTATCCGATTTATATTAAAATATATGGTGAATATTTAACTTCAAAGCTGATGTACAAAATTCCCAACTGCTTCATAAATGTTTGTGGCATTTTTAGAGCTTTTATTGTTTTGATAAAGTAACTGTGTGTGTGAAGTAGGCATTAGGGAGTCCAAACCCGAAAGCTTTTCATAATCCCGGGATCCCGGAACTAGTTCTGGATCGAAAAATTTAAAAAGCATATAATTCAAAACATTTTGAATGGAAATTGAGTTATTATTTATAACTTGAAACTAAAAAATGTAATTCAATTCATTTATAAAGCAAAAAACACAAAAAAACTTGAATAACATAATATGTAATGCCTAAAAAAGTATTATTAGTAAAGTAATTTTTTTATTTTAGATATAAAAACTAGTACAAATAAGAATAAGTTATTTTCCAGGACAATGGATAACATTGTATACAAACAATCAAATAAGGAAAAACAACAATTACATAATATATATTATACTACAGTTTAAAGTACAATTATAGAAATGCTAAACCTTTTTTTTTTGGGACACTGTCTTCATGTTTTATCGTGTTTAAAGCTTAGTATGCTGTAGGTACGAAAATTTTTAGGCAGTTAATTCTACCCGCGAAATTTTGGTGTAGACTCAACACTAACACATACTTATTATAACGTGTTTGTTGAATGTGTTCATAGAAGTAAAATATAAGGAAGCAGGCCTGTAGCCAGGGGGTAAATGGGGCAATGCCTTCCTACTACAACCATTTGCTCCCCCTGGCCAAATCAGACATTGAAAAACTTTAGATGAATAATTAATATGCATTTTGTTGATATATTTTTTTATTGCTTTAAAATTAGTTTAGTTTACAAAAAACAAAAAATATACACATTCACCGTATTCATGACTTGAATATGTATATGAAATTTGTTTAACAAAATTCAAATTTTTACTGGGTCGCCAACATTTGCTACCAAAAAATAAGATTTAAATTTTAATAATTTTTTAACCCGCATTCATAGGAACTTTCTAGAAATAAAAAGCACGTTGTGCACCAATTTGATGTAGATACAAAAAGAATATATAATTCATTGAAATGTTTTTAATTTTTAATTTTTTTTTATGCATGATGAATGTTTATTAATTTTACAATAAGAAAAAACTGCAAATCTTAATTCTAGCAAAAATTTAAAAAAGCAAAAGATTTAAATCAAAACATGCACGTTTGTTCTTAATATATAAATCTGAATAAAAAATTTGCATCAGTTTGATGCAAACGACGGATGCGGGTTTATTCAATTTTTTGTTTTACTTAAACAATATCTTATAGCGCATTCTTTACTGAAAAAAGTCTGACCTCACAGAATGCAGAACTTTTTAGATTCTGACCTGAATTTACAGAATGTTGACTTCTTTTGAGCTGAGAAAATAACGGAAAAATAGCAACATTTTTTTTTTCATTTGATATTGGCTGCACTGTTGTTTTCAATTCCGATTTACAATATTTACGATTGAGGTTATGTATAGTGCGGTACTGCATGGAATTTTTAAGAAATACTCATCGAGCTGTTAAATTTTGCTAAAAGTTACCACTTTAATCACAATTGTTTTGGATTCAATTAAAAAAATTTTCAAAATTGGAACATTTTGCTTCTCACAATTGTCATAGCATATAATATTGCTGTCAAAATTATTTTTTTTTTTTTGTTTTTATGTTGGTATTACTAGAGAGCAGAATGCAGAACCGCCAAATTTTACAGGTCAGAAAATTTTGCATTTTTTGTACTTTTGCGGTCAGAATTTTCGAGAAAAGTACACGATTTATTTTGAGGTCAACATTTTTTTTTAGAAAAAAACGGAAAAATGCAGAATTCTTGAAGAGGTCAGAAAAAATGTAGAAATTTTTCCAGAAAAGAATGCGCTATTATACATACAGTGGCGAGCACAAGTGAGTGCATGTTCACGACACTGACTTTCGTCATCCACAAAAACAAAACCATACAAGCAAATCAAACAAAATATTTAATTTTATTTTTATTATTTTATTCGTAACAAATAGAAGCAATACTGCTGGCGAAGACCCGGGGAACGTATTCAAAGACACCATGTGAAGCAAACTGTTAAACATGGCGGCGGGAGCATAATGGTTTGGGGATGCTTTACATGTTGGCATGTTGGCCTTCTGCATTTAGTAGATGGTATCATGCGAAAAGAGGACTATCTGCAGATTCTGCAAACCCATCTTTCCAATTTTATGGACGAATGTGCTTATCCCGAAAAAGAAATTGTTTTTCAACAAGATGGTGACCCGAAGCACACAGCAAAAATTGTAAAGGAATGGATTGGGAAACAACATTTTCAATTAATGGAATGGCCAGCACAAAGTCCAGACCTCAATCCGATTGAAAATCTTTGGTCAATCGTGAAAAGACGGCTCGGGCAGTACGAAGCAGCCCCAACAAACATGGGTAACCTTTGGGATCGTGTAAATGCGGTATGGTTTTGTTTTTGTGGATGACGAAAGTCAGTGTCGTGAACATGCACTCACTTGTGCTCGCCATTTCGCTTCTCTTTGTTATATTTCTAGCCACTTTAAATAAATCTTGTATGTTTACCTTCATTTTATTACAAAGTCCTAAATTAATTTTTATATAATTTTTTTATGTATTAATCTCATGCATAAAAAGATCTACATATCCATGTTAATATTATAAAATTAACTGTTTTTTCATACATATGTGTAACGTATTCATTTCACATGTTAAAAATTTTTTTTTTTTTTATTTAAATGAAAAAAACAAAAAATTTCGCCCCCCCCCCAAAATTCATGCCTGCCCCCTCTGTCTTCTAGGTCTGGCTACAGGCCTGTAAGGAAGCGGTGTAGTTGAAGTGAAATGAAGTATTTTACAAGCACAGTGAAGTTGACACAAACACAACAACATTCAAACAGGGCCGCATTCAGTTATGATGTAGTAAAGAAAGGCGTAAATTATTTTTTATTTCTTAGATGTATGCTTAGTAAGCATATCATATCATATAACATCTTACTATGTAATTTTTATATAGCACCGTTATATAATATGTTGCGTTACCAATTTTTTTCCAGAGAAAAGCATTACTAAAATAAAGTAAAAGACATGAACTCAGAATAAAACTGATACGACAAAAGTTACTTTTAATGATTTATTTATAATTCATTTCCAAAATAGACCCTAGTTTGGCATCCGCATGACAGTGGGTCGGCGAAAAAAAATTAAAATCTATATACAGTAGAGTACCCATATGTGTTTTTTCTGATTTTGTTCGCTCCCCGCCCATTTTCTGTTAAATTGAGGCTTAAAACTAAGATCTGCATAAAAAATTGGACTTCGGTAGTGGAAAAAACCCAGGCCCCCTGGGGTTAAAGGCCCAAAAACGGCTTAAAAATGGTACTTGGCTTATATACTCTATGTCTCCAGAGAAAAGCATTACTAAAATAAAGTAAAAGACATGAACTCAGAATAAAACTGATACGACAAAAGTTACTTTTAATGATTTATTTATAATTCATTTCAAAAAACTATTTTTTATAAACTATTTAATTGATAGTAAAATAACACAAAAACAGAACAACTGAAATACATACCAAATTAAACTCCTTTAAAATAAATAGTTTTCTGTAGTTTTTTCCGAACTGTCAGCTTTTAATTAGTTTTTTTGTATAAAAATACAAAGCTATAGCTTGTAACCTTAGGGCGCTAATCCAATTTAATTTTATGTCAAGTTTCCAAAGAAATTGTAAACAAAAAAATAACTGTTAAAGCTTATACCAAAATGAAAAAAATTAAGGCCCTTGCCACCCTAAATAATGAATGCGCTCATGAAGCAGAACTTTTGTTTTGACAGATGCTCTTGCTCAAAAATTTCGGGCAACAATTTATTTTTTGCTCGGCAAGGGCTTATGTCAAAAAATGACGCTCTATCTCGCTTCCTCAGCGATGAAAATTCTTTCTACACACGTATAGTGTGTGTGAGTAGAACACCATTGTGTTAGTTGAACATTATTGTTAAATGTCAAATTTCCACGCCAATTAAAAGTACAGACATATAAAAAACAGCGAAATTTTGACCCTTTTAACTCTCCAATCATGGTTGTGAACTTGGCTGCATTGAACATTTTTTCGGTTCAACAGCATACTAACCAACGAAAAAAAAGGACTCTACCTTTTCGCTGTCAGAAACGTAATGCATTTCTTACGGTAGATATCTTTTCCCTTTTACAGCATACTAAGCTTAAGGCAAATTAAGGTTAGGAAATACTTTTCAAAATTTATTTTTTTAACTGTAATTATTTTTAAAGTAACACATTCAGCTGATCAACGCGTCTAGTTTTTAACCGACTTTAAAAACGAGGAAGTTCTCATGTTGGTTGGTATCTTTGTTTTTTTTTTTTAAATGTATGTTCATCGATAACTCCTAAAGTACTTTCTCGATTGAGTGTTTTCGATTTTTTTTCAAATTGGAAATGTTATTTTATTTTTTTAAAGGGAAAAATATAAAGCATTTAAGAAAATTGCAGTTGACCCATTCCTAATTTCAAAGTTTAATACCATGCCAGCAACAGGCGCTTAATATTTTGCGTTTTCATTCTTTTCATTTTTTTTTATGTTCCATTGCCTTTCTAACGATATGAAATGAAGTTGTGTTCTTGAAGGGTTTAGAAGTTATAGCTAAAAACGTGAAGTGTTAATAAATTTTTAATACTAGCTATCAACTATTTTGAATTTGTTCAACTTTCAAATTGTGCAATCTTTAATTCAACGCTACTTGAATTTGTATTGAAAATTCATTAACTTTTTACGTTTTTTGCCATAACTTATGAACCCCGCTTGTTGCTGGTATGGTATTAAACATTACAATTTAGAACAGACGAACCCTATTTTCAATGATAGTCTATTTACGAAAATCGCATTTAAATTGACTGAGCTGCGTTGTCTCAAAATAGACCCTAGTTTGGCATCCGCATGACAGTGGGTCCGCGAAAAAAAATTAAAATCTATATACAGTAGAGTACCCATATGTGTTTTTTCTGATTTTGTTCGCTTCCCGCCCATTTTCTGTTAAATTGAGGCTTAAAACTAAGATCTGCATAAAAAATTGGACTTCGGTAGTGAAAAAAACCCAGGACCCCTGGGGTTAAAGGCCCAAAAACGGCTTAAAAATGGTACTTGGCTTATATACTCTATGTCTCTAAAAATAACAGTTTTACGCTCTTAAAATGTATCAACATTTTTATACACAGTAAACAGATACACATTTTTTCATAACCAACTTTGACCTTGGAATGACCTTTCGTAGTGTTTTACGCAGTCAAAGTCACGATTTGTAAGTAATATATTTATTGAACGACCCTCGTAAATTTTTGGAAAGAGATATTTCTGAACAGTTAACACCATATAAAAGAGCATTAAATTAAGTTTAGTTCACAGTTAGTTTTTTTCTAAAGTATTGATTTTTGGAGGTTTGAGAGCATTTCAAATTTTTTTTTCAAAGTATTTTTCAAAGCAAGTGACTAATTTTCTTCATTGCAATTAAATTTTCAGATGGATTGACACGCTAAAATATAATATTTTCAAAAAATTGAATACATTTAGCTTAAAAAATGCAGCACACTTTTGGCAGCTGCATTACTAGAAAAAACATAATAGTTTCTTTTTAAATTAATTATAAAGTATTATTATAAATTAATTATCGTTCTGAAAAGGTGACCAAAACACAATGAAAACACAAAACGCTTATGAACAGAACGAAAAAAAAAAAATATTTTCTAGAGTGCATGAAGTTTAATATAGGATTGTTTTCCGAATATTTTTTTTTAATGTATTATTATTTCAAATAGTTAATTAATTTTTTTTTTTAATTTTTTTATCCTCATGGGATATATCTAGTGTCCGACCGAATATTCGGTTTCGGTTACGGTCAGTTTCGGCCCTTTTCAACAAGGTACCAATTCAAATATGAATATAACTCCATGCATAACTTTTAAAGATATAAACATTTTAGTATCGTGCTTCGTAAAAGGGAAGCCACTAGTTTTTCAGAGAAATTGTAAATATAATAATGGGTATATCTTAAAAAGTTATGAATAAATTTTCATGGCTGATACCTCGATGAATAGGTACTCGCATTAACTTTCTTTTGATACCCATAACGCGGAATATTAAAAAAAACAGAAGATTTGTAGCCTATTTTGCAACTTTGGAGGCCTATAACTTCTAAGCCAATTGCCAGCGGCCTGAAATTTGGATTTGGATTTAGGAGGTTAAAATCCGCATAATCCAACAAAAAATATTAAAAAAGAGTGTTTTCGCTATTCTTGAATTATACCAAAATTGTTTGCATCAGTCATTTAATTCAAATATACAAGTTTGGTTTAATAAAAATATTTACAACGCATTGTACAAAACAAAAATTATGAATTCGTCTATAATTTGATTTATCATGTTAACGCAAAACATTTTGGTTAATTTTATGAGTTCGATACTATCATTTTCGACATTATCATCTGTATTGCAATTACCATTAAAGTTTTATAGGTACTTAAGCCAAAAATTGATAGTTAAACTTCGGAACGAATTCTGTGTGTGTGGAATCAAGCAAAAGAAAACGAAATACATATTTATATTTTTATAATACTAAACCTCTAAAAAAAACAGAAATACTTTACTTTGTAGTTCTAAAAAAATTTACATTGTAGGTGCATACTATTTTGAGTGTGTGTATTAAAAAATAAAATAAAAAATTATCTCATTTATTATTATATAATTAATTATTATAAACTTCAAAATTCAAACAATACTTGTTTTGTACTAGTAGTACTTTTGTTTTGTTTTAATAAAAACAATCATTTGTAAAAACTTAAATTTTCATATTAATAACCAGTTTCGGTTTCGGCCGAATATTATAAAATGACCAAATATTCGGTTTCGGTTTCGGCCAAAATTCCGGTTTCGGTCGGACACTACATAAATCGAATAGATAGATGTTCTAAAGAATCAATAAATTTTTTTGCTCGAGCTGGACTTTTTTTCTTTCTCATTTTGTTGTAATCCGTGAAATATCTTGAAATCATTTTTCGATGCCGTCTTTTCTTTTTGTTGGAATTTCGAAGGCCTTATAAACTTTCAATGATTCGTTTGTGACAATAGCAACACATTCCCTAACACTCTTATTTTCATCTTGTATCAAGTATAGTATTCTAGCGAAAACGTCTTTTTTACAAGGTAGCATCTGTTCGTTGAAGCATTTTTTTTCTACCTACAATAAATAAAGTTATATGAACATTGGAATTATCTTGTTATATTAAACGAGCAATATTTGTTTGTATATTTGTTTGTTTGTAAATGAGTTCTCGAAAGCGGCCCAAGCGATTTCGATGAAATTTTCAGTATAAGAGTTTTCGGGTGCGAACTGTGTTTCATTTCTGAGAAAATTCGTTCAGCAGCGCACCCATTGTGCGATTGACGAATGACCGATTTACGAAGCCAAAATTATTTTATTCGGAAAATAGTTTATATTGAAGTACGTTATTTGATTTTAACACTGTACGACCATTGTAACGTATTCAACATTATTCAACATTGCAAAAAAAATTTGATTAGCAGCGCACATTGGGGTATTGGACCTATTTAGGCGGTCAAAATTATTTTATTCGGTTAAAAGTTGCTTTTATATAACATGCTAATAATAACATGCTAATAATTTTCCGATTTTCGTACATATTAAATAGCGCTATACTTACTTTTTAAACTGTGATGTGAAAATGTTGTTATCGTAAAGCAATTAATTGTTTATCGATGTACAGAGTCCACCAAATAACTTTTTTTTTTGAAAATTCTATAAAAAAAACTACTGGATATTTTCTCAAATTTCTTTTTTTATTTGAAAATACAATCCTTCCGGTTAAAATTGAAAAATAATTTCATTCAAATGGCTGCCTCGGCTGGCCATGCAGTAGCCTACCCGATCGGTCCAATTTTTAAGCACATTATCGATTGTGTGCAGCTGTATTTCACCAATGGCTTCACGAATATTGTCCTTTAAAGCGTCTGGCTTGTCGGCGTAACACTTATCTTTGAGTGTACCCCACAAATAATAGTTCAACGGTGTCAAATCGCAGTTCCGAGGTGGCCAAACGACATCAGCTCTGCGGCTGATAATGCGATCTTCAAAAACAGGGCGCAAAACATCGAGTGTAGCTTCGGCTGTGTGGCACGTAGCGCCGTCCTGTTGAAACCAAATGTTGCCAATATCCTCCTCTTCAATTTTTGTGAACAAAAATTCGCTCAACATGGCCCGATAACGATCGCCATTGACTGTAACGGCCACTCCTTGCTCATTTTCGAAGAAAAATGGCCCAATTATGCCTCTGGACCAAAATCCGCACCAAACAGTGACTCGTTTTGGGTGCAGCGGCTTTTCAATGTATGCGTGCGGGTTTTCTGTGCCCCAAATGCGACAATTTTGCTTGTTTGCATACCCGCCAAGATCAAAATGAGCTTCATCTGAAAAAATGATTTTTTTTTTTGGCAAAATCGGCATCTTCTGTAAGTCGATCGATCGCAGGCCCACTTAGCGAAGCGAAAACGCATTGGATGGTCAGTTGGCTTCAACTCCTGAACCAATTGGACTTTGTATGGCGTCATACCAAGGTCTTTATGCAAAATTCGTCTCAATGATGTCTCCGAAATTGGCTTTTCACGCTTTGGTTTATCGATGAGGATGCCAGTTTCTTTCACTTTTTTCACAAGATAACGAACATACGGAGCTGACGCTGCTTCTCTTCTTCCACAATCCGTACGCAATTTTCGCACACATTCTGCAACATTACCATGATTTTCAAAGTAATGTGGCAATATTTCCCAGCGTTGTTCAAGCGTATACACAACCATATTCGTTCAGCGAAAGGATAAAACTAATTATCTGTCAAATCAGACATGAGCTAAGTGTTACCATTCACGAAATAAGCACTAGTTGAAAAAAACGTTAGATGGCGAACCCTGTACAATCTAAAAGAAAAAAAATTTAAATACATACATTGGGTTTGGCGGGAAGCCGGGCTAAGCTGGACTTTTTAGGCTAAATGTATTCACTTTTCTGAAAATATTATATTTTAGCGTGTCAATCCATCTGAAAATGTGCTTGCAATGAAGAAAATCAGTCACTTGCTTTGAAAAATACTTTGAAAAAAGTTTTAAATGCTCTCATACCTCCAAAAATCAATATTTTGGAATAAAACTAACTGTTTATTAAACTTCATTTAATGCTTTTTGATATGGTGTTAACTGTTTAGAAATATCTCTTTCCTAAAATTTACGAGGGTCGTTCAATAAAAATATTACTTACAAATCTTGACTTTGACTGCGTAAAACACTACGAAAGGTCATTCCAAGGTCAAAGTTGGTTATGAAAAAATGTGTATCTGCTTATTGTCCATAAAAATATTTATGAATTTTAAGAGCGTAAGACTGTTTTTTTAAGAGATATAGAGTAAATTGGCCAAGTACCATTTTTAAATAGTTTTTGGGTCTTTAACCCCAGGGGCCTGGGTTTTTTCCACTACCGAAGTTCAATTTTTTATGCAGTTCTTCTTTTTAAGCCTCAATTTAACAGAAAATGGGCGGGGAGCGAACAAAATCAGAAAAAGGCACATTCCATATGTTTCATGGGTGCTCTTATATACAGTGTGTCCCAGACTTAGAGGACAATAATGCAGGGGTGATTCCTCGAGATGAGACGAGCAAAAAATTGTATTAGTGGGGGTGGTCGCAAATGCCTCCTAGGGAAGTAGGAAGGAAAAACAAAAAAAAATAGGTGTATTTCGTTTTAATCCATATATAACATACCACCACACCGATTACCAAACTTCATAACTTTTTAATATAATTGAAAAATTTATTTAAAAAAATTTTATTTCTTTTGCAATAAAAGCTCAAAGTTTTGCCATAAAGTCACAACTAAAAAAGTTATGAGCACCTAAAGTCAAAAAATACGTTTTTTTCTTAGAAAATTCACATTTATAGGCAATTTTCTCGAGAAACAACCAAATTTTTGACTATTTTTTATGACGTTGTTTTTTTTTCTTGATTAATTCTCTATTAATTCGCCTTACATTGTTTTATTCTCGGAGCAGCTATTTTTCTTTTTTTCACTCTTTCCACTTTTTCCTCTCCCAAGGTTTTTAAATGCAAGCACTGCGACTTCGATTACTTTGATTACAATAACTAGTAAAAATGTTAGATTTAACGGAAATAAAAAAAAAGTTATTTGGTTGCTAATTTTCATTATTGATTGCTTGACGCCTGAATCGATCCAGTCTGTAGATCGTAAAGTTATAATGTTCTCCTAATCAGAGTACGCAGATATTGTTTTTGTTACGGTTTTGCAAATAACATACATGTATTACTGTATGTTATTATCCTATAAATAAAAATTCCCGAAATAAAACTTAAAAATAAGGCCGGAGCCCCAGACTATATAGATTTAAAACTCAAAAAGCAGAAAATAGTTAGCGATGCGTAGGAAAATATCAAAAGTCTTTTAATTTATCTTTATTATTTCGCAAGAACGAAAAAAAATTTCAAAAATCTTAAAATAAGAAGCTACATTTAAAAAAAAATAATATCTAATTTACCCCAGATGGGACTCGAACCCACAATCCCCGGCTTAGGAGGCCGATGCCTTATCCATTGGGCCACTGGGGCGATTAATGCGCGCAGAGCTGATATGAATTTGATCAAAATTTTTGTAGATTTTCAAAGCACCCCAAAAAATTCGTCAAATACATGAGCTAGAAGACTGTTTTTAAACAAGCAATTAACTAAATAAAACTCATTTAGTGCACTTAAAATATCTAAATATAATCACATAAACTGAAACACTCACACGCACACTTTGTGTGGGAAACATGCTCTCAGCAACGAGTGGCCAACAACCTGAACTCAACAATCGGGTCGAGCGAGAATGTTAATTAATCATTTACTCATTGAAGTTCAATCCAATAGATAAGAGAGAACAGCGAGCATTTTTTAGCCAAATATTTTTGAATTACGAAAATGCGAAGCAAAACAAACTATGAAATGCTATAAATGTTTAAGCAAAAAAACAAATCACTACTACAACAACACATTTAGACGGAGCAAACATTAGAACAGCTACATAATTTGTACATTTCAGCTGTTGGCCACGATTTGCTCTACGACCATGATGCAGCTACCTAAACATGCTAACATGTGTTAAAATTATAGAAACTCTTTGCTAGATACACAGACACTTGAAAAATTTATTATTGGCAGCAAATAGATTTCGAAACACGTAGTTGTTCAAAAAAGGATTTGCAATAGAACTTGACTGGCTACAGATGGTGCAAAATTATGATCTATGAAGCAGCGAGTTGCTATTTTGAGAAATTCAATTGAAATTTCTGTTGTATGTTGAATAAAGAGCAGAAGAATTCCGCACAGATATTTTATTCTTAATTCAATAACCGCCCCAGTGGCCCAATGGATACGGCATCGGCCTCCTAAGCCGGGGATTGTGGGTTCGAGTCCCATCTGGGGTAAAGGATTTATAATTTTTTACCAAATAATATTATTACAATTGTATTCGATGCAAAACTATTTTCATGACATAATTTGATCACACATTTGAGTGTTATATTAAAACACACAAATGCTTTGAACAACTACCCACTGAACCATAAGCGAAGGTTTTGAGTAAGGTTAGAGTTTTGCGAACGTTTTTGGATAGTTTTTTTTTAATTTTTGATTTTTTTATTTTATCGCCTAAAAGCAGGGACATAACTGTTATGCAACTTTTTTGGAATTGGTTAAAATAATTATTAAAATGGGTTAAAATACATTTCAGTTATGAATAACTTTTATTTTTAAGAAAAATTTTTTTTTGGTTGCCGTATAACTTTTATTTTTGAGGAATACTTTTTAGGTTGGCTCATAACAGTTATTTTCTGAAATTAATTTTTTTCGGTTATTAGTGTCAAAAATCAAGAAGATATATGGTCGCTAAGAACAGTTTCTATCGGCTATGTAATCACTTGGTAATCACTTCAGTAATCAGTCTTCAGTTATGTAATCGCTTATTAGTCCGTATTCAGCTAAGTAATCGCTTGGTAATCACTTCAGTAATCAGTGGTTGGCTATGAAATCACATATTAACTGGTATTCGGTTAAGTAATCACTTGGTAATCACTTCAGTAATCAGTCTTCGGTTATGTAACCGCTTAGTAATCAGTATTCAGCTAAGTAATAACTTGGTAATCGCTTCAGTTATCAGTTTTCAGTTATGTTATCTTCGGTTATGTAATTGCTTAGTTATCGGTATTCATCTAAGTATTCGCTTAAGTTATCAGCATTCAGTTATGTAATCGCTTAGTAGTCTGTATTCATCTAAGTAATCGCTTGGTAATCACTTCAGTAATCAGTATTTGGTTATGAAATCGCCTATTAACTGGTATTCGGCTAAGTAATCACTTGGTTATCACTTCAGTAATCAGTCTTCGGTTATGTAATCGCTTAGTAACCAGTATTCAGCTAAGTAATAACTTGGTAATCACTTCAGTAATCAGTTTGCAGTTATGTTATCGCTTACTTATCAGTATGCAGCTAAGTAGTCACTTCAGTAAGCAATCTTCGGTTATGTAATTGCTAAGTAATCGGTATTCAGCTAAGTAATCGCTTAAGTAATCAGTATTCAGTTATGTAATCGCTCAGTAGTCAGTATTCAGCTAAGTAATCGCTTGGTAGTCGCTTCACTAATTTGTATTCGGTTAGGTAATCAATCAGTCGTCGGAAATCGATGTGGTAACCGGTTTCTCTGGGAAAGACTCTAAAAAGGGAAGCGAATATTAAAAAACACCTTTTTAGGGTCCACCATGGTGTCAAAAAACTTTTTGAAATTCTAACATCACGACGATGACGTTAGATGATTACCCCATATCGACCACGGCTAAGAGAGGTATGAGTGCATTCCAAAAGAAAAAGTGATATTTTTTCTTGATTTTTGACACCAATAACCGAAAAAAATTAATTTCAGAAAATAACTGTTATGAGCCAACCTAAAAAATTATTCCTCAAAAATAAAAGTTATCCGGCAACCAAAAAACATTTTTCTAAAAAATAAAATTTATTCATAACGAAAATTTTTATGTGTTGAAATTGCCCAACTTTTTCTGCTGTGAATTAAACCTAGAATAACAACTTTTTCGGTCTGCTTAAAAGTGCTTGATGTAGAAGATTAAATTCGTTACAACTTTTTCCATAAATAAAAACTTTACTTATTTTACAACATTCATAAAAAACTTTTTTGAGTCCAAAAATAATCAATTTAGAAGGCAAAAATTCCTCCTAAACGAGTTCAAAAATCATAAATGCTTCTTTTTAGCATTCTGAAATTAATTCAAAAAATAATAATTTTATTAGAAACAATAAAACAGTAGAAACAATATCTCATAAACGAACCAATTTTGTCCATAAATGAGTTCAAAAATTAATCATAAATACTCCTTTTTTATATACTAAAATGAGTTAAAAAAGGAATTATTTAAAACTTTGTTGATATTTTTATAGTAGTAAATTAAAATTATACAAAAGTTATATAAAATTTTTCACCAGTGCGAACTGATTCTCGCCTTAAGAAAAGAAATGGATGTACTGCAACACGTTCGAAAAACTATAATCCTTTTCATCTAACAACAAGTCTGTCATAACACTTCAACAATTCGATCAAAAATTAAGATCAAGCCCAAATAGAAAGAAAAACACGACAATATTCCATGCAAAAAAGTAATCAAATAAGTTCCCCAATAACTAACTTTACTAATTTGATATAATAATATATAATGAAGTGGCCATTTCAGCCCTTGAAAGGACTTTGACCGAACTTATTATAATCAAATTGTATTGTGCGTGTCATTAGCGGCCGATGTCTTCACCGAGTATTAGCGCTAATCCGTGGAGTAGACCAGTTTATGGTATATAAACTAAATTTCCGAGTACCGAAAAAGAACTTTTCTATGGTACATTTTCTAACTCATTTCCGAAGAAAAAAAGGTTCGTTTCTGAGAGACATTTTTGTCCGGCGATTGATTTAAAAAGAGTTTATTTCCGTGTATCGAAAAATAACTTATCTATGCTTAATTTTTTTACTCATTTCAGAAGAAAAAAGGTTCGTTTCTGAGAGGCACTTTCTTCCGGCAATTGATTCAAAAAGAGTTCATTTCCGAGTGCCGAAAAATAACTTTTATATGGTTTTATTTTTAACTCATATCCGAACAAAAAAGTACAATTTATGGTTCTTTTTTAAATCATTTCCGAACAAAATAAGGTTCATTTTTGAGAGGCATTTTAGTCCGACGAATGATACGAAAAAGGATCGTTTATGAGTGCCGAAAATGAACATTTCTACCCAAAAAGGTTCATATATGAATTCGAAAACGGTAGTTTTGGTTCACTGGGTATATTTCGAGAGAAATCTAAGGAAATACTAAAGCTTGGTTTTCATTATGTCATTTTTATGACGACACAAAAGTTTATCACCTAATATATCACCTTAATAAAATTCTAGAACATTTTCTGCATAACTCCATTAATAATTTATTTCTTTTTAATTTTTCAATATTGCTAAAGTTAAAAAAACTGTCAACATGTTGTTATTTTCAGTTTGAATGACAACAACTGACCACTGAAAATGACATAGTGAAAACCAAGCATAATTCATGAAAATATCTTTCTATGCATATGGTTGAGGAGGTTAAGAGAAATGTGGTGGTTCAGCACACATACTACATATCATAAAGCTGATTAAGAAATATGTCACATTTTTAAGAAATTTTTATATATATCTTATAGAAGAAATTTGTTAATTATTTCTTAGCGTATCGCATCCCATAATTTTTCCTGGCCTCAACTTTGATCTGCTATATAAAAAAATCTTTCTTTCTTAGAAATCTAAAATTTTTTGGAGATAAAAGAACTTGCATTTGTTTCCTCAAATTAAGAGTTTTGATTTAAAAGTAAAAATGTCTTTGTTTTAACTATATACAGTGATGTACAAAAAACAGGGACACCTGTATTTTTTTATATAAAGCTGCATGAATTATATACAATTTGCCCCAGATATAGCATTAACTCCATCGGTTGGTGATTCTCCATAATTATTTGAGTAAAATAATGCAAGGATGATGGTCACCCCTCCTCCCTTTAGGAGCTAGAGAGTAAGACTGGAAAATATGTGTCATTAAATTTTACTCCATATTTAGTGTATCTTTTATCCGAGTTCAAAGTTTATAGCTAATTGAGAAGTTAATCAAATTAGCAATAAGTAGTTTATAAAACATTTTGCATAAAGTCACATATAAGACAGTTATGAGCAACTAAATTCTAAAAAAAATTTGAATTCAACTTTGATAATAAATATCTTGAATATTGAATAAATTTTTTTAATATTTTTGTGATGTAATTTTTTTTTAATGATAAAGTTTTCTATGGATTAGGTGTTTGATCTTGAAATAGTACTTAAGTACTCAATTGAAACACAACTACTTTTTCATTTTAAATTACCACACGTAAAACACTTAGCTTTTTGTGTGGTACGATTGGAATACGGTTTTCATATCATTGGTTTGAAGGTCATATACTCTCTTTTTCAAAATGCTATTGACTTTGGAGATCGGTTTAGAGATAAATAAAATATAGAGCAAGACGTAATGTCACATATTTTCAAGTTTTCACTTTCTAGTTCCGAAGGGGGGGAGGGGTGATCCTCATCCATAAATTTTTATACTTGCCTCATCAAGGAGAATCACCATCCGTGGGAAATAATGCTATATATGGGGCATCTTGTATCAATTCATGCAGCTTTAAATATAAAAATACAGGTGTCCCTATTTCTTTGCACTTCACTGTATATAAAAATGAATGTACGTTTGTTTGTTTGTGTGTCCTGAATACATTTCTACACCGTTCATCCGATCGCGATGAAACTTTTCAAATTGGTTGTTCGTATTGGTTGACAAGGGGGCGTGGCACCTCACATACAACCAAAATTTGAGATATCGAATAGCTTTTGAGTTATAGTTCGCACGGCCACATTTGGTATTCGACCATAATTTACACGTGCCGTTTTGCTGATAACATTTTATGGGCTTTGGTAAAGGGGGCGTGGCACCTCCCATACAACCCAAATTTGAAATTTTAATTAGCTTTTGCGTTATAATTCGCACAGCCTAGGAATTCAGTATTCCACGACAATTTACACGTGCTGTTTTACTGATAACACTAGTCAACAGTCAAAATGTACTCGGGATGCGATAATTTTTTCTGTGTAGATAACCTTGACATGAGCTCGAAAAACGCAATAAAAAATTTTTTTTTCGTTTGGTTTTTGTTTTATTTTTTTTTTTTAAATTTTAAAAATTTTTTTTTGGTTAATTTGTTTCGTCCGGCATAACTCGGGAACCACTAGCCCGATTTAATTGAATTAAATTTTAAAAAATTTAAAATTACAATTCCCTTAATCTGTTTATATATTGTTTTGCTATACAAGCAACCGTTTCCAAGATAAAAATGAATATATAAAGGAAAAAACTTATTTTTTGCCTAAAGATTAAAATTTTTTTTTTTTAAAAATCCATAAAAAATCCAAAATGAAAAAAAATGTCAAATGTTATTACTTTTACGTAAAGTCACATAACCTATGAGCAAAATGAAACAAAGATCATGAAAATCGATGCACGCGTTTCGCTTTTATTCGCAATTGAGTAAAGGTATGAATTTCAAAAATTTGCTCGACATATGCACAACTTTGTCTATGGTAAGGTTTTTCTTTTTTATTACAAAAAAAATTAAAATTTGTTGGGTGACAAAAATATATGACTTTATATTAAAAAACAATTCGATATATGTACAAGAAATTATCCTAAGGATATCAACATTAATTAATTATAAAAAAGTTTTAAAAAAAAATATCTAAACACAAAAATAAAAACCTTCAAATTAAAAATAATTATGTGCTTTTGTCTTTCTTTTATATTGTTGTGGGTCTGTTTCTCTTATCAGGAACCAGATATAGTCCCCCATCATAGCTTCGTTCCAAAATCCTTGGTATCGGTGCTCAATTTCTTTCATTTGCTGATGAAAACGCTCACCATGCTCGTCACTCACATCGCCCAGGTTGTCCGGAAAGAAGTCCAAGTGCGAGTGTAGGAAATGTATCTTAAGCGACATATTTGCTCCAATTTTTTTATAATTTTGGAGTAGTTGTTCGACTATCTCTCTGTAATTTGAACTTTTGTTGTTTCCAAGAAATCCGGAAACAATTTGCCGAAATGAGTTCCAAGCTGCAGCTTCATTTGGTGATAAAATGTGCTCAAACTGTTGGTCTTGCAACAACTTTTTAATTTGCGGACCGTCGAAAACGCCTTCCTTAATCTTTGCCGATGAAAGGTGAGGAAAAATGGTTTTTAAATAGGCGAACGCTTCGCCATCTTTGTTGATAGCTTTCACGAAGTTTTTTATGAGTCCGAGCTTTATGTGAAGAGGTGGGAGAAAAACATTTTCCTTTTTTGTGAGTGGTGTATATTTCACGTTGTCGCTGCCGGGGATGAAGTTAACTCTTTCTGTCCAACTCCTCCTGGTGTAATGATGTTGACGATCGCGGCTGTCCCAAAGGCAGAGAAAACAACAGTACTTTGTGAATCCACCTTGTAATCCACAAAGGATACCGATAACCTTAAGGTCGGCACAAACTTTCCAATCGTGCCTCTCATAGTTAAGGCACTTTAGTAGATTGTCCATGACTTCGTATGTTTCCTTGGTGTCAACGGCATGAGCAATTGGAATCGAAGGTTTCTTGTTGCCGTTGTGCAGTAAAATTGCTTTAAGGCTCTGCTTGTTGCTGTCGATGAAAAGACGCCACTCTCCTGGATCGTAAGAGTACCCGAGTTCACCAAATAATCCGGGAATGTCCTTACAAAAACAGATGTTGTCTTTTTTTGTGTAGTACCTTGCATATGGTTCATGACGCTTCCTGTAGATTGTTGTCACCACACCAGGAGCCAAGAAACCGAACTGTCGCATGCGCGATGCATGCAACTCTGCATCTTCCTTGGAGAGTTTCAATTCTCTAACCCAATCGTTCAGTTCTGCTTGGGAACATAAGCGTTGACCTCCATGCAATGTATATGTTGACTCGCATTCTGATGTGGTTTCTACTGTCTCCGGATCTGATGTTGGATGTATCGCCTCATTATTAGATGCCCATCTTGAAACGGACGGTTGCGGGTCCACTGGTTCTTCGGAAAATGGCACTGGAAAATTCACTGTTGAAACAGCAGCGTAAGTCCATCGTATATTTTTTCCCACGCCTGTTTTTTTGCTAAGACAGACGTATTCTCCGCACATGTAACAAAAATTACTTGGATTGGTATTGCATTCAAATCCTCGCGAACGTTTGCTCATTTTAACTATCGCGTTCGTCGACACTTGTTGAATGAGTAAAATCGATCAATGAAGACCTATTTATACTGTGTATTGTTTAGTATTTTACTGACAGGTACTTATAAATGGGTGTATATTTTTTTACGGTGGCTACATACCTGTTTTACTACGTTTTTTATATTTAATTTAATCCAGTTAAAGATCTTAAAGGTATATTCGCAGCCTGGACAAGTGCTCTACAGATTGGTTTTAAAAGATATGAACTCGGAATAGAGCTTTAGCAGCTGCTACTTGTGCCAAAGCTTTTGCATTTAAGATAAGCTGTGTTTAGTGACTAATTAAACAAAAGCTAGGGCTGCACTGTTAAAAAAAAAAAACCTTACCATAGACAAAGTTGTGCATATGTCGAGCAAATTTTTGAAATTCATACCTTTACTCAATTGCGAATAAAAGCGAAACGCGTGCATCGATTTTCATGATCTTTGTTTCATTTTGCTCATAGGTTATGTGACTTTACGTAAAAGTAATAACATTTGACATTTTTTTTCATTTTGGATTTTTTATGGATTTTTAAAAAAAAAAATTTAAATCTTTAGGCAAAAAATAAGTTTTTTCCTTTATATATTCATTTTTATCTTGGAAACTGTTGCTTGTATAGGAAAACAATATATAAACAGATTAAGGGAATTGTAATTTTAAATTTTTTAAAATTTAATTCAATTAAATCGGGCTAGTGGTTCCCGAGTTATGCCGGACGAAACAAATTAACCAAAAAAAAATTTTTAAAATTTAAAAAAAAAAAAATAAAACAAAAACCAAACGAAAAAAAAATTTTTTATTGCGTTTTTCGAGCTCATGTCAAGGTTATCTACACAGAAAAAATTATCGCATCCGGAGTACATGAAATTTTTTTCATTTTGTTGAGTAGTGTAATATTTTATGGGCTTTGGACAAGGGGGCGATGTACCTCTCATACAAGCGAAATTTACGATATCGAATAGCTTTGGAGTTATAGACCGCACAGTGTTGGAATTCAGTATTCGAGCACAATTTATATACATATGTCGTTTTACTGATAATATTTTATGGACGTAGTACAAGGGGGTGTGGCATGCTCCCATAATTTGCAATATCGAATAGCTTTTGAGTTATAGTTCGCACAGCCAAGGAATATGGTATTCTACTACAATTTACACACGCCTTTCAGGGGGCGAGGCACCTCCCATACAACCCATATTTGCGATTTGCGATATCGAATAGCTTTAGAGTTATAGGCTGCACAGCCTAGGAATTCAGTATTTGACCACGATTTACACATTTTATGGGCGTTAAAAATGGGGCATGGCACCTTCCAAATTAGCAAAATCGAATAGCTTCGGAAGTATAGGTCGTACAGTCTCGGAATTCAGTATTCGGCCACAATTTACACTTGCTGTTTTACTGATAATATTTTATGGGCGTTGGACAAGGAGTCGAGGCACCTCTCATACAACCTAAATTTGCGATATCGAATAGCTTTGGAGTTATAGATCGCACAACCTCGGAGTTCAGTATTCGAACTCAATTTACACATGAAGTCTAACTGATAACATTGTATGGTGTTTAACAAGGGGGCGTGTAGCCTCTCATTCATCACAAATTTGTGACATCGAATAACTTTGGAGTTATAGGTCACACAACCTCGGAGTTCAGTATTCGAACTCAATTTACACATGCAGTTTCACTGATAACATTTTATGGAAGTTTTGCAATGGGGGCGTGGCAGCAACGCACCGGGTTTCAGCTAGTATTATATATTGTTTTTAAAAATAAATTAAACATTCAGAAAAAAACATTCTAGAATAGAAGAAACTTTAAACAATATTTAAGAAAATTTTACTTGCTTTAGCGCCAAGGAAATTTTTTTTTTTTGCAAATGGAAGTTCTTCTTTGGAAGAAATAATTTTTCTTTGAAAGAAATAATTAAATGCTTGTTTGGAAATTTATTTCTTTCTTTCAAAGAAAAATTTCCATTTATTGGGGGTTGGAATTAATTTTAAAGGTTTTTTTTTCGGTTTTTGAGCATTTATTTAGAAACAACGGTACAATGTATACTATTCAAAGTATTGTCCATCGTTAGCTATAACATTTTCCCATCTTTCTGGCAGCATATGGATTCCGCGCCGGAAGAACGATTCGTCTTTTGAGGCAATCCACGAATCGACCCATTTTTTGGTATCCTCGTAAGAAGTGAAGCGCTGCTCAGCCAAGCCATGCGTCATCGATCTGAATAGGTGGTAGTCGGAAGGGGCTATGTCTGGGCTATAAGGCGGGTGGGGTAGCACATCCCAATTCAGCGCCTCCAACGTTTCCTTGACGGTTCTTGCAACATGTGGCCGTGCGTTGTCATGTTGAAAAACCACTTTGTCGTGTCTTTTGGCATATTCCGGCCGTTTAACCTTTAACGCTCGGCTCAATTGCATCAATTGTTGTTGGTAGCGTTCCCCAGTGATGGTTTCGTTAGGTTTTAGCAGCTTATAGTACACGACACCCTTCTGATCCCACCAAATACACAGCATAAGCTTGGCGCCATGAATATTCGGCTTGGCCCTCGATGTTGATGCATGGCCGGGTGGTCCCCACGATTTTTTTCGCTTAGGATTATCGTAATGGATCCACTTTTCATCGCCAGTGACAATACGATGCAAAAAACTCTTCCTTTTATGCCGTTGAAGCAGTTGTTCGCACATGCAAAATCGCCGTTCAACGTCTCTCGGCTTCAACTGGTACGGCACCCAATTTCCTTGCTTTTGAATCATTCCCATGGCCTTCAAGCGTTTGCCGACCGTTGATAAGTCGACTCCCAATGATTCTGACAATTCTTGATTCTTGGGTTTGACACGGGTCTTCATCGAGCAAAGCCTCCAATTCCTCATCTTCAAACTTTTTCGGCTGGCCCGGACGCTCTTTGTCTTCCGTATCAAAATCACCACTTTTAAACCGACGGAACCAGTACTCACAAGTAGAAATCGATGGAGCATAGTCCCCGTAAGCCTCAGTAAGCGTGCGTTGTGCTTCAACCGCTTTTTTCTTCAAATGGAAGCACAAAAGTAAACCTTCCCGCAAATTGCGTTTTGTTGGAACGAAAGTTGACATGTTCACAGAGAAAAAAATATATGTTGTTTACACTTCAGTGGAATGACACATACTGAAAAATGAAGCTTAGACAATGTGCTTTGAAATGAATATAGTCACAGGTGTGATCGATGCGATCTATTGATAGTTACACCATCTCTTAGAAAACCTTTAAAACTAATTCCAACCCCCAATAAAACAAAAATCCTTGGCACTAAGCAAGTGAAATTTTCTTCAATATTGAGTATATTTTCTTTGTTTTTAGTATGCTTTTTTCTAAGTGCATTAAGTTTTAAAGCTATACTTAACGTGATATTCCGTTGGATAAAAAAACAACACTATTAACGCATTCAGTAAATTTGCCCAATATATTGGATACGTCAGAAAGTAATTTTTAAATTTATTTTGCAACGCTTTTTTTAAATCAAATCGTTTGGTTCCATGAAAAAAGTTGAACCAACATGACAAAAATAAATTAAGAGAGATATTTGACATTAAAGTTCTCGAATCGAATTTATGTTTTTTTATCTTTTTAGGGCTTTAATGATAATAATATTAAAAGAGTTTAAAAAACAAAGATCTAAAGTGTAGGTACCGAACAAAAACAAAACCATTTTTTCCATGTAGGACCTAAATTATAGGAGTATTACCTAAAAAAAAATTATTTTGTTCTTAGTTTAGCCTAGCCATTGAAAGGGTTAAAAGCATTGCACAATATCAACATTTTAAAGACGCTTGAGCATCCTTAATCCCTAGACAAAAGCTGGTAAATTTTTCCAAAGAATTGACCTCAAGCTTATAAGACACTATAAATGCATTGACTTATATACATTAAGGGACACAGTCTCGCCTTACGGCACAATATGAAATAACTCAAAATAGCAACAACAAAAACAGCAACGAGAATGAAAATAATTACAGCAAATGATTGAAATTACAACCTGCATAAATCCTTTGAGACCAAAGTTGAGTGTTCTTTCAGTTATATAAGCGAGCTTAACACATCCGGTTACAAATGGAAAGGATAAAAACTGGAATGCGGCAACAACAGCAGCATCAGCCAACAACGCACGACAACCTTGTGCCAAAAAGTTGGAACACAGCCCACAACGGATATAAATTGCTGAAATTTACTAGTGCCTCCGCTATGTCTGCTTAGTTTGGCTCAAAGCATACCAAGAATGAGGAAGAAACCTTTTTGCAGCAGATTGCCTGATTAAATTTTGTGTTAAGGAGTAAATGACGCAGAAAGAAAAGTCAGAAACAAAATTGCATATAAATTGCGAAATATGTTTCTAAGCTGCCTTTTGTTGGTTTTTGGTGAAAGGAAGCAAGATTTTACAAGTTGCTGTAACAGCAATGGTAATAAGAAGAAGTTAATTCCAATTAGTTACTATCTAGTTAAAAAATGACGCAACATTAAAAGTTGTTAACTTGTTATTGCTAACAAGAGCTGGCTGTGTTGAGGGTTAACATTTGTGCAAACCTGAACAGGGATTAGGTCAAAATCTAATTACTAAACACTTTGTCGTTTTTATTAATGGGCTTCACTAATATTCCAATTATTTATATTGAATGTTGAAAACTTTTACTTGAATTTAACGGAACTGAATTAAAGCACATTTTAAGTTAAGAAGTAGAAATTATATTTTAAATAAAATTATATTTCTTTTAAAATTTTAAACGAAAAATACTCTAATTTAATATATTTAAAAATAGTTTCTTGTTTTTTTTTTTTAAATAAAGACAAATAGAGACAAATGATCCTTTTTTTTTAATTACTAGAGGATTTCTATGGCAAAAAACATTAAGAAAATTTTTGATATATGATCAGCAACCCACAATAAGCATGAGTAGATTTTTTTATTGAGAAAAAAAAACCAGGTCGATATGAGGTTAAGTACAATCTTATGTTTAAAATCATTGGTTTTGACAACGATTGAAAATTCAACAGATTATGTGATAGATATGCATATCAGTATGATACAATGTCAATGATTACCACAATAAGTTATTCATGTTAAAGGATGTAGCTCGTTATACAATTCGCAAAAAAGGATGTGAAGTCAAGTTTAACTGTTTTGTACATAAGTTTGCAAAAACCTTGCAATTGAAGGTAATTCTTTTGAAATTTAATGTGACAAAATATTATTTTGGTTTCACACTCACACACATACACATTTTATTTAAAACTCTTACACTGCTAGGAGTCAGAAAAGAAAGACAAACAATTCAATTTAGCTAAGAAACTGGCAAAGTAAACTTTTATTATTAAAAACTTAGACACTTAAGAGTTGACACTTGACAACATTGATGTCATTTCTTTTACTTGCTTTACTGTGCTTTATTACTTTCTTTATCTTTATAGGAATGAAAATACCACACCTGAAATTGTTTTATGTTGTTTTTAATGTTTCCAAGCTTCCTGTTTTTGTTATACATCAGAAAAAACTTCTTAATGCCTAAAAAAAATATGTACAATTACGGTTGTTATATCCTTCTATTGTTTATATTATTATTTTGAAGTAAGTACTTTATGAAGAAGTAAAAACTCTATCAAGATAAATAAAGGTAGATGAAAAGACATTTGAAGTAGGTTAATTGAATGTCACAACAGTAGATTTTAGCTGACCCAACGACACCATATAAAGTCATTTTGGTTAAGAAATAAGTTTGTTGTTTTTCTTCGCCATAGAGGGTTGCGTTCGTAACTTTTCTACGACGTACTCAGTGATAGAGCTGATTAATAACAGTAACAAAGTAATACTTTGCTTTACATTAATAAACAAAATGAACTTGCTTTTTTGGGGTTTGATTTCATTATGAAAAATTACTCCCAGGAAAAGAAAATATGGCACCTAAAAATTAAGTAACACTAATTGTTTTTTGTTGCTTTTTGTGTGATTTTTTGAGGACTTTTTATTTTTTTTTTTTACCATATTTCATTGGAGTGTAATTTTATAGTTCCGCACACTGGGGCCTAGTGTGCTCAAAATTAAATTTTTAAAAAAAAATTTTTTTTAAAAACAAAGACGAAAACTTTTCAGTTTTCTATGGGTTTTTTGCTGGAAGATATGCGTGTCCAAATATGACAAATTTTTTTATTAATTTTTTATTTATTCACAACTAAGAAATTCGAATGAGCAATTCAAGTTGTTACTGTAGAAAACGGTAAAAGATTTTGTAATTTTGTTTTTTGCCTTAGTTTAAATAAAGTTTATTTATTTTTTGGTATATTTATTTTGCCTTTATTTGTCTTGAAAAATTTATAGATTTCAAAAACTTTTTTGTTTTTGCATTGTTAATTTCAAAGTAGTTTTTGTTTAAGGAGCAAAGGAATTTTGTCTCTGGTAGTATTTCAATAAAATATGATCTTTATTTTTGATAATCCGAGCTCAAGACAAAAATCACTCTGCGCTTTATTTAAACAAATTATTTTGAAAATTTGACTTTGACTTCAGGTTACACAAAAACATATCCTCGTTGCACGTGCAGTACCGCGTATACGCCACTTGCACATACACACGTTCAATGATAGTAAAATTTTACAGGTCTGCAGAAAAACTGATATTCCTTTAAGCTTTCGAATGGATTTTCAACTAAACTAAACATATATTGAAATTAGATATTTGCTTTGTTCTCAAATTTAAGGCTGTATTCTAGTGTAGAGACTCGAATTTCAGGCCTCTTTTGACGACTGATAAAAACTAACTTACTAATATTTTTAGTGTTCATTTTTTTATTATGTGTTTATTAATATTTCAATAAACAAAAAATAATTAAAAAATATCTTTAAAAGCAGAAAAATACATGCTTATGGAGTGGGGGTACTAAAAAAGGGGTGCCTCCATGATGACACGATTTTAAACTTTCTAGTAATCTGAAAAAAAAGTTAATGGTAAAAGTGATGCTATAGCCTGGACTATTGATATAGCGACATTCCCATTTTTCGCGAAATGGCGACTGTTTGAAAAAACAAGTATCTTTTTGGAAATTTTTTTCAAAGATATGTATTTTCACAATACTAAAAAACAATATTTTTAAACAATCCAAGTACGGGCCATCGGAGGATATATAAAAAAGCCTCACACCTGATAATTAATAAAACACACGGTTGGGCTTATGGCTGGTTTTAGACTGGCTCAGCTTTATTCTCCCCTTGGTGCTTAACCTAATTATTGATAAATATGTAAGAAAGCTTTTACTCATATAGTAAGAGAGTAGATCGTTAACTGTGTACCCCATGAGTACATACACAACATCTCTCTCCCCTTAAAAAAAAAAAAAAAATAAGTATGTATATAATATTGTGAACAAATTGCACTTATAACATTTAGCATTTATACAGATACCATAAAAACATATAATTATAATAATGGAATAATTAACACTATAACAGAAGAAAATATCAGTACACAATAAATGCTTTATCCAATTCATACGTTTAAAGAACAATTCAACTTCCTTATATATAAAAAAAAAAAAACAATTATATGTTAGACGGTCTGGCTGTTTGACATTTCTTTTTGGACGTATTGGCCGAATTAATTCCACACATCTGAATTTACTTGGAATATTTGGTTGACTTCCTATACATCTCTTTCTGTGTTTTTTTTTTTTTTAATAAACAGATATTTTTTTCTTGGTACAAATTTTTTTAAATGATCTATGTGAACATGTTTTGGACAATTATTAACATTAAGAATATAACGCTGTGGTGAAAGAACTTTAGTTACAACGGCTTCACTCCATTTACAATAACCGCTGTTAATATTTTTATACATAACTTTTTGACCCTTTTTAAAAACAGCCTTGGAATTCGAAGATACTGAATAATTAACATATGGCTTAACAATTGGGTTTAAAATATCAAGTGGTATAGTTGGCTTATATGAAAAAAGTAGTTTGGATGGTGCGGTTCCAGTTGAAGAGCATGGAGTGTTTCTGTATGTAAAAAGAAATTTATTAAGTTTCTCTTGGAACCCCAATTTTGCAAGTTTATGGTCCAGAAGAAATTTTTTTAAGGAATTTTTGGCTGTTTGAACTGCTCTCTCAGCTATTCCATTTGACTGAGGGTGATACGGTGGGCTTTTTAGGACTTCAATGCCGTAACGTTTACAGAAATTTAAAAATTTATACGAAACAAACTGAGGACCGTTGTCCGTGCAAATGGATTTTGGAAGCCCAAAAGTTTTAGAAAATTTCAAAAGATATTCAATCACTTTTTCTGTCGTGGTCCATTTCATTACTTCAAGATCGATCCATCTCGTATATGCGTCAACTAATAAAAGAACATTATATTGTGCAAAGTTAAAAAAATCTAAATGAATTCTTTCAAACGGTTTATTGGTTTTAAACCACGGTATTAAGGTTGATTTTTTGGCATTTGAAGTTTTATTACATACTTCGCAAGACTTAACAAAATTCTCGATGTCCCCATCAATACCTTTCCACCAGACATAAGAGCGTGCCAACTGTTTCATTCGAACTATGCCAATGTGTCCCTCATGTATAAATTTAAGTACACCCAGTTGCATTTCGATTGGAATAAGCAACCGATACCCATAAAAAATGCAGCCATTTTCATGTGACAATGTCTCCTTTAATTTAAAATATATCTTTAATTCCTCACTCAAGTTTTTATCTGTGACTGGCCATCCATCGATAATGTATTTTTTTTAACTCCCTTAGTCGTTTGTTTTTACTAACCAATTTTTTAACCTGCTCAAAACTTATATCGTCTACCAATGAGAAGTAATTAATCATAACATCCTCCGTCTCATCTGATTTGTTGTCCGCCGGCAGTGGTAATCTCGACAATCCATCTGCATTACTGTTGGATGTTCCCTTACGGTATTTTATTTCGCAATCATAACTTGCTACTAGCAACTGCCAACGATGAATCCGAGCTGAAGCCACCGCCGACGAACTCTTTTTTGGATCAAATAAACTTTTGAGCGGCTTATGGTCCGTAAAAATTGTGAACTTAATGCCATACAGGAATTTAAAAAATTTATTTAGAGCGAAAACGATTGCCAACCCTTCCCTATGAATTTGAGCATAATTTTTCTCTACATCGGATAAGACCCGCGAAGCAAAATATACTGGCTTTTCTATGCCTTGATCTATATAAGCTAACACCGCACCAATGCCATATGGGCTGGCGTCGCATGAAACTATAATTTATTTGGACGGGTCAAAATGATGCAAAATTGAGTTTTCACGTAACCAGTTTTTACTATCGATAAAGCATTGATGGCATTTTTGCGTCCATTCAAATTTTTCATTTCCTTTTAGCAACTCATATAGTGTAGAAAGCTTTCCAGAAATATTTGGTGCGAACTTTCCATAAAAATTTATGAGACCTAAATAAGCTTGCAGCTCTTTTTTGTTCGACGGAGTTGGAGCATCTGTAATTGCTCGCACTTTTTCTGGATTAGGCTTAATGCCCGTAGACGATACAATATGACCCAAAAAATCAATTGAATCCACAAAAAATTTACATTTTTTTAAATTGATTCTAACATTGTTCTCATTAAATTTGAACAACACTAGCTCAAGTCGTTCCTGACATTCTTTAATGTCTTTACCTACAATAAGAACATCATCAAGAAAACACACAACCCCGCTACACCCTGACAGCATCTGATCCATAATATTTTGAAATATTGATGGGGCAGAAGAGATACCGAAAGGTAGCCTCAGAAACCTAAATAAACCTTTGTGTGTGTTTATAGCTAAAAGATTTTTAGAATTTTCGTTGACTGCGACCTGTTGGTATGCGCCAGTCATATCTAACGCACAGAAAACTTTAGCACCAGCAAGCTCTGCCAAACAATCTGAAACTTGTGGTAAAGGATAATGTTCTCTTTCAATGCACCTATTAAGAGTACTTTTAAAATCAACGCAAATACGAATAGAATCTTTCTTCGGAACGATCACAATTGGGCTAGCCCAGTCACTGTGCTGCACGGGCTCTAATATAGATTCTGCGCACAACCTATCTAGCTCTATCTCAACGGCCTCTTTTAATTTGTACGGTACTGAATATGCTCTTTTACAGATTGGATTGCTGTTTTCTTTCAAATGTATATGTGCTTTAAAATTTAAAATAGGATCTTGCAAGGTTCCCGAAAATACTCGCGGAAATTTTCTTGACAATTCTTTTTCTCTGCAATCTATTTCTCGGACTATATTAAGGCTCTCTTTTTGATTTTTAAAAAATGTTCTCCAGTTTGGAAATATTTCATCAATCCAATCTCTACCGAGCAAAGCCCTACCTTTTTTTACTATCACCAAGCTGAGATTACGTTCACCTACCTTAACTCTCACCTGTCCCACAACTAAAATTGAGCTTCCATTAAATGACCACAGATCTTTCACAAATGGTTCGCATTTCAAATGATAAAGATGTTCTTTATAAATATCTTCATTAACCACTGTAACCGCTGCACCAGTATCTACTTCAAAAGTTATGGGTACATTTTCAACTGTAACATTAAAAAAACATGAATTATTAAAACTGTCAATTGACTGAATATTCATAATTTCTGACGATACTTGTTGCCCGTTATTTCGCTCAGCTGCCGTATTCCCCTTATTCCAACGCATGGCCGCAATGTGACCTCTACGAGAGCAGTGGTAGCAAACGAAATTTTTAGCCTTGCACTCAGTTATACCATGTTGTCTTCCACATTTCTCACAATCCAC
This sequence comes from Dichetophora obliterata, assembly GCA_963920525.1. Taxonomy (NCBI): domain Eukaryota; kingdom Metazoa; phylum Arthropoda; class Insecta; order Diptera; family Sciomyzidae; genus Dichetophora; species Dichetophora obliterata. The sequence continues at coordinate 14,196,743 of OY986439.1, read as the reverse complement.
AAGTCTGTAGTTTTTTTGTTGCTTAAGTGCTTTTGCCGCTTTTGGTACCGGTCTTTCACGACGACTGCATCTTGAGAGAGTGGCTCTCGTTCCAATTCAATTGACGCCATATTCTTTTGAGTAATATCGTTGTTGAGCGCAATTGTTTTTGTTTTTCCCATGTAAGCATAGGGTCATCTAAAAGCTTTGCTCTCAAGCTCGATCTTTGTACCCCGCACACCAACCGATCCCGCAACGCTTCCTCTAGAAAGTTCCCAAAATTACACGTGGACGCCAATTCTTTTACTTCACCGATGAAATCAGCCACCGATTCGCCTTCCTTCTGATTTCTTGAATAGAATTTAAATCTTTCCGCAGTGATATTAATCTGTGGTGCGAAGTGGTCCCTGAGTATTTTTACCAGTTGGCTTATTGTTTTTTCATTTGGCTTTACTGGCATTGTCAGTGACGCCAAAATGTCATAAGACTCGGCCCCTAGAAGCGTGATGAAAAGCGGCACCTTTTTCTCCTCTTTGATATCATTTACCATGAAGTATTGCTCCACGCGTTCTACCCATGATACAAACTTTTCACCAGGTATGTATGGTTCAATAGCGCCAATGAGTCCCATTTTCCTTTATTGCCACGCGATCTACTTTTTCTTAAATTTTTCCTCGTCGCCAATGATAATTAATAAAACACACGGTTGGGCTTATGGCTGGTTTTAGACTGGCTCAGCTTTATTCTCCCCTTGGTGCTTAACCTACTTATTGATAAATATGTAAGAAAGCTTTTACTCATATAGTAAGAGAGTAGATCGTTAACTGTGTACCCATGAGTACATACACAACAACACCTAATTTTAAGTTAATCAATTTATTAAAACTTGAGATAAAATGTCAATCGTGTTAGAAAAAGTAGTTTCGAGAAAAACGCGTTTAAAGTTTTTGAATTAAATTTCAGGCCATTAAGGATAATATTGTATACTAACAGCCCTATTCTGGTTGTTAGCTTAACAAGCAGTAGTTAAGGAGCTCTTATTAAGCTGATTGTTATGTTCTGTAAATGTTAGTATTCTTAAAAATCATTTACAACATAAAAGCTTAAAAAGCTTTTAAAGTTCACCATGCATGGTGAAAATCTATAGGGCAGTTCACGATTTTGTTGCATCGTTGCAAATGCAAAATAAACAGCTTTTACAAAAACAAAAAGCATATGTTGCAAAAGCTTTTCAATGCTTTTTGTTTTTGTAAAAGCTGTTTATTTTGCATTTGCAACGATGCAACAAGATCGTGAACTGCCCTTCTAAGCCTATTGAAAGAAGAGATGCGCGATATGAACAGATGCTACGAGTGCAGCTTGTGACTTTGCAAGCGCTTGAAAAATTTGCCACGTCTACTGAAAGATTTCATTATCAATACTTAAAATAAGTAAAAATTCTTCCATTTTTAAGTTTTATGTATTTAAACTCAATGTTATATTATAATTTGTACTTTTTTATTATTTGCTTGTACTATTTTATTAGGTTGCGTATTTGCGCAACAGTTTTCTATCTAAGCACATACATTTTATTCGTTGTTAAGACTCTTTCTGTCATTATCAAAATTGTAAGGAAAAGAGCTTTTAAATTTGCAGCAGAATAAGAAACCTTAACAAATTGTTAATATTAACTATTTTGTTAATATGGTGAGCTTAGTTAAGCTGCCAGAATAGGGCTGTAAGACTGGGTCTTTTGTAGTGCATCAATTGAAATAAAGTACATTAAGAATCATAACTTAACTTGCTAGATTAAAACTACAATTATATAAATCATATTATACAAAATTATTTTGTATGTAACGAAATATCCCAAGTAACTTAACAGACTAGTAGAAGAAAAAGATAAACAACAGCAAGGATTGAATATAGTTTAACGATAAGTTTGTAAGAGATGTATAGAAAAAGAAAAGAAAACGATAGATAAAATAGATTAAAATTATAGATTAAATTGTAAAGGGTGTTTTTTATAGAGTAATACAACTTTGAGTTGGCATTATTGCTTTATTTGACCACCCATTTAACAGCTGATAGTTGCTTTTTATTTAATTTGCTTTGACATTTCATTATGGATCGACTTACACCAGAGCAACGCGTGCAAATTATGAAAATTTTTAATCAAAATAATGGTTCTGTTCGTCAAACTTATCGTGCACTTCGTCCATATTATGGCGTACATAATCGTCCCTCAGAGCTGCTAATTGGAAGAACAATAGATCGTTTTTGGACCACATTTACTGTTACTGATAATGTGCATCCCGTGAAAAGCCGAACAGTGCGCCAGTGGCGTAGCTGGGGTTGTTGGCACCCGGGGCGGAAAATATATTTTGCACCCTCAAAGGACGGTTATCCTTATCCATATCTAAAATCTCTATAAAAAAACTAAAAATTTCCAAATATACGGTTTTAGATAAGTTTAAAAAATCTATTGAGGTCGAGTTTTTATGAGTTTCTAAAGCAATGTCTGCAGCTTTAAGGTGCCTTCTTAGCCTTGGTATTTCAACTGCTAACTCTTCTTCATTGACCTCATCATGGACAGCGGCCAATCTTTGTATTAAGATCTGTACTTAATTTTCAGAAGTGGATAGCAAGCTTGGTGGTAGAATTGCTTCAAATACATTTTCAATTTCTTGTATCGATTTTGTTCTACTTTTAAGTTCCGAATGAAACCTATCCAGGCACTCGAACATCGCCCTCTTATTTTCTTCTTGTTAATGAATTTTGATAAATTTATCAAATTTATAATATTTCGATAATAAATATATATGGAATATGATGTCTTGCAATGTTAAAGGAAAAATTAAGAAATTTTGTTTGTTTGAGCCGATTAAACCAACAGTGATTTTTGTTCTTTGAGTCAGTTCTTGACTCCATTGACAGATGTGCTAACGATCTTGAAACGAAATTTAACACAACTTAGAAGATAAAGGAAATCCTTTGGTGGGACGTTCTCTGAGGCAATTAATACGGAAAATTATTGGGATATTCGCAGCTACTTCTAATAACGCTTAAATTGCTGCATTGTTTCAAATTAATACATATAAATTTTAGAACGTGCAGCCAAGAATAGTTTCTGCATTTAAAAAATTAACATTGGAAGCACTGCTATTTTTTAACGGCCCTATCCAAAAACCCATTACAAACATTTAGTTTATATTAAGTTACATAAAAGCATTCAATAACAAAACTATTTATCATATGAAAAATTTGTGACATCAATCCAATTATAACTACGTATAAAATAAATAAAAATGTATGTATAATCTTTATGATGGTTGCACGCACCCTTCACCAAATATTATACCAATGAATATTTTAAATTAGTTTTAATTGATACAAACGCATTGTAAGGAATGCTTTGAGGTATTTTTGCACCTTTTGTCTTTTGTATTTTGCAATGTAACAGTACAGACAATATTATAAGTTCAATCATACTAGGCATTGAAAAAACATATATTAAGCGCTCCTATTAACCCTCTGCGACTGACGTGGTAGTATGACAGACACCATAAAATGTGTATATTTTGCAAAAATTATTTATGCTATATCAATAAATGTTAGCTTCATACGTTTTTTTAATTTTATATATTAGTAAATTAAAAAAATAATATACACTCCTAACTTTAAAATATAATAGGTAAAATAAAGAATAAAAAGCTAGTTTCGAAAATATAAGTTGTCAAAATGATGTCTGATGTACTACCACGTCAGTAGAATTGTGAAAATTAAGGAACGTCAGTCGCAGAGGACTAAAAACAATTTCTGTTTATACAAACAAATAACACAATTTAGTACAGATTTATGTTAAAAAAATTTTTTGTTAATTTTGCACACCTTCTGTCTGTGCACCCGGTGCGGACCGCCCCCCCCCCCCCACCCTACCCTTGCTACGCTACTGCAGTGCGCACTGAAGAATCTGTAGCCGCTGTACAGGAAAGCGTTGAAGATGATCCTAATCAATCAATTCGTTGTCGTTCTCAGCAACTGGGGTTGTGTCCTTCCACTTTATGGAAGATTTTACGAAAAGATATTGGCTTAAAACCTTTCAAGATTCAACTTGTGCAGGAATTAACGCCAAACGACCATCGTATGCGCCGCCAATTCGGCGAATGGGCTGAAGCACAAATTGATATTGATTTTGAATTTCCATGGAAAATTTTATTTTCCGATGAAGCCCATTTTTGGTTGAATAGGTACGTAAATAAACAGAATTTTCGTATTTGGAGTGAGGAGAATCCACAAGCTTTTATTGAAACACCATTACATCCACAGAAAATTACTGTTTGGTGCGCTTTATGGGCTGGCGGAGTCTTTGGCCCATATGTCTTAAAAAACGATGATGGTCAGAATGTTACTGTCAATGGTGAACGGTATAGGAACATGATTCGAAGTTTTTTCGTACCTCAATTAGCTGGCATTAATCTTGCTTATATGTGGTTCCAACAGAACGGAGCCACATGCCACACAGCGGGTGCTACAATTGATTTACTCAAGGAAACTTTTGATGAAAAGAATAATTTTACGAAATGGCCCAATTAATTTGCCCCCGAGATCGTGTGATTTAACCCCCATTGGATTATTTTCTTTGGAATTATGTGAAATCACTAGTCTACGTCGATAAATCGCAAAAAATTGAACACCTGGAAATCAACATTCGAAGAGTTATCGGCGAGATACGGCCGCAAATGCTGCGAAAAGTTTGTGAAAATTGGTGTTCCAGATTGCGCCTTGTACGCGCCAGCCGTGGCGGCCACATGGCCGAAAGCATATTTAAACATTAATGTCATAAAATTTTCTATCCAAAAAAGCCCGTTTCATTGATGTTAAAAATATATTACTATGTTTTATTATGATTTAAACTTGTATCACTCTATATTAAGACCCTTTATTAAGATGTGTATACTTTCAGGCTGAACATTTTTCAGGACAGTTTGAGCGATATAGGTGCAGAGCAGTATGATTGCCTTTTATGTATTAAGATTGTTATCCGGTGCAACATATCTTCAGTTGATACTTAGTGCATTATTTTGTATCACGAAGCAGCACACCAACGACATGCAAGACACGAGTAGCAATAGAATTTCGTATAGATAAAAGTATTGCTTCTCGTGTCTTGCTTGTCGTTGGTGTGCATTTTCGTTACACAAAATACAGCAGTAAATATTGAATAAACCAACCAACGCAACAAAGAATATTCGATCAGTTGGTAGTGTATAAGGCTATAAATCGAAGGGTTACGAATTCGATTCTCAGAGCATACAAAAAATATTTTAATTTTATATTCTCTTGGTGTAACAGACGCAAGCAAAAAGCAACAACAATTCTAAGAAAAAGGCGTATGGAAAAAAGTGTAGTTTTTGAGATTTCACTCAATCAAATCACAAAACGAGGCGCAACGAGTTTCGCTTCAAACATTTGCATACTTTGCAGGCTTTTACCCTTTCAGACCGATATGCATCGATTGTGTGGGTATTTTTCACTCTCTATATCTTCATTTTTTTCACTCATGTTAAGCATATCGATTGTGATAATTATAGTAAATTCTGAACATTTTTACGTTACATTCAAGTTTAATACGAAAATGTGCCGCAGAAGTAAGTTATATTTTCAATTACTAAAATACTAAAATAGCATAATTAATGAAGTGGTCAAAGTTTATCAAAAAATACTCTTTTTTAATATTTCAAATAGTTTGGCGTCATTTGTTGCAAAAAAAAATGTTTTAGCTATAACTTTCGGGTCTTGAAAATCCTGGAAGTATATGAAAATAGCATAATTTAGACATTTATTGTATTTTCATATCATATTAAGACCATGTATTCCAAAAATCATAAAAAATTTCTCAACAACTTTGCGTCAGGTCTAAAAAGGTTAAGGCTAAACTAATCACATCATATTTTAAACAATAGGGGTATTTTCCGTATCTAGCATAATTGCATGAGAGCACGGTTTGTAAAAATCCTATACTAAAATATCCAATGGATCAAGAGCGCCCTACTGTACAAGCGAGCATAGTAAAATCAAAAACAGCTCAAAAAACTCTATAATGGGCTGCACTTCACGCTCATACCACCTTCTGTCATAACAATCACATGGTTGCATTTAATAAACTTTTCTTCATAGCATCGCCGTAAACATGGGTTTCAATGTAGCATATATAGGAAATATTGCACTCTTATTTTGTTGTTGCGGCGGTGCATGGATTGTATATTTCCTATTCTTGCATATAGACATAGAGAATACCCCTAATGTTATGCTTATTTGTAAAAATGTCAATTTTATTTATCTATCAATTTTTACTAAATAAATCACAAGACCGTAATTAATTTCTTTTAGCGTATGTGCCTCAAACAATGCACATTTTTCGCTAAACGTGTTATGAATTTAAGCAAAAAATTTTTTATAAGTATATTTTATCTCGTTTTTGCTCAATATTAAAAAGATTCGAGATATTTAATGCATAATAAAAGGTCTGTCCTGCAAATAAAATTTCCATACTTACTTTATGTTTAATTTTTTTTCTTTTGGAAATGAATTTTTCAGAGTCCAAAATACTTTAAAAATGTTAAATTTTTTTTCTATAAACCTTAAGTTTGGAATATTACACGGAGATAAATATTTTGCTTGAATTAAGCAAATGTTTTACTTAAAAGCAAATCAACAAAACTTTGCTCAATCACTGTGTGATTTTAGAAAAAGATTGCTTAATTGTAATCACTTCTCATGTTTGTATCAGAGATCTGCAAGCGATGGCATTTTCGCTACTTGCAATCTACCCTCAATAAATACAGTGACAGTATGACCGCACTACGCAAGCGCTGCGATTGATGTGTCGAACATATTGGTAACATTCAAGAATGATAGAATAAGAGATTACGCTTTGCGCAGGTCCGTTACTTCTGCTAAACGAGTTTGACAACCAGCTGTTCAGTTGACTACGTCACAATATTTTATTTCTGTGAGAAATTTACTGCGATTGGTTGTGTTTTATTTAATTGTGTATATATCGAAGTATATTTGCGAGTTTTTAACTTAAAATTTAAAAAATGAAGTGTGCAGCTGCTAATTGTGGTAACAGTAGCAAACAAATATTTTTCAGAAACCTGATGCTTGCAATAAATACAAAAATTAAACCAAGAAATTGTAGAAAACGCACACAAACGAAAACAAAAATACAAAAATATATTAACTTAACAAAATTTGTTTCATTATATAAAAACTTGGAACTATCATTTATTTGTCTTTTCAATTCACAGGTAAATAAATGGAAACAAAATATCTGGGAATATTTGAAGCATCAATTAAACCCTCAATAAACATTTTTATAAAATCCAAGTCGAAAAATAATGCTCACTGAAGTTGGTTTCTCAGAAAAAAATTTTTTTTACTAAGCTGCTTACTGGCTGTAATAAAATAATATTAAAAATAATGTTTGCAAATCAGTACTTAATAAATTTACCTTTTTCTCATTCCAATAAATTGCTTCTTACTACTTTTGTTTTAATTATAAAAACTAAAATGTATGCAATTTTTATTTCTGTGTAGAAATCGTATGCAAAGTGAAGCTCTCCAAAACAGCATTGATATTATGACGTACATGCGCAGAACGACAATTTTGTTGTACTCATTTTCTTGTCTTCGGCGCAATCTTTGTATTCTATCATTCTTGGGTAACATTGAAGCTAACTGTGTATGAGCGTGTCGTAAGACCGAATAATGCATGTTCGAGTGGTTGGTTTGATAACCAGCACAGGGTATTTTCAACTTCTGGTATGCAATGGTAAGTATGGTCATTTACAAGACAACAAAACAATGCGTAACTACTGCATTTACAAGACAACATAAAGCGTAACTACTGCATAAAAAACCAGCCAGCGCTTCTTTTGTTCTCCGAACACAAAGTATTTGCAGTAACATTGCAGTAACATTGCAGTAACATTGCAGTTACTTAGCGTGACTATGGAGAGCTTGTAGCTTATAAACTAATGGTTCAATTGAGCTGATTTCTTTTTTAAAATAAATTCTAAAGTTTAATTCAGTGAGCAATATTGTTTGTTTAGTAAATTTTTAAAGATATACATATATTAAATTTAGTTTTTTTAAAAAATATGTCAGACGCTATTTTTGTATAAAATAACTTTCAGTGATGACTTTGATAAGATTTTGTATGCATGCAGATCTTTGATAGATCAACAACTTTTGTTCAAGTAAATGTTATGTTTGAGTTATTTTCGATATGAGCGCTGTTTGAAAAATGGTCTGCAGCTCTCTTTGAGGTCTAAATTCGTCATTCTAGGATTTAATGTAGGTCTAGGATTTAATGACATGCCATTCTTTCTGCTGCTTCTAAGACATTTTCTGGTTTAGAACGGTCATTTATGTTTCCTAAATTCCAAATAAGAAAAGTTATTAGACATTTTTGGACATTTTTAATTTTAAGAGCTTCTTTCGTTTTTAGATCATTTAAGTATGATTTTTAAATAATATTTTTTGGTTTTATTTTATTGAAAAATGTAAAAATGCAAATTTTTAAACACATGTTTTTTAACAATAGAGTCTCTTCAATCAAAAACATTGCCTCTCGAAAAAGGGGTAGCTTTGTTTATAGACCTCGATTTAAAAAAAAAGCTCTGCGCGTGGTGAAATAGACGAAAGGGTATGTAGAAAGCTGTAGAAGCGAGTGCAGTGAGCACAAATGGGTTAATACCGTTTGAGTCCATTCAACGCACTTTTTTGATAGTGTAATAGGTGTAAATAAATAAACAAAAAATTGTAAATGTTTGCATTCGGATTAAAAATACAGTCGAATCTGGGTATAGTGAACAATTTTTTACAAGGCCTCTTCTTTGTATCCAGACTGTTCGTATTTTTTCTTAAAAAATGGATATTTTGGCCTAAGTCTTAAAACTTTTTTTTTACGTTTTTGCTTCTGATTCTTTGAAATGTTTGTTTCTAAAGCGTTCGCTATTTCGAGCTGTTCCCTATTTCGGGGGTTCTTTGCATCCAGATGTTACTGTAGTTCTCTTTTTTATTCATATTTTTGAAATTTCTTTATTTTATTTCCGTAAAAAACTTTAAAAATTCAAATAAATTCGTTTTTATTTCTTTAAGCAGTATTTTTTCAGTAGATGTTTATTTTGTTATTATATTTTAGTTTAAACATCGATCAGTTTAAGCAATTCTTGCCAGGCATCAATGTAAGCACTTAAAACCTTTCCGACGATATCTTGAACGTTATGATCGCATTATAAATAATTAAGTTTTTTAATTTTAGTGAAAAAAAACTGCAAAGAATTAAAAAAAAATCACTAAACACAGCCTTATTTTTCGTTCGAATGCAAAAATTTTTAATTTTTTGATGCAGATTGGAAGAAGTTTTCCATAACTATTATATATGGCCGTTTGTTTTGTTTTGTTTTTAACTACCGCACCAGCCAATATTTTTACAAAACACTCTATTTTTAGTGGTTATTTCAAACCATTACAGCTCATTGATGGCTATCGCTAGAGTCGAAATATTGAGGGAATAATCATGGCATAAACCAATGATTATTTTGAGAAACCGACCCAAACAACTTTTTTTGGTGAGGCACCTTAATGTACATATCAAATAATGAACTTTTTTTTTTGCAAAATTTCGCATTCTCTATTACTAATGATTAAAAAATCAGATATAAAATAGAAGTGGGTAGCTCAGTGCTGTGCTATGGCACTGTGCTGACTCTCTGTAGTGTAACATGTGTGCTAGCACACTACGTTGACTCACATAGTGGCACAATAGCACACAAAGAGCAGAGCTTAGACGAATTTTTGCGCGTAAAGTTACTTTTGTGTGCAGTGTTGGGATGAATAGCAGAGTGTTGTGCTATGCTTCTTCACTGACACACGGACATTGGTTATCGCTACTGTACACTGCATTACTTACATTACTTTTGTTAGTTTTTGCTTAGTAAAGTTGTTTTTTGTTTTACTTTGGTTTACTTGCAATAATTGACAATATCCATTTTGTGAATATTGTCAACAAATTAATAGAGAAGGGTGTTAGCACTTATTTGTTATCGACACTTTTATAAGTGCTTTGTTAGATTGTGACACAATTGTGCTAGCACAGTGTGCTGACTCACAAGGGTGCACATGTGCTGGTGAGTCAACACACAAAAAATTGTGCTATTACCCACCACTAATATAAAATTTCTAAATATTTTAAAATATTTATAAAATTGCATATTTTTACAAGAACTGGATGGAAACTGAGATAAACATTCGATAGCTTACTATGCGACAGCCTGAAATATGTTAACAGCCCTTATAAAAACTATTAACTCTATTCATACTGAAGTAATCTACAAACACTTGAGTAAAAATGCAGTGTACGCGCTGATTTCATCGCTCGTAAGCTTACTTTTGTATCACTGCTTAGCCGAAGTTGACATCAACCTGCAATGGTACACGAGGCAGTAACTCAAAATAATGTATAATTATAACGATTGCAGTTCGTGCCCTGTGGTTTATATACATAACTATTTTAAGCAAATATCTATACTTTCCACTGAAGTCGAAGCACACATCACACAGTGTTTGACTTTGAATGATATTAATGATATTGAAGTTACACAAAAACCAAGTATGTACTGAGTGTAAAAGCAGTTGCAGTTCATCGCTGCAGGTCTCTGGTATGTATATAGGAAAAATCAACATTTTTATTAAATTCAAGCAAAATTTTGCTCAGCTATTATAAACTGCAAAAACAAATCTCTACTCAATTCAAGCAAATATTTGCTAAGTTATTGTAAGCTGAAATATCAAATTTTTACTGAACTCACGCAAATATTTGCTAAGTTATTATAAACTCAAATAGCAATTTTTTTCTTAATTCAAGCAAAATTCTTCTAAGCATACAAGCAAACGTTTATTCTTAATGAAGAAAATTAGGCTACGATTGGTTAACAACTGCGATGGTCGAATGGATGAGCCCATGCACTTACACTCACGCGGTCGAGGTTCAAATCTCCAGATGGTGGTAATTTTTGAATTTAATTTAATATTAGTAATTATTTCACTTCAAAAATATGCTAGATTTCAGCAAAAACTAATCAAAATTTGCTATTCCAATTTATAATAACTTAGCAATAACTTGCTTGAATTAAGTAGAAATTTGCTTTTGCAGTTTATAATAACTTAGCAAATTTTAATAAAAAATTTGCTTAGTTATTATAAGCTGGAATTTTTTATTAAAATTTGCTAAGTTATTATAAACTGGAATAGCAAATTTTGATTAGTTGTTGCTGGAATCTAGCATAATTTTGAAGTGGCTGAGAATCAAGCTCAACTTTTGCTTAACCACAATACAAATTTAGCCAGCAGTTTTCTCCGTGTACTAAGATCATTCCTAATAAAGACTTTTTTCAATAATTGCAATTGCAGAATTTCTCTCACACTTAATTAATTACACCAAGAAAGAGCCTCATTAAAATTTAAATGGTTTTGTGAAGATTCAACCTCATGTACTACCTTTTTTTTACCATAAGTTTTAACCAAGTCAAATTAATTAAATTAAATTTCTGGTTTGTTGTAGCGTGAAGGGGCATGGTTAAGCATACCAACTTCTACTGCTTTTACACCTATTTGCACTTGACATTCTTCAGTGGCTCAATTTAACCCCTTCGGATTTAAAAAAAATTTTCTGTAAGACATTTGTTTCGTTTTTTGTAGCATCATCAACAATTTCCTTTTATTGCACTTAAGCAACGCACTTAAGTCTTAAGTCCGCACTCAACGTTATTACGATTACATAAAACATTTTTCCATTGACTGCTTAGAAAATGACGGATTTAATGTGTGTAAAAGTATAAGAAGATTGAAGAAGTAAGATACAAATTTATCACGAACGGAAATAAACAAAATGTTAAAAAAAAACTTTATTGCAAAAGCTGCCTGTTGCATAGTGTTTCGTTACAACCAGCTGTTGTGGTTCTAACACGCTTACTCTAAACATTTTAATACATTATTTATTATCATTTACCCAACTTCCGCTTTCCTGTTGCTTTATACCACCATAACAACACCTCAACAAGACAAACAAATTAGCTTCAACACGCAATGTAGATGAATGACTGAAATATGTTGTAGCTGTTTTCGACATGGTGTCAACAAAAGCTCTGAGGACTGTGGAAGTTACGCACTTAATGGCATTAAAAAAAAAACCAACAAACAAATACCCAACTTTATTGGCCTATTCGCCTAGCTCTGATGACAGGAAAGTTATTAGAAGAACCTAACTTAACCACAACCTAGGAGTACTAAATAAGCACTAAAACAACAACTTTATTACAGCAGTACAACACATCTTTAGATATTTTCAAATTCCATTAATTACACAGTTAAACACATATTTTGTTGCACAGGATATTTTTTTATATACTACTAGCTGATGTACCCGGTTTTACTCGAGAGTCATTTATATAAACATTTTAATATTAATTTCTCGATTAAATGTTTTTTAAATTATGGAATAATGAAAACATGTTGAATTTTAAGTTTGAGCTACCGTTAGAAAGGTAATTGAACGAACTTTAATCCAAAAAAGTTTTGGAAATATTTGGTTGTTGGGGGTTCTATCCATTGCGGCGAGCTAATTGAATTCAAAGAAGGGGAACGAAAGACATATTTTAAAAATGAAAAATTATTTAAATATTTACTTAATCTTAAAGCTAGCAAAATTACTTTTTCAAGGATATAACAACTATGGTGAGAATCAATGGGTCCTTGAGATATGGACATTTTAACATCTAAACAAAAATGTATATTAAAAAATATATTGAACTTTTTAACAAAAAAAATTTTAATAAAATATATTATAAGCAGCGGAGACATTGGCATTAAAAGTAAAAACTTAGATTTTCATGTAATTTTTTTCTCATACTTAGCTATCAATGCTTTATGAAAAATTCGTTGTACTAAAAATAATTGTACTAAAATATATATTAGCTGCGTTTTTTTCATGGATCATCAATATCATATCATCGCATTTGCAAGCAAATTAAAAACAACAAATGATCCAGCAAGTGAGCTGTGGCTCGTTGCTGTAACTCGTAGCGATCGTAGTTACCGATTCATATCACCGATTTGACGTCACTCTGACGTCATTCTCACTTGCAATGTTTCCGTACGAATCTGAATCGATTTCTGTTCGATTCGTTCATTCCAAATCGATAAGCTATCACATGTTCCGATTTCATTTCAATGAAACCTTTTAAAAAAGTGTTTTTTTACGTAAAGTGAATCGATAAAAATGTGTCACTTTTATCACTGGCTTTGTGGCAAGCAAGGTTGCCAGTATTGTGGGAAAAATCCCATTCGTGGTAATTTTGAATTGGTCTTGGGATTTTTTTTTTTTTGGGAATTCCCATGGTATTTTTTAATTCAGCGTGGTATTTTTTAATTGGCGTGGGAATTCAGCGTGGTATTTTTTAATTGCATGGGAATTTGGGAATTTTTTCTTAAAAAGTTTTTTTTTTCACTTTTATTAAGCAAAATCTTAATCATAGTATTAGATGATCGACGTATATATACAGTAGAGTAAAGCTATAAGTTTACGCTGTACATTTCTTCGAACTTACTCTTAATATAAATGAATAAATTACATATTTGTTTTAAGAACAAGTTGACATCACAAAATTGCATAAAAACGAATAGCGCATTCTTTTCTGAAAAAATTCTTAACTTAAAATTCTTACCTTTCTGAAAATTCCACATTTCTGCATGCAAGCGTTAAGCTTACAAAAATTATTTGAAAAGTCCAAAAAAGTGAAATATATAAGACTACTAAAACAATAATAGACAATATTTGCAAGTTTACTTATCGAATCCAATATTCAGCAATTATCTGTTAAAATCAAAATTAAATAACAGTTGCCATAAAAAATTTATATTTATTTTATTTTGTTAATTTTTTATTTCTGAAGTCACTTATGTATATTATTTTATATGAGAAATAAGTACCTACATTTTTTAAAAATTATATTGTGTTGAAATTAACTGTTTATCTCTTTACAAAACACAAATATATCTTTGAAAACTAATATTTAATTTATTTTGTTTATTTTCTATTTTTAAAGTCACTGACATTATTTTATATTAAAAATAAGTGCCTAATTTTTTGAAAAATCATATTGTGTTAAATTCACTGTTTATCACTTCACAAAGCACAAATATCTTTGAAAACTGTATACATATTTTATTATGGTTAGTTTTTATTCTGAAGTCACTTTTATTATTTGATATTAGAAATAAGTACCTAAATTTTTGAAAAGTCATGTTGTGTTAAAATGAATTGCTTATCACCTCACAAACCACAAATATTTTTGAAAACAATATTTTTATTTTATTTTGTTTATTTTTTATTATTTTATTTTTATAAGCATACTATCGTTTTAGAAATTATTAAATGGATACATACAAATAAAATTCACGATCTCAAATATAAGACGAAAACATGTGATATGTGTAACAATTAACTTTATGTGAAACAATTTGTATGTTCCCAACTAGAACTGATGGTCCATATTTGGGTTGCAGCGACGTCGTAGCGTTTATTTTTGTGTCAACATTGACATGATGTTATGTATTGGTTACGTTACAGAGATCCCTATTTCTCGAAAGTGGTGCAACACAATGCCGACATTGTTTTAGTAAAAATTACTTTGAAGTTACTTATTACATTTTAGTATAAATGCATTATAGAGTGACCAATTTTGTTTACAGCCATAATTATTATAAATTATTTTATAATTAGAATTTATATAAAATATAAGAGTACAACATAACATTAGGTGTTTTGGATATTTTTTGGAGCTAAATGTAAATGGGAAAGAAGATTTTCGGTAAAAAACAGCCAAAACTTCTTAAAAATTTAAGCGCAATCTAAATTCAGAAAATTTTTAATAATTTCATATATTAATAAAAAATGTTTTAAAAAGTTTTGTGAAGAAAGTACTGTACACAAATTTCAGGAATAGTTTTTAATGTAAGCAATCAATCTATATATATAAAATAGGATGTGTGTATGTATGTAACGTATGGACTCCAAAACGGCTGGGCCGATTTTGATGAAATTTTCAGGTAATGTTCATATTGGTACGGTGGGTAACATAGGCTATATTTGGACCCGATAGGTGGCGCTGGGGTGGACTTATATCGAAAATTTAAATTTATGGACCAATTTAACTGAAATTCAGAATGTATGTTTGTTTGATCATAAGAAAATAATTTGTGTATAAATGGACACGGTAGGCGGCGCTGGGGTGGACTTATTTCGAAAATTCGATGGCGTGAAAAATATATAAATACGTTTAATTTTATTTTATAACGAGGGGAGTAGCGAAGCACACCGGGTTCAGCTAGTAATATATAAAAGCAATTTCATGTTTATTGTTAGGAAAATATAATAATAATTTGCGGACACCATTTTAAATACAAAGAGCCTACACTTGGTTCGCAATTATTTAATCGTTACAAAATGATAACTTCTTAAGTTATTATTCCATAGTTGAGTGATGCATTTTTTAGAGGTAAAACTTGATAAATCGTTACAACATTCCGTGACCTAGTGGTAAAATAGTATTAAAAAGGAAAGTCACATTGAAAGCTTTATTTAAGAATAGGAATTTTTACAAATAGGAATTTTTACAAACTTTTTCCATAAAATATTATCCAAATCAGTTTTTCTGCAACGTCATCATTTAAAAAAATGTATATTAAGTAACCTGTGGTCGCAAAATTCTACTTGGGTTATTTATTTGTTATAGTTTTGAAACAAAGACAATAAATGCAAAATTTTTAACTATCGACGTGGCTTATTTAAATGCAAAAATTTCTGGTATTTCTAAACTTTTTAAAATTTCTTATATACATATGGGATTTTTCGTGGTATTATTTAATACGTATGGGATTTTTTGTGGGATTTTTAAATGCATATGGGATTTTTGGTGGTATTTTTAAAACGCGTGGTATTTTTGTGGTAATTTTAAATGATCGTGGGATTTTTTTTGGTATTTTTTAATTGCTGTGGGAATTTTTTTGTTTACCTTTACCATGGGAATTTTGGTGGTATTTAATTTATGTGACTTTGAGAAAAAGGTAATTTTCGTGGGAATTGTTACGAATTTTGGCTGGCAACCTTGGTGGCAAGTGAGAATTCTACCGATTTATCTAATAACAGTAATGTTGTGTATTATTAGGTTATAAGTATTCGAAATATACCTTTAAAAATGGTTACTTTCATATAAGTTGAACTTTTTACTGATTGAAATATTTTGTTATTCTTAAAAAGTTTTAGTTTTAAAGGTAATACAATTTATAAATAATGCCTACTTACCAGAGAACTGCACAGACGAACGGCACGAAGTTTTAAGTAAAGGAAAGCTTGATGCCTTCAGCAAAAAGCTTGAAAAGCTTAAAATTGAAGGCAAGTATCCAATTAAAGCACGTATCCAGAAAATTCAATGAGCTTGTTTAGAGAGAGCTTAAGCGTCTGTGGACTCAGTGGTTGGAAGTTTTAGAGGTAACTTATTTCGAAGATGATGCAACGAGTATAAATTATACAAAGAGTATTCTTCATCCAGCCTTCCAACTTCGTTCCAGACTATCAGCCATCCACCGACAGAAAAACCAAAACAATGACAACCAACGAGTTTATGTACTCGTTTGTCTGAGTTATTGACGATCAGCAAGAAAAAGTAAACATGAAAATAAATACAGCAAGTAACGAAAGAAGAAGAAAAGAATATTATAAGTATATGAATGAAAACCAAACTTCTATTTGCAACAAATTTTACAGCTTCTTTTTTTGTGTTATTTTTTGGGATCTTATTAGGTTTGCCGAATTTATGTTGTTTCTAGCTGGACATTGTTGTTGTGATTTTATGCTAGCTACATTTTGGTTGCAGCTGCAAATAACAATTTTTTCATTAGCCGAATAAAAAGACGGAATTCTGATTCGGCTAATGAAATAACTGTTCTTTAATAAGGAGTTGCAAATATGTTTTTTTTTTCATGAACACAAGAAAATAATGCATTTATAAAATGTCTTTCTCTATTAGAATATAAAGAAATAAAGAAAATACAAATAAAATTGGTTTTTACCTATTTGCTTTAATGTTGTTAAAATTTATTTATTTAGTCGAAGTCAGATTCGTGATTAGCGACCCCTTGGACCCCCCTAATAATAATTTTTTTTTATTTCATTTGATGAAGGTTGCGTTTTATTGCGGCCTGAAATATTTTAAATATCAAAATAAATAATAAGTTGTTATTTCTTATGTTCAATATTTGTAAGACTAATTCAAAAATATTTTCAAACAATCAAAGGTACAATCGGGGTCTCAGTTGTCTGGCAATAATTTTCAATGATTCTACTGCACATAATTTCTTAATTTAATCGCTGATTGCGACGTATTTTTGTTATTGGAAGGAAATAATAAGAAAAAATTATACAAAAAACAGAAATGAGTTTATAGTTGAAAATTAAACACGCTTGTTTTAAATTTTTTTTTTTTGTAGAAACGCAAATCCGTTTAATTTCTATTTTAAAGTTTTTTGTTTAATTTTAAAGTACGTTTTTTTTCTCAGTGTACTTAAAAATAAATTTTAACAACATTAAAGCAAATAGGTAAAAAACCAATTTTATTTGTATTTTCTTTATTTCTTTATATTCTAATAGAGAAAGACATTTTATAAATGCATTATTTTCTTGTGTTCATGAAAAAAAAACATATTTGCAACTCCTTATTAAAGAACAGTTATTTCATTAGCCGAATCAGAATTCCGTCTTTTTATTCGGCTAATGAAAAAATTGTTATTTGCAGCTGCAACCAAAATGTAGCTAGCATAAAATCACAACAACAATGTCCAGCTAGAAACAACATAAATTCGGCAAACCTAATAAGATCCCAAAAAATAACACAAAAAAAGAAGCTCTAAAATTTGTTGCAAATAGAAGTTTGGTTTTCATTCATATACTTATAATATTCTTTTCTTCTTCTTTCGTTACTTGCTGTATTTATTTTCATGTTTACTTTTTCTTGCTGATCGTCAATAACTCAGACAAACGAGTACATAAACTCGTTGGTTGTCATTGTTTTGGTTTTTCTGTCGGTGGATGGCTGATAGTCTGGAACGAAGTTGGAAGGCTGGATGAAGAATACTCTTTGTATAATTTATACTCGTTGGATGATGTCAAACTTTAAAATTTAAGATGGCGGATAGAGTTGCCACCTAGATTTTTGGGTATTTTTGCGAATTCTTGTAATTTTTAAATTCTGACAACGGATTTGATTTCGAATATAATGTCACAGTTTTAAAATTTAAGATGGAGGTTAGGGTTGCCACATAAATTTTTACCACAGTATTTCCACCTAATAATTTATATTTTTAAGAGTTTTATACATCATTTATCAGTGTTAAGGGGTCGCTGATTTCGAATCTAAAGTCAGAATTTTAAAATTAAAGACGGTGGATAGGGTTGCCACCCTAATTTTTTGCAGTGTTATGAATTCGGGGCTGGCAAAAAAATGGTACACCATAAATGGGTCACTGAATCCAAATCCGTTTTCAGAATTTCCAAATTATAAAATTTTGAAATAATAGGGTTGCTACCTAATAATATGTATTTTTAAGAGTTTTAAACATCATTTATCAGTGTTAAGGGGTCGCTGATTTCGAATCTAAAGTCGGAATTTTAAAATTCAAATCCGAATTGAAATTGAATCCGAATCCGTTGTCAGAATTTCCAAATTATAAAATTTTGAAATAGGGTTGCCACCTAATATCATGGCAATAACAACAGAAAAAAAGTTACACGAACTCCGCATAATAAATGAAACCAACAACGAAACAAACGATCGTCAGTCGCATAGAGTCGAAACCAGAGTTGAAAAGTAGAAAACTTGACTTTTTCCACTAACTCATGTGGGGTAGAAACAAAATAGAATCACGTCAGACATATGATTCGTTTTTCAGAAGCCAGTCGCGAATTGTAAGGAAATAAATAAATAAAGTTCCTGCATATCAACTCAAAGCTTGATATTTTTTCAAGTAGCTTGATTTACAATTTACTTGTTGCAGATCTCTGCTACTTACATAAAACTTAAAAATTTTAGCAAAACTGTATTTGTTTGAGCTATGAAAAAGTAACCGGTTGCATATATTTGCTAAGTTTTTGCAGCACAGCACTAAGTGTAAAATTATTTACATTCTTTACAACCGCAACCATTAATACACATCATTATAACATAATTAATTTTCTAAAACTGCAAATATTCACTTTTTATTAACAAGACAAACACCTATTTGTTATACAGTAAAAAAAATAATATATAATACTAAAATAATATATTCGAGTAAACAGCTGCTTGTCATTTGACTTAATTTCGCAACTTATCTTCTCGATTTGTGTTCTTTTTCATCACGGTCCGAGTTTTTACCGATTTAAACGTACAGAAACATTAGTTGTCACGAAATCGGTAACTAGGGATCGATAACTCGTGACGTCACACAAATCGGTAACTTGCTGATTTTTTTACAGGAACGAGCTACTGATCTCCCAAGAAAAAATGCAGCAATTGAGTCAGCCAAACGTGAGTGGTTAAATTTGAAGAAACTTGTAGACATCATTCGGCTTTTCAGCGCAAGTCAGGCGCGGATCCAGGGGCGATATGACGCTTAATTTAATTTAGTTTAATTTAATCCAGACGCTTAATTTAATTTTTTAATTAAATACTAGCAGTTACCCGCGGCTTTGTCCGCAGTAGGCTCGAGTCATTTCAGCATTTATATTTATGGAAAGGAGCAGGAAGGAACGAAAAGCTTAAAATTGTAAAAAAAAGGAAGTGGCTCATAAATAAGTGTGTACTTTAAAATATTTATACATAAATAAGTAAATTATTTTTGAAGGTCTTTCTTTTTCATAAAAACAAAAGTAATTTTGTCCAAAATGTTATGAAGGTGTTTGATTTTCTCGGTTGGCTCTTAAATTTCGATAACGTTGAGTATTCATGTCTGCCTATATTCGGTTGTTGGTATTTTTGTTTAATTGAATAGAAGAAAAAAATATTAAATACCTCCAGTCATTCAGCTCATGTAGTCAGTGTTTCCAAATAACCAATGTTAATCCTTCTTTCAATGTGATTGATGCACTAGTTCCTACGCGATAAAATTATAAAAAATCATAGATTATTGACAAAAATTTCCACTGATTTGTTTTTTCATTTAGTTATTATTTCAATTCACTAATATAAAATTTAGCATATAAAAACCAAAAACAAAACAGAAATGGCACAAAATCAGCTAAATGGTTTAGCCCTATCAAACATTCACAAAGAAATTGATATTAACTCAGAGGAAATCGCTGAAATTTTTTGTAAATTAAAAAATCGAATTGGGATGTTGAAAATCCATAAGCTTCCATATAATAACTTAATTTTATACAAATAGCAAATAGCTAAATAAGGAATGTAACAAAAACAAAAAAAAAAGAAGCATTTAAGTGCGTGAAGATGAATTCGTCAATCCGACGCTAACTTAGCGAAGACTCAAACCAATACTGTTGATCCGCAAAAAGTTCAATTCGTACTTTTTGCTAGGTACGAATTAACTTTTCGGAGGAAATTTCCTCCCAAAATTAAATTCGTTCTTTTTGCACAGTACGAATTTAAGTTTTGAGAGGAAATTAAATTCGTTCTTTTTGAAAAGTACGAATTTAACTTTTGGGAGGAACTTAAATTCGTTCTACATGCAAAGTACGAGTTTAACTTTTGAATCGAGTTTGGCTTTTGGCGCAATTTTGAGTGCACAATTAAGACTTTTGCCATATATATTTTTAAAAAAATAGTGAAACTGGCGTTCATGGTACTAAGTTTCAGTACAAAAATGCAAATATATCGTTGTAAAGGTGGTTTAATCACCTGTCCAATAATATGCATTTCAAAAACATTCTTCGCTCAGATTTTGAGAATTTTTGCATTGAAACTTAGTACCATGAACGCCAGTTTCACTACTTTTTTTCAAAATATATGTGGCAAAAGTCTTAATTGTACGTATAAACAAAAAAGTTCAAACTTTCTAATTGAAGTGAGAGTGAATTGAAGTCACTTGTGAGTTTGACACTAGTGACATTAACGTTGCCAGACTCCGATATATATGATACACTCTACGTAATACTGGTGTTTGAAATGAGATTGTTCCCGGAAATGTCAAAATCGAAAATTGTATAAAATTTCTATATCATTTATAAGAAATATTTCTTTGATATATGACCCTTTTTCTTGCTAATTCATTTTGTAAATTTTTTAATAGCTTATAAAAAAAAATTTAAGACTTTAATTAATCCTATCAATTCATTCTAAATTTCCTCTTTCCAGATAAAAACTTCAAGTTTTTTCCATTTCTGGACTGCAAAAGTTGACAAAATGACAAAAAGATATTTAATATTAAAAAATTTCGTGATTTTGTACATCTACAAAAATTTATCTTTTTTTAAATTATTTTTTGCATAAAGCTTAAATATAGTTTTAAAAAACGAAAGTTTGAATTGTTTAGAATTATTAAATACAATAGGGGTATTCACACTGACTTGGGTAATTTAATAGATTGGCAAATACCGCAAATTTTGTTTTTGTAAAGTGCCATTTTACCCATGGGCTAATATCTTGAATAATTAAAAAAAAAATTGCCACACCCACACAAATCAAAATAACCACCCACAAATCAATAAAAATTCTATATTTCGGGATAATTCGGTTATATTCGACTAAAATTTTCTCTAAAATTTTCTGAACTCTCGTCAGCCTAACCAAAAATGGGCGTGGTCGAACTATAATGAAACTTGGTATGTATGTCCTATAAGACCAAGTGGTAGTCACTAAATATTTAAATGTTGCCACGCCTACTTTTACCGCCCTTCTATATACACGAAATCGTTAGCGCGGTGTCTCTTAAGATCTCAGGAGCGGTAACACCTAAGGCCACCAAATTTACAATATCTGTTATTAAGGTTAATATCTCGGTTAATAAAAAATGACACTCCCCCTTTTACCGCCCACAAATCAATAAAATTGCTATATTTCAGACGGTTTTGGTCGTATTAGACTTAAACTTGGTACTTTATATCATATGGTTACTCTCGGAAACTAAACGAAAAATGGTCGTGGTCGCACTACAGTTATGCCAGTTCAGATACATTAAGTTGTTTTTTCCGACTAGCATGAAAACTCTTATACAACGTCTGCCCGGGATTACTCGTAAATTATTAAATG
This sequence comes from Dichetophora obliterata, assembly GCA_963920525.1. Classification (NCBI taxonomy): domain Eukaryota; kingdom Metazoa; phylum Arthropoda; class Insecta; order Diptera; family Sciomyzidae; genus Dichetophora; species Dichetophora obliterata. The sequence goes on along the minus strand of OY986439.1, from coordinate 14,174,418 downwards.
CTGCGAGGTTCACGTTAAAAATTACTCGTATATAAAATAACTTGTTTACGCCCAATTAATGGCCTAAATTTTGCGCACATAAAATGATAAAAAATAATTTGATGGCAACCCTATTTCAGCTGTCACTCATTAGCTAACTTAACTGGGGAGATCAAAGAAGCATGCAGCACTGCCCAAAACTATTCTACAAAGTACTCAATTGCAATTTAGGGTGCTCGTAATTATCAAAATTACTCAATCTACCCATACCTAGCTACCCAAGTCAGTATGAATACCCCTACACGGCTAAAAATCTTGGACTAAATTTTAAACTTATTTGGATTACATATACGACAACACCAAAAAAAGATTACTTTTTATCCAAGGAAAAATTTAAAATTTTTCAATCCAAAAAAGATGACTTTTCAATACGAAAAAAGTTTAAAAAAAGCAATATAAATATCAATTTTAAAAAAAAAAAACTTTTCTGACCAGTTCATGATTTGAGCACACGTCCTCTGTTGTGCTGGTCCAACACTTTATCCACTCGTCCATTTCATTTATTAAGAAAGTTATGCTTATTTTGCATCATTACGAATGCACATAAGTTCTTTTCAGGAACGTGGGTTTCAGACCCAGCTAAATTAAATTAATTAAAAAAAGTTTTGATTAAAAAGTAGTACTTTTTGGATTCAAAATTCTTTTAAACCATAGTTTGGATTAAAAAGTAGTCCAAAATTTTTAACCGTGTAATATAGTAACTAAGAAATGACATCATTAATTTTTCTAAACCATTTCCTTTTAATGTTTTAGAGACCAAATTTATAGCTGGAGTTTAGTTACCGATGTCTCAAAATTTTTCATTTGATCTATTCTTTAATATTTAATTATTTAATAAAAAGTTTTATTGTAAAAACAAATTCTTATTTAGCATTATGCTCCAGTAAACCATTTCAAATTTAAAATTCACGTTGTCATAAATATCTGGAAAATTAGAGCCAATCCAAAACTTTTATGGCCAAATTATTATAAGAATAATTAATCACAGAGATACTCAGGGCAACACTCATTTTAGTTTTTGTTTTGATTTGTAATTTTTTTTTTTTTGTGTTGAGCTGTGTTTAGTGTAAGTCAATACATTAAAATATTTCTACTTTTAATCATTTTAAGGTTAAGCGTTTTCCGAAAGAATAACAAAACATGACAAAAAGGACTTCCTGCGGCAATAAATATAAATTATTTCAAGCAACAAATTATGAAGACAATTATAGCCATAGCAGGAGGTCGTGGCAAAGAGACCAAGCAGCAAAGCTTGGCTTCCTGTTTCTGTGTCTTAACGGCAATGAGCCGTCGGACAGACAGTGTGTCTGTGTGTGTGTAGGGGGTTGCATTTGTGTGTGCTCACATGTATTACTACTATGAATAGGAATGGTTTTGTCATCCATGTCGAGACAAGGTTTTGTTGTGCTTTTATTGGAGCATTTATTTAACGGTTTGTTTTGACTACGCTTCGTTGCTTCCGTTCAACAAACAACCTTGCAAGAACCTGCAGAGAGAGAGAGAGAGAGAGAGAGAGAAAGATAGCAAACGCGCACATGTTGTTTTATACTGATAAGAAACTCAAGAGATACAGTTTAGTTTTTTAAGGTATTTCAGGAGTTCCCTTGTAAATTAAAGAGAAAAACTCTGAAGTTCAAGAGCACGTATTGCTCTGCAGTAATAAAATAAAATCTTAATCCTTAAGCGACCAATTGGTAGAAAAACACCCAAATATGTATTACAATTTTTGCAAGAAATCTTATAACGCAATATAATAAGATAATGCTAATACCAAGACCGAAGCGAAAGTTTTTTTACACATTAGTTTTGTTGATAAGAATGGGCCACCAAAAAATATTTTAAAGATAATATAGAATCATTCCAAGAGGTCAGTTAGTATTTGAGAGTTTTTGTCATTCGCGATGCATTTTGTTTTGTATTCGACTTCTTCGAAAATATGTATAGTATTTCAAAGTAAGTTTTGCATTAATTTATTAATGGCACATGCTGCATTATTGGCGAATACAATGTTGAATCTAAACTTGTTTTTTTTTGGATTAGCGCATTTTATCTAAGCCACAAAACTTTTTTTATAATTCACATGTAGTTTACAACTTACATTCATCTTTATATATAAAACAAAGTCGGGTTTGTTACACCAATTATAACTCAAGAACGGCTGGACCGATTTTAATGATCATTTATTTATTGGATTTGTGTTCATGCCGAATAGCAGAATAACTATTAAAATATAGGAAAACTCAGAGGGCGTGGCACCTCCCATACAAATCAAATCTTCTATATCGAATAGCTTTGGAATTATGGGTCGCACAGCAGTGGAATTGGTATTCGACCTTAATTTTCACTTGCCGTTCTACTGGTAAAGTTTTATGGGCGTTGGACGTAGGGCGTGGCACTTTTTAAGCAGCCCAAATTTTCAGTATAACTTACTAAGAATGTACTATTTAGTCGTGTCTTTCGACTGGCAAAATTGAGTAAGTATAAGCCAAAGGGGTGTGGCACCGCCCATATAATTCAAATTTATGATATCGAATAGCTTTGGAACTAAATATAATATAATAATGAAATTTAGTATGGAGTTGCCACTTGGTGATATCCCTCTACTGGAAAACTGGGATGGGTTTTGCAAGGGGGTGTGGCTCCACCCATACACTTTAATTTTTTGATATCAGATAGCTTTGGAACTAAATGTCGTATAACAACGAAATTCAGTATGGAATTCAGTATGGACTAGAAAACTGAGACGGTCATTGAACAAGGGGATGTGGCTCCGCCCATACAAGTCAAATTTTTGATATCAGATAGCTTTGGAAATAAATATCGTATAACAATGAAATTCAGTATGGAGTTACTTATTGGTCAGGCATTTCTACTGGAAAACTGGCACGGGCATTGGAAACTTGTCGTGGCTTCGCCCACACAAGCTAAGTTCAATTCAATATACTTTATTGGAAAAACTAACTTTTTCTGGCATTTGATAATCAAAATCAAATCTTCTAAACTAATAAAAATTTCTTCATTTTTAATTTTAAAACCGTAACTTTTGCAACTGAAAGAGAATTTTATTTTCATTACTTTTTGGTAAAGTTGGTTTTGTTGCATTTTCCCAAAAATAAAAAAAAAATATTTGACCAGAATACAAATCTTAACGGCTGGACGGATTTAACTCAAATTTGGCTCACATTTTACTTGAATTTTAGATTATGCTATGGCATAATTAGTTTTGACCACGCCTCTTCCACCCTTATACAAGTAAGGGAAATCAACCAACTAGCATGCTTTTTTTAGCGAAAAGCTTCGTTTAATTAATTTAAAAAAAATTCTGTAATTTTGACACCAAAAAATTCACATATCTTCAAGATTGCACAAATTTTAGTTTGTCTTTTTCTAATAACGCCGTATTCTTAGAATGACAAAAAACCATTTTGCCTATTTCCATACGCTTTACGTCAAAAGCTTATTTTTTCTGGCTAAAAATCATTGTCTTCTGAACGAGTAAAACCTAAACATCAAAACTTTACGTTTTTTCCCCCGAGTAACACCGGGTATATCAGCTGGTATTGAATAAAAAAACTTTGCCTGTTGTAAGCTTTAAGGTTACAGCTTTTCGGCTACAAGTGTCTTTATTACAACATGGTAGGAAGTGAAACATAACCTTCTTGTTCCTAAACTCTTGTGCCGAAAATAAACTTTCATTTTTACTTTAAAACTAAATTCAGAAGAACTCTGTTAGTGAATTTTGGCTACATGCCAAGTTTCTATGCTCTATCATGTAAAGTTCAGAAGCTAAACCATATAAAAAATTCAAGGTGAAAGGGGGTGTCACGCTTTAAATGTGCACAATTATTTTTCAATAAGATTACTTATATTAATTTTTTTATTTGTGTTATTTAGATAAATTATGTTGACTTTTAAGGTTAATCTTATATGTGCTTGCTTCATAAATGGAGGAAATAACTAATAAAATTTTTATAAGGCTACTAATAAATATAAATTTGCAGTAAATAAAAATAAAAATATTAAATAACTTAAATCAATAATTATGAACTGCATTGTAAATCTGAGAAAATTATTAGGATATAACAATTGCAAAATTAGACTTAAACATTAAATTAATATAAAGTAGTATTGCAAAGAGATCATATTTTTTGTTTTAGAGAAAGCAGAAATTCTAAAAAGAGACTAAAATAGAGTTAAGAGAATTATATGTTAAAGTATTTAGTATTTGAGAGACTTTTCAAATGGTTAAGTAGTTAGCAGGGAAGTCAATGCCGGGATCCCGGACGATTTAAGCACCTTTAAATCCCCTGATATTATTTCCAGGATCCCGGGATTGTTAAATAAAAAAATGCCTACTAGAAATATTCATGCTAATGCAACCCTTTCAACTTAAGTTGATATGAATATAGAATTAGAAAAACCTTTTATTGAGGCTGATAAAGATTGCTTGGACAATGAGTGTGAATCACTGGAGCAAAGACCTTACAAAGTTTTAGAAGAATTTTCAACATCGGGAAGTCAGCTATGTATTTCAAAACTTTCAGACATTCTGACTTAGGAAATAATTGTGGTGTTTTGTGGTGAAGGCAATCGTGATCGAAACTTAGAAATCGCTTTCGATTATCCTACAACTATTTCTCCAGCTAGCATAGAATCCCAACGGTGCTTCTCATCGGCGCTATTTCATCAGAATATTTGTAATAATATCCGAACAAAACTGTCTAGTGAAAAATGAGACACGTTCATTAGCTTAATGTAATACTTTAAAAATAATTACAATAAAAACTTTAATTTTGAAAGTCTTTTCTGACCTTAATTTGCCTTTAGCCTGGTTTTCACTAAGTCAATTTCAATGACAACAATCCCTGATGTCAGTAGGCATTTTGACCATATGATGTCAAATGCGTTTTCATTGAAACCCAAAAACTGACATAAAATCAAATGTCAAAGACTGACGTCGAATTTATGAGTCAATTGATTGCCATACTGTTTTCACTTTCGATGTTATTTGTGAAATGCCATCGGTTTGTTCAGTTGTGCTTTTTTTATCAACAACAGCTGATGTTTTATATTTGAGATTGTTAGAAAATGTTTCTTTTTGGTGTAATTTATAAAATACTGTTGATTTTTTTAGATTAATAACAAAAGTGCACTTAAACAAAGATTATCACAGTGGCCGCTGTTGGTTCAAAAGACACCCTCGCACGTTCTTTCGCAAGATACGTGTTCAAGATTCGCGCAAATGACAAATTCCTGGCAAAGCGACCGCAACAACACGAATGCCGAAAATGCGTCCTGCAACAAATCCCTTGGAAGCAACACCGGCCACTGCGATAATCCCTGTTTAAGTGCACTTTTCCTTTTAAACCAATTAAAATAACAATATTTAAATAACTTTGCCAGCAGTAAAATGAAAAATAATTAAAACAAAATTTTTTGTAGGCAACAACTGACACAAAATGCCAACATGTTGGCATTTCGATTTTTCTTGTCATACAACGATATTTTGATTGACAAGCAAAATTCTATATGTTCTCACTTATTTGTGACTTTATATGACAATCAGTGGTCATATATGACAACAAATGTAAATGACAATACGTTTCCATTAGATTGACAACATTTGTGATTGAAAACTGACCTAGTGAAAACCAGGCTTTAAACACAAAAAAATATGAAAATATGTTTAATATTTATATAATAATATCTTTAACTGTTCAGTATTTTCTTTAAATTAATACAATTTACTGGTCATTAAATAATATTTAATTAATATTATATTATAATATTATAATAATTATAATATTATACAAGGTAGGAAGTGAAACATGACATTTTTAGAAACATGACCTTTTTATTATAATAATTATAATATTATAATATAATATTAAATAACATTTAATATTTTTGTGTTTGTTAACAATAAGGGTATTCACAATTGAGAGGTATTGTGGTTTTTTGTTATAGTTGAAAACCACAACTATGAGCACCCATTAAAATAGAATTTGTGTTTGGGAACCTCCCACAATAGCTGTTGGTTACTATGCAAATAAATTAACTAGCCAATTTGATATATATTATATTAATATATGGCATAAAAAATTTAACTTGCATTTTGAGTTTCTTCCATTTTTGCAATTAGAAAATAACTGGCAACCACTCAGTTGTTTATGGAACTTCAAAAACCACTTTCGTTAAACATATCATTGGGCTACTTAAAATTACCACGCTTTTGGTTTGTAGAGATTTCATGTAAAACAACAAAAAAATATAAAAACTGTTCGGTAAAGTGTGGTATCAATACCACAGAATTGTTTAACTATACTGAAAACAACGCAATTGTGAACACCCTTAATGTGTTTTGTTTTGTTTTTGTTGCTTTATAAAAGAATTAATTTACATTTTTTAGTTTGAAGAAATTAATAATAAAAAATTGTATTAAAAACGTTTTGAATTATTTATTTTTTAAAGTTTTCAATCCCGAACTAATCCCGAGATCCTGGAAGAAAAGGTTCATGCTTCTGATCGATCGACAGAATTTTAAACGTAAATTAAAACAACGCGAAAGTAGATTCCATACAGAAAAATACAATTTCTGGCATCAAGGTAGTTAAGTAGGTTAGGTTAGTTTAGGTCAAAGTGGCTGCCTCAATTGAGACACACTTAGGCCAATGAGGCCCATTGTGGTACCACAGGGTTGATTCCCATTCTCTATTTAAACCAGCTTGAGCTGTTCGCAAAGCTTAGGATTCGGTATACCGATATTTCCGAGAGTTCTTCGAGTCTTTGAAAAACCAGTTGTTTAAGTGAAGAAAACGTTTTTGAGCCAGCGCTGGACAAGTGCAGAGAAAGTGTTCTGTAGATTCCTTCTCCTCCTCATCTCTACAGCTTCTGCAAAAGTCGTTGTGGGGTATGTTTAATCTTTGAGCGTGCCTGCCAATAAGGCAGTGCCCTGTCAGGATCCCTATCATGGTGCTAATGTGGTCTCGACTGAGAGAAATGAGTTCTTTTGAACGCGTAAGATTGCGTTTAGGCCAGATTTGTCGTGTTATATTACACGTGTTACCTGCTGACCATCTATTGTTGGTTTTGATGCAGAATAACTCATGTGTAAAGAGTTTACATGTGGTGAGAGGAATACCAAGGTTTGTCTTGTCTAAAGATAGTTGTTTGGTAGTGCATATACGAGCAAGTTCATCTGCTTTACAGTTACCTAAAAAATCTTTATGTCCAGGAATCCAGCAAAGAAGGATTTTGAGCTGCTCTGCCAACTCGTTTAGAGATCTGCAGCAGTTTAGAACTGTTTCAGATATTATTTCAACAGTCCTTAGGGCTTTCAAAGCAGCTTGACTGTCAGAAAGTATGCAAATATCCATGGAAGATATTTCATTTGCCTGATGCCAAGTTAACGCTTCATGTATAGCAGCGATTTCAGCTTGAAATACACTGCAGTGGTCAGGGAGCCTGAAGGCTAAATTAATGCTTAATACTTCTGAATAGACTCCTCCATCTACTTGCCATCAAGTCCTAGTGTACCTTCTTTCCACTAGGAGGTTGCTTCTAGGAGGATGGCTGTATTAGCGGCCATCTGTTTAGCTAGGATATCAAGTGGCAATTAAATAGGGCAATTTTCGATTTTTTGGCTGTCTAGAGCAGATTTGGCATCCAGTTTAGAGTCCTATCCAGTATAAGGCCCAGGTATTTTGCTTGATCTGAGAAGTTAAGTCTTGTGTTTCCCAGTTTAGGAGAACTAATAGGAGGTAAATTGTGTTTTCTGGTGAAAATCACAACTCAGTTTTATTTGGATTAACGCTGAGCCCACAGCTGATAGCCCAGCTGACTAGAGTATTTTGGCAGTTTTGCATAGTATCTCGAAGAGTAGTTAAGTAGGTTTTGATCTCATATTTTATTGGAGTAGCTAACTCATTAACTAACTCATATTTAGTTTTGAGATATTTAGCTTTTACGTTTCTTATCTTTCTAAGAAACACACTAGAAGTGACCACTTTACGTAAATTTTTCAGTCATTTGGAGAAAATGGGTAATCTTAGCTAGCCACAAAAATCAGAAACTCATTCACCGTTCCGAATCTGCCTTTTTCTACATTTTTGAATTTTGGCGTTTGTGGCTTTCTTTCTTAGGACGGCAGTATAGTATTGCGTCAAATACAATGATTGCTAAGCACAATGACAGCATTGGAATACTTTTTAATACATAGTAGATTTTTCCTGCGCATGAAAAAATGTGATCTTCACAAGCTAAGGACAAGTTTATCGAATAACTAAGATAAGTGACCTTACTGACAAACCTTAACTCAATGTTATTGAGAACAAGTAAGCAATTACCGTCGACTAAACCGAAGTTCAAATACTCCCAAAGCTGTATTTTAGTTTATTTGAAGTTTTTATTATTGTATTATTTTAATGACGTGGCGACCGTAGTCTAGTGGGTAGAGTGCGTGGCCCCTAGGCTAAAGAACCGCGGTAGCCCGGGTTCAATTCCAGCTCAGACAGAAAGTTTTTTCAATTTAATTGTTCGATCATCACCTCTCTGCAGACAATGGCAAACCTCAGAGAGTAAAAATTGCCATGTAAAAGCTTCTTGAGAACATAAGCCGTTCGGAGTCGGCATAAAACAGGTAGGTCCAGTTCTCAGTCATTTGTGATCAAACATTTAATAACACGCACAACACAATTGATCAATAGAAGCTAGGTCAAAGTCCTTAGAAGGGCTGAAATGGCCAGTTTATTTATTATTTTAATGACCTAATTTTTATTGGCCATGATCTTTACTCAAATACTAGCAGGCCACGGACGTTTTTTTAACAATCTCCTGAAGACAATACAAAATAATGAAATAAAAAATTTATTTTTTTATTATTTTATATTTTTTTATTGCTATTTATTAAAAAGCATGTAGTTGCGAGGCCTCCAACGCCAGTATAGTATTCAGAATTACATTTTTTCATGGCCGCTAAAACACTGATGACATCTACCTTACACAGTAAGCGACAATGGTAATAGGAGTGCTACTCAAGACGCATAAGAGAGAAGGAAACGAAAACCAAATTGAACGAAAATATTTTCTACAATAAAAGCACAATTCCCGCTTGTAAAAGTTTTTCGGTGATAACATTTTAATGCAGAACTGTAAGCGGGAACAAAATCTTATTTGTGCTCACTTCTTGTTTGTGCTGCCATTATTTTTTTTTTCATTGTATATACCACATACAGATCTTTGTTTACTTTTGAACATGGCTAATTAACAAAAGCGATGGGCCTTGACATATACAATTGTAGGTCACAAGCATAGGCATGCATTGTAATATGACTGCATTTATTGAAAATATCATTAATAAACATAGTAAACAAAAGCCCACTTTTTCTTCTTCACTCGACGTTCTTTTACATATCGAAAATTTGCTCACTTTGACTCTTTGAGATTTACCACACAAATACCTTTTAAAAAAGCTAGATGCTGTGTCTGAAAATTGAAAGCTTATCTTAAGCTTTTTAAGCAAAATTGTATGGCTTACAATATCAATGCCTTAGAGAAATCGAACAGACATAGCAAGCTATATTGGCCCATATCATATGGCACTCTTATGTTATTCAGAACTTTAACCATAGCAGTTGAGCAGCTGTAACGTTGACAAAAACCAGACTGAAAACGTGGCATAAGCCCGAATGGGCTTATGTGTTAGGTAATTTGTTCAGCCAGGGACTCACAGATCGCAGAGATCGAGGATGGTATGCGTTTTGGTCAAAAACCAGATAGTACACAAGCTTTTGATTTCCTTGCTATTGGACTAATTGTTGCCTTTTCCCAAATGTCAGTATTCTAAAAAAAAAAAAAATGTAGAACCACTGGAAAACAACTGATATGGTGTTTTTTATAACTATGAATATAATGTTCGATCTTGAAAATTATTTATTATTTTAAATTTATTATTTAATATAATTTAAAATGTTACTCCATTTTCTCTTCGTAGCATTTAAACTTCGAAGTCATATTCGACTAGTAAGCAACTAATGAAATTCTATTAAGTAATTAAAAATATTAATTAATAATAATCAGGGCTCGGATAATTTTGCTAAAAACCTGCAAAAAATTACTTTAAAAAATGACAAAAATGACTTAAAAACTGCAGAAAATGACCAACAAACTGACAAAAAATACCTAAAAAACGTAACTAAATTAAATAAAACATTACTAAATTAAAATTTATTTTATACTAGCACATCCTGAGTTTTTATCTAAAACTTGTTTCATTTTTCTACATATCCTTTCGTCAGTTTCACCACGTGCAGAGCTTTTTTTTTCATCGAAGTCTATAAACAAAGCTACTCCTTTGTCGAGAGGTAATGTTTTTGATTGTCTAGAGTCCATCTAGTGTTAATGGAATATGTTTAAAAATTTGCATTTTGAAATTTTTTAGTAAAAAAAAAAATTATTTAAAAACTACACTAAAATTACATAAAAAACCGGAAAATGCTCAAAAAATTAAAAACGTCCAAAAACGATAATAAAATGACCAAAAAATTATTTAAATCTAGTAAAAATGACCAAAAAATTATTTAAATCTAGTAAAAATGAACTGAAAACTAAAAACAATGAAAAATGACAAAAAGTGTCATAAAAACTTTTCATATTTGGACTTTAGGAAGCATAAATGGACGTTCTAAATAAGCAGGAAATGTCTTAGAAGCAGCAGAAAAAAAATGACATGTCATCGAAATCCTTGCCCTGATGATAATAAAAAATTTTTTTTTCTGACAGAACTTCTGAAGGTGTTATAGAATTGAAATCTTTTCAATCTTCTCTTTCAAGATTGATTTGAATTAAGGCTGAATTTAGTCTTAAAAATATATTTACCGCCTCATTTTGTATCAGGAAAATGCTCACCAATGAACGACAAGCAAGATACGAAAAACGTTATGATTTCGTATAGAAGAAAGTGCTAGTTCTCATGTTTTGCTTGTCGTTTGTGTGCTTTTTCGTGACACAAGCTAAGCAGTTAATCTTTGCGAATATGATAACATTTCGTCTGAAAAATACTTCTAATATGAAATATTTTCAAGTCTCAAAAAATTTATTTGTTTATTAACAGGGGTCGAATTTTGATCACCTAAAAAAAGTGCATAAAATGACTAAAAAAATGACTAAAATTACCTAAAAATTGCAGAAAATAACCTAAAACTGACAAAAATTACCTAAAAAACTTAAACAATTACATAAAAAATAATCAAAAAATAAAGCTTTAAAATAAAACATTATTAAACTTAAAATTTATTTTGTATAATTTTTATACATAGCATTACAGAATATTACAAGGTACATTTTAAAGTTATTAAAATTGAAAGAACGTCGATTGTCTGGCAAAATATTTTTGTAAACAAAAACCTCTTTATACTTCTGCACTGACGAGAGGAACATACATATTTAAAAGACGATATGTCATTGGATGTAAGTTCCTCTTATAATTTCATAGCATTGAAATTTTTGCTCCCTAATATTTTAGCTATAGAGCTTAAAAAAGGAGTTAATAAAAACTAGCATATCCTGAGTTTTTATCTGACACTTGTTTCATCTTTCTACCCTTTCATCAGTTTCACTAGGTGCAGACCTTTTCTTCATCGAGGTCTATAAGCAAAGCTACTAAGTTTTCGAAAGGTAATGTTTTAGATTGAAGGGACTCTATTGCTAAAGGAATATGTTTAAAAATTTGCATTTTTACATTTTTTAGTACGAAAAAAACAAAAAAAAAACTTCTAAAATGACTCTAAAATGACCTAAATAACCGAAAATGCTCTAAAATTGAAAATTTCTAAAAATGACAATAAAATAACTTGAAAATCACTAAAAACTACCAAAAAATTCCTTAAATCTAGGAAAAATTTCCTGAAAAATAAAAAATTATCAAAAATGCCAAAAAATGACTCAAAATTGTAGATACAATAGTGCTGGCCAGTGCTGATTCTTTAATTTAAATTGAATTTAAATTAAATTGCTAAATTTTTTTTGCCTTAAAAAATATACTAAATTGGAAAGCAGTGCTCAAAAAATTCACCATGCACCATGTGAAAGATAATGTTCCCATTTATTTATTTATCTTCAGTTTAGTCTATGAATAAATGTACTTACAGACTAGTTAAATGTTAAGTATTAAACATAGTAAAAAATAGTTCAAAATATTATGTTTAAAATAGGTCTTTTTTGAATCTTAGAAACAGTAAAATCAAGATTACAACTAGAATTAATAGAATTATACAAACCCAAAACACGGTTAATAGGCGCTTTAATAGCATAGTTAGAATGGTAAATTTACAAGTAAAAAGGATCATAATTTTCAAGCATTCTTGCTGGAACATTTGAGCCCTATTAATAGGCATCTCGTTTATATGAAGGAGGTACACCATCAATATTGAAAGAGCGCAAGGCAAACCTTGTAAACGATTTCTGAACCCGTTCAATCCTCAACTTATGAGACTCGTAATACGGGTTCCAAATAATAGCAGCATATTCCAGTCTAGAACGCACAAGGGAGTTAAACAAGACTTTCAAAGTGTACGGATCATAAAAACAGGACTATTATAATATAGTATATGGGCCATTCCATACAAAATTTGCCACCAAAATTTTTTTTTTTAAAAAAACTTATTTTTTATGGTTCATTATTCAAAAATATTTGGCACATATTTTTTTATTTAAAAAAAAGGACTTCACGAGGAAATAATTTTTTTATATTACGTTTTTAAAAAAGGACCTTTTTTCAATCGATTATACTGCAATAACTAAAGAAGATAGAAAAATTTGTTCCAAAGCAGAAATGTGCACCCTCTTTTTAGCTTTTGATTGATATTCACTAAAACTTAATCACATTACTTTTAGAATTCGAAAAATAAAGATTTCCAAATTGAATTTTTTTTTTAATTTGGGCCTAATTTTTTTTTTTTTTTTTTTTTTTTTAAAAAAGTCAAAACCTTTTTCTTAATACTGGTAGAATTTCAGAGTGGGCACTTGAATACTTACGGAGCAATGAATTTTTCAATCGCAACTTACACGTGCGAGGCAGAGAAGTTCAATGAGTCGCTTTTTAAGCATTCAGAGTATACTTGATCCAGAGTATAATCGTTCGTAGTCCGTAAAAAGGTTTTATATTCGAATAACTTATATATCTACTTATTTTAGAGCAAAAATAATGTTTTCTTGCAAAATGTATAAATAATAATGTAACTTTTTTGATTTTATGTTTTTGTAAAACTTCAGAAATTTTATTGGACATTTGATTGTTTGTTAGACAATTTATATATTTTCCAAGAAAGCATTATTTTTGCTCTAAAATAAGTAGATATAAAGGGTGTCCCAACAAGAACGCAATTTTTAAATTTGGCGCCATTCGAACTGTCATTGTTTGACATTTGAACAATTGTTATTAGGCGTTTTTCTTTTTCCACATCAGACCACAGATCTGAGCAGATCTGATCAAACCGACCATAACCTGAGCTGACAACATCAGATCAAACAAAAATTGGTCTGATTTGGTAATGAAACACTTTGGGAACATTTGGATCTTTCGTCCACTTAAATGTCAAGATATATAATTTTTTAGATTAATAGCTAAATTTAATAAAAAATAGTACATTCTAAACTAGTGCCAGCCATTTTTTGCTTATTGTTTTTTTTTTTATGTATGCGTTGGCAGCCGATTGCTTAGTGCTCAGTAAAAAAATTCTGAGCTCGTCGACAGCATCTGACTAACACTCACACCATGACCAGACCATGAAAAGAAACGCATATATTGAACACAGCTAAGTCTGAGGTAAAAAATAAACGCTGATCTATTTTTGACAACTCATGCTCAGCTCGGATGTAATAAAGAAAAACGCATATTGTTTGCTAGTATTGTAGAAGGTACGAGGTTAGTAAAAATGGAGCGCTACACGAATGAACAACGCATTCTCATTGTGAAATTGTTTACCAAAATGATGAAAGTTTTGCGGCTACAGTTCGCAAATTGCGATCAATTTGGGGTCACAATAATGCTCCAAAAGAGTCAACTGTAAAGAGATTAATGGATAAATTTGCCGAAACTGGGTCTGTTAGTGATGTAAAGACAACAACGCGCCTTCGACCAGGCAGATCGACCGAAAATGTCGCAGCTGTACTCCAGCCACCTCAATTCGACACCGAGCTCAGCAAATTGGTGTCTCCAAATCCACTATGCAGTGAATTTTGACGAAAGATTTGCATCTTCATACATACAAAGTTCAATTGACTCAGGAACTGAAGCCAGCTGACCATGGACAGCGAAGGGAGTTCGTTAATTGGGTATTGGAGAGACAACATGAAAATGCTGATTTTGCCGCTAAAATCATCTTCAGTGACGAGGCCCATTTCTATCTTGATGGCTTCGTCAATAGGCAGAATTGTCGCATTTGGGGTGAGGAAAATCCTCGAGTGATTCACGAGAAGCAAATGCATCCTCAACGTGTCACTGTGTGGTGTGGTTTTTGGGCTGGAGGAATCATTGGATCTTTTTTTTTATGAAAATGAGGCAGGTCAAGCGCGAACAATCACTGGTGTTCAGTATCGTGAAATGATAACCAGTTTTTTCTTGCCTAGAATTGAAGAAATGAATGTGGAGGGCATGTGGTTCTAACAAGACGGCGCCAAATGTCATACAGCCAGAGAAACAATTCAATTGCTGCATCAGTCATTTCCCGGTCGTGTTATTTCGCGTTTTGGAGATCAGAATTGGCCGCCTAGATCGTGCGATTTAACCCCATTAGATTTTTTTCTTTGGGGTTTTTTGAAGTCGATGGTTTACGCGAATAAGCCGACGACGACCCAAGCCTTAAAAGAGTAAATTGGACGCTGCATTAATGAAATACCGCAGCATTTATGCAAAACGGTCATTGAAAATTTCATTTAAAGATCGCGTGTATGCCAGCAAAGCCGCGGCGGCCATCTGCACGATATATTGTTCCATACATAGTCTCATTCTGTCTACTTTACGATATAATAAAGTTTCACGATTTTTTTTTTAAATATCCGTGTTTTATTTAAAATGTAAAAATTGCGCTCTTGTTGGGACACCCTTTATAAGTTATTCGAATATAAAACCTTTCGAATATAAAAATATATAAAAATCGAAAGCTAAAAAGAAGGTGCACATTTCTTCTTTGGAACAAATTTTTCTATCTTCTTTAGTTATTGCAGTATAATCGATTGAAAAAAGGTCCTTTTTTAAAAACGTAATATAAAAAAAAATATTTTCTCGTGAAGTCCTTTTTTTTAAATAAAAAAATATGTGTCAAATATTTTTAAATAATGAACCATAAAAAATAAGTTTTATTGAAAAAAAAATTTTGGTGTTAAATTTTGTATGGAATGCCCCATATGATATCTTTATATATAATATATAATTATTTATCTAATATATAAAATTCTTCTGTCACGGGGTACGTAATCGAACTCCTCCGAAATGGCTCGACCGATTTTCATGAAATTTTGTATGTATATTTTGTAGGTATGAGAATAGGTCGTAAAGTATATTTCAACCTCCTACTAACAGTGGGCGTGGCACCTCCCATACAACCCAAATTTGCGATATCGAATATCTTTGGAGTTATAAGCCGCTTAGCCTCGGAATTCGGTATTCGACAATTTACACGTGCCGCTTCGCAGATAAAATTTTGTGAGAGTTGGACAAGGGGGCGTGGCACCTCCCATACAACCCAAATTTGCGATATCGAATAGCTTTGGAGTGATAGGCCGCACATCCTTGGAATTCGAAATTCGACCACAATTTACACGTGGCGTTTTACTGATAAAATTTTATGGGAGTTGGACAAAGGGGCGTGGCACCTCTTATACAACCCAAATTTGCGATATCGAATAGCTTTTGAGTCAATCAAACAAAGCAAACAAAGCCTCGGAATTCAGCATTCGAACTCAATTTACACATGCAGTTTTACTGATAACTTTGTATGGCGTTGGACAAGGGGGCGTGCCACCTCCCATGCAACCAAAATTTGAGAAATTCTACAGCTTTTGAGTTATAGGTCGCACAGCCATGGAATTGAGTATTCGACCACAATTTACATATACAGTTTCACTGATAACATTTTATTCGCGTTTGGCAACGGGGCCGCGGCAGCAACGCGCCGGGTTTAAGCTATCTATATATATATAAAATAAAATGGAATGTGTGTTTGTTTATTTGTTTGTTTGTACCTTATAGGAGACCAAACCTCTGCACCGATCTTCCTGAAAATTTCACAGCATTTAACTGGGACTCTGGCATGATTAATAGGGTACTTTTTCGACCGCGCCCACTTTTACGCCCACTTTTTTAAAATTATGTAATGGCTCCCATATAGTTTTTAACAGATTTACTTCAAATTGTATACACATTATACTCCAGGCGAGGTAGAAATAAACATTTCTTACGCCACGCCCCCTTTTACGCCCCTTTCCACGCCAAATTTAAGTTTTAAACTTTTTGTTCTCTGTACAAATTTGTTACTTCCAACGGATTATTTTTTATTTAGTAGTATATTGCTCTTAATACTGTTAACGTCGCCATATTACTATGAACCACGCCCACTTCACCGCCCATTTTTTAATTCAGATACTTACTTATACCACTAACAATGTTTGCTATACAAAATACTTTTTTTGTAATATGTATTTACCTAAAGTTTTATATAGTTTTTATCTACAGGTAAGGTAGCCATAGATTTTTTATTACCAAATCCCCCTTTTTCGCCCCATTTTACTTTAATTATAATAAATCTGCTTTCAATCTATATATATAAAAATGAATGTCTGTCTGTTTGTTTGTTTGTTTGTGCTTTATAGGAGGCCAAACCCTTGGACCGATCTTCCTGAAACTTTCACAGCATTTTACTATGAATCTGGAAAGAATAAAAGGCTATATGAAGTTTTTATTTGACAAAGGGGCGTGGCACTGCCCATATAACCCAAAAATTTTAATCGCCATATTTTGGGCATTTTTTTACCTACGTTGATGCTATTTGGTACATATAGTACTGGCATAGTGAGGAATACGTACCAGGAGAAAAGTGAGTGGGACCACTCCCCTTTTTAGGAAAATTAAAAATAGCAATATAGTCTTAACTACTGGACCGATCATCATTAAATTTTCACAATAGGATATTCTTACGAAATAATAAATTCTTGACTATATAAAGTTGTGAGTGGACGAAGGGGCGTGGCCTCGCCCATATAACCCAAATTTTAAAATCGTCATATCTTGGGCATTTTTTGACCAACGGCGGCAGTATTTGCTATGTATGGTATTAGCATGAATAGAAATACGTACCAAAAGAAAAGTGGGCGGAGCACGCCCCTTTGTTTGCGATATATTGGAGGCTGGACCTGATAACCGATCTTAAATTTTCACAGCGTTCAGCTTTGACTCAGGAATACTTATTACATGATAATATTTTTCGACCATGCACACTTCTGCACCTACTTTTTTACTACGTTTATTAACGGCTATACCACAAATCATGTCATTAAAATCATTAAAATACATATTAATTAAAATAGTGGGGTAGCTCAATTCTCTTTCTTCTACCACTGTCTTCAAAACAGCTGATTTTATAATACGTGTTAATTAAAATAGAGAGTGGGGTAACCCCATTCTCATTCTCCCACAACAGACTGCGAAACAGCTGATTGTGTAATTGCTGCTTTTTGATTGGTCTAAAAATAAAAAGGGGGAGCATGAAGCAAATTACATGCGATTCAGCGCTGAATTCTAATTGGTTTACAACAAAAAAAGAGGCGAAGCATTGCAATAATTAAATTAAATAAATAAATTTTTGTAAATATATAAATACTTTTAATTTTATTTTAAACGAGGGGGTAGCGAAGCACACCGGGTTCAGCTAGTAATTATATATAATTATTTATATATAATTATGATACCTTTAACGGACTATTTCGTCTTATAAAAGCTAGCATAGAATAAGCTTTAGGAATAATGTAATCCAGATGAGAAGTAAACGTAAACTTATAATCAAAAACGACACCTAGCTCCTTAAATTGTTGGACGGAAGTCAAAGGAAAATTGGCAATATTATAAGCGGACGGACGGAAAAAGCTAGATTTTGGGAAAGTAATTGAAGAACATTTATTAAGATTTAGGAAAAGACCATTTCTGCAGCACCACATATAGAGTCCATCAACTTTACTCTGTAAAAGTTCAATGTCATTTAAATTCCCTATTTTTAGGAAGATCTTGAGATCATCAGCGTAGAGTAAAAATTTGCAAAAAGAAAAAATTTATGTTATGTCATTAATAAACAAAATAAAAAGTAGAGGTCCCAAGACACTTCCTTGAGAAATACCTGAAGTTGCTAAATAAGAAAAGGATTTAACATTATCAAATGCAACTACACATTGCCTGTTTGATAAATACGACTCAAGTCAGCATAAGAAAATAGAGTGAAAACCCAAATTTTTAAGCTTTTTATCAGAAAATGACAAACTTTATGAAAAGCTTTGGAAAAATCAGTAAAATTACATCAACCCGACATCCCTGAGTAAATGCTGATATGCAGTATTCAGAAAATAAAACAAGATTTGTCATAGTAGAGCGACGAGGTACAAATCCATGCTGGTGAGGAGAGATAATATTCTTAACTGTAAAAAAAATTATCTTTAAGCTTCAAAATAGTTGTTAGCTTAGAAATTGGTCTATAGTTAGCTATATTGTTTTTAGATCCAGATTTATGGATTGGAGTAATGAAAGATAAAAACACCAGAACAGAGAGAACTGTTAAAAATAAAAGTTAATGGATAAGCTAAGGTTTGAGCACAGTTTTTAAAAAAAATCAACATCCATTCTAGATGAAGGTTTCAAACTCAGAATTCCCTTTAAAACATCATCAATAGACAAAGACAAAGATCCAAAGTCAAATGCCGGATGTATATTCTCAGCTTAATCGAGATTATTATTATTACTCTTCTCATAATTGGATTGAAAAAACTCAGCAAACAAGTTTGCAAGACCACACGGAACATTTGAATACAAATCATTTAAAACATATTTGATGGAATATAAGAGGACCCCCTTTTGGATTTAATAAAATGCCTAAAAGATTTTGGGTTTGATATAATATTAGTTTCAAATTTAGAAATATTTTGTCTATATAGGAATTTGTCTAAAAAATTAAACTCTCTCATATAATGCCCATATTTAAGAAAAAAACGAGTTTTCATTAGTTAATAAGAATTTTTTATAAAATTTGTTCCGAAGGTTTTTTTAAATTTTTAGACCTCGTGTATACCACGGTACTTTACTAAACCATATAGGTACCATTTAGGTACATTTGTACCCATATGTACCAAAGAGACAACCGTGCCCGGAACATCTGATTCCTCTGATTTTGATTCTATCCATACCTTTGGTATTTTAATGATATTTAGGTTGGTTCTTAAAAGTATCTAATGCCAGGAAAGTGCGAAAAACCTGTGGTAGCTGAACTCTTTTATTATTAAATATTTATAAAAGGGTCCAGCTAGCATAATCCTGTTGTCTGGATTTAAACGGAATGTTGATAACATTACTGAAAAGGAAAATATCTTTTTTAAATAGCTCACAATGAATTTTACTGCTGGACTTTATCTTTGGTCTTTTTATCTTTAAGGCATAACAAGAAAAAAAAATATTTCCATTTCAAAACTATCATTTCAAACTATCTGCATTAAAACAACTTACTCTCGTTCCATAGAGTTTTTGCATAAAGTCCTGTGTCATAAAAATCTTGAAACTCTTTATTTACAAAATGCCAACATAAAAAATACAATTAACCATAAATGTGCAAAGCAAAAAATGTAAGCAAAACAAACAAAAAAAGGAAGACCATGAGCAGTAATGGAACCAGTTCACCTGTTGCCCGATGCCTGCAGCCTGTTGCTGTTAATGTTGGTGTTGGTGTTGATGTTTATTTTCACCCTCGCGGTTTTGTTTCTGACCTTTTGTTACAACACAATACAAGAGACAGAAAAAGTTTTCAAGTTCAAAATCTCGACTCGCCCATGTGAAGCTGTATACGCACTTGCAGTCACACACACACACACACATACTCTGCTTCTCCTATACGCACGCACTCTTATTACAACACACTTTTGGTTCTCTCACAAAAACAAAAACAAAATAACCCTTAGTTATTCCTGAGCTATTGTTTTACCGCACTCTCAACATTGGCAATTTGCTCAGCTCATTCAATGCTCTCTGCTGTCCTTGTATTTTACAGGCATTCGTTGTATTCGAAGCGAGGTACACATCACCGGATGATGCTGCTGGCAATTTTGAGCCAACGAATTTGGTTCGTCCCATACAAGAGCAGCAAAACATAAGCTTCAGCAGCCAAAGTTTGGACGATGATCAACAGATGCTTCTTGACATCGAACAGAACATCGCGAACCTGGAGCGCAGTCTTAATAGAGGTAAAATAGAATAGAAGAGTTTGTATTTTATTCGCCTATTTTTGCATTGCTTTTCATGACTGTTTTGTGGTCAACAGCCTACTGTGCACAATATCAAAGCATAGTTTTAGGCAGCAGAAATTTTTTTATTGTAAAAAACTCCTCGAAATTGAATAAAAATATTTCGCGACGTGCCAGCAAAGAAATCTAAGACCTCAGTGAATAAAGTGTACAAAACAATTAAGTTTTTGCTGCTCTAGTTTTGTGGCTCTGTTAAAAAAAGCATTGTATACTTTCGGGCGCTAAAAAAGCAAGTGTGTTTATTTTGTTTGCCTGTTTTTGCATTGCTTGGCGTGACTGTGCTGTGATCCAAAGCTTACTGTGCACAATATCAAAGCATAATCTAAGGCAATAGAATTTTTAAAACAATTCCTAGAAATTTAATAAAAGCATTTCAAAAAGTGCCAGTAAAAGAATGTAAGAGCTCGGTGAATAAAGTGAACAAAAAAGTTTAGTTGTCGCAGCTGGAGTATTTGTGCGTCATTTAAAACAAAAATTTTATACTTTCGGGCGCTAAGGATAATAAACTCGAATTGATGATGCTAAAAATAAATAAGGTTGTGTACGAATTGATCTAAATGCTAAATTGTGTCGATAACGCAGTGATTTCTAAATAATTCAGGTAATTCTCGAGCTATCTGAATGCTTTCTAAATTGCATTAACGACACAATTTAGTTTAGCTCGCATGTAGATCAATTCGCACACAGCCTTCATTTTAATAATATTTACATATATTATAAAAGCATACCTTTTGGCACATTTAACGTGTTTGAAAATAAGCCGTTCTTTTTCAGCAGTGTGTTTTGTTTCGGTGCATACTTTTAGGCATATTTAAAAATTGAAAACAAATCGTTATTTTAAAACAAAATTTAAATTTAGAAATTTGTACAACGAATTTTACAAATTCTTATTTTTACTTAACTCATTTAAAAAATACATAGCTTTTGACTTAAAGTCTACAATTTTTACTTTTTCCTAGAATCGAGCGGTAATGTGGCTGCAGGTGCTGGCACATCCAGCGGTAGTGAATCGTATGGAACCCAAAAGAAACGTCATCTACTGAGGCGCGTGATGTCTGCCGCTCAAGCCAGCACATCGTCAGCATCACATAGTCGTCAGAGAAGTGAATTAAAATTCGATAATTTCGGAAAATCGCCCACAACAAGTGGAGCTGCTGCAACAGGTGCCATCAGCTTTGGTGGTGCTGGCAACAACAATGGCGCTGCTGGACCATCCGGCAGTCCCATGCCCAAGGAGAAGAAGATGACAATGCGTGCCGTACGCAATTTAATGCGTTTAGGTCGTAGTCGAACAACATCACAGTCACGTGATAGCAGCACCGAAGATGAGGGGCGGTAAGTTTATTATACTTTATATTTATATTTATATACTTTAACTTATGATTATGATGCAATTAGAGTACTGGACCAAAATATAAAGTGCGAAGTTATAAACTACACTGGGCAACAACAAAAAGTTGTTTAGGTAGCCACTAGAAGTTTCTTATGTTCATAGTCCTCTTAAAATAAAAACAAATAATTTTAAACTCTATGCATAATTTTTGTATAATAAAGTCGGCACGGCTTTAATATTTTTGATCACAACTTAATAACTTATCCTCTCATTTAGTTATTAAATATCGCAAAAAATTTTAAGTTTTATAACAAACAAGTTATGTTATAACATAGATTTTCAATTTTTTATTCAAATAAATTATTTATTTATTAAATAATCATCATTTATTGAGTTCTCGATCATTTCTGTTCAAACATTTAAAAACATGCGCAACACAATTGATCAATAGAAGCTCGTTGAAAGTCGTGCCACGGGCTGAAATTTCAACATTTTTTTTTTGTATTAAATTACTAGCTTATATACCCGGTGTTACTCGAGAGTCATTTATATAAACAATTTAACATACACTTCTCGATTAAATGTTTTTTTTTTTCAATTCTGGAATAATGAAAAACATGTTGAATTTTATTTTTAAGCTACCGTTAGGTAATTGGTAAAAGGTAATTGAACGAACTTTAATCCAAAAAAGTTTTGGAAAATTTTTGTTGTTGGTGGTTCCATCTTCTGTGGTGAGCTAATTGAATTGAAAGAAGGGGTACGAAAAACATATTTTAAAAATTTAAATTAATTTTTATATTTACTTAATTTTAAAGCTAGCAAAATTACCTTTTCAACAATATAAAAAATTATGGTATGACTCAATGCGTCCTTGAGATATGGACATTTTAAAGTCTAAACAAAGATTTATATTAAAAAATATATTGAACTTTTTACCAAAAAAATTTGTAATGAAATATATTAAAAACAGCGGAGATATAAAGTTTACTGGCATTAAAAGTAAAAACTTTGATTTTCATATAATTTTTTTCATGTTATTAGCTATCAATATTTTATGAAAAATTCGTTGTACTAAAAATGATTGTACTAAAATTTATATTAGCTGCGTTTTTTTTCATGGGAGATCAGGATCATATCATCGCATTTGCAAGCAAAGCAAAAACAACAAATAATCCAGCAAGTGAGCTGGACATTTAAATTGATCCAATTCTATGTTCTTAAGTGTTGAAAGCGCAACTGTAAAAGTAGACAACACTTAGCCATAATTGACGGCTAGATGACGCTGAGACTGAAAAAACTGGCAGTACTGCATTATTTGACATTTTAAAAGTTTGGTAGGAATAGCATTTTCGCAAAATATTTCGCAAAACTTATCTGCTAGCTACATAAGAACATCAGATATTCTTCTGTAAGCAGAAAAAAGCGCCCTCTGTCTGTAATCCCAAACGTGTGGGGTTAAATCTGAAGAAACTTTTGGTAGACATCATTGTGCTATTCACCGCAAGGTGTATAGTTTGTATCCACAGTATTTACAAATGCGGCGCCATCTATCTGTGAATTTTACGTACAGATCAAAACTAATGAAATAATTGTGCTGACTAGATGCGCATATGTTTTATTATATTGCCATATAGCTGAAACTGATTGCATGAAAATATTAACTTTTACAGCATTCTTATTCACAGTCATCTTTTCGATGAAATGGTGATATATATAAAACATTTAAAGTACCATTGATAAAGAACTGAGTGACAACGGTGACACAATAGTGAGAAAAAATAGAGAGACAAAAATACTAAAGAGATTACTATAAGGAAGATTTTATATAATCCAAAATGTTCGTAATTACTCTAGACACACTACTGCATTTTTAGAGATAAATGGGGACGTTCAAACTCTACAGATAATTTAAAAAAAAAACTCAGTTTTATTAATAGTCTGGTATGAAAAAATAGATTTTTAGCCATAACTTTTGATTGGAAAGAGATATTGGGGTAATTTTTTCATGTAAATTATTTTTGAGACTTGACTTTTTTGTAAAAAATATAAAAACAACATTTTAGAAAAAATAAATTTCGCGAAAAAAATCAAAGGGGGACCTCTTTGACATAATTATAAAACATAGTTATACTGACTTAACGGTACAGTTCAACCTTTTTTTTGTGAAACAAACAAACAAACAAACAGACAGAAAATGAGTTTTATTACTATAGATAGTCAATTGTATGAAAAAATAGATTTTTAGCCATAACTTTTGATTGCAAAGAGATATTGGGGTAATTTTGTCACATAAATTATTTTTGAGACTTGATTTTTTTTCTAAAAAATATAAAAACAACATTTTGGAAAAAATAAATTTCGCAAAAAAATCAAAGGGTCCTTCAAAGACAGTACACCACATTACACGTATGTTGTGTATCACAATACCCTCCAAATTTCTAGGAAGGAAGTTTTTGGGTTTTCTCAAACTTTCCTTAATAACTTTTTATGGGTTTTCATAATATTCTTATTCTATACTATTTTGTTACCAATACTTCAAGCATTAAAACTAACAACATTTGACTAAGAACGGACTTATAGTTTTTCACAAATCCCGGAATAAAAATACCTATACCACAATGCACGAAATTCCTCTACCCTTGTTGTTTTGATGATAAAAACAGTAAAATAATTTTTGCGCTTAGCTGGAAGATTTTTGCAAATACATGCTATGTCATATGAAAGGTAGCCAGATGTGCAATTTCTAATTGATTTAACTTTTACAACAAAAATAATTTTTAAGTAATTTTTTGAGTAAAAAGTCAATATTTTGTACCTATTTTGATATAATTATAAAACATAGTTACACTGACTTAACAGTACAGTTCAACCTATTTTTGTGAAGTGATTTTATTGAACTTTTGAACAAAAATAATTTGAATGAAATATATTGATGGACAGCGGAGATATTTGCATCGAAAGATCAAACTTTGATTTTCATGACGTTTTTTGCTCATTCTTAGGTAACGATGTTTTATGAAAAAGTCGTTGTACTGAAAATTTCTACAAATTTGAATATATGTGAGTGTTTTTAATGCCAAAATAACAGAAATTTTTTAAAATTTAATACACAAAAAACTCTGATACTAAAAAGTATTATAATAACAAAATTAGCGTTATTTGAAAAATTACGGAGGGGGCGTGGCAAAAACTAAGTATCTAACATTTTAAGTTGGGATAAGCTTAATATGTGTACCTAGTTTGAGCAAAATCCGTTGAGCCGTTTAGATTTGTATAAAGGCCAAACAAACAAACAGAAAATGAGTTTTACTTATTACTATAGATAATGCATTCAAAAATTTTTTAATAAATTTTTATTAAATAAAAAATTAAAATCGTCAAGAAATGTCTTAAGGTACTATGACAGTGTGTAGCTATAAAAACACCTTTATTATTAATTTTTTTTTTTACCTAGTATTATTAATTTTAATGATTCAAATTTTTTACATAATGAAGAACTATTCATGAGGAAATAAAAATTTTTTTTTTGTTTTTATAGTTATTGTTCATTTTCTACAGGGCTTTGAAGTAAGCGTGTTTAAAAAATTGTTGTAAGTGGCTTTTCGTCTCCAGCATTTACAAAGCGTCTGAAAGTACAAAATCTAAGTGCATGCTGGAGTTATGGGTTGTAGTTGAGCAAATAAAAAATAATAAAAATGTCATGCGTTGAAAAAAAAATGTAGAACAAATTTTTTGCCGAAACTTTCAGCCATACAAAAAAATATATAAAATTTTTTTGGATTTTTATAGGTCTAGTGCTTAACAGAGTCTATAAGGATCACAATGAATTAAGATTCATCGCAATCGAATCTTAGAAGCCGATTCGAAAAACCTTGTTTCGAGAAAAACACGCTTAAAGATTTAAATATTCTTGAATATCACGCGACATGCGAATGTTATATATGTTATAACCAGAGCAAGGATTTCGATGACATGTCATCTTTTTTCTGCTGCTTCTAACACATTTCCTGCTTATTTAAAACGTCCATTTATGTTTCCTAAAATCCAAATGTAAAAAGTGTTTAGGACATTTTTTCATCCTTTTTCATCGTTTTTAGTTTTCAAGTAATTTTTACTAGATTTAGGGCATTTTTTTTTTTGGTAATTTTTACAGGTTTTTAGTTATTTTATTGTCATTTTTGGACGTTTTTAATTTTAGAGCATTTTTCCGTTTTTAGGTAATTTTAGCGTAATCTTTAAATAATTTTTTTTTTTTTTTTCGTACCAAAAAATGTCAGACTTCGATGAAAAAAAGCTCTGCACGTGGTAAAACGGACGAAAGGGTATGTAGAAAAATGAAACAAATGTAATATAAAAACTCAGGCTATGCTAGTATAAAATAAATTTTAATTTAGTAATGTTTTATTTTTAGGCTAAATTTATTGTTTATTTTTTATGCAATTGTTTGCGTTTTTTTTGGTAATTTTTATCAGTTTTTAGGTCATTTCCGTAATTTTTAGGTAATTTTTTGCTGTTTTTTAGGTCATCAAAATCCGAGCCCTGGTTATAACTTTTTTCTATTCGATATTTTTTCTAAAATTTTGTACACGTATACCCCTAAGACCTTACAGAAACATATTCTAACAAAAAAAAATTGATTTGTATTTTTTTACACACTGTAATAGTAACTTAAAAATCATTTTTTTCTTATAATTTAATAGCAGATGTCAATTAGGAGGCGTAGTGGGTATAAAAGTATATACACAATTCACCAAAATCACCTCCTAGTCTATTTAGCTGTTTCCGTCTGTTTGTACGTCTAACTGTCTGTTCATTTGTCCGTACATTTGTTTGTGGTTACGATTACAGCCATGTACAGCCATGTCTGAATATAAGGGTACTGCTATTATTGTGACCGCAAGTGTATATTAGACTGGTCCTTATTTGTATGGAGAAAAAAATTTCGTTTATTTTTCTTGAGCACCCTTTTATTTTGCTCGAATATATAAAAAATGCATAAAAAAAAGTTTCAAAGAAATTGGACTTTATTAACACGTGCCGCCAAGTAGAAATTGAAAAAATTATCTACTACATATGTGAAAAAAAAGATAAAACAGCAATTCCATTTTGAACAGACCGGCCTTAAGAAATGACCATCTCCGATCTGGGTGAAATTTTGCATGAAGCATCACTGAAGAAAATAAAAAACTTGATTTAAAGGAAAAAATGCTGGAGTTATTTTTGGCGGAGTTACAGGGTGCACAAAATTGACAAAAATCGGCAAAAACGTCGAAAATCAATTTTTACTAGAATTCATATCTCAATCACTTCTTAACCGAATGTTAAGTTTCAAATACCGATGGAAAGGAAATTAAACGCACTTTGATTTTAAAATATTTTGTTTTTAAATTTTGGCGGTTGGGAATTCCATCTCTTGCGCTAAAGTAGTTAAATTCTGTGCTATCTGGACTATCCGTCCCACAGGACACTGTGGATAAAATCAAGAGTGGCATCTCTTTTGACAAGATATTGTTAGTGAAAGTCTATATTTACTTTTGCTTTAAGAGATCTGTAGTTTTTCTTAAAAAAACAAAGCATTTTGAGATCGTTATTTTTTTTTTTTTCCCAAAAACAACTTTGTTCTTGCCGAAGGGAAAGACATCCTTTTTTTTCCAAATTTTTTTTTGAGATCTTGACCACCCTATGTAACTTTTGAGACCCCTTTGAATATGAAATTCGAAAAAATTCTGATTTGATACGCCCTAATGCTCATTCAGTTGCATTGCCTCTGTGTAAAGCGGCACGTGTTATTGTTGTTGTAAAACAAAAAAGAATTAGGGACTTATTTTTAGACGCTAAGAAACAAAAAAATCGGGTGCTCAACAATTTCTAAAATAAGGACCACCCTAAGATTACTAGTGAATAAAGTATGTATATATTTTTTATACCTGGCACGCCTCTCTACTGGCGTTTGCTATTAAATTACCGATTTTCATCAAAACAAAAGTTCGTTTTACTCGCAAATGCTTTATCCTTACAATCAAAGTAATACCTAGTAATTAGTGAGTCCAATCCCGGTAGCTTTTCTCGATCCCGGGATTATCGGGATTGAAAATCTGAATTCCGGGATTAGTTCGGGATTGAAAACTTTCAGAAGTAAATAACTCAAAACGTTTTTAATGCAATTTTTTTTAGTTATTTATTACTTGAAACTAAAAAATGTAAATTATTTCATTTATAAAGCAACAAAAACAAAACAAAACGCATTAAAGGTATTCACAATTGCATTGTTTTCAGTGAAGTTAAAAAATCCCGTGGTATTGATACCACACTTTACCGAGCGGTTTTTATATTTTTTGTTGTTTTACATGAAATCTCTTAAAACCACAAGTGTGGTAATTTTAAGTAGCCCAATGATATGTTTAATGAAAGTGGTTTTTAAAGCTCCATAAACAACTGATCGGTTACCAGTTATTTTCTAATTGCAAAAATGGAAGAAGCAAAAAATGTAAGTTTATTTTTTTTTATGCCATATATTAATAAAATATATCAAATTAGATAGTTAGTTTATTTGCATAGTAACAAAAAGGCTATAGTGGGAGGTTCTCAATCACAAATTCTATTTTACATGGTGCTCATAATTATGGTTTTCAACTATGGCAAAAAAACCACAATACCACGATACCACACAATTGTGAATACCCTTATTGTTAATAAACACAAAAAACTTAAATAATATTAATGACTAGCAAATTGTATTAATTTAAAGAACAAAAAATATAAAAAATAATATACAGAACAGTTTAAGGTATTATTATATAAATGTTAAACATTTTTTTAGACACTGTCTTCATGTTTTTTTTTGTGTTTAAGGCAAATTAAGGTTGAAAAAGACTTTTTAAAAAAAATTTCTTTGTTTTAATCATTTTAAAAGTAATGCATTGAGATGATAAACGCGTCTTATTTTTCATTAGAGAGTTTTGTTCGGATATTATCACAGATATAACCTGCTGATGAGAAGCAGCGTTCTTATTATATGCTAACTAGTTGGAGAAATAGTTGTACGATAATCGTAAGTAGTTTGTAAGTTTCGATCTCGATTGCCTTCATCACAAAAAAATTATTTCCTAAATCAGATTATCTGACAATTTTTAAATACTTTGCTGACTTCCCGATATTGCAAATTCTTCTAAAATTTTGCAAAGTCTTTGCTCCAGTGATTCACACTCATCGTCCTAACAATCTTTTTCAGCCTCAATAAAACTTTTTTCTAATTCTATAATCATATCAACTTAAATTCAAATAGTTGCATTTACTTGTAAAGTACTTGTAATAGAAATTTTTTATTTAAAAATCCCTTAATCCTGAAAAGAAAATCCCGGGATTTGAAGGGGCTTAAATTGTCCGGAATCCCGGGATTGACTTCCCTACTAGTGATGTATCAAAAATTTATTATAAAAAAAAAATTTTAACTAACACAGTTTTCATCAACTTTTAAAAATTTCAAACTGCGTCAAGACACATCTTTGCTTAAAGATGTATATCGATAATTTAAGGTATGAAACCAGAGTATTATTTTCACTTGAGCGATTATGTGGATTAAATTGCTTTTTTATTGCTATAAGCAAAACCAACAGGTGGAACGAACACCTTATCAATTAACTTTTGCCGTAAAAGAGTAAGTTTTATGAGTGGATGAAAATTTATGGGTGAATGAAATTGCGTAGGTAAGGATGTTTTTTAGGTCGTTTTTAGAATAAAGATTCAAGTGACATATATAAAAATATGAAAAGTCAAGCGTTTGAACAACATTTCTTGGTGGGAAAGAAGAAAACACTATATTCTAAGGTTCTGAGTGTGAAGTATTTTTTATTTTTTATGCATTTTCTAAAAAGCATGTTGTCGCTATAATTATTTAACCGTCTTCTAAATTAATTAAAGTAAAAAAAATCGAATCAGCCTTCATTCCTTATGGTCGAGAACTGGAACTTAAATCTATTTTTTCTTCTTCTTAAGGTACTATTACAGTGTGTAGTTATAAAAAAAAAACCTTTTTTATTAATATTTTTTTACCTAGTATTATTAATTTTAATGATTCAAATTTTTTTTTGTGTTAATAGTTGTTGTTAATTTTCTACAGGGCGTTGAAGTTAACGTGTTTAAAAAATTGTTGCAATTGGCTTCTCGCCTCCAGCATTTACAAAGCTTTTGAAAGTAAAAAATCAAAGTGCATTCTTGAGTTAAGGGTTATAGTTGAGCACTCATCCTATGCAAATAAATAAAAAATAAGAAAATGGCATGCGTTGAAAAAAAACCCCCTTTTTTTGCCGACACTTTCAGCCATACCAAAAAAAAATAGAAAATTTTTTGTCTTTTTATAGGTCTAGTGCTTAACAGAGTCGATCAAGTAGAGCTCCAGATATCTTAGAAGCCGGTTCGAAAAACCTTGTTTCGAGAAAAACGCGATTAAAGATTTAAATGTTCTTAAATATCACGCGACATATGAATATAATATATGTTATAACTTTTTTCTATTTGATATTTTTTTTCTGAAATTTTGAATACGTATTCTTAGGACCTTAAAGAACCATATTGTAATGAAAAAAATTGATTTTAAATTTTTTAAACACTGCAATAGTACCTTAAGAACATGGCAAAGAGTATAAAATACCATGCTCTTAAGAATATAACCATATTCAAATATTTATAAATGTAATCGTAATCATAACCACAATCGTAATGATAATCACAATCATAAACATTATCATAACCAAATTCATAATCATTTTCATGGTCAAAATCTCTGGAATTATTTTTGGAATATTTTTTATTTTTTCTATTATAATGATATAAAAATAATTTTTTTCTTTCTGATGTGAAACTTCTTAGCACCGTTGTGATTTGAAATTCAATAAAATTAAATTTGACATTTAGGGGATACACTTCACTTCGTAATTTTCCGAAATCGCAAATTTACGACGAGTTGAAGTGAGAGCGACTGCTTTTCAATTTTTTTAAAAATATTTGTCAAACTGACAACGCGCAAACTGTTAATATATTAAATAAGTGAAGAACTAAATTATATGAAATATTTTTGAAGAAGGCCTTTCAGGATGTTATTTTTTTTCTCATGAAACACAGTTGCTTGTGCGCACTGAACACATCTTTTCTTCGCAATTTTCCGACGATTATTTTTCATCAACTCAATAGATGAACAACAATTGTACTGAAATTTTCGTAAATTTTCGATTTCGGAAAATTACGAAGTGAAGTGTATACCCTAATTAAAAATAGACGAACATATACATCTATAGGTTTTAGCTTGTACACAAACCAATTTCAAAGACATTTTCAAACGTTGCCTTAGCTGTTGAACTGTCATATTACCACCAGATGGCGCCAAGTATGCCACGTTCAGATTTCTACGCTGCACAGTGGGAGGACTTCATACAAGTTTTGGACATAAATAGAAAAAATAAGCCTACAGCTTTAAATAGAGGTATATTAACTTTGTCACTCCGTTTGTTAAGCCGATAAGGAGGAGTGGCCGGTAAAGAAAAGTATATATATTCTTGATCAGTATCACCTCCTGAGTCGATTTAGCCATGTCCGTCTGTCCGTCTGTCTGCCTGTGATCAAGATAACAGCCGTAATTTTATAGCTATCATAACGAAATTCAATATATGTATAAGCTTTCTATTCAAAAATAGAGGTCAAGTTCGAAAATGAGCCAAATCAGATGAAAACCACGCCTACCTGCCATACAAATTTACATAACCAAAATGGTAAAATCTCTTAAAATTCCACAAAAACTAATTAAATGACTTTAAATTTTGCACATAAGCTTTAACAATACTATCAACTTTGAGTATGAAATTTGTAAAAATCAGATGGAAATTACGTCTACCTCCCATACAAAGTGACTTAATCAAAATGGTAAAATCTATTTAAATTCCACAAAAATTAATCTAATCACTTCAAATTTTGAACATAAGCTTAACCCTTTAAAATGCACTTTAAATATGAAGTTTGTAAAAGTCGAATAAAAGTCACGTCCACCTTCCATACAATGTGAGTTTACCAAAACGGTAAAATCTCTTTCAATTCCGCAAAAATTAATCTAATGACTAAAAATTGTATACAATTTATGTGTACTTTAAGAATTAAATTTGAAAAAATCGAAGGAAAACCACATCTACCTATAGTAAAACTAAACCTAGAGCTTAAAAATTTGGTATGAGTGCCTTGTACAGTTAAATATGAAATATATATTAGTTCGGATCGAATCCGCACACAGACACGCCCACCTTCCACACGAATTTGTTTGTCACTGTGTTTGTAACGCCCATAAGAAGTCGTGGTAGGTGTAGAAATGTTTACATATTCTTGATCAGCATCACCACCCGAGTTGGTTTAGTCAAGTCCATCTGTCCGTTTGTCCGTCTGTCTGTGATCACGATTACAGCCGTAATTTTGAAGCTATCGTAATGAAATTAATACTTAAGCTTGTATCTAAAAAAATAAAGGTGAAGTTCAAAAACTAGCAAAATCGGATGAAAACTACGCCTAGCTCCCATACAAAGTGGCTTTATCAAAATAGTAAAATCTCTTTGAATTTCACAAAAATATATGGACTTAAAATTTTGCATATGAGCTTTGATATTATAATCATTCATCTATTTCAAGTATGAAATTCAACTGATTCGGATGAAAACCACCTCCACCTCAGGTACAAACTGTCTTTATCAGAAGACTAAAATATCTTTAAATAACAAAAAAAAATAATGTAATGACTTGAAGTTCTTGATATACGTTTTAATTTTTAATATGCTCTCTGAGTTTGAAATTTGGCACAATCTTATGAAAGCCTACCTCCATACCAAATGACGTCATCAAAGTAGTAGAACCTTCATAAATTCCTCAAAAATTAAATCACTACATAACATGCGTAACTTTCAACTTCAAATGTTCTCTGAGTTTGATATTTAGAGAAGTTGAAAGAAAACCACACCTATCATCTATACAAAGTGACGTCATCAATGTAACAAAACCTGCCTGCCAAAGATTTTCTCTTACCTGCTAATCTTCCAAAGTTTTTAGCTTTTATGCACTAAAAATGCTTATTTTAACACACTTTGTAACATTTAAAAGATCTGTATTTTACTAAACTAAAAATATCAAAAAATCTTTAATTGGCTCGTAACTGATTGAATAACTGGGTAATAAGTGCCCGAAAGAGCGCAAAACCGGTTTTTTACGGTAAATCAAAATTGTGAGTCTAAGACAACTTTTATGCATCGTTTCTCAGTGGGCATTTTAGCGAGTGCTCCGCAAAAGAAGACATGCTACTGCTATTATTGGCGTCAATATACCTTCCATGATCACTGTATTGATGAGTACTTCTGTAAGGCCTACCTTTTGAAGGTTCTGATTCTTTTCATATTATTTAATATGAAACAATTTACAAAAAAAAATTCCAAAAAAATTTTAAATCCACAAAACAGTTCGTAAAAAAATGTTGCTTTGAAAAAAAAAACAAAAAATTTTTTTTTGTCCGAGTTGGGTCTCGAACCCGGGCTCCCGAAAACCAACACATTACATATTATATTATATGAAAACATTTATATGGAAAGTCTTTTCTTATATTTTTGTATGAAGAATATTTATAAAAAAATAAAAAAAAATTTAAATGCACAGAACAGTTTGTAAAAAATCTAGATTTAAAAAACCCAAAAAAAAAATTTTTCCGATTTGGGTCTCGAACCCGGGCTCCCGAAAGCTTACTTTCATTTGTTTTGATGCAAAATAAGCAATAGATTCCTAACAACCACGGTAAACGAGTGGGTAAGATGTCAGACCGCCGCATGAGAGGACCATGGTCCTCGCGGTTCAAATCTAAATTGTTGGTCGTTTTTTATTTGCAGTTGATATTTATATTGCTTTTCCTTCTAGCGTGACTTCTCGAAAGAGCGCTTCTGGTAGGTCTCTTTTAAGCAAGGAGAGCGGAAGGCCCGATAAATTTTCCCATTTCATACAAGCCATACAACGGTGTTTGCAAGGAGTTTGTAAGGCCTTTTAAAACCTAGCGCAGGCCTGCTAGAAGACCTTCGAACTCCTGTAATTTCCCACTGGGTTTGTGTTATACTCAACCAGACCTACACCACCAGACCTACACCCTACATTAGGTCATTTCAAGTGTGTATGCAGTTTAGTTAATTCTGTCGCACCGTGTTATATTCGACGTAATGACTATAACGTAATGTAAACTTTGCTGGTTTACCAGATCGTTGTAAGTTTTCCAAAACATTTTTTTTAAAAATGTACTAAATGAATGAAATACTTTTGCTACAATATAGAGATACCCACTAAACCATATGCGAAGGTTTTGCGCAAAGTGATAGTTTTGAGTAAGTTCTCAAAAAAATTTTTTTTTTAATATGTAGTTTTTTATTTTGTATGATCAATGTTTTTGCTATAGAAGATTAAATTCGTGAAAATTTAATCCATAAAAAGAAATTCGTTCTTTTGCAAAATTATTGACAAACTACTAATTTGCTTAAATAAAATGAAAAGAATTTGTTAACATTAGCATTTCTATTTCAGCATATTATCGAAAAGAGAATTTATAATTGAAAAATATTCACTTTTGAGTCCCAAAAAAGTGATTTTCTATGGCTCATTTTTTAACTAGTTATTGATAAAAAAAGGTTCGGTTTTAAAAGGCAATTCAGTCCGGCGAATGAATTCAAAATGCTTAGTTTCTAAGTGCCGGAAAAGAATTTTTACAATTTATGATTCTTTTTTCCACTCATTTTTTATTAACTGATTTTTCTTTCCTCAGTTGTGGTTTTCTTAAATTTTCCGCCCATTGTTTTATAATTTGACTTTTTTGAAAAACAGACACACTTATCGACATCAAAAAGAAAATTAATGAGTGTAACATGATGCTTGCTTTGTTGAGCAAGATAGATATAATTTTCCTGGAAATTCTTTCCCGTCTTCAATAGCTTAAGAAATTACAAATACTTTTTTGAGGTAAAATTCTCTGCAAAGTTGCTTTTTGGCTTACGATATGTTGTTATTTTTTTATAATTCTTCTTAAGAAAACAAATAAGGAGTTACTCCAATTGTTATAAATGAGTTTTATTGAAATGAAATTATATGGAAAAAAAATAATTTATGTAACGAATACTTATTTGTGTTACTGTAACTATTCTGCAAAGTTTGGTAGCTTTTCAATAAAAGCTTTTTGGAAAATAACACTTTCTATCAATATTTTTCCTTTGTAATTCATACAAAATTTATTCATTACTTGCTTCTCAAACTACTATTGTTTGTACGACGAAACAATGTTTTATGGTAATCCGACATTTCTCTAGAAATTTATACAAAAAAAAACATCGCATGCAGATTTCACTACAATACATGAATTTGAAGAGCAAAGCCATTATTCAATAAGCATATTATGAAATGGTTTTTTAGTTGCCTCCGAAAAAGCCAAAGACAATAAAATAGATTTAAAATATATTTGAATATTAAATTTCCATTAATGGCATTTGTTGTTTGCCTTTTTTTTTGTTATTGTTGCTAGAGGTTCTAAAACACTGTCTAAATGAAAATCATGCCTAGAAAATACACACAATGTTATATCGAGCAAATGTGATAAACATTTTAGGTATATAATAAAATTTTAAAGAGTTGCTTTGCAGCATTTTCGTGTTGAAAAAAAAGACATGCATATTTACAGAAAAAAAAATTCTCCTGTTTTATTGCATACCCATGACATGTATTAATAATTTATTTCATTAATTTGCATAGAACAAAAAAAATACAACAATTTCCTGTTTATGTCTGCAATATAAAAAGGTTTATTTATACTTAAGGCTTTAGTTAAATTCACAAAGTTTTATAACAGATTTTGCTGAATAGCTAGCTATTCAACCATTTTTTGAAACATTGCAAATGCGTCGATACAGCAAAAACGATAAGGTCAAAATGCATTCAGTTCAAACTTTGGCATTTTAGTTGTTCATTTTTTTATCTATAGCACATGTTTCACAGGAAAAACGAAAAAATTTGAATCAATGAGTTTGCACTGCCGTCATAAGAAAGAGTGCGGTATTTACATTTTTCAAATTCGACACTCAGAAAAAAATCCTAATTTGAAATCAACATTTTAGTATTTTGAGAGAAAAACTTTTGATTTTTGGAATTAAAGAAAAAACTTTTGTAACAAAAATTAAAAATTTTGAAATAACAAATAACAATGTTTTCTCAAAATCTAAGTAATTTTATAAGACAAAACAGTTAGAGCAGAATATTTAAAATTTTAAAAACAACATTTTGTAGCATTTGATTATACAGTAACAAATTTAGTTTCAACATTTTTTTTTAAAGTTTTACATATTTTTTTAAAAGGGAAACAAATATTAAAGCAATAACTTCAGCCATTTCCATTTAAAAGAAAAAACTTTTGGGCATGAAACAAAATGTTAAATTGGCAGATATACCAGTGAAAAATTTTGATTTTACCAATGTTTTTTTTTTCTGAGTGTATGCAATGCGAAGATATGATTATTGTCCACTTTTCAAAATTTCTGGCGAAATGTGTTACTGATGGAAATTTATGACGTCGCATTGACGTCTATGATTTTGTTTCCCAAACGTCGAGAAAATCATCACTGGGGACAACAATGTCCAATATCCATGCCAGTTGTGACATGGTTTTATCAAAGACTGAAGTAAATCCCAGCCACTCCAGGGACTTGTGAAAAGGTTCACTAACTCTCACAAATTAATTTGAAAAATAAAAGACGCAGGGTTTTCAGTAATCCAAAGAGTTACTTTATTGCATACGTTATTCTTATTATAATCTCTTAATTATGCAGCTTCGGGTATTTGCTAGTAGGCTTGGTAATCATTATGGCATTAGGTTGGGTAGTCGACTGTGTGACGACCCAATACTCGGTAATTGACTGAGTAATCGGTCGATAATCGCTTCGGTAAGTGGTAATCGGTTGATACCTGCTTTGGTAATCGGTTGGTAATCTCTTCGGTTAGCAGTAATACGTTCGTAATCGCTTTGGTAAGCGGTAATCCGTTGTTAATCACTTCGGTAAGAGGTAATAAGTTGGTAATCGCTTCGGTAAGAGGTAAGCAGTTGGTAATCGCTTCGGTAATCGGTTTGTGATCGCTTCGGTAGCGCTTAAAAAGGAATGCTTTGGGTACATTTTCTATAACAATGTTAAGCCCAAGAGATCATGGAGTAAAATAGATGAACCTTCGCAAATCACATTGAAAGCT
This sequence comes from Dichetophora obliterata, assembly GCA_963920525.1. Lineage (NCBI taxonomy): Eukaryota > Metazoa > Arthropoda > Insecta > Diptera > Sciomyzidae > Dichetophora > Dichetophora obliterata. Next base: position 14,137,217 of record OY986439.1, on the reverse strand, counting down.
GATAATCATAAAAAAGGTGACGCTATCTGTTTGAAGGGATTCAGAGGAATCATTTTTTTTTTGGCTTCTTATGACGCCAGAAAAGTTCAGAATATATCAAAACAAAAGGTGTAGTGCTTCACCAATATAATGCGAGTGTTTTACCAAGATAGGATTAACTGCCACACGCACCATATTCTTCAGTTCATTCATCAATTTTTTGTCAGCAAAGAACAAACATTTTATGAGCTTGAAATCATGCTACAGCCAGAAAGATGGCAATAGGTATTGGACCAAAATGGACAACAAATAATTCAATAAAATATTTTTTCACTACAGGCAAATCGTCATCCATCTTCATAAAAAGAAAAACGAAATTACTTTTCGAACAACAAAATAGATACGGAATATATGTCTTTGTTTATGTAGATAGAGCGTTTTATCCTGGAATTTATAGCTAAAACTTGTGCTGATAAGGCAATAAAAGTTAAATTATTACTGCACTCTTAAAACACATCAGTTGTGGCTCTAAAATTTTTGGTTAAGCCGGATTCACTGACCACCTGCAGCAAGTTTTTTTTATACGAAGTCTTGAAAATTTTTGTTCTCTATCACTCTCCATACTCAATGAGAGAGTAACAAAAACTTACTGCACTCTCTTTGACTTGATTAACTTAATTTCAATTTTCTTGCTGAATCTTTTTGAGTAGTTTTGCCAGAATGGAATTTCTTGAGTTGAAATTGGTATATTTTATTATTGAAGCCTCAAAATAAAGAAGCATTGGGTCTGGCAATATTGAATATGACAAAGAAAAACAGAAAACTTGCTGAAAGATTTACATGTCAGTGAATCGACCTGCGGCACATTCTCACAAAGAGAGCAAGAAAGCTGTCACAAAAAACTCTCTGAAGGTGGTCAGTGAATCCGCCTTTAAATGTTTCGCATATTAGTTGCTATAAATGTTTTTTGGTTATTACGAACTAAATTCGTTATTCAGAATAGAAAATTTGTAGCCACAATAAATATTCGTTCATCCATTTAATAATTTGGTCGATGGATAACAATCAATTCGGTTTTCGAGTTGACCTTGAAAATACTGAGTATGCATGACCAAATAATTGATTCTCTCAATCGAATAAAAGATTTTACAACCGAATAACCTATCTCACAACTAAATGTTAGTTAAAACCACCATCAGTTTAGGAAACACTACCTTTCCTTGTCTATCCTGTACAAATCGTCTCACACGAAAAACTTTCAAATGGTTGTCCGACCTTGTGTACATCATCGTATACAGAGTTGCCAAATGCACGTTTTGAAAGTTGTTTTTCCAATTAAGTTTTTCATGATTATTGCTTGATAAGCCGAAACAAAAAAGGATAGCCAGTAAGCAGCGAACTGTCAAAAAGCTGTTGACTCAAAACCATGAACATATTAAAGTTAATGTTGGCTGCATTATAATTGTTTCTATATTTATAATTTGTTTATAATTTTCTATGATTTAAATACAAATTCTAAATATTTTATAGTTTAAATCACACTTGATTTTAAATACAAATTCTAGTTGTTTGATAGTTTCAAATCGTTTCTTGAGCTCTAGATCAGGTTAGAACAATTAATTGCTCTAACGAATTTTTTCCAAAGAAACAACAACAACAACATTTTCAATATTAATTTTTTAAATTGCAGACGTCAGTGGAGTTCTTATATTTGGTTGTAACAACCATATATATTAATGGCAGGCAATGCTGATAACAATAAGTGATAATCAACTTATTTGGTTGCAACAATCATATATGTTAACTACAGCAAATGCTGGTTGCGTTGTGGTAATCAACCTATTTGGTTGCAACAATCATTTTCATTAGTTTTTGCAAATGTAGGTTTCTGTTGTGATAATCAACAATCAATAATATCAAGTGAATGGTAAGTTGTCTGATTCTATATATAGTTGTGAGTATGTAAAGATTTGGTCAGTGCTATCAATAATTGGTTGTAACAACATCAAAATCATTTACACCTATCGAAAAGCATGTTGCAGTAACTACAAATTTGAGGTTGACGTATCTTTAAAAATGCGGTTGGGCATTTTTTTATTTGTTGCCGCAACCAATTCGTATTCTCAGTGTGGCAAAATTTTAAGTGATTTCTTTCGTAATTCCAAAAAAAATAAAAAAAAAATCAATTTCGTTTAAATGCTAAATGCGCATTCTTGTTTATGATAGCATTATAGCCATAAAAGTAAAAAATAGACTTGCCTATGAAAAAAAACTTAAATTTTAAATACTAATATTAAAACCTTAATTTAAAGAAGAAAAAAATGCTGTTAAAAAGCGAACTAAGAAATCATCGGCGAAAGAAATAAATGTGCAACTTCTTTTAAAAGCTGATTATTGTCAATCGACAAAAATTAATATCTTCTGACAGTAAGGCTCCCTGTGTTGGCTCTATTGTTAGCTAACAAACGCTTTTTCCACACGCCTGAAGTTAAGTGCTTAATTTCAGGTTTAACCAGAACAAAGACTAATTAACCAGCCACAAACCTCTAACCACCAACCAACCACCTTGTCGAGAAACAAAAGCGGTTAGTTGCAACCTTACTTCCCTAGATTTGTTTTTGCTCGCCCAGCTGGTTTTAAAAGAAAAGCAAGGTCATGTTGAGTATCTGCACCATGTCTGCACTTTAAAACTGCCACCGCCTCGAGTATAATATGTATTTTTGTCCAGTTAATAATGTTGATAATATTGAAAAAAAAAACATTTCGGACTCAGTTTGAAAACAAACATTTTTTATGAAAATATTTAAATTAAATTCAAACTGCTGTGAAGACCGTCATCTGGCCTACGCTCTTTGCGCTACTCAAGCCTCGCAGGTGAGAAGTGGAAGTTAATAATTTTAATGGTTGTTAAAAATTGTTTCACTGCATGCATGTACAGTGGCTCACAGCTTATTTTATGCAGTGCATACTTTCATATTTATGGTTTTATAACAACGAAACGAACAGGAATAGAAAAAATAATAGAGTATCTTTAAAAGAACAAGATGTTTAGTTTACTAAATTAACTTAATTTATTGTAAAAATATATATTAAGTTGGCTTAAAATTAAGAAACCAGAAAATACTGCTTAATTTCATATCACAGCTTATTTTATGCAGTCACTTGTTGCTTATAAATTTTTCGTATTAATTAGTGATATCTGAAATTTTTATTATTTGGTATGATAGCATTTGTTGTCCACAACAGATCTAAGGTGGTTTGGCATTGATGAGACCAGTTTTGAGTGATAGGTGGCGAAATACTCGCCCACTTCGTTTTCAATACCTCTTTCAGGTGGTTTTTGTTTGAAATTTGATGTTTCCGGATGTTATTTTCCAATAAAGACCACACATTTTCAATCACATTAAGGTCTGGTGACTGTGCGTGCGGCGTCATCAATTGTGGGCAGTTGTATATTAGCCTGGTTTGCACAATACCCGCTTTGCGCTTTTGATCGTCATCCAGGTAAAATCGGAGATTCAATTTTATACCCAGAACCTTTGCACTCTGCAACAAATTGTTCTTCAGGATCTGTAGGTACTTAAATTTGTAAATTGTTGTTTCAATAAACGGCAACTTCCCAATACCAGCAGCTGACATTCAGGCCCAAACCATGACGCTGCCACCGCCATGTTTCACGGTTTGTTTTAAGGTTTTTTTGTTGACCTCGGTATTTGGTTTTCGCCACATATAGCACATGCCATCTGAACCGAATAAATTGATCTTCGATTTATCTGCAAAAATAACTGAATTCCAGTACTCTGGGGCCTTGGACATATGTTCTTTGTCGTAGTTGAGTCTGCATTATCTGTTTTTGGGGCTAATAAACGGCTTGTTTCGTGTTACTCGGCCATGAAAGTTCTTTATGCGCAAGACACGTCGAATAGTTTCAGCACTACACTGTTTGCTCAGGTCAGTTTGAACTTCAAAAGCCATTTTAGGAGCTGAGAGTCTCGGGTTAGCCTTTATCTTCCGTACAATATGCCGCTCGTCGGTTACATTAAAAATTTTGTTTGGTGCTTCTTTGGCCTTATTGTGCAATCGATTCTTATGGACGAAGAGCTCGATGATCTTTTGCACCATAGAGGAATTGATATTAACCATTTCAGCCATTTTTCGCTGCGAGCTGCTATTTTTAAAATAGTATATATCCAATTCTCGTTGTTGTAGCGTTGTGCGCGCTCCTATTTTAAATAACCATAGAAGCAGACACTTGAAGCAGAAAATCAGGCTAAAAAGCTAACACAAAGCAATTATAGAAACAGAATGAAGGCATAGCTAACGAAAGTGCCGTTAGACAGCGCAGCATTAGAGTACCGTAACAGAGAGAAGTGACTGCATAAAATAAGCTGCGAGATGAAATTAAGCAGTATTTTCTTTTCTCTTATTTTTTAAACAACTAAATATATGTATGCACAATTAATGAAAAACCTTTATTTAACTAAACTTTTTGCTCTTTTAAATGACACCATATTATCTTTTGTATTCCTGTTAGTTTTGTTTTTATAAAGCCCTAAAGTTTAAAGTATGCCCTGCATAAATTAAGCTGTGAGCCACTGTAAATTCCAATGTTTAGTCATTTGTATGTTCTTCTCAATTTTTATGTATGTTTATATTTCCTTTTTTTTTTGCAATGTCAAAAATTAACAAAAAATATTTAAACTAAGTAGAAAAATTATTAAAACTAGCTTATTTTAAGTTTTATTTTTCCCCATTAAAACAACAACCCTACCCTAGCGCATACGGTTATTTAGTCTTCAACTTAATTTTAATGTCACAGTTTTCAGAAAAAAATCTGCTTGAATAAATACTCAAAGAGATTTAATTATTCTAATTAATACGTATGCTTGACCTAACATGGCAGAAATAAAAGCAAGCTAATGAATTGCAGATAGAATGTAACTTGCCAAAAGTCCTGGAAAATTTCATCGAATTCCCTAGTCAGCTATCTATTGCACTTTGCTCTAGTCATGATGCAACATTAATTAATTTATGACAATTTTAAGCATAACCATTCAACATAATCTGCTTGTGGGTATATCGAAATATTTACAAGCAACATTTCTAATTAATGCAGATTAGTCAAGACCATTAACTGCAAGGACTTTCATGAAAAAAAAATAATACATTAGAGTGCATAAACTAAAAACCTTCACAAATCCAGTTCTTATTTGAAAGCTTGCTGTGAAAACTTTTGGGAATTATATTTTTTATTTCAGACGAAACATAGTTGTTATCCAATTTTCAATAAATGCTTTTGATTCCATACACTGTAAAAACTAAGTGTCACAAACACTGCCTTAAAATTATCAATAGCCTTAATTTCATCGTCGTCTTTATATTAAGTTCATGCAGCCTTAATTTCAGAAAGAACGTGCCAATTTTTGCCAATAGTACAACTCGTCAAGCTTGTGTTTGATAAATTAACTCACATTTATGTTAAATTTTTACACATGCCAATTTTTGTCAGTGTAGACAAATATGAGCAAATATGGATGTATTTGTGACTTATTTCGGCTTATGACAATAATTTAATGTTATCCCTTCAACAAAATATAAATTAAGTCTCTATATAAAACATTCTAAAGGGCACACATCTTTTCAAACGAATGTGTCAATGAATCCGTGTGATGGAAATATTTGTTATTAATGTGTTCTTTCAAAGCTGTGACCATAATATATTTATGAGATATTCATGAACAGAGTGCTTCATATTAAATTATATAAGCTTTATTAACCTGCCACAAAATGGCATTCAGGCTATCATTCCAAGCATTTTCTGAAATATACAGCAAGCGGTAACACTGAAATGTGTTTATTTACTGTTCAAAGACATTGGTGGTGAAAAATTGGTTTATAAAAAAACAGAAGCACGTGTTCAAGAGAATTGACTTGTTTTTGAAAGCATAAAAGGATCAAGGAGTAAGTTGAACGTGGCATGACGATGTGAATATTTTATTCCTGTTTCGTAGAAATGTTTTCTTTAAATTATCTATTATTTTTTTTTTAATTCTGCCTGAAGTGTTTCTCTCCGGTATCAGCTACAGTAAAATTCTTATGAAAAATGTTGCGAAAACAACAGAAAGTTAAGAAAATATTTTCAACGGAAAAATATAAGAAATAATTTGATTTGTTTAACAAAGGATTTTTGTTACTATATATATACTCTTCTTATTCAATCTAGTCAACTAATTGTTTTTGTATTACTATTTAGGGCAGGTTGTTTTTTTTTTTTTTTTTTTGTTATTTCAATGCTTATGTTCCTATTTGTATGGCATATTTTAGACAACTGTTTTGTTTTGAGACATGAGAAACTTGTTTATCTTTCTTTACAAGAAGCTGCTGTATCACTTTAATCTCAATGTTGAAATACTTTTTCGCGACATAAAAATGTTATTTTTTTTAATGTTCTTTTTTTTCTTGGAAGAGACGTAACACGGAATAAAAGAAAGAAAAAGTGTGTGTATCAGCATCGACTCGCGGCTAGAGTTTACTCCTTAAGATCGGTTACCTTGGCATTTGATGTGCATATGTATTGGCAAAAGGGGTGAACAAAGGCATATCTTATATTACTGAAAGGATTATATATTTTTTTCATGTTTTAAAATATATACCTTTTTTAACATAAATACATTAAAGGGTAAACTGATTTCGTTTAATATTAACATCATTTAAAAAAAACAGTATCAATATTGATAGATATAAATGAAAACTAGTAAGGAATTATCTTCGACTGGGCCGAAGTTAAAATACCCCCATGGCCGAATTAGAGTATATATAAAGTCTTAAGCAAACTGTTAAATATATTTAAAGAGATTTTCCCGTTTTAGTTAAGTCACTTTGTATGGGAGGTAGGCGTGGTTTTCATGCGATTTTTACAAATTTAATACTCAAAATATATATTCAATATTTAAGACACTGTGCGAAATTTAAAGTTATTAAATTTGAGTCACTTTGTATGGGAGGTAGGCGTGGTTTTCATCCGATTTTGCTCAGATTAGAACTTGACCTCCATTTTTATATAAAAAGCTAATATTTCGAATTTCGTTATGATAGCTCAAAAATTACGGCTGCTATCGTGGGCACAGACGGTTAATGAATACAATGTTGCACTGGTTCCAACGCACACATTAAGAATATTTCTTAACTTTTTTGCTTCTGTTGCTCCTCGACTTTTCAATAGTCTTCCATCGGAAAGAAATAAGAAATATTCATGTTCAATCCATTTTTCTCAAAAGGGTAAAGTTTTGGCTTTTAGACCTCAATTACAGTGATATTGACACATTATTAGCTGTTATAGTCTGACTCCACAATACTTTTATTAAGTTTTTGCTCTCAATAAGGCCTTTACAAAAAAAAAAAAAAAAATATGTTAATATTAAATTTTTCGATTTATTTTCTTTATTTGATTATTGTAATTAATGCATCATTTATTAATTATTATTTCATTAATTATTATATATATTTTTAACAAGCTGTATTCGCCTCTAGCTCCTAGTGAACTTTAGAAGCAGCTTAACATTCATTGCAGTTATTTGTATAACATAATTCTTCTAATAGATACATATATTGTTATTATTAAGAATGTAATGAATTGCTGAATAAAAATACTACTACTACTACAGATGGACAGACGGACATGGCTAAATCGACTCAGGAGGTGATGCTGATCAGGAATATATATACTTTTCTATACCGGCCACGCCTCCTTATCGGCGTTACAAACGGAGTGTCAAAATTAATAAACCCCCATTACGTTTTTTGAACGTGGGGGTATAATGAAATTTATTATTCTAAAAGGTTTAAATAAAAACAAAATGGTAAAATTAAATGAAATGAACAAATTGTTGTTTAAAATATTTGAATGCGTAAAGTTAGACTGACGATGGAGCTGAATTTTTACACGAGTCCTGTCGCCACCACTTTGCAATCATTTCAACATTTTCATAATGGCCTCTCCTTTAGCTCACTTGCAACATCTTCAATATTTTCGTGTTTTTTATATTTCGAAGAATTGACTTCGTCAGCGCATCGCACAGTAAGCCGCGCATAAAAATAGAAGGAGTTGCCGCAGTACCATTATATTTCGTGAAAACAAGTTCTACGATAAAAGTACTATTCATTCAAAATTGTAATAGGATGAATAAAATGCCCACCTCCCATATAGCTGAAATCGGCAATTTGGTGTATTTCCCCAAGAAATTATTATTATTATTATTATTATTATTATTATTATTATTATTATTATTATTATTATTATTATTATTATTATTATTATTTTTAATAATTAATTAAGTACAATAAGACTTAGTCTTTTATAGTACATCAATGAAATGTGTGTGAAGGAGTTCCAAATTCTAATTATGCTAATAAAAAAGTACCTACTTGTATTAAGATAATTATGCCTAGGGACAATAAAATTAATACATCTCACGGACTGAAAAAAATTAAGTTTATCATAAAGATATTCTGGACGTTTTATATATATTAGTCGATGCAAAAAAAATTAGGTTACGAATTTTAAGATAGTCTAATAAATCACACCCCAATATATTTTTACTTTTCGCAGAAATGTGATCATACCGATGTACACCATAGACATATCTTGCTGCGCTGTTAAACGCTACTACAAGTTTGTGTAGTGACTGTGAGTCAAGTTGACAAAAAACAGTTTCAGAAAAAGATATAAGTGGCATTATAAGTTGCACAACAAGTCTGCGGCGAGTTTCAATTGGGGTATAGGCAAAGGAGAGTCGTAAATTTCTAATGGTTCCATATATTTTTCCTACAGTATTATTTATATGGTCAGTACAAGTTAGATTAGAGTTCATTATAAAGCCCAGATTTTTAGTCTTTTCAACAATTTCTAATTGGTCAAAACCAATAAATAATGGCGGAATGTCTACAAAGCTAGAGCAATTTCTAGCGACTGCCATAACTTTGGATTTTAAAGGGTTTATTACCAGCGAGTTAGCTACAGCCCAATTATTAATAAATAATAAGTCTGAGTTAAGTCTGAAGCTTAAATCTTCTAAGAGGCCAACAGGACGAGACAGGTACAGCTGAATGTCATCAGCATATGCATGAATAGAAGCATATTTACTTACTTCAAAAATGTCATTTAGAAAGATTGAAAATAAAAGAGGACCTAAGATGGATCCCTGTGGAAAAGAAAAGAAAGATATATATATATAGAAAACAAAAAGACAAAAAATGGAAAAGAAAGAATTAAGATATTATAAATTAATAAAAATAATTGATTAAATATAAAAATAAAAGTATAATATGTTTTCAAACGCTTTTAAAAAGTTGATGTATGTAGTTTGTAACTCTATCCAAATAATCCAGCAACACAATCAACGCTATTAAAATCCTGAACCAATTTGGCCTCCCCATCCCACGAAGTTTTTACAAAAACTCTCCCACGCAAAGAGAACACTGCAGCTAATCGATTCTCGCGCTTTAGCTTATTAGCATATAACATAATTGATCTGTTTGTTTTAGTGAGGCCTTCTTGCACATAAATTATACCGGAACAATAAAAATTTGATACTTACTTAGTTGGCGCTACAACCGTATGTCGGTCTTGGCCTCATCTAAGAATTTGCGCCAGCCATTTCTGTCTTTCGCTTGCTGGCGCCAGTTGGAAATTCCAAGCTTCGTTAAGTTATCCTCTATTTGGTCTTTCCAACGAAGATGCGTTCGTCCTCTTCTGCGTTGACCGCCGCTGGGTACCGAATCGAATGTTTTCTTCACTGGAGCATCGTCTTTCATGCGCTGAACATGACCAAGCCAGCGAAGCCGCTCGATTTTAATGCGCTTGACTATGTCGATATCAGCGTACAGCTCATACAGTTCATCATTCCACTGTATTCGGTACTCGCCATTGTAATAATATTTTTAGCGATATCGCAGGATCGCCATGTACGCGCCTTTTTATTTCAAAAATAATAAAAAAAGGACTCGCGTTCTATAAAAATAGTTTTAGGACCTGCCTAATGGGTTGCCGGCGAAGTTCGCCAATGGCGCTATTTTTAATATAATTTTTATGCCGTTCACTAAAAAAAAGTGCAGAGGCTAAAAAGTTTAAGTCGGCATCTTTTCAAGCTCAAGACTTATTTTAAATGAATTAATAGGCAGCTTGTTAGAAGCTCAAAACTAATTAACTTTATTTGAAATTTTTTCGTTCTTTTATAGTATGTATAACGGTATTTTGTCTTAAAACTAGTTAAGAATTGTTTTTGTATTTAAAAAGTAGACATAATCATGTGTTCTTAAATTAGTGTAAAAATAATAGTAGAATATCGTATACATATTTGTAATTTAGTAATAGTAGTGTGTAGAATTTAGTTGAGTGAGTAGACTTAGATTATTAGAAAACGTAAACATAATCATATGTTATCATATTTGTGTAGGAGTAAAAGTAAAAATATAATGTCATATATTTTGTATTCAGCAATATGAGTACATGTGTGCGAATGAAATAGATAGTAGTGCTTAGTATGAACATATGTTCTTATTGTTAGAATATTATCTTAGTATAATACAATAAAATAGAATAAGGTTATACGTACCGTAAAGGCGTGTATCTGTTAAATATGTCTTATAGTTGTTTGTTTTAATATTTTATAATGTAGAAGTGTGTACATTACACAACTGACGCAGATTGTTTTTTCCAAATAATGGTCTTAAACTCACTGTCAAGTAAGTGTAATTGAATCGGAACCATACATACACTAAAAATACTTTCGTCCGTACAACTTCTGTCAGAAAATGTTTGCCTGTATCTGGTATGTGCTTCCCCATCACACCCCTATTTTGCAATCATTACAAGATCTCCGGTACTTGCAAGATTTTTAAGAGCTAACATAGTCGCATTGCAGTGTGAACAATCAGCGATTGTAAAGGTATTTCTGCCGAAAATTCTGTTATATTTATACCTGAAAGATATCACATCTTTTTTGCTTCCACAACTCTGTAATAAGGTGGATATAATTTACTTTGAAACTCACTGACTTGATCCCGTATAGCATTGTATTGGCCTGTGGATAGATTAGAATCCACAATTACTGCCAGAGCCTTATCTGGATTCATTGCTGGAGGCTTCTTGGAAGTTTCGTTTTCCATTTTTGTAATATTTTGTACCTGCAGTAGGAGAAGAAGACCTTAATTCGCTTACAATTGCGGCCACATCTCGCTTACCAGGTTTTTTTCAACTTAATTTCGGCAGCTTTTGTTAGCTTCTAGACTTGAAGAGTCAACTAAAACTTTAACTTTTCGAGATTGAACTTTTGAGCTGCATTCCTCAAATTGTTAACTTGGCCTTCCACTTCTATTGCAAGAGTTACTTGAAGAAGGAAAGTTATCTAAAAGATTTGTTGGAAAATTAATGTCGGTTGAAAGCCAGATATGAATTTTTTTCAAAAACCTCTCTCGAACTCTACTTGACTGTGCCCATTTCTTGTAAATTGTACTTACCCAAGTTTGTATAAAGATCTTCAAAGATAAATGAGAGTTATTTGATAGTTCTAAAATACCAAGTTTTTCCATTAAAATAGATATTATTTCGTTTACTTTGTTCGCTTTAGGAAGCTCTACCCAAATCTCAAAAATTGATAAATTTGAGATGTGACGGCTCATAGTGTCAAGTTAAAATAAAAATCAGGGTTGCAAAATGTAGCAATGGTTTAATACAGTTTTGAATATAACCCCTGAATCGTAAATGCGTTAAAATTTGGGCGCCAGTTGATTGCAGTCTATAAAAAAAATCTATCGAAAATTTTTAATTTATTTGCGTGCTCTGAAAATTTAAGAACCTTTTTATAAGTACATAACGAAATAAAAAAAAACATGAATTAATTAAAAACGCTAGTTTTATAATACTAATATATCTGAAAAGCCAATGAAAGTTAAATTTTTGTTGTAAGTTAAAAAACTTGTTTGTAGCAATCAAATTTCTATGAGGCATATACCAAAGAGCGTCTGCTTAATATTAAACCAATTGGAACTTTAGTCTCGTTCTATCGTGTTTTATTGATATTATGCATGAGTAACGTTAAAAATTTGTGTTGCATTCTTAAAATGTAGGCATTTAAAATTGTAAAGCAGTAGTTTTTTTTAAATTTGAAATATTTCGAAAATTTAATAAAGTTCCGCTACACTCAAGGAAATATTGAATTTTGTACACGGCTGCCATGAAAAAGATGAGGCTGTAGTAGCCATACTAGAGTTATAATATATGAAATGAAGTCACCTTAGCTGAAAGTTTATTGCAAGAACTTTATGTAAGCTCTCATAGCCCTAATTGAATCTGCAATAATCATAAAAAAAAACAAAAATTATGTTGAGCATCTTTTGAAAATAAGAGCTGTGGTTACAGTTGTGATACATTCAGTATTGTGGCTACTGCAACCAACTTTTAAATATTCCGTGCAGAGAAACTCTTATACGGCTATTGTAGCCTCAATACGGTTTTCACGCTTTTACTGAAGATACTAAAACCACAAAAGACAAATTTCTCCATTTTAGTTTTGGCTTTGCAGCGTGCTTGTTGGCAAATATTAAAAAAATTGCTTTTAAAGTTAATCGGTATTTACTTTGATAATCGCTTTACTTTGATAATAAATATTATGCCTATTGTATTGAAAAAGGCATGGACTATTTTACAATTCCATTGTCTAGGACTATTTATAAGCATGTTTCAGATGCATGCTAATGGTTTGTCGTTTATAATATGTGATTTTTAAAGTTCCATAAAAAAAAATTAAAAAAATAGTTTGTAAAGTTCTATGAACAATTAAAATTTTAGATTTATTTGATCAAAAAAGTAATATTTTTCAAATGATTTCAAATAAAAATTTAAAAAATATTTAAAAATAACAGTTTTATTAAGCAAACGGCATCAAGAAATTGGTATACCTTAAAAGCGAGAGGTAAGTAGCTTAAATAGAAAAAGGTTTGACAACCTCAACATAAGGATTTATGGCTATCAAAACCAAATTCCTCTCACCATTGCAAAAGGCGCTGTTATGACCCCTCCACAATTTCCTCTCACCATCGCAAAAGGCGCTATTATGACCCCTCCACAATTCGGCTGTCAAAACCGAACTCCTCTCACCATCGTAAAAGGCGCTGTTATGACCCCTCCACAATTCGGCTGCCAAAACCGAATTCCTCTCACCATCGCAAAAGGCGCTGTTATGACCTCTCCACAATTCGGCTATCAAAACCGAATTCCTCTCACCATTAAAAGTTCTTACAACTTTCTGTGAGGTTGTCAAAACCGGCAGAGCATCTCTTAAACAGGAATCTAACAGCCCTTATGGAAGTTGTCAGAGCCTCGCATATTAAATTTTTTGAGAACCGTAATATTATGGCTAGAAGAAGCGAAGTTTTGATAGCATCGCCAGTTCTGTGAGTGTAGATTGCCATAATTTCGCACTGTGCGTTGACTTAATCCGAATTTGATTTCAGATTTGTCCTATAACGTCTAGTTATTGATATTTTAGCTATATATTAGACAACATATTAGGGCATATTTAAACAAGGTTATGTTTTATAAAATTTTGACAAAATCGAGCTCTATTTAGAGTTTATTTTTGTTTTTATACGAAAATTCAACGTGACGTATGAGTGGCATTTAATATTATTTTAATTTTGTAGGATTTTAATGGCACTCATAAGTGACGGTGTACGTATTTTTTAAATACTTTGCGCATTGTATTTGAGGGCGGGCTCTCTATCATGCAACACTTGTTACCGTTTGCTTGCAACTTCTTTGAGGGGTCGCACTTTATAATTAGCCTTTGAATATTTATTTGAATGCAATACATGTAGTTTTAATATATTTCTGTGAACCCTATAGTTTTTCTTCGCTGAAATAACGCTCAGGGGATGCCCCTATAAATGAGTAAGCATTGTGGCGATTCGAAATATGAGTAACAGTTGTTGCAAGGAAAGTCAAATGGTAAAAGGATAGTGAAAAGTGTTCAATTCGCCCTGAAATTTGATGCGCACATCTTAATATCTAGAAAATAATTTGATTAAATGAAAGTTTTAAATCATCATCAGCTAAAATTCACACATTTTTTCCAGGTCACCGCTAATATTTGAAAACGAAGGTGGAGTGAATAATGCATCCGTAACAGAAACTGATGTGGATGAACAGCAGCATTCGCAGCAACAGCGTAACTTGTTGGCAGGCACACCAGGTGATAGTGGACATTCGAATCAATCCAGCGATATGGAAGAGATGCAACAATTCGATCAGGGCAAAATGTTGGTGCACGCACAACAATCTATGCTTTTCAATGCTCTTAACAATAATCTATTCTTTATGTGTCCCCATTTATTTCAGGATTAAGGCAATGACACGAACAGCTGATCATCTCAAGTCGCAGGACTTTCAAGTGTGCATCACCATCATTGAGGCACGTCAATTGCCAGGGCTGAATATGGATCCAGTGGTTTGCATACAAGTAGGAGATCAAAAGAAATATACAAGCGTCAAGGAGAGCACGAATTGCCCGTACTTCAATGAGGTAGGCCACGATTATCAAAATACCAAATTTATTATAATGAAAGGAGATGCCGCAAGATCTATTTTGAGTTAATGAACTTTATTTCTTTTCATTTTTAGTATTTCGTCTTTGATTTTCATATGCCGCCAGTAATGCTTTTCGACAAAATTATAACACTTTCGGTAAGTTGAAGAGAGAGAGAAGTTTGCTATGTTAATTTGACTGAATTTTTAACATTAGCCTGAATTTCATCTGGCTACTTGAGATTGCCTTAATCGATAAATTTCACAAACAATTGCTTAATTAATTGATTACGAAACACGAAATGATACCCGGCAGCTATTAAATGATTTGAGTTAATTCAAGCAGGCAAAATTAGTTCACCTTCTAATTATTATTACCGAATTAAAATAATTTACCTAAAATAATATGACAATTATAGGCTGTATAAGCTCGCATCAAATGCAACATTCATTTTCAAACTTACCATGCGTAACAACCGGTGCGGAAACTTTGCGGTCTATCTACTTATCACTTAGAGCAATATTCAATATAAATACATTGATTAATTGGAATAAATTTCAATAATTCCCCAATTTATTTTAAAATTAAAACCTTTTGCTGAACAAATTGTTTTCGCTTGGCAGTTGAGTGAAAATTGACATCATCCCACATGATTTGTACTCAATTAAACATGGTATATTTTATCGCCCACAAAAGCTCGCATGCAATTAAAGCTTAATGAACTTTATCATTTCCGTTATTTTACTTTTACCTCTTGTGCAGAGCGAAAACTTGTTTCCGCTTTGCTCAATTAGTTATCTTGGTTATTAAGATAATGTTCTAGCATTTAGTCTCTCATTCGCTAGACGTCTTTATTTTAAGTTATTCACCTATACATATGTGCAGTTGCCGACAAAAGTCTACGTACATTATTACATTTTTGATTTCAGCAAAATTTTAGAATCTGAAAGTTAAGTATGCAATAAAACACAAAAACATATTTTCACTAATAACATGCAGGGTATTCTGCTTAGCTTTTAAAGTAGGCTCAATAAAATGAAGTGATAAATTTACAATTTTTTGCATTATAATACGAATTTTTAATTTATTTTGTAGTGTTTTAAATTCTGTTTAAATCAATGCTGGTGGCCGTAGCCTACTGGGTTGAGTACGTGGCCCGTAAGCTAAGAAACCGCGATAACCCGGTTAATGATGTCAATTCTCAACTAAAACATAATGTTTTGCAATTGAAATAATATTTCTGTTCCGCCGCCACCTCTCTGCAGACAATGCGCTACTTTGGTTTGGCAAGGTTCCAATTGCAGTTTCGAAAAAATTTAAATTTTTGCTATTTTCCACTAATTAAAACATGATATATTTCTCTGCTGAAAGGGCTGAAGCTATATCATGCTTATTTCCAGAATAAGAAAATGTTGGTTTGAGCGCTCGTTTAAAGGAAAACGGCGGTAAAATTTCAGGGGAGCAGTTTAGGAGGAAACAAGGGAATTTTTTAACAGTTTTTGAGTCGCTGATCACGAATATGATAACGAAAAATTCGAAATGGCGGCACTAGTATGGCAGCTGCAATCCTTTAAAAAATTTTTTTGGTTTGACAAGGTTTTAATTGCAATCGTTTGGCCCTTTCAGTGGATTTGCCCAATATATCAGGCACAAGCCTACTTGAAGTTCAAGCCTTTTCAAGAACTTGAATTCAAGTATGTATCCAAACTTGAAAAAGGAAGCTTTAGCCAGCTTGCAAAAATACCAAACAGATACAAGTCATATGCCTGCATATTCATGCTTGCTCGTTGGCTTGGCTTGTTTAGACTTACTTTGTCGGGCAGAAACTTGAAAAGCTTGAAACGATCGGCAAAAGCTTGTAAGCTCGCAAGTATCCAATTAATTAAATGAGCTTGTGTAGAGAGGGCGTAATAGGACTTTTAAGGATTCTGTGGACTTCGTGGTTGAAAGTTTTAGGGGGTAGATAATTTCGAATCTGATGTCAAAATTTAAAATTTAAGATTGCGGATAGAGTTGCCACCTAGATTATTTTTTGTATTTTTGCGAATTCTTGTAATTTTGAAATTCTGACAACGGATTTGATTTCGAATATAATGCCACAGTCTTAAAATTTAAGATGGAGGTTAGGGCTGCCACCTAAATTTTTACCACAGCATTGACACCTAATAATATGTATTTTTAAGAGTTTTGAACGTCATTTAACAGTGTTAGGGAGTCACTAATTTCGATTCTGAAGTCAGAATTTTAAAGTTCAATATGATGGATAGGGTTGCCACCCTAATTTTTCGTATTTTTATGTATTCGGGGCTGGCAAAATAACGGTATGCCAGAAATGGGTCGCTGAATTTGAATCCGTTGTCAGAATTTCAAAATTATAAAATTTTTATATAATAGGGTTGCCACCTAATAATATGTCTTTTAAAGAGTTTTAAACATCATTTATCAGTGTAAAGGGTCGCTGATTTCGAATCTGAAGTCAGAATTTTAAAAATCAAGAAGGTGAATAGGGTTGCCACCTTAATTTTTTTTATTTTTACGAATTTGGGGCTGGTGCGAACTAAAGGGTAAAAATGGGTCGCTGAATCCGAATCTGTTGTCAGAATTTCAAAATTATAAAATTTTATAATAATAGGGCTGCCACCTAATAATATGTATTTTCAAAAATAAAAGCAACCCTTTGTGTTTTACCATTTTTTTTTTTGCCAGCCCCGAATTCGTAAAAACACAAAAAATTAAGGTGGCAACCCTATCCACCATCTTGAATTTTAAAATTCGGACTTTAGGTTTAAAATCAGCGACCCCTTAACACTGATAAATTATGCTTAGAACTCTTAAAAGACATATTATTATGTGGCAACCCTATTATTTCAAAATTTTATAATGTTGAAATTCTGACAATGGATTCGGATTCAGCGACCCATTTTTGGTTTACCATTTTTTTGCCAGCCCCGAATTCATATATATACAAAAAATTAAGGTGGCAACCCTATCCATCATCTTGAATTTTAAAATTCTGACTTCAGGTTCGAAATCAGTGACTCCCTAGCACTGTTAAATTTTGCTTAAAACTTTTAAAAATACATATTATTAGGTGGCAATACTATGGTAAAAATTTAGGTGGCAACCCTACTTCATCTTAAATTTTAAAACTGTGACATTATATTCGAAATCAAATCCGTTGTCAGAATTTCAAAATTAAAAGAATTCGCAAAAATACCCAAAAATCTCGGTGGCAACTCTATCCGCCATCTTGAATTTTAAATTCTGACATCAAATCCAAAATCATCTACCCCTAAAACTGCCAACCACAGAGTCCACAGAACCCTTAAAAGTCATAATACGCATTTGCTTTTTCTACACAAGCTCATTGAATTTTTTGGATACTTGCCTTCAATTTTAAGCTCTTCAAGCTTTTTTCCGAAAGCATCAAGCTTTTTTTTACTTGAAACTTCGTGCCGTTCGCTTGTAAGCTAGCATACTTGCAAGTCGCTAGCTGCAGTGGGCTTATTTATATTAAATTACAAGCTATACTTGATTCAATATTATCAAGCTCAAGCTAGCTTGAACTTGTATTTTAAGCAAGTACTTGAAATAGACTTCAAGTAGGCTTGTGCAGTTCTCTGTTAGGCACGTCAGAAAGCAATTTTTATATTTATTTTGCAACGCGTTTTTTTTAATCAAATAGTTTGGTTCTATGAAAAAAAGTTGAACCAACTTGATAAAAATAAATTTAGAGAGATATTTGACATTAAAGTCAGTTGGATTTTCGATTTTGTGTAGAAGAAAAGAAAAGATTGTTTGGCTTATTTTATAAGAAAAAGTAAACCGGACAAAATTCAAATTTATGTTTTTTATCTTTTTATGGCTTTAATGATGAGAATATTAAGAGGGTTTAAAAAACAAAGATCTAAAGGGTTGAAAAACCTTCAAGGGATTAAAAAAAAGTTTTGTGACGAACAGGAGCATAACAATTTTTTCTTTGTACCAACTTGCAAAACGTAAGTAGCGCAGGTAAAAATCAAAGGTATGTTTTTTCATCTTTTTAGGACCTAAATGATAGGAATAGTACCTCAAAAGAATTATTTTGTTCTGATTTTAGCCTAGCCATTGAAAGGGTTAAAGGAAAACGGCTGTTTTGTTTTAGGGGAGTAGTTTAGGGGAGCTGGGTTGTAATCACTCCTTTTGAAGTTAATTCCATCTCAAAACCAATTCATTCAAACTAAGAATTGGTAATAGTACATCCCGATTCAGGAATGTAATTGAAATAACTTCTCAATTACATTACATTTATTACATTTAATTGGTAATTGGGCATATCAATTTCTCAGGAATGGAATTGGATAAAATTGTCAATTCGATTACAGGAATTGTAATGAGCAGTTGAACACCTTAATTCCTCGGAATGGAATTAGAAAAATTGTCAATTCCATTACTGGAATTGTAATGGGTATTTGAACACTTCACTTCCTCAGGAATGAAATTAAAAAAAGTTGTAAATTCCATTACGGCAAATGTAATTGGTAATTGGACGCCTCATTTCCTTAGGAATGCAATTGGAAAAAATTGCTTGGTTAGTTTTTTACGCCAAACCCAGCGTATTTTATTCTTTATTATTTTATTTTATATTTTCCTAATATAGCTGATGCAATATACATATATAATATTGAGTCATTGTTGTTTGAGTGACTCCGAAGATTCCTTTTTGAACATGTCCGTCCGTCGGCTGGCCGAAGAGAGAGGATAAGTTATTCCTTATTGTCAAGTACAACTGGTAAGATCATTTGTTAACTCCAAAAAACCTGAAAAAATATCACTTATTATATTTAAAATACAATCTCTTTCTTGTTTTTAATGCTTAATGATTACTGTGGTGGTAGTTTTCTGCGCATTTTAGACAACGAATTCTGGGAATATTTATTGGTCCTTCGAGCCGGATCTTGTAGAAATTTTGTACAGGGCTAAAGTAGTTGTGTACCAAGCACCTTGCAAAAAGTCAGCGGGATTGGACCAGGTAGCGTAGCAGCTATATATTTTTTCTAACTGACTATTAAGGTATCATTACAGTTTCGGATAGGGCAAAAGTATGCCATTTTCTAAAGTTAATAACTTGGGCCCTTTATTAGATATGAACAAAAAAAATTTTAATTTATATATCCTTGAAGTTTGAAAAAAAAATTAAAAAAATTTTCATAATTTGTATCACTTATAGATAAACAATACTTATAGGTTTTTAAATTGAGCAATAATTAAAAAAAAAAACTAAAAATCGACCACATTTTTGGACCCTTTACCTATGCTTATTCATATTTTTTCTAAATTTTTTTAAAATTTTTTGGTAGATTACCTTAGAGAATACGTTAGTAAAGAAAATAAAACAAGGTGTTTCAAATCGGCCCAGCCAATTCTGAGATTAACTCAGAGTTAAGCCAGTTAAAAAACTGTTGTTTCGAGAAAAATGCGTTTAAAGTTTTTTATTATTATGAAAATAATTTAAGGATGTAAATCTTTAAGGATGTAAAAATTTAAAAAAATAATCTATGTTAATAAAAAATAAAGGGCCCAAGTGATAAACTTTACAAAATTGCTTACTTTTTCCCTATCCGAAACTGTAATGATACCTTAAATTTGGTAATAAATTAAAAAATTGGTATCTTCGATAATGCATTTATTTGTAAATATTTCCTTAACTTACTAACAGGGTGAGTCAAATAAAGTTTTCTTATGAATAATAAAGTAGTTTTGAGTCAATAAAAAGTAATTGAAATTTTAACGTCCAATTCATTTATGAGAAATTGATGTGTTCAATTGCCAATTACAATTCCTGTAATGGAATTGACCATTTATTTAATAGTATTCCAAGGAGTTAAGGTGTTTACTTACCAATTACAATTCCTGTAATGAAACTGACGATTTTTTCAATTCCATTTCTGAGGATTTGAGCTATTCTATTGCCAGTTACAATTCCTGTAATGGAATTGACCATTTTTTGTAATTCCATTCCAAGATATTGAAATGTACAATTACCAATTACAATTCCAGTAATGGAATTTTCTATTTATTTCCAACTGCATTCCTGAGAAATTGAAAGCACCAATTACCAATTCCTAATTCAAGGAATTGTAATTGAATTTTAATGAGTACTTTTTGACCCAGCTCTGCTGATTATGAATATGAAGTCAAACGTTTAAAATTCGAAATGGCGGTACTAGTATGGCAGCTGAAATCCCTTAAAGTAAAACGGTGGAAAAATTTCGGAGGAGCAGTTAAGAAGAAAACAAAAGGAGTTTTGTAAAGGTTTTAGAATCGCTGATTCGTTACGAATATGGTGTCAAAAATTCGAAATTGATGCATCAGTATAGCAATTAGAATGCCTTACTAACTTATATGGTTTATAATTGCTAATTTCACGGACAAGCACCTTTTTTCCCCCCTTAAAAAATTGTTGTTATCAATAAATTATTAGTTTAGTAAAGTAAATCAACACACACTAAAGAATTCAAAAGTTTTATTAATTGACAGTGTTTTCCTTTCCGTAGAGTTAAAACTAAGTTCATACAAAAAATTCTTATTACCAGTTTTGGTAAAATTTTCACAAAATGGCAACGTTATATGAAGTCTTAAATCAGTGTTTGTTGATAAGCAACAAGAGCTTAAGTCTGATTTGAAAGTTTTGAGAAATCTTGCTTCAAAGTTTTCAATCACCTTGTAAGTTATATGAAAAGTTATTTTGTTTTTCTGTCATAACTTTGGCTAAGTTCATGCTAGAAGCTTCAGATTTTGTGTGTTTATAGTGCTTTATGTATGAAACACAGTTTCGTCAATAATTCAGTTCTGTCTTAAATCGACTTAAGTAATTTTTGGTTATCGGCACAGAAATTATACATTTTTCGCAATATTGTTAAAGAACCTTTTTTATATTTGAATATGCATTTGAATAGCAGCAAAAACTCAACCTTATGAAAGTTAATAATAATTCGTGTTCTAATGCAAGCAAAATATTTTTAATTTATCGCTACTTTTTTTGCGTTAAGTTTTTTATATTATTATTGTGCGTTTTTTATTTAGATTAAAATTTGCGTTGTTTTTTTATTTTACAATCATCACTAATTAAACTAAAAACTTAATTTTTCATAAAGCTTATTAAGTTTTGTAGAAGTCAAAAATTCTATGATGCTGTGTGTAGATTTTTGTTGGCCACTGTATGTCTCAGCATGCTGAGCTTACTTGCAATGAGTGTATTATGAGTGTCACGTATGTCTAGCTGTTGATTAGTTAAGAAGCAGAAAGGAAAGAGAATTCGGTGTGTTCACGTTTTTTGCACTTCACCAACACAATCAAGCTAATGGATTTTTTAGAAAAAAATAAGTTTACCTCACGTGATTTTTTAAGTTTAGCGAAAAGTTTTATTAGGTGTTAGATTGTTTTTATTGTATCAAAATAAATAGGGATAAGCAATCAGTAAAATAAAACTAATAGTAATTACTATAGAAAATACATATCGCTACCTTAATATAGAAAGGCTTTAACTAATTTTTTGTTACTTAACAGGAGAAGGAAAAAACTTAATGAAACTTACAATTTTACAGGTGCGAATGTCTTTTAAAAGAGGTTTTTTTTCATTAAAACACTAACCAATTTAATCCTATAGCAATTTTTTTTGCAAAAAATCTCTAAAAAAATTTTTTTTTGAAAAAAGTAATTAGGGCCTTTCTATATTAAGGTAGCGATATTTACAATTTTGTATCAGATTGTATAAAAAGTCTGTTTAGTAAAATTTCTTAGTCTGTTTTGGAAATTTTTGTTTTGGGTGAATTTTGAAAGGCTCAAACTTGAACTTTAACAATAATTTTTTAATTTTCTTTGAAACACCCTCTCTCTTAAAATTTACTAAAAAACGAATTAAAAAATTATACGTAGCCAAAAAGTGTCATATCCTTACTCTATAGGTAAATTATTAGTACGAATACATTTTTGTTATCAAATCACTTTCCCTCTCCCATGAAAAATTCTGGCTAAGGGCATGGCATATAATGTACTCTTTGAGTAACCATAGAAAAAATATATTTTCCTTAGTCATTTCCATTTTCATATTATAACCGCAAGCAATTATTTTTACGAAATAACACAAAACCAAAATATTATTATCCTTGCCAGTTATAATACAATATGCCTGAGTGTTTTTTTGGTAGACACCTTTTGAGCAGATTCAACCAAACATTAAAGAATTCATATAACTTAAAATACTTAAACCTGCTGGATGTCAAAACAAAATTCGTGTTACTTTTAAGGCAGCTCTAATAACATCTTAAATTGTCAAAAGCTAAAGTTTTTTCTAAATGACCTCTATTTTTATTATGTTGGCTTTATATGATTTAAATACAAATTCTTAATGTTTGATAGTTTAAATCATACTTGATTTTAAATACAAATTCTAGTTGTTTGATAGTTTAAAATCGTTTATTGAGCTTAAGGTCAAAGTTAGAACAATTAATTGTTCTAACGAATTTTTCCAAAGAAACAACAACAACAACAAAGTTTTTTCAATATGAAAAGGAAAAAATCACTAGCTTGATTTTATTGTACAATTTCTGCTATGCTAAAAGCGTCATCAGAAATCTTTGTGATTACCCGTGCAAGCGCGCGCTAACGCACTGCACCATCGGGGCGATGAGATTTGAAGCGTCAATTTCTCATTTTTTCCTCAATTTCATAATGTCACATTTGTTGTTGTATTTCTGTTTTACTTAAAAGTTTTTAAAATATGACTATCGAGATTCGTCTAACTTAGTAATCCCAAAGTTTTTGTTGTTTTCAAGATTTTTTTTCTTTTCCGAATGTAATGTTATTTGTATCTTAATATCAAATAACATTCCAACCATGAAGATCAAATGAAAACATATTTAATAGAAGAAAGAAAACAGATGTTAAAATGCTGTCAGACTGACTTTAACGAAATGCTGTAACAAGTTAAGGAAACATATCAGTTTATTTTTCCTAAGGTTGAAGAAATTCTTATCACGTGACTCTTTACTACATGTACATGGTAGATATACGTAGATATACATACATCATATATACAGTTGCGGTCAAAAAAATAGCAGCGTCCTTATATTCATACATGTTTGGATAAATAATACTAGTCTACGAATTTCGGATCCGGTAAGTCCATTTTCATTCCTATATGTACTTTCAATACTCGTTCCAACTCCGTACTCAGTTTCCTCCTATATTGTAAAATTTTCGAGATACAGGGTGTTTCACTTTTTTGGCAAGTGTGTAGTATTATTAATCTCGAATCTAAGCTACTCACCATAAGAAAAAATATATAATTTTGTATTTTTGAAAAATTATCAACTTTTCCATCAATGTATCAACCACTGTGCTGTGTCATGTGCTGTACCGAAGCTAAAATTCTGAGATTATCCAACGAAATATCAACAAATTTTGTATCTTTTGTTTTAGCGGAACTGTAACCGTCCAAATTCAAAATGTCTTTTTTTCATGTAAAAATACACTTAATCAACAGTATTTTTTTAAATTCTAACTTTGGACAGTATCAGCTCCGCTAAAACAAAAGATAGAAAATTTGTCGATATTTTGTTGGATAATCTCAAAATTTTTTCTCCGCTACAGCACATGACACGAAAGCGATTGATATACTTATGAAAAATCTGATATTTTTTCTAAAATACAAAATATTATTTTTTATTTTATGCTGAGTAGTTTAGATTCTAGATCAATAATACTAAACACGTACCAAAACTGAAAAACACCCTGTATCTTGAAAGTTTAACAATATAGGAGGAAACTGAGTACGGAGTTGGAACGAGTGTTGTAAGTACATATAGGAATGAAAATGAACTTACCGGATCCGAAATTTGTAGACTAGTATTATTTATCCAAACATGTCTGAATATAAGGGTACTGCTATTATTTTGACCGCAGCTGTATGTACGTTAACACTTTGTTGTAATATAATATATAAATAAAAATATACCAGGAAGTTTGTCTACTCAAGCTAGTTAGTACCGACTAATAGCGTATTATCATAAAAGCGACATTGTATGTGATATGGTGTGTTTGTTTAAGTGAATAGTATAGTGTATGTATAGTGTGTGCGCAAGGGCGTAGGCAGGATAAAAGTTAGGGGGGCACAAGACCTTATAAAAATTTGTTTGCCATATCTTTCATTCATGACTTTTACGAGTCAATGCAAAAAAAATTTAAGGAAATAATAAGGGCAGGGAAAAAGTTATTTTTTAAGAAAAACAGTAAAAAATCACGATCTCAAAATGCTTTGATTTTTGTATGAAAAACTGCATATGTCTTAAAGTAAGAGATAGCAATGACTTTAACTAAAAATATTTTGGCGATTACGATGCCACTCTCGATTTTTACCCTCAAGATCCTGTGTGAAGGAATTTCGAATCTAAAAATACACTCGAGGTAGCACATAACTTTTTATTGCTATCTGATTGTCTAAATTTTGGCGATTTTGATTATATTCTTCACGTTTTCCTTATATTTTCCGAATTGATAATTTGCATATTTTTTGCATATGCATTTTCTTCTTTTTGATAAATGTATACTTGAACGCAATTTTTTAACTTTTTCAAAAAAAATGAATATAAGGTTTTATATCTCGGGCACCGGAAGTGGTACCGAAGATAATTTCCTTAATTTAGATTCTTCAAATATTTCTGAACCACACCCTGTCCAAGAGTATCAATTTACAATACCAGATTAAGACCATTTTTTTTCTATTTCGATTTTTAAAAAAGTTTCCTTCCTAACCTGAATTTTATTATTTCGTTAAAACACTTCAACTCAGCATTCACAAAAATGTTATACTAAAATTTTGAGTTTCTGAGTTTTCCATTCAATGGGTCTCGATTGTTGTTAAGAAATTGTGTTTTAATGAAATAATAACCATAAAGTAGTTATGAACACAATTGTTACATTTCATGCTTGAAGTAACTTTTTTTATATATCAAAATAGGAAAAAAAATCGTTTCCTTTTCCTGCTATTTTAAAAAAAGATATTTTAAGACGAGGTTTCGTTCAAAACTATTTGCAGAATTTCGAATTGAGAAAATTATCTACGGTACCGCTTCTGGTGCCTGAGATATAAAAAAATATATTACTTTTTTTGTAAAAGTTAAAAAATTGCAGTCAGGTATCCATTTCTCCAAAACAGAAAAATGCATATGCAAAAAATATGCAAATTATTAGTTCACCAAATTTAAGGAAAACATTAACACTGCAATCAATATCACCAAAATTTAGGCAATCAGATAACAATTAAAAGTTCTGTGCTATCTCGAGTGTACCCTTAGATTCGAGTATCCTACACACAGGACACAGAGGGTAAAAACCAAGAGTTTGCCACAATATTGTTAGTTAAAGTCTATATTTACTTTTGCTATAAGACATATGTAATTTTTCTTAGAAAAATTAAAGCATTTTGAGATCGTGATTTTTGACTCTTTTTTTTTTAAAACAACTTTGTCCTTGCGGGAGAGGAAGAGATCCTTATTTTTTTTCTAAAATTTTTTTGGGAGATCTTGACCACCCTATGCAACTTTTAAGACCTCTTAGAATGTGAAATTCGAAAAAATTTTAATTTGATACGCAGTTGATACAGTATACAATATTTTTCAAAATTATGCAATATCGCTTTAAAAATACTGATTTGCTTTTAATTTTTTCAGGTCTAGATTCAAAGAAAAAGATAAAACAACATATTCAAAAAGGATCACATATAGAAACTATTAAAAAAGCCATCGATTAAAAAATCTCAGATTAAGGGGGGCAATTTCCCCCTTCTTTTTTCCCACCCTTGTGTGTGCGTAATTGGGTTTTTTTTTTGTAGTCTTGTACTAAGGTTCAGTTTGTGTCCATTCTATTCCTTTTGTTTGTTGTTAACATACCTTAATTTTACACATGTGTCAGTCAACCTTAACTATAACCTGTTCCTAGGTAATTCAATCCAGGAAATTTCTGCGTTCCGGCACACTTGTTGGCTCATTCAAAATTGACTTGACGACGGTCTATGATGCGCCTGGTATTTAATACATAATAATAAAATCTCGTTAAAATTCTTAGAATGGTTTAATGTTTGTTTCATTAAATGTTGCCGTAGTTTGCCCTTTCGTCTTACCACAATTTTTGTTATTTCTACTTTATTTCTACTATAATACGGTGACCATACTTTTTAAATCAAAATACTGCACACAATGCAGATCAATAACAAATAATATAACTATTTTAACAATAAGAGCAAAGTTAAGAATAAGACCATGAGAACTCAAAATGCCAAAAACTCCAAACTCCATTTCGGAGGTCTATTTAACCCCATCACCACAGTATGTTTTCGGGATCTCTAAATTCGAATCCGAGAACCGTTTTGCATCATCACATCAGAACTTTGCCATAATCTCAAAAAATCTAAAAACACTCTACGACAATTTTTAACTTTTTCCCAAATAACAGAGTTTGATCAACGGATTCTAGTAGTGGAGACAAAAAAAAATATACTTGTATCGGCTTTTTAAAAGTTTACATCTAAAAATTTTTGTACAGGTTTTTAATTTTGCTATTTTCTTGCATAAAAAGTAAGGCAACTAAATGATATTTACCTTTGTCATAGCTGCAGATCTTCTGTTTTTTATGAGACATAGGAGTTTCAATTTTATAGATATATTTTTGTAAAATGTAGCAGTGCTCTTTTAATGGGCCTTTTTTAATGTTTTCGGAAAAGTTTTAACAAAGTGTTCTTAAACGTAGTCGTAGAGGGTTAAATATTCTATAAAAATGTACCTTGATGACTTTCACTAAGTTCCTTCGAACAAAATATTTTCTCTTAAGCTTAGTTTGCTGTAAGAACGAAAATTTTTAGGCATTTAATTCTACACGCGAAATTTTGGTGTAGACTCAACACTAACACATACTTACCATAATGTGTTTGTTGAATGCGTTAGTTGAAAATTATTGTTGAATGTCAAATTTCCACGCCAATTAAATATACAGACATATAAAAGACAGCGAAATTTTTAAATTTTAACTCTCCAATCATGGATGTGACTTGGCTGCATTGAACAATTTTTCGGTTCAACAGCGTACTAACCAACGAAAAAATAATTTTGCTACCTTTTCGCTGTCAAAAACGCAATGCATTTCTTACGGAAGATTTATTTTCGCTTCTACAGCATACTAAGCTTTATAAATAAAAAAAGTTCGTTTTTAATTGCATAGTCTTAGGGAGCTTTTAAAATAAGTTTTCTATTTTTTTCCTCAGATATACGATTTAGACTAATTTCATCCAAAGATAATTAAAATAAAAAAAAATAAACTGGCCATTTCAGCCCTTGGAAGGACTTTGACCTAGCTTCTATTGATCAATTGTGTTGTGCGTGTTAAATGTTTGATCACAAATGACCGAGAACTGGACCTACGTGCTTAATGCCGACTCCGAACGGCTTATGTATGAAAAAACTTTCTGTCTGAGCTGGAATTGAACCCGGGCTACCGCAGTTCTTTAGCTTGGGAGCCACGCACTCTACCCACTAGACTACGGCCGCCACCAAAGATAATTATTGCGAAATATTCCAACACGCCTTTTCATTGAATATTTTAAACCTTTAGGACTACGTTTAGGGTTTTTTCCAACTTTTTTTGAGGAAAGTCAAATACACCCATAAAAAGAAAAAGTCAAAAATCCCTAAAGGGTAAAAAAAAATATTCTACAAAAATATTTCTCAAAGAATTTAATTTTAAGTCTGTAACCACAATAACAAAGGTGAATATATACTTAGTAAATAGTAAATGTAAAAAATAGCTTGTCTTTGAGTAAATAAAATCTTATTTAAAAAAAATTGTCAGAAGTAACTTATTTTAAAAACGCGCCTATAAGTAAAATTTTCTAATATTTCTATGTTTCTAATATTTTCTTATATTTTATTTTCTATCTTCTTTACCGAAATCCGTTGGCTGAAGTCTGTTATCTCATCTTATACACGGAGAAAAAAAATAAAGCATTCTATGCTTGAATCAAGCAAATAGGCTATCAGTTTACACTCAAGCCTAAATTTCTAAATTCAAGCAATATTTTGTTAGAATAAAGCAAATTTAAAACACATGATGTTAAGGAAAAATGATTAGTTCAAGAAACATTTCCTAAGAACTGTAGAATATTTTTGACTAGATTCAAGCCTGATATTTGCTTGAAGAGAGAAAAAATTTGCTTGATTCCTGTAAATAATTTGCTTGATTTGAGAAATTTATTTTAATTGAATTAAGAAAAATATTCTGATTCAAGAGAACAATTTACACAAAACTAGAGTAATTTGCTTGATTTGGGAAATTTATTTGTTTGATATATTGTTTTTATAGTTCTCAAAAGTATTTGATTTAATATTTTATATACACGGAGGGAAATAATATTCTTATATTTTGTTTGATATAAGAAAATTTAAAATTAAGTCTCATTTGCCCAAATCAATTAAAACTAAAATTAAGAAAAAAACAATTATAATAAGCATTAATTGCCAAAATTGAGCAAAATAAACAACAGCTTCAAACAAGCATAAAATACTTGATTCTAGAACCTGGAACAGAACTTGATTCAAGAAAATATTTTCTAAATTTAAGCAAACGCAGGTCTGTTGCATTTGAACAATTCAGCGAATTACAATAATCATAAAAATCTTGAAGTTGTTTTTAAAAAAATCGCTAGACAACAAAATCTACGTTCAAGATCAGTGTCGCCAATGTGTGCCAACAAAGCATGCGAAAGTGTTGTTGCTTTTTGCAAATCGAGCAAATTATTTTAGTTTTCAGCAATTTTTTTAACTGAATCAAGAAAAATGTTCTCAATTGAAAGCAAATAAATTTCTCAAATTAAGTAAATTATTATAGTTTTCAGTAAATTGTTTACTTGAATCAAGCAAATTTTTCTCATTTCAAGTGAATACTAGACTCGAATGAAGAAAAAATATTCTTGAGTTTTATGCAAATTTTGCTTGATTTGAGTATTTTTTGAGTAAATTTTATCGATTCTAGTAAAATAATGCTTGAATTGAGAAATTTACGCTTAAGTGTAAACTGATAGCCTCTTTGCTTGATTCAAGCACAGAATGCTTAATTTTTTTCTTTCCGTGTAGATGTATTAGACTTATATTTTAGATTAATAACTTCATGAAGTAACAGGTTGCAACAAAAAGTTTTTTGCAGAGCAAACCACCAAGCAGACAGTTTTTACAGACAGTTTCGTTGATCGATAAATCAACTCTTCAGTAATCTTCTGTAGTTTCTGCAGTCAATACACTATCATGAGCTGATACGCACAACTTATATTTAATCAAAATAAATAGTGACTTTTTTTAGCCTTTCAAAGGAATGTTTTTCTTCTATTTTTTCAAAGGCATAAGTTCGGAAAAGTGACAGCTTCCTTGAGTTGAGAAAAGTTTTCTTGTTATGTTATGTTATGTTATGTTATGTTATGTTATGTTATGTTATGTTATGTTATGTTATGTTATGTTATGTTATGTTATGTTATGTTATGTTATGTTATGTTATGTTATGTTATGTTATGTTATGTTATGTTATGTTATGTTATGTTATGTTATGTTATGTTATGTTATGTTATGTTATGTTATGTTATGTTATGTTATGTTATGTTATGTTATGTTATGTTATGTTATGTTATGTTATGTTATGTTATGTTATGTTATGTTATGTTATGTTATGTTATGTTATGTTATGTTATGTTATGTTATGTTATGTTATGTTATGTTATGTTATGTTATGTTATGTTATGTTATGTTATGTTATGTTATGTTATGTTATGTTATGTTATGTTATGTTATGTTATGTTATGTTATGTTATGTTATGTTATGTTATGTTATGTTATGTTATGTTATGTTATGTTATGTTATGTTATGTTATGTTATGTTATGTTATGTTATGTTATGTTATGTTATGTTATGTTATGTTATGTTATGTTATGTTATGTTATGTTATGTTATGTTATGTTATGTTATGTTATGTTATGTTATGTTATGTTATGTTATGTTATGTTATGTTACGTTATGTTATGTTATGTTATGTTATGTTATGTTATGTTATGTTATGTTATGTTATGTTATGTTATGTTATGTTATGTTATGTTATGTTATGTTATGTTATGTTATGTTATGTTATGTTATGTTATGTTATGTTATGTTATGTTATGTTATGTTATGTTATGTTATGTTATGTTATGTTATGTTATGTTATGTTATGTTATGTTATGTTATGTTATGTTATGTTATGTTATGTTATGTTATGTTATGTTATGTTATGTTATGTTATGTTATGTTATGTTATGTTATGTTATGTTATGTTATGTTATGTTATGTTATGTTATGTTATGTTATGTTATGTTATGTTATGTTATGTTATGTTATGTTATGTTATGTTATGTTATGTTATGTTATGTTATGTTATGTTATGTTATGTTATGTTATGTTATGTTATGTTATGTTATGTTATGTTATGTTATGTTATGTTATGTTATGTTATGTTATGTTATGTTATGTTATGTTATGTTATGTTATGTTATGTTATGTTATGTTATGTTATGTTATGTTATGTTATGTTATGTTATGTTATATTATGTTATGTTATGTTATGTTATGTTATGTTATGTTATGTTATGTTATGTTATGTTATGTTATGTTATGTTATGTTATGTTATGTTATGTTATGTTATGTTATGTTATGTTATGTTATGTTATGTTATGTTATGTTATGTTATGTTATGTTATGTTATGTTATGTTATGTTATGTTATGTGTCATTTTTTAGTAAATATTTTTAATAAGAAGGTGTGTTAAGGGAGGTTTTAGAAAGAAGCGATTGAAATTAAGGCATATTTTAAAAGATGTTTTCTAAAAATGTGTATTATATAGACAAAAAATTCAATTTGCATGTTTATTTTACATCATCAGTTTGAATAAAAAAAAATTTAACATATAATTTTTATATATAAAGACGGCGCTGAAGTTGGGTGTGCTTAAAAAAAGGTTAAAATCGAGTCACATCATAACTCGATAAGTAGACCCTTAAATATACTTCATTTACCAAAAAGGAATGAAAATATAGAAATTTATGAAGCGTGAAAGAGAATATCAAAAAATTTACGTTTTTTTTACCATATTGTTGCGTGTAAAAACTAGACAAATTTTCCACAGACGCTAAATTTTGTAAAAGGGGTGTAGAATCACATCATAAATAGTTTTTAAAAAATTCTAAAATCAGTTGGTTAGTTTGTTTGCAGGAGTGTGGGCCCGTTTTAAAAAAAGTATGTTTCGAGAAAAACGCCTTTAAAGTTATTCTGTCGCACCGGGTTTGAAGAGCTGTAGAATCTGTATTGTAAGCGGGAATGGTTTTAAATTTTTTTTTACATCCTCTTGAAAGTTGTACAACAATAATCAATTTGAAAAAAATTACATTTTCAAACAATTGTTTGCCTAAAACTACATTTATAAGCAAAGAAATGTTTGTAAGCATATAACTTTAATCTCAGCGGGGAAAAAAAGCACTCCGAAAGTCCTTTTTGAGACTCTCTTGAAAAGCTTTTAGTCAGCAGTTCATTTTTATTTTCAAGCTTGTTTTGAATTGTTCGCTTCCACAACAACAAAATAAAGTGATGACGTTTTGCTCCTTAAGGAAGCCGAAAAAAACACTCCAATTTAGCTTAATTTGAATTGTTTTAAAAGGCCTCTCCTGCAAATCTTTGGATCAGCAGTTCGTTTTAGTTTTCAAGCTTTTTGAACAAAATAAAGTGCTGACGTTTTGCTCCTGGAGGAAGCTTCTGACATGCTAGCCCGTTGGGATAATATTAAATGTCAAAATTCATATTCTTATTTGGTTTAAATTAAAATAACGACAATGTGAATATACATAGGTTAGAGCGTTTTTCCAGCAAGCCTTCCTTGTAACTAAATTTAATATTTATTCTTATTCAAGTGTCTATATTTAGTAAATTTTTTGGGTTTTATTTTTTTTTTTTTGGTTTAAGACACTTCGTTAAAGTGCGAGTAAAGCAAAACAGTTGTAGGGAATTTTGTGGGTACACATTTTTTGAGCGTAGGAAAAAGTAGGAATTTTTTCCGCTTCATAGGGATTTTTCAAAAAGTTGTGTACCAACACTGAACTATACCTCCTTTAAAACAGTAGCAAGTTATATTTCAGAAATTACAGAAATAATGTTAAATAAAACTACTCTGCAAACTGAAAAAGAATGTCTCCTCTAAGATATTTCATACGTTTTCTAAAGCACTTTTACCAACAAGCAATAAGATTAAAATTGCGAATAAGATTTTTCAGAATTTTATTAAATTTCTTAAAGCAAAATTACTGTAGAATAGTGGCACTTGATACTACTCAGGAATTTTAATGCGTTCCTTTTTTGAGAACGGCCTAGATGGTAGTGTAGTGGTAGATTGCTTGACTGTCTCCAAGAGGTCCTGGGTTCGAATCCTGGTCAGGTCACGGTCCTACACTCTAACCTATCTTTCCTTATTTCGGAAAGAAAGTTTGTGGAGAGGATTGCTTAGTAACTTGATTTGACTGAGGTAAAGGCACTTATCTCAGATTCAGTATCATATGATTCTAAGGATTTCTGCCAAACTAAGAAATCCTACACAAAAAATTGCACTTAATAACTCCCTTATTAACTACAACGTACAAATTACATAATCTAAGTAGGCCGGTCTAGAGATCAGCCACCACCAAAACCTCAACTAGCTTACTTCAAAAAATTTGTTTATAAAGTTTTAATTTAGAATACTTGAGTAAATTGAGTAGACATTCCTTGTTTTATTTAATATTCATAATTATATTCTGAAAAATAAAATGCAATTATTCCAAAATAATTATTGGAATACAGAATTTCTGTGTTTCTTTAATTATTTCTATGTAATCTTTAAAAGATAATGTTATGTATATAATATTTTAAGATAATTAATAGAACAGATGGTCACCGTAATTATATAAAATACACATATGATATAAGAATCAGCAATTAAATTAAGAGAAGTACGTACACTCAATTAAAAAGCATTACTGCTTTTCATTATGCCTTCGAACCGTTTTTAGTTTTAAAGCAACGATATTTTGGGTGTACGTTTTCTTCGATATTTTGATTTTTTTTCCCAATATAAGTTTTAACTAATATCATTTAAATAATATCGAATTTTTTAATGTACTAATGGTAATATTGATATATCTTAAGGTTCTTAACTTTATTTATTTGTCTAAATTTAATATAGTTATTGATATGAAATATTTTGTTTGTTTTAAACATTTTACCGTTATATTCTGATATACATAAATAACTTTTGTCTCATCTCTTTCTCTATATTTCCCTTCTTGTCTTTCTTCGTGTTATATGTTTCTTTTTCATTCTATCTGAACATGAATAACTTACAAACTTTCAATTCATGACTTTAAAAACCTGAATATCAAAAAATAACGCATGCAAACATTTTTATCACCAACATCTTTGCACAAACACATTACTGTTTTTTGGCCATAACACAAAAGGTGCTGCAAAGCCGTAGCGTTCTTCGTCCAAATAGACTGATAGGCAATTTTAAAATGGACATTTCCACGGTGTGGAATCATCAAGGTAATCATTTAAGCATAGAAGCAAACCAATTGTGCACATAAAACACACACTCATCGGCAAACATAAATGGTCCTCACATTATCATAAATGGTATCATATTTGCAAAGTCAGCAACGGCAGATATTTTGAAATGACAAATTTTTTTTAATAAGAATACAGTTAATAATTGTTTTAAATCACCTTAATTAAGCTTTTTGTATTTATACTTAACATAATTCAAATTTTTTAATTGTATTTTTAATTTTCTCTCCTATTTGCTTGGCATGTTTTCTTGTATTACGGTATTTTCACTCGTGAAAAATTTCTAATTGTTTCTCTATCTTTCCGTTTTTCTTTGTTGACACACCAAAGATCATCAGTTCTATCACAAATGGGCGTTACTCTCGGACCCCGATGATTTCTATAGCGGACCGAAGGGTTATTTAAAATGTGATATAGGCATTATTGGTAAAGGTGATACCGTTAAAGTGCCACAAAAATCCGAAAAGGATCCCGATGACATCGAAGCGTAAGTATCTTGACCCTCATGAACTTTGCCGCTTCTCATTTTTTGTTATTAATAGCAACCTACTGCTACCAGATGGCGTGCCCATAGAACGTCAACGAGCCAAGTTCATTGTAAAAATCTATCGTGCCGATGGTTTGCCACGCATGAATTCATCTTTAATGGCCAATGTTAAGAAAGCATTGACTGGTGAGGCCAAGGATTTGGTCAGCCCGTATGTGCAGGTGTCGTTTGCAGGACTATCAGTATGCTTTAGCAAAAACTCTTCATTAATCGGAAACTAAATTTCATTTTTTCCCCAAATCCAGGGCAAAACAACACTGAAGAGAAATTCCTATGCTCCCGTGTGGAATGAACAACTGGTCTTTACAGAAATGTTTCCACCGCTTTGTCAACGCATCAAGGTTTGTTTATGTCTTACTCTCTGCTCGTAAAGTTTCAAGTTAATCCCTCTTCATTATCAGATACAATTACGCGATGCTGATCCCATGAAACCCTCGATTATCGGCACCCACTACATTGACCTCAAGCAGGTATCCAATGATGGTGAAAAGGGGTTTCTTCCTACCTTTGGACCTTCCTTTGTACATCTCTATGGGTCAACGCGTGATTATACGCTGCTGGATCAGCACTCAAACCTCAACACCGGTTTGGGTGAGGGCGTCAGCTATCGTGCCCGCCTTCTCATAGCCATACGCACTGAAATCACCGACAACATCGAAATGACCACCGAGAAGAATGTTGAACTGGAACCAACCTACCCCATCTCCGAATCTTCATACTCGCGCAACGAGGAATTCTTTCTCTTTGGCACGATCATTGAAGCTTCAATGCTGGAAAAGAAGATCAGTGACAAGACAATTTTCTTTGAGCTTAGCATGGGTAATGCAGGCAATTCGCTGGACGGTCATAATGAAAGTTTTTCCACTGCCACAGAGGATGGTGAAGATGGCTGTGTGCTTGAAACAGTAGATACCACATCGTTTAGTAGCACAACAACTGCTGGAAAACCGCTGAGTCATGACAAGTCACACTACTATCTGCCGTATTGGGACTATAAGCCGTGTATGGATGTCCGCTGCACACTTCCGGATCTCAGACGACGCATGTATAATAGCAACATGCTTGCAAAGATAACCGAGAAATTGGTGGGTTCAACACATTTCCATATAATTATGTTTAATTTAGAATTTTCCTCACTTACACAAACAGGAAGATGGTTTGTCCGAAATACAAAAACTGATAGAGGAAGAAGATCCTAAGGCGGAAGTGCGTCTACGTTCCACACTTGAGGAGTGCTCCGCCTTTTGTATGCGTTATCTCACAATAACTAAGACCAATGCTTTGGGTGCTGGCAGTGGCAAGACGAAGTTGGACAAGGAACGCATGAAGCTGTGTCAACGGGAAATTGTACTGAGTCTGGGTGAAATCCTTCTTTCACTGTTTCCTCTAAAATTTTTTCATTTACTATAGGAAAATCTGAGCAATCTAACGCGCAATCTTCGTGCTCTGGTTACACGTAGCTCTCTTAAGGAACGCTTTAAAACAGCGCAGACTTATTTGGCTAAGATCAAGTTTCTCATCGATGATGTTAGTGTCTCTAGAGTTATTTTT
The DNA here is from genome assembly GCA_963920525.1 of Dichetophora obliterata. Classification (NCBI taxonomy): domain Eukaryota; kingdom Metazoa; phylum Arthropoda; class Insecta; order Diptera; family Sciomyzidae; genus Dichetophora; species Dichetophora obliterata. The sequence goes on along the minus strand of OY986439.1, from coordinate 14,100,865 downwards.
GCGCAAAAGTCTTTCAACTTCTACATGTTTCTTTCCAGCCACAACACTCGCTACCGGATATATTTCTCTGGCTTATAGCCAATGGCAAGCGTTATGCCTACCATCGCATATCTGCACGAGAGCTTATCTACTCGCCGACAGAAGAAGAGGCGGGGACACATTGTGGCAAGATACAAACCATCTTTTTGCGAGTAAGCTTTAGCCTCTTTAGATTTCTCTGTTTTACTGTTCTCTCTTACACTCAGCTACCCGGCAAGCAAAATTCTGGTCCTGCCAGCTGGTGTATTCAGGCTAAGCTATCAGTTTATCTATGGATGGGAGTCGTCTGTCATAAGGGTCACTTTTTTGAAGGTCTACCTATAGGCTATGATCTATCACATGAGATACGCAACGCTGAACGACCGGGGGCCATGGCACCTAACAATATACACTATCTGGAGAAATCTGTTAGTGTTCCAGAAGCTTTTCCAAAAACATACTTTTAAATTTCCTCCAAATTACAGACATTCCAGTTACGCGCTCATATCTATCAGGCGCGTTCCCTCATCGGCTCTGATGCATCTGGACTGAGTGATCCGTATGCTACGGTCTACATCAGTGAATATGCCAAGACCACGCAAGTGATTGAGGAAACCTTAAGTCCCACCTGGGATGAGCTACTAGTGTTTGAAGAGATATTGGTCTATGGCACCAAGGACGAAATCAAAAAAGATCCACCAACAATCATCATAGAGATTTACGATCAGGACAAAGTGGGTAAATCCGAATTTATAGGACGCGCCATTGCCAAACCACGTGTTAAGTTGCGTGAAAATTCGTATGCGACACCAATGTTGGAATGGTTTGATATTGTGCGAGGTCCAGATAATGCAGGTGAGCTTCTGGCTGCCTTTGAAATGCTTGAGCTTGGTTCCAGCGATATGCCACGCCTAACCGAACCCAAGACTCTAATGGTGGAGTCGAAAGACGAACGCAATCTCGTGCCTATGCCGGGCTGTATATTTCCCGTCCCGAAAGAAGTACGTCCACATCTAGCAAAGTTCAAGTTAGAAGTACTTTTTTGGGGTTTGCGTGACTTGAAGCGCATACATTTTATGTCTGTCGATAAGCCACGCATAGATGTTGAGTGCTCTGGTAAAATACTGAGCTCGAATATCATACAGAATGCGCGCAAGAATCCGAATTTTCCCAATATGCTGAAGTCTATTGAGCTGGAGTTGCCATTAGAGGAAACCTATGCACCACCGATAACAATACGTTGCGTCGACTGCCGTTCATTTGGACGTTATACGCTGGTCGGCACACATCAAATAACATCGATCCACCGATATATGTATAAACCACCACCGAAGGAGGATATGTCCAAGTATAAAACTATAGGTGGTCATATAATATTATCCACTCCAATATCGAATGAGGAGTTGGAACATCAAACCGATGCTGACATCAACATGTCACCTGTAATAACGGCTAATGGTCAGCCATTTCATAAAGACTACTACAATAGTCGCAAATCGTCATGTGATCAATTTACGCTTTACGGCGCTGCCTGCGTGACAAAAATGTAAATCCACAAATTCCATTTTGAGTGTTCTCTTCCACTCTTCTTTTCTCTTCTCTTCTAGGGTCAAGAAGCAAGTACCGAAAAAGAAATCCACTCATGCGGACGGTAAGATGGGTCAAGAAATATCCCAGGACCAAGGCGATGACGATGATCTTAGCCGCGATTGGTGGACTAAATATTTTTGGTCTTTCGAGCGTCTTATCGACGCAAATAAGCCAGGCAACAATGGGGGCAACGAGCGCTTTCTAATGCCTCTAGCCAACAACCAAACAAGCAAAGTTGGCTCAAAAGGCGCACGCATTGTACAGAAACTCAGCCCGAAAGGTGTCAAAATTGTTAACAAACAAGATGCTAATCAGTCCGTTACTTCACATTCCCAATACCAGCAGTTCGGCAAGCCAAAAACTAATGCCGCTGCGCTCTGTCAGGTAAGTGGCGACCGGAATACGCTGCGGGTTTGGCCTTTGGCAAAAAGGCATCTCGTTCACTTTCAGATCTACCCAAATGAGCTAGAAGCACAACTGGATTTTAATTATTTCCGCGAGTGGTTGCATTCCTTTCCACTGTATCGTGGCAAGAAGACTGGCGACTCTACTGAAGACGACAACCGCACAGTGGGTTTCTTTAAGGGTGCCATTAAGGTATACAAATTGCCGCCAATGAAAGGTGCTGACATGTTTCCCATACCAAATCTGCCAGCAAACGAGCCCATTCACGTGCTTGTACGCGTATACATCATAAAAGGTACCGACTTACATCCCATGGACTTAAACGGCAAGGCTGATCCCTATGTGGTGCTACACTTGGGTAGCAAACGGATTGCTGATAAGGAGAACTATGTTAGCAAGCAACTTAATCCAATTTTCGGCAAGTGTTTTGAAGTAGAGGCCACCTTTCCACAAGATTCCATGCTTACTGTTCAAATATTTGATTGGGATCTATTGGGTTCCGATGACTTAATTGGCGAGACGCGTATTGACTTGGAGAATCGCTTTTACAGCAAACATCGTGCCACTTGTGGACTGGCAACACGTTATGAGGAGTAAGCTTTTGTAGCTTCTGCTTGCAAATTAAATCAAATATAACTAACACACTCTTTCTCTCTCTCTCTCTCTCTCTCTCTCTCTCTCTCTCTCTCTCTTTCTCTTTATTGCAGTTATGGTTACAATCAGTGGCGTGACCCTATGAAGCCAACTCAAATCCTCTCAAAAATCTGCAAGGAAAACAAATTGGATACCCCACATTACTTTCAGGATCGTGTTGCCATTGGAAAATATTGCATGACTTTTTCCAATGAAGAGGTAATTGCTTGGAATGGACCAACAACATGTAAATATCGTGATGAACACTTGGCTTTAGCTGTTCTACACCGATGGAGTGAAATACCAAAAGTTGGATGTAGAGTAAGTTATTTTTCCATATCCATATATTTAAAAGTATTGAGGTACCTAGCACCTTTTGTGTCTTGGAAACTTTCACTTGCCTTTCATATGCTCGTTTATCATATGTTCGCTAATCTTGGTATCTTACATGTAGGTCTTGGTTTTCGAGCTGTTTTTTTTTCAATCCTACGTTTATCTTTCATTCTATGCCCATGTTTAGTCTAATTAGGTGTTTGTCCTTCAAGAACTTTAATAATTTATGGTCCTTGTTTAATTCAATAGTTGTTCATAGTTCATAAATTTTGGTTCGAGTAATCCGGATGCCTCCTGGCGGAGGCTCACATAGACCAATTCTTGCCCTTAGTACCACTTTTTGGATATTTGAAGTCTGTAAAGATTTGCGTTGAATTTGCAAATCTTAGGAGGGATTCCAGATATTTTTGGCTACATCTCTGGCCAATGTTTTTAGTCTTGCAGCCCTATTCAGAAACAGTCAAAAAATTTACCTCAGTATCAAATGATATTTAAATCACAATTGATACTTTTTCGCATTCAGAAAAAATTTCAAAAGCTGAATTGTATAAATTGTTTAAAAAAATTGTGATCTGTGAAAAAGAAGGTTGGTCTGAATAGGGCTAGGCATGTGCATAGAAGGACCTCCAGGGTCTTCATCGCACCTGGTTCCTAGCGCTTCCTGCAGTTGTCATCCGTGGTAATACCCAGCTTCCTTGCATAGGCCGCCGCCATGCAGTGACCAATGAGTATGCCCACTAGTGTCCTGCAATCTCTGCGCAGGCGTGCGTCTGAATTGTAGATGAACAGAGTTTATTTTTTCGCATTGTGCTTCTTCTGTTTCCTTAACCAGTCGTGAGGCATAGGGCTACGACAAATTCTTTAAATTTTATTCTATCAGCTGCCAGATGCTTAAGCTGAGGTCAAGTTTTATTTCGTGATGCAGCTTCTGACAGCGATGTGGCCTTTTAAGTAAGCGATGATCTTTCAACTCTTCGCGAGTCCTGCGGGTTCCATTTGAAGGACAGCTTTGCCAGGTTGTCATTTGTCTTTCGTAAGGTGTGTTCAATCCAACGACATTTTCGCTGTCGTATTTCGATATTTTATAGTTTTTGGCTCGTTTGAAGCCATATCTGTTGGTTCGATATCGTTAATGGTCATCGGATCCTTAAAAAATGGAGCAAGCAACGGGTAACATATGTTGTTAGCTTTCGTGTGATGATTGTAGTTACTTTCCACGTCTCGCAAGCGTACAAAAGCACTGACTTTACGTTGTATTCGAAAAGCCTTAATTTTGTTCGGAGTGATAGTTGATTAGACTAGACACAATCAAGAACATTCCGTAGGCGCTGCGAGCTTTGGTAATTCTATTGCCAATGTCTAAATCAGCCCTACCATTTGGAGAAATCAGCCTACCTAGATAGTTGAACTGCTTGACCTCATCAATAGCCGTTTGCGTTAGAATAAAGTTGTTTTGCGCTGCGTGCCCAGTGTGCATGGTTTTAGTGTTGTTGTAATTAATTTTAAGGCAGGCTGGTTCTGCATGTTACTGAAGCGATTGGCTCATCGTGACGAGTCCACTACTGTTGCTTGCAATAATACAAATATCGTTGGTACAGTCCAAGTGACTCAAGCGATCGGAAGGGCGCCACTGTATTCCGCATCTCTCCGCTGAACATTCATAGCGTCATCACTTACTACCAGAAATAAGATATGCTGTAGAATGCATCCCTATCTAACCTTACTATACTTCAAAAGCGTCGGAGGACTTTCTTTTGTGCAGAACAAGGCAAGGAGTGCGTTTGTAGGATTCGTTGACGATTCAAACTATTTTTGTAGGTATTCCTCTTCGAGTCAGGGACTTCCTCTTCGAGTCAATATACAAGCATGGCTTACACGATCGAACGCCTTTTCAAAGTCCACAAACATAAGATACGGTGGTGATGTAAACTCGGCTGTTTATTCGAGGATGATATGAAGTGTGTTAATATGGTTGACACGTGACCTTCCGCTTCGGCAGCCCACTTGATGTCTTTTTAGTGTAGACTCGATTCTGATCTTTATATGATCTAAAAGAATGGCTAACATTATTTTAGAAAACATGCATAGGACGGTGATACCTCTTCAATTGTTGCAATTTTAAAGGTAACCCATCTTTGGAAAGTGAAACTATTTCTCCATCTTTCCATTCGGCGGGATAAGTATCACGCTGCCATATTGTATACACTAATGTTAATGTTAATGTTAATGTTGTATGGTGGAGATGCGTACTGCGAACTTAATTAGATCTATTGTACCTCCTTCTCAAAGCTCCGCTGGGTTGGCGGATTACAGAATTCCATCCAGTCCTATTTCTATAATGAATTTGAGAATATTCTTAGGTTCAAGGGATGAAATCTGCTCTAGACTCACCTCATAGTTCCCCAGTGCTAGTTTGCGTCTGCGAGCCACGGCGTCGCAGTTTGTGAGTAGGTGTAATGGAGTCTCCTCTGCTCCTTCACAGAAACGGCAGTTACTATCGGTTCCTACGCCCAATTTCATCAGGTGGTATTTGAGTTTACAGTGTCCTGTAAGGAACCCCTTTAGAATCCTTAGATTCGGTTTGCCCAAGCTTATGCACAATTTTGTTCTCCGAGTGTTAAAATCTCCGAGGAGCAATTTGGATTGCCTTAGCTTTGGGAGGCTTTTCCAGAGGTTTGAACGTTTATGCCTCTCCTCCCTTCTTAGTTCTTCTTTTATTGAATGTGTGCCCAATCTGCAGAATGGTTCTGGTCCTATAAATTTTGTGGCTTCACCCTGTCGCGCTAGATCATCGGCTTTTTCTTTACCATGTATTCCTTTGTGTCTTGAGACCCAAAGTATAGTAAAAGTGTTATTCTTGCCTAGTTCGTTGAGTTTTGTTAGGCATTCCCATGTTATTCTCGATGATATCTCACAGGAGACTAATGCTTTGATTGCTGCTTGGTATACATGGTATACACTAAGGGTATCAAAATCTCTGATGTTAATTCTAAATATTCTTTCAGAAGTTTGGCGGATATACCATCCAATCCAGACGCTTTGTAGTTTTAGGGCCTGTTATTCCATTTGAAATTTCTGCAAGTGAATGCGGGTCGTTATCGATGCCTCTGAAAGATCTGCGTGACTCAAGTACAGGGGGGTTCGCCATTTTTGATTGTGCCACGAACTCGTCAATGAGCAATCAGCTCCACTAATGCCAGAAGGATTCCATCAGTATTTAACACTGGATAGTCAATATTTTTCTTGTGACCAGAGATGTCTTTTGCTTTTTGGAAAGTTATTTTAAATCACTTCTTGCTGCGAGCTCAGCATCATCAGAAAAGCTATCCATTTGCTTTCTCTTATCTCTAAGCGCACGACTTGCGTACCATTTTATGCGCAGCTCTGTAGTCATAACGTAGGATTCTTTGGCGCTGAGCATCATTTTCCCACGTGTTTTCGAAAATCCAAAGGTCTTTGCCTAATGGTGAATGAGATATGGTTTCCGTCCCAGCTTCAATAAATGCATTTTGTGTTTGTGTCCACATCTCATCTATGGTGGCACCAGGTTTGCTTGGGCTTAGTGCTCTTTCGTATACTTTGGTGGCGAAGATGTCTCGCGTAACAATATCTTTGAGAGCATTGTTGTTGAAGCTTTTAGTTTTCGCTGAATCCGTTGAGCTGCGTTTGACAGCTAATGTTCTAAGCTGGATGCTAGCCAAAAGCAAGTTGTTGTCGCTTCCTGCATCGGCAGAGATGAAGGTTGCGTAGAACGCAGAGGGATTTCCTCCATTTTTTTGTTTAGTGAAGTGGTTGATTTGGTTTTCGGTACGACCATCAAGGAAAATCTTAGTGATTTTGTGGTATTTTTTGTAAGGAAAAATGGATCCACCACTTGTCAATTTCGATGCAGGTGTTTTCAGAGCCTATTTGGGCACTGAAATAGTGTTGTGCTTAACAGTTCCAGAGAAGGGACGGACATGGAACGATTCTTTTGAAGAAAGGAACTAGTTCACGGAAACATGTCCGCGGAACTATCTAGTTCCTTTGCTTATTTGAATTGTATAGATTTTTTTAACTGTTTGCTTGTTGAACTGCAGAGGGAATTTGAAGCGTGTCCGCGGAGCTATTGAGTTCCTTTGTTTATTTGAACTGCAGGGACTATTAGAAACGTTTATTAGAACTGCTTGCTTCTTGACTTACAGATAAAAATGGTTAAGGTAGAATTAGAACACAATGCTCTGACTAATCGTAAAAACATTTAACAAAATTTTTAGATTTGTTAGTTATTTTAAATTAAAGAAAATATTTCATATAAAACGGAAATTTTTATAATATGGCAAATAATTTCATTTAAATCAAATATAAAGTATAAGTAGCAAAATTGTATATAAATATAAGTAACCACAATAAAACAAATTATAAAAATTATCTTTGTTACAAAATAAATATTTGAATTAAAAGTAAGCAGTTAATTTAAAATGTTGCTAAAAAGATAGTAAAAGGAGCATTCAAGCCGTTCCTCATGCATGTCCTATGTACCAGATTTTAATATGTCTGAGGAACTTTCTAGTTCTGCTAGTTCCATGAATGAAAGTATGTTCAAAACGAAATGGACAAAGCAATGTGCACAACAAGAACAACGAAATGTCATCTTACCATTTCATATATCAGTTCTTTCGTTCGCTCACAAACATCATCTTTGCATATCTAGTCGATCACATAAATTCGTGTAAGCCGTAGTATGTGCGAAAGAGATGTCGGTTAATATTGCTTAGTTAAAAAAAAAATCATTGCAACCGGAACTGTTTGGACATGCTAAAAATGAATCGAAGGAATGATTGGAACTATGTTCGACTGTGAACATAGTTCCGCGAACTATACAGGTACGGAACGACCCATCTCTACACTGAAGTCGCTTATAACTAAAATGATATCACCCTTGCGAGCACTGTCTTACAACGTGTTTAAGTGAGTGTAGAAGTCAGCTTTCTCATCATCCCTTGCATCTTCAGTTGGAGCGTAGCATTGGATAATGGTGATGTTTCGGATTTATGTTTGAAACCTCGCCGACATCAATCTCCTGTTAACTGACGCCCAAGTGATAAGGCTACGCCTAGTATCTCTTGATAATATGATGCCCATACCTCCTTTCACTGGCCGCTTACAGACTCGTCATCACAAGAGTATAGCATTGAGGTCAAACCCGTATCAACTATGAAGTCCCCTTGGCCTCTCCATTTAGTTTCACTTACGCCTTAGATACTGATTTTTAAACGGAGCATATTAAGCTGCACTTCTACGTTCCACGCGCCAACTAACGTTCGCTGCCGGTGGCCAAAGCTGAATTTACCCTTATTTGTAAAATTTATAGAATTTGAATTTGTTTTCGATTCGGTTATTAAGGCGTCTTGATTGAAGTTAAAGCATTGATATTGCCTGACCCCCAAATCCGATGTGCGGCTTACTAGTCTTAGAAGGATTCCATTTCAGCTATAGAAGGATTTTCCACTGTGTTTTTTTTTTTTTTTTTTTTTAGACTGAACCAACGCTCAGGGGATGCCCCTATAAATGCGTAAGCATTGTGTTGATTCGAAAGATGGGTGATAGTTAGTTGGAGGGTGGATAGATGAAGTAGTGTCGGTGAAGATTTGTTTTGAATTTGCACAGCTCAAAACTGCCGGGAAACACGCTCGCAGGGAGACTATTCCACAACTTAACCGCGCGACTAAAGAACGAATTATCGCGGTAATGCGAGGTTCTATTAGGCATCGATGCAATGGTAAAGGGGTGGGCTTGGACAGCTGCCCGAGTGGACCTGGGAAACACACGAGCTGGTGGCGTCAGGCCATGTATCTCCCTTGAACACTTCCCATGGTAATACCTATACAGAAGGCTTAGGCAACCTACATTACGTCGATGCTCAAGAGAGTTGAGAGAGGATGAAATACTTTCATCTCCTATCAAATATATCGCACGACGTTGAATTTGGTCCAGAAGCTCCAAATAAGATCTTGAAGCCCCTGCCCAAATGTGCGAGCACCTTTTGGGGTATTTATACCATTCGTTGTAATGATTCATGCATTTAACATTGCGCGTTACGCCGTTAGTGTTTTCTGAGCCCTTTAAGATCAGGTTCAATGGGCACACTTGCCGGTTGGATGATGGAACACATACTGAATGAGGCCACCCACTGTGAGCCGACCCCTTTTGTTGCTGCTCCAACTAGGAGTACAGTCGCAACTGTTGTAATATTCGGAAGAGTTTTCATGCGAACGTTATAAGCCTCTTGATGCAAGAACCGACGCTCGTACGCAGAAGCAATCATTTCTTCAGTTTTTTCTTTACCTGTTGGTTCGCGGGAAATATTTCATTTCGCTTCACCCACCCAGATATGTTCAGGATAGGTCTTAGATAAGTCTGGGAGGGATCCCCCATCCACCAGCCAGGGACACGCATCCTAGGGGTTATAGGCTCCCCCGAAAGTTTATTGGCTCGCATTGTGCATCGCACATGATTTTCGAGATTTTGCACGATGTCGTATCTCTTCATCTACGACTCACTGTTTGTGTGGCTCTTTTTTCGAGGTTTCTGTACAACTCTTGTAGCGGAGTAGGTACATGTTTTGCGAATTCTGATCACAGCCCAGCGCCCTCGTTTGCTATATCGTCTGCCATCTCGTTCCCCTCAATGACCTCTCTTCTAAGCGCATAATGCATCTAGTGCATCTTTGCCAGCCAGGAAGTTTTTGGACTTGATGATAGCAAATCGCATGGGTTCAATAGCCGCTTGGATGGTGACGAAAATGTTAATACAAGAGTGGTGTGTATCCTTGCCGAGGGCTATCTCCGTGGCCTTCCTTATGGCGAATACTTCCGTCTGGAAGTTTCTGCATTGATTCCGAAGTTTGTATGGCTGTCTTATAGTAGGCTCTGCACAATATAGGCATTTTGGAGTCGTCTGTAGATATGTTGACCACCTGCTTTCCTTGTATGTTGTAATTGTTAATAAATTTCAGATTGTAGCGGAGCACATAGAATCGCGTCCGCTATACAACCCCGATAAGCCTGGCATTGAGCAGGGCAAAATTGAAATGTGGGTTGATATGTTTCCCATGGATATGCCGTTGCCGGGACCACCAGTGGATATTTCACCAAGAAAGCCTAAAGCTTATGAGTTACGCGTTGTTATCTGGAATACAGATGATGTTGTGCTAGAAGACGATGCCTTCTTTACCGGCGAAAAGATGTCGGACATTTATGTGAAGGGGTATTTAGTTTGTATTTGATTCAGACAATGTTGAATTCTTACTTTAAATTTTCCCACCACACAGTTGGCTTAAAGGTCCACAAGATATACAAGCAACCGATATACACTATCGTTCACTCACCGGCGAGGGTAACTTTAATTGGCGTTTTATTTACCCGTTCGAGTATCTGGCAGCTGAGGAACGAATTGTGCTGTCAAGGCGTGAATCGCTTTTTAGCTGGGATGAAACGGAAGTCAAGATACCGGCGCGTCTAGAATTGCAGGTCTGGGATGCTGATCATTTCTCTGCGGATGACTTTTTGGGTGAGTGTCGTTAAGGATCTCTCTATCTCTCTACCTATGATCAATCATCGAGGCAAAATATTTTTTATCAATTTAAGGTGCTATTTCTTTTAATCTCAACCGATTTCCACGTGGTGCCAAATCATCAAAACTCTGCACTTTGGATATGCTCAAGACAGATAATGTGCCCACAATCAATATCTTCAAACAGAAACGTGTGCGTGGCTGGTGGCCATTCTATATAAAAAAACAAAACGAAGAAATGGAGCTAACCGGTAAAGTGGAAGCCGAATTGCATTTGCTGACTAAGGAGGAGGCTGAACAAAATCCAGCGGGTTTTGGACGCAACGAGCCCGATCCTTTGGAGAAACCAAAGTATGTACTGATGATTCTTATTCCATACAAACTTCCAATAAAATAAAACCTATCTCTTACAGTCGTCCCGATGCCTCGTTTATGTGGTTCCTCAATCCCCTCAAGTCCATACGCTACATTGTTTGGCACAACTACAAATGGGCTATTTTGAAGGCTCTGATTATTTGTGGCATTGCACTTTTTATGCTTTTGTTTTTCTACTCCGTACCTGGTTACTCAGTCAAGAAAATGTTGGGTGCCTAATTTCCAAAAGAACCAAAGAATCAAAGAAAAGAACACCTACATATCTTAGTTCGAAAGATATAATGTTGAGTGCTTTAGAATTAAGTCTACTGGTGGGGTGTACCTGATTTTGCAATATAGTCTTAATCATGTAACAAAACAAAAAAGAAGTGAGCTCATTAGTTAGTGTAAAATAATGGAGATTGATCTAAATGGTTCACACAAACACGGTGTCAGGAATTGTAAACGAAAGTTCAAAACGGATTGATGGTGACGACAATGACAAAACTATAAAACGTAAACAATGTATTTTAGAACAATCAAAAATTTTCATGTAATCAAGTTATTAAATTTTTTAATATATACTGCAACTTTACATAATTAAATAATGTACATTTTTATGCGGCTTTCAATTTATGCATATTCCTGCCGTTGTTTTTTAAATATTATTATTGTAATATATATATATATATATTTATAAAGATAAATTAGATAAATTTGACATTTTTGCTCATTCTGTAATATTTTTGCTCAATTAAGAAATCAATTATAAATAAAGTTTCAATTAATTATGATAAAAATGTACTGGTTTTCTTGAAAATATAAAATAGTGTTGAATAAAAAACTATTACCTAAGCATCTAACAAATAGGCTGCGATTCTTAAAGTTCTACGGATTAAACGATTCCTTGATACTATATTTTTTTAAATAATTTAAAGAATTTTTTTTTAGCTCTGAACCTAACTTCATTATAAAAATACGTAAGTTACCTGAAAACCATAACAAATTCAAAGGCACATAAAAATGGGTGCCAGAAAGCTATCATCTTTTTAAAAAATACTTTACATAAAATTTCACCACAAAGTTGACTTATTCTTCAAAAATATTTCTCATAAAATTTATAAATTTAATGTACTAATGTCTTATAAAAGACGTTTTATACTGAAATAAATTTTATAAGATGGAATATTTCAGTGCTTCAGTGATAAGGAAGAGATTCAGGATATTCTTAATATAAGCAGAAGTGTTTTTATGTGGTAAAATCATGCGAACTATGCATGGTACAATGCTATTTTGGTAATAAATTAAGATCGTTTTATCGATATCTAGCGACTTGTCTACCAAAAATATTTTTGATACCAAATTAAGCTCTTTTTCGCTCTTTCTCTTATACATAGATGGAAGTTAGAGGCGTGTGAAACTTGTTATCCTTTTTTCGACATAACACCCAAATCATACATCGCACAAATGGGTATTTTATGGCAAAAGTGAGAACTATTTAAAAAAATGTTTTAAAGGAACATAGCCTATGAAAGAATATAAAATTCTGCATCACTAGGTGAAAAATTTGCTAAAAAATATTGTGCCGTTTATCCGCAATGCACTTCGAAAGTTATAATTTTTTCGTGAATTAAGATTATGAGCTTTAGATCAAGTGAGTTTTCAAGAAGGCAACAACAACAACAACAACTCTGTATAGAGTCAATCACTTAGCTGACTAGACAGTCTGTTTCGGAAATCGCTACATATTCCTCATCAGTAGTCTTTGAGTGATTAAGCTGTGATCAACTCACTGTTTAAACTAGCATATGAATGTGTAGATCCTCTAATTCATTCTCATGAATTGTATGGCTGCTAATCATATGACACTTCAAAGCAGTAAGCCATTTTAGATCACTGTCATCAACTCTATCAAGGGCTGCCATCTGTTCTAGTTGCTTCTTCATTTATTTCAATATTCATTGGTGTTCGATTGTTTGTCGAAATGCACCATAGAAATGAAACGAGTTTTTGCTTCGCCAGAAGCTATTTTTTCACTTTGAGTGCGCGCACAAACGTGCTTATCTGCAGTTTTGACATTTTTTTTCTTGTGCATTATTGTAAAAAAAATACATTAAACTATGATGGAACCTTCTTGTTTAGGTATATAAGCAGCACAAAACCATTTTTTTCTATGAAAAAGTGTTTTTTTACTTTAATTTACCTTAAGGGCAGGTCCTCATGAAACTCGATCTAAAAACTAAATTATTTTTTTAATTTTTCGATAGCGTATGATGTTTAGAATAAGTTCTCAAAGCTTTTTAGCCGATAACGATTGCATAAATAAGTTATCGCATACGAAATCATAAACGCACTCGAAAAAATCAAAATCTTAATAGTATATTTCTTAATTTTAAATAAAATTTTAGCAATAAAAAATAACATGGATTTTGAAAAAAATAGTTCAATCGATTTATTGAACATTCATAGATAATTTATTCCAAATGTTGGCTTAATTATACCAAGAGACAAAAAAGATGCAGATTTTTGAGACGCAAAAGTCCATTTGGGGCCACTGTGCGGCGCTCAGTGGTCGATTTTCTACATTTGGATATACTTAAATATAAAATGATAACGTTAATGTAAGCTGTGTGTCATTTTTAAATGAAATTGGGCCATTTAAATTTATGTCAGTTTTTGTTTAGTTCAAAAACTATATTCCTCTTATGAACAACACTGCCATTAATGTAAACTTTTAAGTAGTGTTAATTATTAAAAAATTCGTGACAACCAAAAAATATACTCATTACTGGATTTTTAAGTATCCAAAAATTTTTGTCCTGCTGTCCGTTAACTTTTTTCCTATCAAATTTTTTATTGAGATACTGAATTTTTAATTTTTAGTTCAAAACTCTTGCGGTCGGACTCAACTATGTTTGTAATTTGATGTTCCGAATACACAAACAAAAAACTTCCTTAACGTACTCAAAAATATTTGATTTATTTTATATTGTACCAAGTTTGCACAGTTGCCGCCGTAAAAACATTGAAGTTATCCCTAAAGTAAGTATGAGGTCTTATTTTTTTCATTATTTTTCCAAAAACTTAACTATGCTAAAACAAGTTTTTGGTTTTGTCCATCCACGGTGTCTCATATCGGCGACGCCTATATGGCATTATACACCACTTTCGATTCTGTAATTTCAAAAACCATAATTTTACGCTACCGATGCCGATTAGCCTCTGTAGTCTAGTGCGCTAGACTGTCAACTCAGAGGTCCCCGGTTCGAATCCGGATTCGGGCATGGTTCTTTTCACTTTCTTTGTTCCTTACTTCGTTTAAGAATTATTGAAACAAAAAAATCTATAGCTAAATTGTGGAAAATGTAAAATTATAGGACAGGAACAACTGCGGGCTGGAAATGCTTGCCGAGGTTAAGGCATAACACTAGCCTCGGTTCTAAGCAATTCAAATTGTCTTTCACGTTTGTTTCACCTAATCGATAATTCACGTATGGTTCCAATCAATTCTTCCTCTTATAATCTATCCCTTTCCTTTCAGGTCAAAGACCAAACGTTGTTTGTATAAGGCACATGCCTTGCTTCTTTGATCTTTAAAACAAAACTTTATGTTTACTATTAAACATTTTATATTGTCATAAAAAATTTTTTATTAAACACTATTTAAAGGCTCTTACTCTTCGAAAAGAACAAAACAATCTTAACAATTTGTCAAATAAGTAGTCACATATACATTGGATGTTCAAAGTTATTTTATTTTTATAATAATCACAATATTTAGACCAAAACATCACTTCAGTAAATTTATGATATTATTAATATAAATTACTTTTTAAAGGCTTTACTGTGAACGTTTTTTAATACATATTGTATAATAATAGCAAATTAGGCAATGCTGTCATGGTGGAATCCTTACAAACTTAATAAGTATAGTTTGAATAATAATATTATAAAACTTAGAATAATACTAGAAATATTTTTGGCACATGTCTTTGAAGACTTCATTCTTAACGTACTCATTTTATAGGAATAATTTATTTGCTTAACTACTTTACAGAACTAATTATAATACAAAATAATTACCAACATAAAATCAAACTATAACTTTTCTATAAATGCGTAGAATCTGCTTTGCGCCGCCTTTCCAGCATCTTTAAGCGTCCCTTGCCGGGATAGAAATATCGTTTGGGCAGATTGAGACCTTTAGGGGCAATCCTGAAGGTAAAGTCAGGCAGGAGACATGCAACAGTTGTCAAAATGACAAATAGCCACAAGGGTATGGAACTGAGCACTCTATTGTAGGCATGATAAATGTCTGTGTCGTAGTGGCTGCAAGAAATAGTAAAAGAAGTTTTGTTTGAAAAATATTGGCATAAAGTTATTTTATAATTGTAACAAAAGTCTTAATAAAATTTCTCAAATTTAAAGATTGTATAGTTTTAACTACTAATAGTCCTGAGCCTATAGTCTAGTTAAGATATCCGCTGAAATACAAAAATTTTAGAAATTCACAAAATATTATGTTCCTAGTTGAAAGGATTTTTGTTACATACTAACACTATTTTATAATCTTTATTGTGCCAAAACGTTTGAAACGTCAAATCTGGATCTGTTCCAAAAATTTGAGTACGCATTCTGTGACAAACAAAAGGGCACTTTTTACTAAAATGTCTTTTTAGTAGACTCAAAACTCTATTTCGATGAATTTGCTCCTATGGATTCATCTTATTTTGAAAAAAGTTATTCTACTAAAAATACTTTTTAGTAAAAAGTGCTCTTTTGCTTGTCACAGAATGCGTACTCAAATTTTTGAAACAGATTTCTACTAGTTACATCAAAAATTCCTTGAAATAGCAAGTGACAACCTTACCACAGCCATCCAAACTTCCTACCATCAAGCCTGCCTAGGGACCATAAAATTAGGAAATAGGCACATTCCTTAGTGGAACAAGACATTGACTAAACTTAGGACCGAAACTAGGAAACTATTTAATAGAGCCAAATCAACTGGTGATTGGGAAAGTCATAGAGAAGCCGTCACTAACTATAACAAGGAGATTAGAAGTGCAAAGAGGAGCTCATGGAAATCCTTCTGTGAAAGTCTAAAAGACACGACCAGTATTGCGAAAATCCACAGAGGCCTATCTAAAACTCACACGAATAACATCTTTCTGCTCAAGAGACCGCATGACACATTTACTAATTATCGCTTGGAGACTCTAAAGCTCCTTGCCGATACCCATTTCTCGGGGTCTTCTACATTGATTGGAACTCCAACGAACCTTTAACAGAGAGGGTACAGAAGACCAAACATAATAGATTGGAGATTATCCAGATCAATCTTTAACGAGGAAAGGATAAAATGGGCTCTCAGCACATTCCATCCATACATCCATCCATGCACTCCTGTAAAATAGCCTAGTACTACTAATGACCTTCCTAATCGCTATTTATAGGACGAGCTTCGCATGGGGTACTATACCCAATGCCTGGAGAGAGGTTATTGTTACATTTATTCCCAAAACGGGCGTAGACCTTCTGATCTACCGAAATCTTATAGACCAATAAGCCTCACCTCCTTTCTCCTAAAAACTATGAAGAAAATTGTTGATCGGCATATCAGAGAGAGTTGTCTTATAGACCACCCGCTGCACTTCCAACAATATGCATATTAATCAGTGAAATCCACGACTCATGCTCCTCAGATCCTGACAAACAAGATTGAAAAATCACGGGGGAACAAAGAACATACAATCGAGTGCTTCTTAGACATTGAAGGTGCTTTTGATAACACCGAATACGCTCATATAAGCGAATGTATTCAGCGTAAAGGTGTTGATGAAACAACAAGTACTTGGGTGCATTACGTGCTGAAAGTCAGAAATAGAAATTAACTTTGGGCGCGGCAGAACTAACAGTACTCGCGCAAAAGGTTGTCCATAAGGAGGAGTTCTCTCTCCAATATTATGGACCAGTGTATTTGGTGAACTCTTAGAACTTCTTAGCTCAAATGGCTTCGATGTGGAGAGTTACGCTGATGACATCGTGATCCATATCAGAGAAAAATACGAGGATACTTTATCGTATCTCCTCCAGATGGCACTCAACATAGTAGGTAAATGGTGCAGGGAAACAAGGCTCAATGTCAACCTAAAGAAAACCAGCATCATTCTTTTCACCAGGAAAAGAGTCCGGGAAAATCTAACTGAACCTACTTTTTTCGGTGAAACCATTAACTTGTCAAAAGAATTCAAATACTTAGGTGTAACGCTTGATGATAAACTCACATGAAACCCACACCTAAATAACACCATAAACAAAGCAAGAGCCTCATTATGGGTCAGCAGAAGTTTTATAGGTAAAAACTGGGAACTAAGCCCTAAACTAGCTATGTGAATGTATACTTCCATCACGAGACCTATCATCTTATATGCTGCACCAATATGGTGGAGTCAGATGATCCAAAAAACATCTCAAGCCAAGCTCAGCAAGTTGCAACGACTAGCTTGTATCTGTATCACAAGAGCAATTGCTCCAACTGCTACTTTGGAAACTTTGCTTGGTGTACCACCATTACATCTTCTTGTCAAGAAAGAAGCTCTGATCTTCACAGTCAGGCTCATTATTGACAACAATTTGTATTTATCAAGTAACATTCACCCAGCGCTATTAGCCGAAATAACTAAGGACGAGAATCTAAGGTTATTACCCTGCGATCTCTGCCTTCCAAAATACAACTTCTGCAAAAACTTCCAAGTCTCCTTCCCAAACAGAACCACAAGGGAAACAGAAAGACTGGCTATCAAGCCTGGTATACTGATGGCTTAAAGACAAATGGAGGTGTGGGAGCTGGCGTTTTTGGCTCAAGGCAGGGAAAATCTATACATGCCAGCATGGGCACAGGTAACTCAGTCTTCCAAGCTAAAGTCCATTCAATTGAGAACTGATAATCTAAGAGATTATGTAAACAGTTCCACTAGGAACAAAAACATTTACATTCACTATGATAGCAAAGCTGCTCTACTTGCACTTAGCTCTTATAAAACTACGTCCAAACTCGTATGAGATTGCCTACAGCTGTTTATCAACAGAGTCCACCTTATTTGGATACCAGGCCATAGCGGCTATTTAGGAAACGAGATTACGAACGAACCAGCCAGGATAGGAACTGTAAGCTCCTTCATAGGCTTAGAACTATTCTGCAGGCTACCATGGGGCACTATGCGCCATAACATTAATACGTGAC
Organism: Dichetophora obliterata; assembly: GCA_963920525.1. NCBI lineage: Eukaryota > Metazoa > Arthropoda > Insecta > Diptera > Sciomyzidae > Dichetophora > Dichetophora obliterata. The sequence continues at coordinate 14,082,732 of OY986439.1, read as the reverse complement.
TTAACAGAGAGGCACTACATTACTGGAAGGAAGCCGAAGGTAACAGACAGACAAAAACATTCATTCCAACCATTCATTCCAACCATTCATTCCAAACATTCATTCCATTCGCTCCAAAGAACGAAACAATTCCTTACTTTAAGTCGATCATCTATCAGGCTTTTCATAGGTTTCCTAACTGAACACTGTAAGGTAAATAAGCACTTATCAACTATGGGTATAGTCCGGGAAGATCTGTGCAGATTATGTAACTAAGACGAAGAAACAGCAAAGCACATTATTAATCACTCTAACGGTGACACAATTAAGACCCGACTTCGCTACTGAGGTGCATTGTACCTAGAACCTTACACAATAGTGGATAGCTCACCCAAGGACATCACTCGGTTCCTAAAGAACTTGACGATTACGTATGAACTATAACTTATGGAGGTTTGTTACAATAGGCCCTTGAGGCCGCAGCAGCTAGGCGACTAGCTTCCTCCTCACTTAACTCTCTCTCCATCTATATCTTAAATTAAGTCAACTTTAAATGATTTATTATTGTGCGATCTCGATTCATACCTAGATATTTATGCATAGCCTATTAAAATGTTATTTGGATTAGAAATTTTTTAAACTTTTAATCGAAAATGATAAAAATGTTCTCGCTTTGTCATATGGAATGATTTCTTTTATCGTTACGGGCCTGTTTCAAAGTACTCTATGTGTGCTTATAGTTTGGTATGGATACACATGGTAAATGTGTGCTACATGTGGCATAAACATTGAACAAAATACATTCTACTACACATACTTGTGTATAATTATTATGAGGTGGTCATTTTTCACATTACTTTTTTCGAACCCCTTTCCCTATCCTCTTTAAGTTTTGTTATTTTCGAACTAAAGTGCTATTTAGCACTTTGGCTGGAACTAAAATAAGCAGCTGTGCATTTGAAATCAGTTAAGAATTAATGCTGACAAACAAAATTTTCTTCCGTTAAGCTATTCATCGAAAGACTGCAAAAGTCACAATGAAATGCTAATTAATCACTATCAGATGGTCAGGTGAGACTACACAATAAAAACATCTTTTGCTTAATTATACCCCTGAATAAAATTTTTTATTTATACCAATAAAATTAAATACAAAATTTATCAAAGGGACATTCCTACATTCTACTTCAATTATCAGGTACGAGCATTACAACCATTAATTTCAAAGGTGTTGAAATTTAAACACGCAAACGAGCTGAAAACCTGGTTGCTAGTGTTTCTTCTTTTTTTAAGTAATAATTTATTATAGTACAAAATTAAATAAATAAATCTAAAATAAAATTTAAACGAAATACTTACAAATTAATGACATTATATACGACAGTGGTTGCCATAAAGACCAGTATGGAACCAACAATAGTCGCAATGTACCAATAACTCAGATATTTTGACTCGATCCATAACTTCAAATTTGCCACAATAACCACCATCTGAATAAGTAGCGTGCCGAATATAGAAAATTCGGCTGTCTGACCGAAATTGAGTACGACATCGTTGGTGGAGAACACAAAGAAGGCGAAGTAGAAACAAATGAGCGCATGGTACACACCAATACAGATCCAGGAAAGAAAATAGGGCCAATGCAGCGGCTTATTGTAAATATTGCGCTTGTAGAGTTCAGGTTCGCTGAAGAACAGAAAACATAGAAGACATAAATAGAAGACATATAGACAGGGCCATGAGTCCCTTACCGCATCAGCGTTTCTTCGTCGAAGGGTTTTTCGGTGAGGGATATAAAGAAAATCGGCACCGATGTGTAGGCCACATTGTAGAGTGTCAGGAATAGCGAGTCGTAGATGGATGATGACGAGAATAACGTGTGGAATTGGAACAGAAACATGATGCCCATGAAGAGGATGTTCTTGTAAAAAAAGTACAATACCAAGAGTGACAGACGCGTCGTATGATAGTGACCATGAACCAGCAATAGACGCTTCAGCATACAGAACTTTGCGAAAGCAAAATCGGCACAACGCGCTGCTTGCCGACCCTCCTTGCCCATAATGCCCACACCTATGTGAGCTTCCTGTATCATGGATACATCATTGGCACCATCGCCTATAGCAGCGGTGTTATAGTTCTGTGGAGCAGTCTTAATGAGTGAAACCACCTCGCTTTTCTGCAGCGGACTGAGGCGACAGCAGAGTACCGCAGTGCATTTTATAGCGACATCACGAAACTCATCCGATGTTTCTGCCAAAGCAATAGATAAGCTTTTACCATCTATGAGCAGAGCACATTCACGACCTATGCCAAATACTATCTCTCTATCGAGTGCATTGAGATGCAGCAACATGTCTTCCTTGCGCGTACAATCGATAATGAAATACTTCATGGCCGTGGGGGGGATGTGTCCACAGGATAAAGCAATATTTAAAGCGGTCTCAACCTTATCACCTGTCAGCACCCAGATTTTAATGCCGGCACGTTGCAGTGAAATCAGCGTATCGGAGACCTCATCTTGAAGTGCATCCTCGACGGCAGTGGCTCCAAGTAAATCGAGATCTACGCAATGGATGAAGAAAGGCTAGATTTGCTCAATAAAATATCGCAATTAACACTTACTTGTTTCGATTTTTGCATAACACTGTTCACTCAATTCCTTGCGGTTTTCTAGCGAGCTGTTAGCCGTGTTTAGACCCACCAAAAGCGCCTGATACTCAGCCTCTGTGATGCGTTTGCGGGCTACTGCCAAGGTACGTAAACCTTGTTTGGCAAATTCGCTTATATGCGCATCGGTCTTTGAAACCAAATCGGCCGAGCTGTTGGCACACAGCGGAAATACATAGCTCTCTGCACCTTTTGTGTAGATCCACTTGGTGCCATTCTCATCCTTTACAATGACGCTCATACGCTTGCGATCCGATGTGAATTCTAGCACATGCAATCGTTCAAATTGTATATCATTCGTTTTTCCTACGCTGAAAGGACGTGAGTAGTCCACATGCGGTGGCACAATGCGTAGTTTAAGCATTTCATCATCGTCACCCAAATAGACGAGGCCCAAGTGAGCACAAGCTTCTACCAAAGCCTTTTCATCGGGACTAGAAGCTTGATAGTCTAAAGTGCTGAAATAGTCAAAGAAAGGTGTTTAGGTACAGGGTATAAGAGGAGTTAAATTAATTTAAAGGTCCTAATATAGGTTATGTTTTAAGTTTAATTTGCAAATTTTAGTTCGAAAGCTGTTGCCAGACTCGGCAGAATGGTAAAAATTTCAAAAGATAATAATAGAGAATAAAATGGAACGGAATATGGGTTCATTCCATTGTAATACTGAATTGTAAGCAGGATGTGAGACAAATGGGTTTTATGATAGCCTAACTCGATTAATATGTATTCATTACTAACAACACAGTAATAGGTAATTTGTTTAATACTGGGACAATAGAAACTAGTACCAGTATTATAACAGCAACTTCAACAAGAGGTTGTCCACAAGGGGGAGTATTATCTAATCTAATGTGGAGCATTGTAGTTGATTAACTACTGGGAAAATTGGCCAAAACTGGATTAATATTCGAAGGCTATACTGATGATAGTATTTATCTGCATAGACAAATTTTAAGAGAGCCTATGTCATGGGACTGAGTTGGGCCTAAGGGTGACAAAAAATGGTGCAAAAAGGTGGGGCTGATCATAAATCCGGCAAAAGCCACCATCATACCATTTACCAGGAAATATAAACTTGAACACCTTAAACCTACAAGGCTAGACGGAACAGAGATGGAATTCTAAAGGGAAGTTAAATTCTTGGGAGTATTCCTAGACCAAAAACTACTTTAGAAAACATATTTGGGCGAAACATCAAAGAATGCTGCTAGAACGTTTATGATTTGCAGATTCATCACGGGAAAAACTGAGGATGCACCCCGCAAATACTGCGATGAATATATACAATAATCATACGTCCCATGATTGCAAATGGCTCAGTCATCTGGGCAGGAAAAATAAAGCAACATGCAGTCGTCGCTGCATCACCAAAGCCATGCAAACATCTCCAATAGCATCAATGAATGTTCTACTAGAACAAACACCTCTTCACGTTAACGTTCAATTCCAGGCGAAGAGGGCGATTCTAAGGATGACTACTGAAGATATCGGGCAAGGGGATTGCGTAACTCGAAAGAAGTTTGATATTCTATAGAAACAACATCCTGAAATAACAATACCGAGGGACCGCATGCATCCGAAATTCAGTTTCACTAAAAGATTCTAAACTGAACCAAGTAGTAAAAAGAAATAGGAAGGTCTATCCGAAACTTATAAGTATAACATGTTAGCCTTAAAAATATAATAGAGCATGATTACATAGTTCATAGATATAATAGAGCATGACTACATGGTACACTGATGGCTCTCTTACAGAAGAAAGGACCGGAGCAGGAGGTCCGTAGAGCAGGGATTCAATTTTTCGTGCCGAGCTGTTGGCACACAGCGGGAATACGTAGCTCTCTACACCTTTGGTGTAGATCCACTTGGTGCTATTCTCATCCTTTTCAATCACGCTCATATGCTTGCGATCCGATCTGAGAGAACAACAGTATATTCCAAGCGGAAAAATACGCGATTGACAGGTGTGTATACTTTTGCCCGGAACGTAAATACCGGAACTAAAACATAGCTATCCTATCTGGTAGTCAAGAGTCTATCAAGGCACTGAAATCTTATCAGGTAACCTCAAGTCTGACTACTATGGGTTTTCTAGACACAAAGGTATAGAAGGAAACGAAATTGCCAACGAACTAGCAAAGAAAGGAGCATCAACTCCTTTGATTGGTCCGGAACCATTCTGTAGAATCGGTAAAGCTATCCTTTCCCTTTCGATAAGGAAATATGAAGAAAAACAAAGAGGAACATACCGGGAAAATCTGTCAGAATTAGTGCACTCTAAACTTCTCCTAGGAACATACAACCTAAATAGATTTAGGAAATGTATGCAGTTAATAAAGAATGGTCGAGGAATCATCACAGGATTGCTAACCGGACACTATAGGTTAAACTATCACCTCACAAAACTAGGAATTCTAAGTGAAAACAATTGCTGATTTTGCATGGAAAACGAAAAATCTGCGATACACATTCAGGGACAGTGTCCCGCACCTGTTCAGGCTCTACAAAAATATTTGGGTTACCACATAAAACCAGAGAATTCATTGAAATAGAGAGATATAGGCGTATACTAGCTTTTATCTCAAAAACTGGACTAACGTAGGTTCTTTAGTTTCACGAAGGGACACAATAGATCTTAAGGTCGAATTGCAAATCCCTACAATAATATCAATAATAATACTAATAACAACACTGTTTGAGTTTATTTCTCGAAGTAGCAATTTCTAGCATACCAAACGATATTAAAATGTTGATGTTAAGGTAATAATTTGTATCGTCAATGTTTTTCTAAACGATATAATTTAGATTTTCATTGAAGATATCATGATTGAGAAAAATTTCGATATCGTTACTATATAGAGGTTGAATAAATTGTCAATATCGCTACGATCTCGAGAAAAACTCAAATTTCGAAATTGAACATTTTTCGATAATGACGATATTACGGTTTTTAGGTTTTTTAACTTTGATACTGCAACTATCGAAACCTCAACGACTTTTGGATAGAAAAAGCGGCAGAAGTTGACCTGACTCCCATATCAGTTCTGTAACATTTTTTGGGATAGCAGGAACAGCTTTTTGGCAGGCTTTTGAAGACGCTAGACATTAACATAAAGATATTCTCACAGCTGTTGGTCTTCATGATATGTGGTTTTATCAATCTAAACAAATTATTACCCATTCATCCATAAGGGTGGCAGATAAGAAAAATAATAGAACCAGCTAATACATATCACCTCTTTTCTCTATGGGTCGTTGTTCCAGGGAAAGTTACAACGGTTCTCCGAAAAATCTGCATTTGATAGTGGGATCCCCAGAAGGGTAGCAGGTAGGTGGTAAATTTTAAAGAAATTTTGACCTATCTAAAGGTCACCCAGGGACAGTTTAAACGATTCTTCAAAAAATGTTTATTTTGTAGAGGGTCTCCAAGAAGGGTAGTTATTAGGAGACGCTATGTTCAGAAGAAATATGGGAGGTGAAGAAAAAATAAGACTAGGTGTATGAGGTGTATATGTTGTTACATATATTTCGGGAAAACATATAAAGACCGAATTTTTTTCATTGAAATAAATCGTTTCATTGTTTTTCGAAATATTCGTTTTTGTGATTAATATATTTTTGCATGCGTTCGAACCTTTTGTCATAACGTTAAGCCCATTCCGCTTGAGACACATCCAAAAAATAGTTTTTGAACGCATCAAGGTAGTTTTTCCTTGATGTGCGGTAACAAAATGAAGACATTGGGCGACAAATCAGCACTGCATTGGGCGGATGACCCATTCGTTCAATATTTTGAGTGCTCAAAAACGCCTTTGTTTGAGTTGATTTGTGGGAGCTCGCATTGTCTTGATGAAGAATTATTCTGCGGCGTTGTTTGCTTTCCTTGTTGAAAGAAACATTTCTGGCAAATAAATAGAAAAGCATTGGTTGTGAATCATTCTGAATTGACCGTTTTACGTGTCTCGAGTAGTATCGTGGTCATATGACTAGTTTTTTGTGAGGAAACAGGCGACCATTTGCTTTGCAGTGCTTCGAGCTCGAACAACTTGTATTGGATTTGGTTCATTTCGAAACACCCATACAGTTGGCTGCTGTTTATGTTTATGCTCATACGCATAGAACCATGCTTCGTCATCAGTCACGATCTTATAAACTTTTTTTGAAGCAACGCGATTGTACTTCTTGAGCCTTACTTCCAGCGCTTTGAAAAGTGCTCGAAAGGTTTATGGTAGAATGAATTCTTGAATGTGAGAATAGGGGGCTTTTGCGAAAATCAATTTGGTTTTTGTAAAGGCAAAAGTGTGATTAATGCGTCGCTGTATGCAAAAAATGTTGTGAGGTAAGTAGCTCCAAGTATGTCTTGGGGTTATTTATTTATTTTTTTAAAGGGGGTTTCTACTACCTTTGTTGGGAGAGGGTGTTGGACAGGTTGAGTGTTGTTGGGTGCCGGGAAAGTAAACTCTGGAGGAGTTCTTTTTCTGAGAGGCGTCATTGGTGTAAGCCAATGTATGGGGATGGATATTGTTCGAGTCTGTCCGCCGGTGTCTATCTGTGGTCCATTAATTTAAAACCTCATTATGGATCCTTTGTTAAGGCAGCTCCGTCAACGATATGGATGTTGTGCCTATGAGCATGATCTCCTCGTCTTGGTTGGAGACTTATCTCGTGCTGAGCTGGAGGCTAGGGTAAGCTATGCGGCCATGAGCACAGTGTGTGATTAGGGAATGGGTATTGATGTGAGTGTGGCCATGACCGTGACGATGCTGCAGAAAGGCAAGATGTGCAGACGCAAAGAGAGGCGTCATTGGTGTAAGCCAATGTATGGGGATGGATATTGTTCGAGTCTGTCCGCCGGTGTCTATCTGTGGTCCATTAATTTAAAACCTCATTATGGATCCTTTGTTAAGGCAGCTCCGTCAACGATATGGATGTTGTGCCTATGCGCATGATCTCCTCGTCTTGGTTGGAGACTTATCTCGTGCTGAGCTGGAGGCTAGGGTAAGCTATGCGGCCATGAACACAGTGTGTGATTAGGGAATGGGTATTGATGTGAGTGTGGCCATGACCGTGACGATGCTGCAGAAAGGCAAGATTATCGTCTAGTCGTCATCCATGTGTAAGAGCGAATGGGATTAGCGTTAGATATGCGACTGAAGTCAAATATTTGGGCATAACTATGTCTGAAAGCATGAGTTTTGTTGCCCATCTGATGGCATTGAAGGGTCGATAACTGTCGGTCGTGGGGTGTGTGTGTCGTTCGCTAAGGATTGAATGGGGATTCAGTAGGCGGGCTGTGCGTCTGATGTATGGAGGCCTATTTGTTGCTTGCGCGACTTTTGGTGCTCCTGTATAGGGTCACGTGGCCAGGTTTGCTGAAATATCAAAAGAAACTCTCTTGTCAGAGAGTCATTTTGATTGGGTGTATACCAGTGTGTCGTACGGTACCAACTTGCCTTACAAGTGTGTTTGGGGGTACTTCCTCTTGATCTTGTGATAATGCAGCTCTGTGTTGCTTACGGAATCAAGAAAGATGTGCCTTCCTTATTGTTCGAGTGGGTTTCGCACACTGATCCAAGGTGTATAAATGAGAGTTAGTTGAAGGCTTTGCTCAAGGAGTGTGTGAGGTCTAGAGGGAATTAATCTTTGAATGGGAGGGACACGTATATTTTAGACGTGATGGTATGTTTGTGGATGATCGCCCTGACTTTTGCTTTAGCTTAAGCCTGGGTTTCTTTTGACAGAAACTTGATTATGACTGCGGAGTGTGATTGTGGGGCAGTTTGTAAGGACTGGTTGCACGTTCTTCGTGAGTTTTCTTTTTATAAAGACATTCGTGATCTGCGTGCAATGGGAGTGTTACGTGAGAATGGGTATTTAGATTTCCAGGTTTGATAAGAATGCATGTCAGATGTTTGAGAGGTGGCGTACTAGGCGTTGTTGAGTTTGTGGTATTCGTTTTGTTTTGCTTTGTGTTAATTTTTGGTCCAAATTGAATGGTGTGTGAATGTGGCTATTCTTTTCTTTTTGAATTTTTGCTTTTTGTTTGATTAGTCACCAGTCAGTCCGGTGCTGTGATGAGCTAAAACTGGTAGTATTATGCTTTTAGTGTGCTACGAAGTCCAACCAAAGACTTTATAGTTGGCAGTCAGTAGCCCCTTAGCATGCACCAGGTTGACTGATTCGGTCGACTTTTCGGGGAGATTCGTGGTGGCTGTGTGTTTATCAGCATATCGTGGGTAGAGCTACTTAGCTCGATGTAGGTTTGCATTCTCAAACCGGTTGCCATACCCCAGAGTACGGAAGAGGTTTTAATAGGCCTCCACCCCTACCAAGGGTTGCGACATGTCATCGCAATATTTAGCTAAATATTGAACCCTCAAAGGGGCGTTGGACGACGAAATATTTCGGTACCACGTTATGGAGCAACGTAGAGTTAAGCCTACACGGCAGGTGTCTAAGTAAAACGCTTTGAATTTTCTGTACTTCTTGAGCATTTCTTTGCATCAATCGAAGCGAAAATAATGTCGTATCCAACGCGAAAAAAAATCGTGTTCACAACTATGTGTTCATGTAAATGGTACGTATGCAAGCACAAATAATGACCAGGGATGCCTCAATTTCACGGTATGTAACATGTTGACCTCATGTCGGTATGTCACACGGCCCCAGTTCGAGTCAAAGTTTTTTATGGTGCTTCATAGCCAAAGGTTGAATTGAGTTCATCGATGCGTCATCCCACGACAATGTTTACGTGTTATTTATTTCTTATATATTTCATATATCATTATTTTGTTATATACAATTTAAAAGCACTGTAAGCAACACAATTAGTGCACATACACCAAAACGTTGTAAGTACGTATAAATTAAAATATGGCAAACTTTCAAATCGAAATGTCAGTTTAACTGGAATGACATAAGCATTGCCAGATTGCGAGATATATGTAGCAGCCTACCTACTAGACCCCTCTTGGGGTCATTTTCGGGAATTTACAATCTGTTCTTCTGAATTTTTGAAGCGAAGCTTTTTAATCCTCGTTTTGTGATTTGCTTGAGTGAAATCTGAAAAGCGACACTTTTTTCCATACACCTTTTTCTTAGAATTGCTGTTGTTTTGTTTACTTGCGTCTATTACAACAAGAGGATATAAAATTAAATATATTTCTTTGCAAGCGTGAGGATCGAACTCGCACCTTCCGATCGAAAGTTCTACACACTAACCATTACTCCAAACCAACCACTTCTAATGTGATGTGATTCATTCAATATTAACTGAAGCTATGTTGTAGTAGATGACAGGAATTTATTAAAGGGATTGTTCATTAGCTGTCCTACATATTCTATTGTGAATGCGTGAAGCTATAATGCAGCAGATCACAATTATCGATCAAATACTACGTTTCCATGGCGAGTTAAATCGAGATTGACTCGGTATTAACTCTCATGGAAAAGCGAGTTGAGTTGAATTTCGTTAAATCCACGAAACTTCACGAAACTTATTAGGTTTAACTGAGTTAGATTGGATGCGTTCGGAATATGAAACACTTGCTCAACTGTTGAGTGAGGTGTTCTTGATTATTTGTTATTTTATTTTATTTCTGCCGCAGTGGCAGTTAACATAAAATGTAACAATCTGTTCAGCAGGCACACAAAATAGCGGAAACTAATACTGATCAAAGACTCAATATGTTTAGTAAATTTTGCACCTTCTGAATGCACACATTTATACTAAGAAAAAATGGCGAATAGAATGGCAGAAGTACAACTCGACTCAATGTTGTGCATGGAAGCACTATCGAGCTAGAAACGCCATTATGTCCACTTGAAGAAAACCCAACCTAGGATCAACTCGCCATGGTAAAAAGCATTTTGCATTAGCTATCCAAACAACAAAAGCAGCAAGGTTCCATTGAACGGGTGGATTTTACTTGCGAATTCAGACATAATGTTCATAGGCACTTAAGGCAAGGATGGTGGTCTAGCGCTCGAAAATTTAAGGTATTTTTAAGATTTTTTTAAAAAGTTAAAATATTAAACAACGATATTTAAACTTTGAAGGTGTATTGTAACTCTCATTCACCATAAAAAAATATTTTTTTAATTTAAAAAATTGTTGATCTTGTTCAAAATGGCGGTCAATGAGACGCTCTCAAGGAAAAGGGGCGGGCGGTGTTGTAGATTTTGACTGTTCTATATATCTGAAAAAAACCTAGAATATTATTAATCACTATGAGTGCAGCTATGGTTGGCACTAGAAAAAAAAGATATGAAAAATTGACAGATTGACGCGCTTTTGAAAATTAAGTTCTTAAAACAGCTTGTTTTCTACCGGTTAGGGGTCGTCCATAAACTACGTTACCAATTTAGGGGGGGAGGGGTTTTGAAATGCACTACGATAAGTAACGGTAGGGGGGGGAGGTGTTTAGGTATTGTAACGTTACCAAAAATTAAAAAAATCGACGAAAAACCTCTAATTAATAACACAATCATTTCAAAAATTTTTAACCTTACATGTTTATGTTTGATCGTCTAAATTGATGGTTAACTTTTGTTTCAAAGATTTCTTCCACCACCTTTTCCCTTGACACAGGAACCTTTTGGTATTCCTTCACCATCTCAGCACACGTCTGAAAAATTTGGGTCTTTGCTTTTGCGACAAGCTTTGACTTTAAGGCCTGAATGTTCTTGATCAAAGGAGATACCGTATGACGTGTACTGTCCTTCTCAGAAAGAAGAAATCGGTTCAAGGTCGTGTCCTACCTGCGGCTTGTATTTCGTTTTTAAAACTTTTATGAATTCTCATAAGTTTGTATTATATCGTTTACAATAAATCGGAATAAAAAATACTATTTAAATAAATCAATTTTCAGAAAGCATTTACACAAAAACACAGAACTTGGTGTAGCTCGGGTGCAGCCTTTAAGGGTACTCTGTCAAAGACCAGGTGAATTTCTTTGCGTTAGAAATGAGGATTCACCTGAATGGGTCGACATAGAATCCGATGAAAAATTCTATTTTGAAGAATCCTCAACAAAGCTACCAGCTTCTTCTATCCCAGTGATTGAGAGCATCGAATCTTGGATCGCAGATGGAATAGCTTTTACAGATGATATTAATTATTGATTTTTTTTCCAATTGTTCCTTTAATGTATGTAGTCATACTAGTCACTAATACTAGAGAAAATTATCAGAGCTAGTCAAAAAATATAACACAGAACAACACTGATTCTGCGGCATGGGATTTGGTAGTCAATTTTAGTATATACATTGATAAAGATCTTAGCCTATTACTTAGATTCTTTGAATTGACTCCGGTTCTCGCGATAAACCGCTATTTTAAAAATTAAGGAGGTTTCATCTTAGATTTAAACATAACTCCAGAACAGTAAGTCTGATTTGGTTAAATAAAAAATTCGAAAATCCGCAGCTAAATTGCCCCTAAGTTACATGCACAATGTTTTTTTGATTATCTGAAAAGTTTCGGAAATATTCAGAAAGTTCTTCTGCAAAAAACATTTTTTATGCAAAATTTTAACTTTTTTATTATTTTATAATTCATAAAATTTAAATATGTCAAAATAGCTCTTTTTTTGATATTAAGTTATAAACACACATATGTTACAAAGAAAATAAGCAATATTTCATTAAAATCTATTGGCGTGTTTTGCCTTAATTCAAATTTAATGATGTTATTTCATTTTGATAAAAAACTGCTAAATAAATACACAAGGAAAATTCCAGATCTAAAGCTATCCAAAAAATCAGCGGAGCTTCTAGCATCAAGACTTAAAGAAAAACGTTGTATTCAGCCTGGCGTATCAGTTAAAACTTACCGGACTATAGAACGAGATATTCTTCGATACTTTGCAAAGGAGGAGAAAATCGTATACTGTTAGAATATTCCTGGACTTTAAAATGTGTGTTACTGCATAATGGCAACAAATTAGCTTCAATTCCGATAAAATTATCGGGACGTTACTTTTTTTAGAGAAAATTATATATGTTCAACACCAGTGTGTGTTGATTTGAAAATGGTTCACTTTTTATACCATGTATCTTAATTGGCTCCAAATACTTATGCCGCAGAAAAAAAAATTCTTTTTTGTTCCCCTGTGTAATCATTCGAATGAATTAATTTCATATGTCACGTTACTTTATGGGGGGGAGGGGTTTTGAAAAGCACTACGAAAAGTAACGCAGGGGGAGGGAGGGGTAAAAAACCGGAAAATCAGTAACGTAGTTTATGGACGACCCCTTATTAAGTGTAAAATATACGATGTTTTTTAATTAAAACTTTGATTCTAGTTCCAGCGATAGCCACCGTTGTTATGAAGAGCAATTTTTAATTTCAGGTGATTCAAATAGTTTCAGGTGGCTAAATAGTTTTTGTTTTTTCTACAACACCATGCCGAAAAAAGTAGTTTCGAGATAAATGCGTATAAAGAGAATTAATGTAGACGAAACACTGTGGCTCGACACCTACTTAAACGGCTGTAGAAGTGAAAATACAATGTTCAGTTGCTTTTTGACAAGACGTAATGTAAAGTAACGTAGAAATCCAAAATCCACGGATTTATACGTCCCGTCATGTTACGTTACGTTTCTTAAAACCACTTGTATAAGAAAGCATTGTTTCAAACAATAAGTGAAAGAACGCATTGCTCAACTGACATTAGATCACATTACGTTACTTCTATTATAATTGGACATTATCGTCAGAAAGACTATACTTTTGAAATATAAAAAAATCAGTTTCATAAAAATTCGTTTCATAAAAATTTTCGAATGACAAGCGATCCAAATATTTGCACAACAAGATTAGGACAACTATTTATGTAATAATTCCTAGAAATATTGATGACATTACATCTATATAACATACGTTTGATATTTTAGATATTAAAACCCAATAATTAACATTTACAAAAATAATTCAAAATTAATGTAAAATAATAATATAAGGTAATACAATTTACTGGTGAGAAATTATTTTTTTGGTTAACATTACGTATTTAAAATTTTTCAATTTAAACATTTTTTTATTATTGTAAAAAAACCATTAAATTATGAAACGTATAAAACTGTGTCCAGCGACGCATCTGTTTTTTTTTCGATTCTCAGAAAGGTCGCAGATATTGGGTTGTTATGTTGATGAGAAATATTTGCGTGAAAAAATAGGAGATTCGATTCCTCCCTGTGTCAATTGGGGGGAGATGTAGGGGAACCCCACAAAAGGTTATACAGGGTTGTCAATATTCGAAGCGCCCATCAGGCAACACTGTAACTTTCCGCAGTGATGCCAAATCGACTAATGACATACCGCGTTTGAACAAACAAAATTGCCGTATTTATGCCACTGAAAATCCACAAGAGATTCAAGAGGTACCTCTTCACGATGCAAAAGTCACTGTTTGGTGCGGCGTTTGTGCTCAAATGCTCATTGGGCCGTTCTTTTTCGAAGATGATAATGGCCACAGAGTTACTGTCAATCAGGAGCGTTATCGCGATATGATAAACAATTTTTTCATGCCAATCGTTCGTCGAAAGCGTATCAGGCACTACTGGTTTCAACAAGACGGCGCGCCACCACACACAAGCCGCACTACAATCGATTTTTTGAAGCAATTGTTCCCTGGCCGTTTGATGTCAAAAAATGGTGATTTCGATTGGCCGCCAAGATCACCAGATTTAACGCCTCCAGACTTCTTTTTGTGGGGTTATTTGAAATCAAAGGTTTACGTCAACAAGCCAAAGACCCTAGAAGAGCTGAAAACCAACATCCGTCAAGAAATAACCGCCATTCCCATCAAAATGTTGAAGAAAACCATGGAAAATGCTGCAAAACGGGCACAATATGTCGTAGAGGCCAATGGCGACCATTTACGAGATATCATATTCAAGAAATAATGTAAGCAAATCTACTTGAACCCAATTAAATGATATTCATGACGAACAGACAAAAAATTGTGGTTTCTTTGATTTATCTAAAAATAAAATGGGCGCTTCGAATATTGGCAACCCTGTAGATACTGGAGAAAAAAGTTGGGGGGGATATAATATAACTAGCTCATACATTTGACCAATTTTGAAACCAATCTACCCCGATGCCTGCACAAATTTTATACAGATTTGAATGCGTATGCAGAGGTTGGAAGCTTCTGACATTTATTGTTTTTAGATTTATGGTATTGTTTGAGTCACGCTTCCACATATTTACTTCTAGGAAGTTTCACTTCAAAAATAACTGCTTCAAATTTCAGTATTGTTTCAAAGTTTTCTACTTACTGCACAACATGCTCAATTTCATTTTTACGCCTTTGCGACTCAGCACGTATCAGTATCGTTGGTTGCCGCTGAAAGCTTGGTGCAGCGTACGATTCACGTGAGGTGGTGCTTGAAGTGCGAAAGATGACACCTCCACCCAAACTGTTGACTGTAATAATGGGAAAAAAATAATAACGCCGTATTATAAAAGCTCACACCGATCCTTCCGCCGCCCAACCTACCATTATTTGTTATGTATGAAGTGGGTGTGCCATAAGATTGTGAACGCCTATGTCCATGCGACATCACACCACCACATTGATCTGGCAAATCCATCTCAGATGTAGAACGTTTGAATTGCATCGATATAGGACGGCCGCTGGGTAGATTTTGTAATGATGTGGGAAAGATGACCGGACGTTCAGAGGCACCATTAACCAGTTCCAAAGCAGTGCCATTTATTGTTACTGGAGGAGGCATGGAAATAGTCTTGGGATGTATGCGTGAGCTTGGACGTGCGAAGTTTGGACTGCGCTTCACGATTTGTGGACGCTTGCGACGCTCGCATTTGTCAGACTCATGCAGCAGAGGATTAACATCAGACACCGTTGAATTTACCGCACCAGCCGGGTTTGTGGATAATGAGGTTTCCAAGATGTGTGAGTTATCTAGACTGGCATCACTTTGCTGACTAGAGTTATGACTCTCCTCGGTAATATCCGATATGGAGTACATTTTAGCAAGACCAGCACCAGCAGGTAAAGCTTTACTAGCTTCTGTCTCTGTATCTTTGCTTTTGGTTTCATCTGTTGCATTGCCGTTCATATCGCCAGCGACTTGAACAGTATGGCAAATGGCCAAACCCTGAAAGAAGTTCTTCTGATCGTTCTATGTTTGGGGGTAAAATATAATAAGTTAGGGTAGCAAAAAAAAATTTTAAAATAAACATACATTGAATTTGTTAATATCAAACAAGGCCCCGGAGCTCTCCTCCTGTAAACGTGTCTTGCGATAGATGTACTTGCGTCCATTGATCGAGCACTGTTGGAAGATCATTTCATTTTTGGTAAGTGTGCCCGTTTTATCTGAGAACAATATGTTTATCTGACCCAACTCCTCGTTCAAGTTGGAGGTATTCACAATACAGTGATTATCCGTTGCTTCATCGTAGAGCTGTGTATCCCACTCCATGAAGAAGCCACCAATTACACGATGCATTTCGATGGTGACATACAGAGAGATCGGAATGAGATAGTTGAAGAGTATGAGAAAGGAGAGATAGTCCTGCAGAAACTGCTTAACGCTATAGCTGTCCGTCGGTGGGCCCAAATAGGCTAAATTAGGAATAACAAAAAGTTCGTCGTATCTGCAACTCATAAATAAATAAATGTTCAATTAACCCAAATATAACGCGTCTAATTCTATTTGAGTTTGACGCACCTCTTAAGAAAATACAAGATCGTAACAATAGCAATGAGTGTCACAAGTATAAAGATCAAAAACCGATTGATGTAGATCTCACTGGAGGCAGTCTTGTTGCGTGTCAGCCGACTGTTGAGCTGCAGCTTGGTGGTCATGCCCGTATAGACAGCACAACCGATCACGCATTCTGTGTTCTTGACACGTGAACCACGTAAGAGAACATTCTCTGCCGATAGCGGCAACACGCGACTCTCTCCACCAGCCAGCTCTATTTTGCCATTAAAGCTGTATAGATCAGTCTTTGGACTCTCGCACTCGATGATGCCCAACTTGTGCAGTTTATTGATCTCCACTGTTGGAAGCTCACGTGGCACCAGCAGCGTCTTCAGATTGGACTCACCATCTAGATTGGCAGTAGTTATAAAGCATTTGCCATGCGGATCAGTGGAACGTATCAGCACCAAATCGCATGGCACATCACAGTCACGCTCCACCACAACCAGATCACCCGGAGCAACATCTTGTGATTGAATATTGAGTTCTATACCATTGCGTATGACTGTCACTGAAAGTAAGGAGAAAAGTTATGCCAATAGATTTGCGTCACTTTAGGATTGTTTTTCTTTTTTATTCATTATAATTTGGTGTTTAAGTGTGTGTGACTTTTGAACTCACCTGGAGAGCAGTTGACAATGTTATCGGTCTTGAAGCGCAGCAAATCTTCATAGCCCTGCTTTGTAGCGGTAACAGCAATTACAAATACAAGCGGAAGCAATGATGTCATCGGAGAGACCGGACTGTCTGGAAGAGACAGAAAAGAGATTGCTTAACATGTTAAATACTTGACTCTGGTTGAGCTACCAGCTTAAAAATCTGAAGCTATTTTGATTTATGGTTTTTTTTGTGGTAAGATTTATTTAATTTTTCATTTTGTTACGAACATTGTTGTTTTTTTTATTAACGGGTTTTAGGAAATAAGATAACCTGTCATTTGGTGTATTGTTTGTTTTTATTCAATTATAAATTTTTGGAATTACATAGAATTCGATAGTGATAACGAGAACACAGATAGTTATGTAGGAAAGAGTCGAAAGTAAACATGGAAATCGCTTAAAATAAAATCGTTTGTAGAAATCTGTCAGCAAGCCAATAAAAAATCAACGTGTGCCGCATCGTATCATAGAATCATAGAACAATGTTATTTTTTAATTAAGTGACCCTTCACATATCATAATTACTCGTTATCTTCAGTGTATTTTCCTGATATTTGAGCATACAAGTTTTAAATGTAAATATTTTAGCATGTTTAAAATCGTTTTCAAAATGACAAATCAAGTTAACAATAATACAACATGTCCGAACATAATTAACAGAGGCTTAGTGATAACCAGGGCTCGGTTTTTGATGACCTAAAAAAACTGCAAAAAAAAAACAAAAACACAAAAATGCAAACAATTACATACACGGAGAAAACTGTTTGCTAAATTTGTATTGTGGTTAAGCAAAACTTGCGCTTGATTCTCGGCCACTTCAAAATTATGCTAGATTTCAGCAAAAACTAATCAATATTTGCTATTCCAGTTTGATTAAATTGATTCTAAATTTTTGATTAAATTCAAGCAAAATTTTGCTAAAGGTGCCCCTAGACTATATGTATCATACAGATGACATGTCAAAAAAATTACATACTGAATTTCATCTGTGTGTCAAAGTTAAGTTTTTGTCAGAAAGCTTTTCTCTTTTGTCTCCACACTATCTGACACATCATTTGAAAATAAAAAAACAACTTTTGAAATTTTTGTATGCTGTAAAGCTCTAAAGTGTCCTCCTTTGGCCATTCAAACTAAGAATAAATTCATTATAAATCAATTTATTTAATAAATATCTTAAAATTTACTTTTATTCCATTTTCACAAAAAAAAAATTATCAAACTGACATTTAAAAAATTTGCAGAAGCAAATACAAATAGCATTTCAAAACCACAGTTTCATATGTTCCACACTATCTGTAGTCAAAATCCATTTGTAATTTTGGACGTGTCAAATGCATGAAACATATATAGGGTATTCACAAGGTGTGCTATCATGTCATTATGTCATATTGTCCTAAGATTTTTCACTAGTTTAAACATTTTATGGTTGCCTTCCATACAAAAAGGTACTAATATATTACAACTCTAAAAGCTATGTTTATTGAAGTGTCGTGATCAAACAGCTGTTTTTTATTTGCATTTATTTATCTTGTAAATTTTAGGACAATATGACATGATAGCACTCCCTAATAGTGTAGAGGCACTTTAAATTATTATAAACTGCAAAAGCAAATTTCTACTTAATTCAAGCAAATATTTGCTAAGTTATTATAAATTGGAATAGCAAATTTTGATTAGTTTTTGGTAAAATCTAGCATATTTTTGAAGGCAAATAATTATTAACATTAAATTATATTGAAAAATTACCACCATCTGGAGATTTGAACCTCGGGCGCGTGAGTGTAAGTGCATGCACTTACCATTATCCATTCGACCATCGCAGGTGTTAACCAATCGTCGCCTTATTTTCTTCATTAAGAATCAACGTCTGCTTGGGTGTTCAGAAGAAATTTGCTTGAATTTAGTAAAAATTTGCTATTGGAGCTTATAATAACTTAGCAAATATTTGCTTGAATTAAATAGAAATTCTTTTTTGCAGTATATAAAAACTTATAGTTTGAATTTAATTAATTCAAAATTAGTTTTATGATTTATTAAATTATTACATGAATTGAATTGCGAGCTTTAGATCAAGTGAGTTTTTAAGAAGCAGCAGCAACAACAACAACAACAACTCTGTATAGAGTCAATCACTTAGCTGACTACACAGTCCGTTTCGGAAATCGCTACATTTTCCTCTTCAGTAGTCTTTGAGTGATTAAGCTGTGATCAACTCACAGTTTAAATTAGTATATGACTTCGCAGATTTAGGAATTGATTCTTTTGAATTGTATGGCTGCTAATCATATGACATTTCAAAGCAGTAGGCTATTTATAGGTCACCGCCATCAATTCTACAAAGGTTGCAATCTGTTTTAGTTGCTTCTTTACTTATTTCAATATTCATTGGTGTTCGATAGTTTGTCGAAACTCACCATAGAAATGAAACGAGTTTTTTGCTTCGTCAGAAGCTAGTCTTCTAACTGAAAGGTGGTTATATTTCTATTTTTACAACCAAATGTTCAGTTTCACATGACTTTGACCGAAAATTGATCAAGAGTCGATCGTAGAGTTGATGGCGGTGATCTATAAATAGCCTACTGCTTTGAAATGTCATATGATTAGCAGCCATACAATTCAAAAAGAATGAATTCCTCTGATTGATAGAATGATTGACTCTATACAGAGTTGTTGTTGTTGTTGTTGCTTCTTAAAAACTTACTTGATCTAAAGCTCGCAATTTAATTCAATCAAAATTTTGGTTTTTCCTTAATGCATGAGGAATGATTTTAATTTAGCAATCTTTTTCTAAAACACACCGTGATTGAGCAAAGTTTTGCTGATTTGCTTTAAAGCAAAACATTTGCTTTATTCAAGCAAAGTAATTATCTCCTCTTCAGCTTCAACTGCCCTTCCCAAACGTGATGCATCTCCAACATCAAAATTGTCAGATCGAAATTTTGCAAACCAGTTTTGGAACTGGAGTTCTGTCAATACATATTCTCCATACACATCGGATTATTTTTTTCTTACTTGAACAGCATTTTTAACATTTTGTTAGTAAAAAAGTAAAATATGTCAAAAATGCTGCTATTCACTTTTCATATTTGAAAGAGCATCAACCACTCAATCGAACTTTTTCACAAGCAAGCTTGGCTGTGTATCAGCTGTCAAAATATTTTATGATTTTTTGATATCGTCGCTTGAGAAAATAAATGTCGTAAATCATGATAGAATGAGTTGAAGGTAGTATTAATCGAGCTGAAACAGCTGTTCAGCGTGGGCATATATTGTCAAAATGAGGTGATGACATTTAACGATGGTGTTTTTCTGAATCAAAAAAGGGATTTTTCTTAAGAGGGAAATAATAATTTTTAAAACAGCACAATTTTCGGAACATTTAACCTTTAGCAAAAATAGTCTTTTTTATTTTTCTCAAAATGTGTATTTGGAGCTAAAAAAGGTAGTAGTTGAAAAATTAAGGGCCGCTCTCAAGTCGTTCAGAAATTATGTGGGTCCAAAGTTAGAAAAAGTGGCCTCAAAAACGTGTGATTTTTTTAAATTTTCCAACAAAAGTAATCAACAAAAGTAAAAGAGAATCAAAAGAAAGGCAAGTATCTATTCAACGAAGTATAAATCTTGAAAATCCATGCATATCTCTTAGAAATATAGCTCTTTTTGGACTAAGAAAATTTTACGTTTGAAGAATTTTTTGTGATATAAAATTGTTGTCCTTGAAATGATCCCAAATTGATGTAAAATCGAAGTGTTTACAATAAATAAGTTTAGTGTATAAATAGCATTGTGAACATAATGAGAACAATATGACACCAAAATGCTTGCTTTAAAAAATCCCTTGTTATTTTTGTTTCGGTGTACATCACTTGTTTTTGACATCTTAGGCTGCCCGCAGAGTAAGCGCTGAAGCAGGCAGGCAGGCAGGCAGGCCCTGCGAAGAAACGAGATAGAAATAACTTTTTTCTCTCTTGTTCACATAGTTTTCCTGTGCCTGTCTGCCTGCCTGTCTGCTTCGGCGCTTACTCTGCGGGCAACCTTATGCCCACAGCTTGGCAGCGCAGTCGCTATTAATAATACCTGGTCATTGTATCATGGTCGTAAGTGAAAATTTTTACTTTTGAGATTATTAAGAAAAAGGGGCTATAATTCAAAATCTAGCGGAGCCAACATTCTTCAGAATTTCTGGCCTATTTACAGACACATTTCACAATAGATTACGAAATTTTTGTGGTCTTACCGCTATTTTTTTTAGAATTTATAGCAACTTTTTCGCAATAATCCCAAAAGTAAAAATTTTTACACACGACTTATTTTCTCAGGCGACGGATATGCGGCTTAAACGTGAATTTGGCTGTGAAAAAATTCAATTAAGTCTTGTGTTGGTAAAAAATGAAAATACTTCCATTTTAAATATTATTTCAATAATTGATCCCATTCACGCAGGATAAACATTTAGTTACATGTTCCTTGATAAGGTCAAAAGTGTCATGACCTATATGACAATTGAATAAGAAATTTTATAAAACCAAAAAGCACAACATATGAGACAACATTATTTGGGCAGTACACTTTGGGCTTTGAAGTATAATGATAGCTCTATCTGTGTGCGCAGTATATTAAATGAGCTATCAAGTCAGTTATTAATCAGATATGGATATTTTTTTTTGCTAACAGATCTAAGCCCAATCGATAGCAACACAGAGGAAGATTTCGAGTCCCATAGTGTGAAATCGGATCAGATAGAGAATCTGAACAACTCTCATTCTTTGGTTCTTGAGTTGTTGAAGAGAAATCAAACTGTGGTTGGCACTTTTCGTACAAACTTGACTTTCCAGAAAAATGGTATTTACCTTTTGCTGAAAAAAGTTATAGTTAAAGATAACAGAAAATTTAATCGTGATACTTGATAATGCTACGACCAACGAATAAACTAAAAAGAACGTACATTCAATTTATGTTAACTTTTTCCTGCAAACGTGCGATACTACGTTGACCAAATAGCGTATTTTCCTACATATTTTGCTTAAATACATTCAGAATTTTAACTGAATCCAAGCCAAATTCTTCTAGCGAAATACTATGTAGACAAGCGTTTTTAAAGAAGGGAATCGTATGAGCTCGTCATACCACACATTCTGCGACGCGGAGAGATACCTCACACTTAAAATGCGATTGTTCTTATCAGAAAAATACAAAACGATTTACCAAGAACAAGTCCAAAGCGCTTATCTTAGAAACCAGACAATGGAAAAGAAGAGCAAGGTGTGGCTTATGTCCGGCCATTTGGCATTAGTAGCGTAGATATGGGAAAAAATTAATTCCATTACAGGACTTGTAATTGGTAATTGAACACCTCAATTCATCAGGAATGGAGTTGGAAAAAAAGCGTCAATTCTATTACAGGTCTTGTAATTGGTAATTGAACACCTCAATGCCTTTGAAGGTTTGTTCACTAACAAAAAATGTAACAAATTGTTACAAATTTTTACTAGCGAAGCGTTCACGTACTCATGCAAAGAGAGAAAACAACGAGAGTTTAAAAATTAAGAGAGAAAAAGAAGCTACAATTTTTTGTTAGTGAAGTTTTTTCTTGCAAGAATTTGCAGCTACAAAAAAATTGTTTGTCAAAAAAAACCAGCTATCTATATAAATGAGCGAAAACGCATATATTTCTGATGTTATTCTTTTGTCAAATTTTTTTTAAAATTACACTGCTTTACACGTAAAATGCACACCGAACCAAAGTAATTTTTCATGAGTAATTAGGGATCGATGATCACAGAAATGGTAAAATTTTTTATTTTATTTCGCGGGTTTTCGAGATATCGATAAAAAGGTGTTTTTTAGGTAGTGGGTCGACTCAAACCAAAATATCTCGTTGTTGGTAAAACCGAAAATTACATTCTATATATTGTTGAAAAGGCAATAAAATTACGCATATAGCGACATTTTAATCTTTGCAATCAACAATAAATTAGCAGAGGTACAGATGATCAAACTTAAAATTTAATGATTTTTTTGTGATTTTTAAAAAAATTTTCGGATTAAATTAATTTTTTTTAAGGAAAAATAATAAAAAACAAAATTTTATTTTTTTTTTTATTTCTTACATAGTTTAATACTATACATGAAAAGCTCAATTTAAACCTCAAAGGTTCTTAGATAAAGAAGTTATTAACATTTTTGTAAAAGCACTAAAAAAATTTTTTAGGTCATAGGTTTTTAGAAATAAGTTTTTATTGTATTTGATGTTAGTTTTTGTTGAATTTAATTGTTATTTTTTAAATAATTTTTTTGGTGTTAAACATATATTTCAATGTATTATAATGTATACTTGTTATTTTAAATTTGTTCAATTTGAATAATGTTGTGCCATTTCAATTTCAATTTGTTTTGAATTTATTTTCCAATATTTTTCATTATTAAAATTAATTTGATAAGCGGCAACAGGCGTTATTTAAGAATTTGGATGTATTTGACAAAAAATTTACTTAAAAATGTGTGATACACGTGTGAGAAAAAGATGTTTATTATCACGTGAAACTTTTTGTTATGTTTGTGGTTTGTATATTAATGGTGGTAGCAGAAGACACAAAATCAGGCGTATGGATCAGAAGTGCTTGGATGCGTATAGAAAATATTTTGGATTTTCGCTACAAATTTGGAGAAGCAATGGACGCCAAACGCTGTATGCGAAACTTGTCGAGCAACATTAATTTACATTTCTAAAGACATTTTTCATTTGGAGGGCCAACGATCTGGAGGGAACCAGTTGACCATTTAACTGATTGTTTCTTTTGTTTGTCAAAACCCCCTGCGGGTCGAAAAAAATCGGTCTTTGTAGATATTCAATCTGTTTTCAAACCTGTACCACATTCAAAATTAACCTGTACCGAAATAGAACAAAAACATCTCCTGACCCAGGTTGAACTCAACGATTTGTGCCGCAATCTTTATTTAAGCAAAGCAAAAACTGAATTACTTGCATCTAGAATGCAACAATGGGGATACCTGAGTCCACAGACACATGTCACGCATTTCCGTCATCGCAGCGAGGAACTTTCGAAATTTTTTGAAAAATCAGGAGACAATTGCTTTTGCTTCGACATACCTGGACTATTTTCTGCACTTAACCAAAATTATGAACCAACCGAATGGCGTCTTTTTATTGACGGCGGTAAAGACAGCATAAAAGCGGTACTGTTACACAAAGGTAACAACAAGCCTTCCATTCCAGTTGGTTATGCGAAATATATAAAAGAGAGCTATGACTCAATGAAGCTAGTTTTGAAATCAATCCAATACAACTCGCATCAATGGAAAGTTTGCGCAGATTTAAAAGTTGTTGCCATTTTGACAGGGATGCAAGGAGGCTTCACAAAATATAATTGCTTCCTTTGCTTATGGAACAGTCGTGATCGCGCAAAACACTTTACTCAACGTGCATGGCCGCCACGAAACGCACATACGCCTGGAGAAAACAACATCATTAAAACTCCGCTAGTTGACAGAAGCAAAATAATCCTGCCTCCTCTTCATATAAAACTAGGACTCATAAAAAATTTTGTAAAAGCACTTTCGCAGGACAGTCCTGCGTTCGAACACTTTAAAAATTTGTTCCCAAAACTGTCTCCTCAAAAAATTAAAGAAGGTGTGTTTATTGGTTCTCAAATCAGGAAACTATTCAGCGACGCTAAATTCGAAAATTTCTTAGATGCAGCTGAATTAGAAGCAAAAATGTAGTTCATGGCTTTCTGGGAAACGAAAGACGTCAAAATTACGTCGAAATTGTAAACACTTTAATAGAAAAATATTCTGCCATTGGTAAAAATTACTATATTGAGAACTAAGCCCTATTCTAAAATCTTTTGTTTTTATTTTCAGGAGCGAATATGTCACTAAAAATGCACTTTTTGTTTAGTCACTTGGACTACTTTCCACCCAATCTTGGTGATGAGAGCGACGAGCATGGAGAGAGGTTCCACCAGGAAATTATGGAAATTGAGAGGCGATATCAAGGCTTTTGGGACCAGAACATGATGGCCGACTACTGCTGGTTCTTAATTAGGGAGGATCCGACGGAAAAAAAAAGAAAAAGTTCGGGCAGAAGTTCGTTTGGTGCAAATATTTAAAATAAAGTAAACATGCTGAACATAAAAAAGTTTGTACTTTTACAGAAATGTCAATGACTTTTTCATTTATAGGCCGATCGTCTTAAACTAAGCTTTTCTTTTATAGCATAAGACTGTGTAAGTTATAAAAAAAGAAAAATTTGTGTTTTTTTTTCTTAAAAAAAAATTCCTTTAATCGGCAAAATTTTTCCAAAAATCACGAAAAACTTATAAAATTTAAATTTTGATCAGCTTTACCTCTGCTTATTTATTGTTGATTGCAAAGATTTTGATGTCACCATATGCGTAATTTTGTTGCCTTTTCAAAAATATATAGAATGTAATTCTTGGTGCTACCAACAACGAGATATTTTGGTTTGAGTCGACCCACTACCTAAAAAATACCTTTTTATCGATATCTAGAAAACCCTCGAAATGAAAAAAAATATTTTGCCGTTTTTGTGGTCATCGACCTCTAATTATTCATAAAAAAATACTTTGGGCCGGGGTGCAAACACAAATGAATTATTTGTAAACCAGTGTTATTTATCAATGATTTAAGTTGAATCAAGTGGAAATAAGGCAAATTTTGTCTTATTACCTTTGGCCTTACAGTTTTAAACATGTGAGCCACAAAAATTAACATACAAATAAAATTTTTTGTATATGTGCAATTTCGCCAAATGTCCAAATTTACATGTCCTCACTGTTTTGAGTGTACTCCATCTTATTTTTTTCTTGAAAATAATGTAGTAACAGGTTATTAAAAAATTAATTTTGCAGGTGGAAATGCCCAAAATAGGCCTAAAATGTCATTCCTGTAACTTCCGCAATTTTGATTTCTGCATGTTTTCGATGACAAGGTCCAAATATTACGTATACCGTGTGCATTTTATGGGATTCTAAATAATTATAAAACAGTTTTTAACATATATTTATTTCATCTACAAACTTTTTGTTCCTCGATAGTAAGCAAAACTAGTAAGAGCCCTCTCGAATGGCTTTTAAAACTACCTATATTAAGAGCTGGGTCAAAACGTACTCATAACAATTCGATTCCAATTCCATTGGATTAGAAATAGGTAATTGGTCCTCTCAATTCCTCAGGAATTTAATTGAAAAACATCGTCAATTTCATTACAAGATATGTAATTGGTAAGTGAACACCTCAATTCCTTGGAATGGAATGGGGAAAAAATTTGTCAATTCCATTACAGGAATAGTAATTGGTAATTGAACACCTCAATTCCTTAGAATGGAATTGAAAAAATGGTCAATTCCATTACAGAAATTTTAATTTGTAATCTAACACTTCAATTCCTCATAATTGGAAGTGTAAAAAATATCATCAATTCCATTACAGGAATTGTAATTTGAAGTTAAAATTTCAATAACTTTTTTACTAACTCAAAACTACTTCATTATGTACTAGAAAATTTTATTTGAATCCCACTGTTAGTCAGTTAATGAAATATTTACAAATAAATGTATTATCGAAGATACCAATTTTTTAATTTAATACCACATTTTGAGTTAGAACAAAATGTATAGCTTCTACGGTACCTGGATCAATCCCGCTTACTTTTTGCAATTTGCTTGGTACACAATTACCACACCCCTGTACAAAGTTTCATTAATCTACTAACAAAGCGATGTTTTCCAATTCTATTCCTAAGGAATTGAGGCGTCCAATTACCAATTAAAATTCCAGTAATGAAATTTACACTTCTTTTTCAATTCATTACAGTTCCTGTAATGGAATTGACAATTTTTTTCCAAATCCATTCCGAGGAATTGAGGTATTCAATTACCAATTACAATTCCTGTAATGTGATTGAGAATTTTTCCGATGACATTCCTGAGAAATTGAGGTGTACAATTACTAATTCCTAATTCCATTGATTTGGAATTGAGGTGGAATTAAATTAAAAAGGAATCATTACAACCCAGCTCTAATCATATATGACCCTTATCAGGAACTAAGAAGTGACTTTAAATGAATGAAGTAGGATTATTTTGCATAAGTGTTAAGCATTTCAGGCACCCGCTCAATTCACAAAATTTTTGCATAGACACAACACACTCAAGTTACATACAACTATTAAATAAATATTCAGTTACTATTTAAGTTCAACGACCCATTTCTTATAGATAAATAACACTCGGAATTTATTCAATTAATTTTACTATAGAGTAAATGAAAAAATGTATCAAAACTTTTGACAAATTAAAATCTTGTTGTCCTGCATTACAAAAATACATAACTATCAAATTGGCACTAAGAGAATAATATAGTTTTTTTTATTAGTTTGCCACGATATATTGACTTTCTCTGAATATTTACAATTTTTAATTGACACTTTTCGGGCCCTTTTGTCATGATAGTTTCAATTTATATACATAAAATATGAACTTGAGTTGGAAGTTCAAACTATGAGTGAGATGCCAAAATAAAGCTGAAATCATGAATTCCGATTTATTACTGGTGTTGAACAGTAAGTCATGAAACAAATGGGAATTTTTCATAAATTAACAAAAATCTCATATATTGTCGCAATAAAGTTAAACTCGTTTTTGAGACTATTAAATTCTCTACTAGTTTTTGTTTTCAGCATGGTTTTCAGTGTGGTTTCCAATGTGCCCCATTATATATTATGCTATGACCAATTATTTTGCCATATCTTTGCAATTCACTCCGTTAATAAATCAGTTAATTGACCTCTAGGCAAAAAACATTAATTTAATGAGTGCACTTCAAGCTTCAACGGCTTGTTAATGTAGGAAGTTTTCGCAAATATCTCAACATGGAAAAAGTTCACTCAGCCAGTATGAATTCGGTTAATTTTTCATAATATTGAAACCTTGACCATCACCTCGGCGTTCAAGCAAATCATTGCCATATCGTAAAATAGTTTAATTTCGCCAATTGATGTCTTTTTATAGGCTATGGCAAATGGGCGCGCTTCAAGCTTCGAGCTTCGAGTGAGTGTATTCTACAATCAAGCAAATAAAAACCTATTCAGAACAAACATAGTATGAAGTAATCGTCATCGACATGTTGATTGCGCAACCATCGAGTTTCATGCTTCGTCGAGTCAGTGTGGCTTTATGCGATTTATTTGTTTTTATAAGCGTGTGTTTGATGCGAAATCAATTAACCATTTATTGACGCTCATTTGGTTCAGTTGATTATTGTAAGCATGGCACTATTTTGTCATACGTTAAAATTTTAATAACTGATATTTCAAAAATCATAGTGATCGCACTACTTCAACCACTTATTTCAATGATGCTATTTTGTGATATTCGAGTACATTGGCAAAAGGAAGAGCGCTGGATTGTTTATTTTCTTGCTTGTTATTTGATCGTAAGCAAAATAAAATTCAAATGGGAATTGTTTTTCTTGTAACTGTAACTTAGCTATAAGTGATCCACCCACGATGTAAGACTTCAGATATTAAGTTATAGACCGAGGCATTCAACCGAGGCATAGATATTTGTAGCCATAACGTTATTGCTTGTTTATTTTGAGCAAAGCTCTACGACAGTAGACGAAGAAATCAATTTTCTCCATATCTCAAGTGGATAGCGCTTATGAAACTGATCAGCAGAAATGTTTTCTTTATCAAATTGTTTTTTTAATATTTCTTAGTTTTTTGTTATTATTGACAATGATTTGTTGGAATAAAACAAATTTATTGCAATTTATTTAAAAAGGTTTACGACAAAGCAGCAATAGAGTGTACTAGATTTAAAAATGGCCAAACCGTAGAAATTTTTATGAAACCATATTTTCGACTTCTTCTGTGTAGATGTCTACAAAATTAAAGGCCAATCAGAACTATTTTCTGCATTATTTCTAAAAAACAGTTAATTTTTTAATACCATCTTGGTTTGAGAACTGATCAGGCCCAATAGATTTTACAGGATCATGATAAATTTCTCAGTTTCAAAATTGACCAAGTTTATTTTTTTTAGTTAAAAAATATACAGGCTTAACTTGTCCGGTTTTAAAAGTTTATTTTCAAAAGTGACCAAGTCACTGTAATGAGTTTTAAGCTGGCCAAGTCCAATCACTTTTTTGCAAAAACTCCATTATTAACTAAAGAATTTGGCTATAATTTAGTTGGTTTTTGCAAAAGTACAATTTTATAACATTTATCACTATATTTTTTTTTTGTAAATGACATAACTCCTGTTTTTTGTGTTTTTCTCAAAACAGTAAAAATTGGTATGAGCCACTTTTTGATAAGAGCCCCCTCAAATCTTGAAACAATTATTTTTGAGAATTAAATTGACAAACAGTTATCATATTTGAAATCACAGATAAGACTAAAAATTTTAAATAATTAATTTGGTTCCAATGTTATTATACCATAATATGATATTTTCAAAGCTTATCTATACTATTATATAACAGGGTACTCACGTATGTTTGGAACCGCAATGCTTGAGAACGGCAGGCGCTATTTCAATATTTCTGTTCCATTGGATAGCTATGGTACCCAGTTGGAACATAGGCTATATATATTTGCTAATTATTGTTTGAGTATTTAATTAAAATCAAAGGAGCGTAACCATACAACTTCTTTATTCTTATTCGCAGCGCGAAAAAGTTCTCTCTTTTAAAGAACTCTCTATTTGAGCAACAAAAAGGTAGCGGCCAACCCATAACAGGTTTTGCGCTGAGCGAGCACCTGACGTGCCCCTGATAATATTTTACAGGCGTTGTGCAAGGGGGCGTGGCACCTCCCATACATCCAAACTTTTATATATAGAACAGCTTTAGAACTATAGGTCGCACACCCTCGAAATTTAGTTCGAAATTCAACTACAATTTACACGTGCCGTTACCCTGAACACTTTTCAGAGTGATTGTATAAGAGGTGTGGCACCTTCCATGCAACCTAAATTTTCGATATCGAATAGCTTTGGAATTATAGGTAGCACAGCCTCGGAATTCAGTATTCGACCACAATTTACATGTGCCGTTCTCCATGATAACATTTAATGGGCACTGTACAATGGGCGTGGCACCTCCTCCAAATTTGCGAAATCGAATAGCTTCGGAATTCGCTATTTGATCACGATATACACGTGCCGTTTCCCTGATAGCATTTTATAGGCTTTGTACAAGGGGCATGGCACCTCCTATACAATTAAAATTTTCGAAATCGAATAGCTTTGGAATTATAGGTCGCACAGATTCGAAATTCGGTATTCGACCTCAGTATAAACGTACCGTTTCCCTGATAGCATTTTATGTTAGGCTTGGGTAGTTCACGAACGAATTAGTTCAATTAAACTATTCGCACTCATGAACTATGTGAACTAGTTCGTTTATTCTCGTTCTTTTAGTTCAATTGATTTTTCAGCGAGTCATAACTCATTAATTTCATTATATTTTACAGACCTGATCATGAAGGAGTAAACAAAACGAACTAAAAAACCTATTGAACTAAAAGATATAACGAGCAAATACACCTAACGAACTAACTACATGAACGAGTGCACGAAACCAACTAAAAGAGCGAACGAACTAAATGAACTAAAAGAACTTTATGAACGAACTAGTTGAGTAAACTCAACTGAACTAGAAAGAGCGATCTTTTTAGTGAACTAAAATGCCCAAGCCTATTTTATGTCCGTTAGATGTCAAGTTGATGGCCTGTGACAACCTAAGATCTGCTGAGCTATTCAAAGTGGCGATTGGAAAAGTCGGTGAGGTCTACCCAAACGCTCGACTAAAAGCGGTGGATTTAGATGAAATTCCGTCCAGACCAAGAGCCAGAGTCCGAGTTCCAGTCACCCCATTCAACTTGAAGAGATTCTGGAAATGCTGAAGGTCTTCAACCCAGCTATCTCCACTCAAAACTGAAAGGTAGTGAAATTGGAGCCCAGAGCCGAGAATGAAAAAACCGATTCCAAGAGGTCTAAGATGGAGGTTTTGTTGATCCTCAATACTGAATGTTTGGAGCAACTCAACAAATAAAACTGTACCTTGAACTACGTTTTTTGGTAAGATTCATCCAAGACTCTATAAAACGGTTACGGTGTCACTTGTCAATCGTGCGGTCTGTAGTGCCATGACTGAAAACCCCAGTGACATTGACGAAGTGGTATCTGGAAGCGAGGATGAGCTATCATCCGCCCCCGAACTGGCGACTGCGATGACGAATCTCCTGAAGGAGTAGGATCCGTCAGAGGACCCCCTCAGCGTAGAGGCTGGCATCACGAAGTGTACATCGCTCGTTGCCAGGTGACGCTGAAGAGCAGCCGGAGCTGCTTTGCAGTAATGCAGGTTAATTTGAAGTACCTAAGGATATTCCGGGCTGCTCTCCAGCGTCACCTGGCAACGGACGATGTTGGCTTCGTGCTGATTCAGGAACCTTGGATGATCAACAAGAAAATCCTCGGCCTGAATACACCAAACTATAAAGTATACTACGTCTCTAATAAAGGTAAAACTCGCACATGTATTTCAGCAAAACATAACTTAAATTGCTTCATTCTCCCTCAGTTTAGTCACGGGGACCTCTCTGTGGTCAGCCTGGAACTGGGGCCCAAAAAACTCAGGGTTGCCTCCTTCTACTTCTCGTATGATGAGCTTATGCACACGTAATCATTCCGGGAACTGCTAAAGGAAAACAAATCCAGCCACGTATATTATTCTGGGTGAAGCTACTAATGTGTACCACTCGCAATGGGGAAGTACCAATAACAACGATTTAGGTGAGTCTCTTTTTAACTACCTACTTAGCACTAATTTAAATATCATGAACAAGGGCAATGAGCCGACGTTTATAATTAAAAATCGAGAGGAAGTTCTGGATGTCACTCTAGCATCAGAAAACTTCTCGGAAGAAATTTGCTTATGGAAAGAAGTCTTAAATGAACATTCTTTCTCAGATCATAGGTATATAGAATTCGGCAGGGAAGAAACCAATCAATCTTTGCCTCAAAAAATAAGAAATATCCGTAAGACAAATTAGAGATGGTATAATAAACTTATTAAGAAATCACTAAATTGAGATACTTCTCCCCCCCCCCCCCCGTTACTAACAAAGAAGATTTGGACCTTTTGGTACTAGACTTCACGAAAAAATGTTCGGATGCGCTCAACAAAGCATGTTCGAAAAAAGTTTTCAAGAAATCCCATAAACCAGTATGGTGTTCTTGGGAGATTGAAATCCTCAGAAAGGACTGTCGCAGAGACTTCAACTACGCAAGGCGTAGCAATAATGAGGACTCATGGAATACATATATAAGTCCAAACTAGGTATTCAGGCAATCAGGAAGGCAAAGGGGGCCTCTTGGTTCTCCTTCTGCACAGAAATTGAAGGTACTTCCAAGGCTTCAAGGCTTAGGAATATATTATTAAAATCCCCGACAGCACCAAGCTTTATTCAAAAGGAAGATGGTACCTGGACAGATTTACTTATGGATGCACATTTTTCTGGTAATGTTCACTCTAACATTTCCAGCTTTCAAACATCCTCCTCTGACCTTACGCCTCAACAGATTGAACAACTGACCAGCAAGAAGAAGTTAAGATGAGCGATCTATTCGTTCCAATCATATAAATCTCCGGGTCCCGATGGCATTATACCAGGTCAACTCCACTATAGCTTTAATGCAACAGTATCCTGGCTTCATCCAATCTATTATGGCTGTCTACTCCTTGACTATATCCCAACAGGCTGGAGAGAGATTAAAGTTATTTTTATACCGAAAGCGGGTAAGTCCTCTCACACTAAACCTAATTACTTCAGACCTATAAGCCTCTCCTCCTTTTTGGTTAAAATTTTAAGGAGATTCATTGGGCTTCTTCTTAAGCCGAAACTTGACTGGCTTCTGAAATCTCAGCATGCCTATACTAAAGGCAGATCTACAGAAACAGCTCTCCACTCTCTTGTGCCTACAATCGAGAAATCACTTGAGAACACAAAGAATATGCACTTGCTGCTTTTCTAGACTTAGCATGAGCATTCAATAACGTCCTTCCATGTGCGGTCACCTCGGCCTTGTCGGAAATGTGGGTGGAGGATTTTCTCGTGAGTTTCATACACCAGATGCTCTTGGGCAGGGTGGTGAACTCAGAACTGGAAGAATCCTCTACTCGCAGGTTATTAGCAGAGGTACTTCGCAGGGAGGAGTCTTGTCTCCGCTTCTGTGGTCCGTGACGGTTGACCAGCTATTGCGTCTCATGGAGGGGGAAGGCTACATGATGGTTATTGCTTATGCTGATGCTGAAGATAGCACTCTTAATCCTTCCTCGTGTGGTTTAAGTGTAAGCCCGGAGAAAACATATCTCATGCTTTTCACTAGAAAATATTATATCCCCAACTAAGAACCTCCAAGCCTGCACGGCACGAGGTTATTCTTTAGTGACAGCACGAAATACCTAGGAGTTATTCTGGATAAGAAGCTTATCTAGCAGGTTAACATTAAGCAACGTGTTAAAAAGGCAAACATAGCACTATTTGCCTGTAAAAAAGCGATAGGTAAATAATGGGGTTTTTTCTTTGGAAAAAATGGGATTATTCTGAACTCCTCTGCACCCGACAAAACAGACTACTGTGTGCCTAGCTTTAATTTTGAAAGGAACTACGTAGTTTTCATCCCTTCATGGCTGAAAATAAGCCAATAATGCATATGAGCGAAAAATAAGCCAATAATGCATGTGAAAGAGAGTGAAAGAAATAATAGATAAAATTAAAAATGATATATCGTCATTTCAGTTGTATACATTGTTCAGCATTGCTGTTTATTTTTTCTTTTAACACATGAAACAGAACAATCACGAAATGACATTGAACATGCTTTTGTTACTTTCATTCTTATAAAGAGAACTGCTGGAACTATATAGTTCCGAGAACATGTTTAAAGCTGATGAACTATATAAAGGGTCCGCCATCTAACGTTTTTTTTTCAACTAGTGCTTATTTCGTGAATGGTAACACTTAGCTCATGTCTGATTTGACAGATAATTAGTTTTATCCTTTCTCTGAACGAATATGGTTGTGTATACGCTTGAACAACGCTGGGAAATATTGCGACATTACTTTGAAAATCATGGTAATATTGCAGAATGTATGCGAAAATTGCGTACGGATTTTGGAAGAAGAGAAGCACCGTCAGCTCCGCATGTTCGTTATCTTGTGAAAAAAGTGAAAGAACCTGGCATCCTCATCGATAAACCAAAGCGTGAAAAGCCAAAAGCAGTGCGTACACCCGAGAATATTGCTGCTGTGGTAGAAAGTGTGCGTGAAGCGCCATCAACATCAATTCACCGTCGTTCTCAACAATTGAACATTTCGGAGACATCATTGAAACGAATTTTGCATAAAGACCTTGGTATGACGCCATACAAAGTCCAATTGGTTTAGGAGTTAAAGCCAACTGACCATCCAATGCGTTTTCGCTTCGCTAAGTGGGCCTGCGATCGACTTACAGAAGATGCCGATTTTGCCAAAAAAATTATCTTTTCAGATGAAGCTCATTTTGATCTTGGCGGGTATGTAAACAAGCAAAATTGTCGCATTTGAGGCACAGAAAACCAGCACGCATACATTGAAAAGCCGCTGCACCCAAAACGAGTCACTGTTTGGTGCGGATTTTGGTCCAGAGGCACAATTGGGCCATTTTTCTTCGAAAATGAGCAAGGAGTGGCCGTTACAGTCAATGGCGATCGTTATCGGGCCATGTTGAACGAATTTTTGTTCACAAAAATTGAAGAACAGGATATTGGCAACATTTGGTTTCAACAGGAAGGCGCTACGTGCCACACAGCCGAAGCTACACTCGATGTTTTGCGCCCTGTTTTTGAAGATCGCATTATCAGCCGCAGAGCTGATGTCGTTTGGCCAACTCGGAGCTGCGATTTGACACCGTTGGACTATTATTTGTGGGGTCCCCTCAAAGATAAGTATTACGCCGACAATCCAGAGACAACTGACGCTTTAAAGGACAATATTCGTGAAGCCATTGGTGAAATACAGCTGCACACAATCGATAATGTACTTAAAAATTGGACCGATCGTGTAGGCTACTGCATGGCCAGCCGAGGCAGCCATTTGAATGAAATTATTTTCTATTATTAACCGGAAGTATTGTACTTTCAAATAAAAAAAGAAATTTGAGAAAATATCCAGTAGTTTTTTTTATAGAATTTTCAAAAAAAAAAAGTTATTTGGCGGACCCTTTAGTTCCGCGAACATGCTTAAAGCTGATGAACTATAAGATGGAACTGAGTTTTGAGCTTATGAGGAACTGATTGGAAATTATTTTTGCTCGCTTTTCAGCAACTTTATAAATTTACTTCATGAACTTTATTTACTAAATGAAAATATTTACTAAATGATTGAAGTTCCTTTTTTTATATAAACTAAAGAAATGTTTTTCTTTAATTTAAAAATATATAAATAAAAGAATAAAAAAGCAAAAAAATCTATTCAATTGATTTAAGACTAGTCAGAGCGATGTGTTGAAAATCTACATGGACCTTTACACATTTTCTCCGCAGTTCAACAAGCACACAATTCAAATAAATGCTTCAAATAGTTCTGCAGTTCAAATAAACAAAGGAACTAGATAGTTCCGCGGACATGTTTAAAATTCCCTCTGTAGTTCAACAAGCAGACAGTCCAAATAGTCTGTACAGTTCAAATAAGCAAAGGAACTAGATAGTTTCGCGGACATGTTTCCGTGAACTAGTTCCTTTCTTCAAAAGAATCGTTCCATTCCCGTTCCGTTTCTGGAACTGTTAATCACAAGCCTACTGTGAACACCTTGACACATGTAGGATAACTAAGCTAACATGGCTTACCTACGACTTAAAATGCACTAACGCACTGCTTGAGTTAAGCAGAGCAAACCTGTCAAAAATAGTAGGAATCCTCACGGGTCACTGCTTAATCGGAAGGCTTTTCGGTTGGGACTTATATCAAATGATATCTGCAGAAGCTGCATATGTTAGGAGGAGGTAGAAAATGTTCAGTACCTCCTCTGCGAATGTCCGTCTTAAGCTTAAAGGAGAATGGCAGCTCTGGGCCATCTTTTTCAGCCGAAGTCTGATACCTGGAAATCAAGCATATCCTTAACTTCAATATCCGCTCGAACTGGTTTGAGGAGGGAAAACTCTAATAGGTTTAAAAGAGATAATGTGGTATCACAACGGGCCTGCACTGGCCTAAGAGTACGAGTCATCTATCGACTCAGTTACTTTTACCTAACCTAGCCTAACCTAACCTAGCCTAGGCTAACCTAACCTACACGTGCCGTTCCCCTGATAACATTTTGTGGGCGTTGGACAAATGGTCGTTGCACTTTTGCAGCAGTCCAAATTTTCGGTAAACTGTTACTACAAGAAAAACTCAATTTTTGAGATCGAAAAAAGAAACACAAAAATCGAAATTGCTGGCTACAGTATAGAAAAGATTTCCCCGATAAAATTGTCTTTGAAATAAATTATGATGACTGGCATTCCAGGAAGTGAGCATCTACAGGATCAAAGCACGAATTTTTCCTTTGATCGAGATAACAAAGGCATGCATGAAAGAACAAGCAATCAGCAAGGCGAAAATGCAGGATTGCACAGATTCGCAATTCACATGGTTATTAAAAATAACTGGAATGTAAGAATATTTTTACTGGCACCAACTTGAAAGTAAAAAAATTGCAAAGTGTGAACATTTTTGACATTGCATTTGGCAACGTTTTCTCTTTTAAACTCACTGGTCTTGAATCGAATTGTATTATTATTATTGCACTGTATATATATTTAAGAAAAAAACTCACCAATTAGCAGCGATATTATTGACATGACTAAAAAATAAAAATTCGCTATTCGTCGAAATTGTTCAAGCAAATTTTGTGGCAAAAATGTGATCAGCGTATATTTTGTTGATTTAATGCGATTTTGTTGCTTTAGTCCTTTTTTCTTTTTAACTTCCTCATCACCACCAATTTTGATCTGTAGCCAATCATTTATGGTGCTTACGCGGGAGCCCTGCAAGAAAATTAACATTATAAATATTTTTCAAAACAAAAGCAATGCAAATGTGTAACTTGATACATTCGTTGGTTTGTTTTTCTAATGCCAAAAATCAAATTTTATGTTGAAATCTACATAACAGCAAACATTTTTTGCTCGAAAAGTTCATTTTAAAGTGAGCAAATTAAAGAGAAATACTAAAGGTGGCAACTACGTCAGCGTCCAGTACACAGAATCGGTTTTCTTTGCGCTCACATATCGTGAGTGGTAAATGTTAATGCATATCGATACGCTTTTGAATTTAAGTTCGTTATAAGTTTCATTTTGATTGGGGTCAATTTTTGTTCTATTTCATTTGCACGTTTTGCTTGAAGTGCTGATGCACTCTAAAAATTAAAAAAAATATCAAAAACAAAAAATAGACACAATTAAGCAATAAATAAAAGCAGCAACTTGATAATTCTAAGACCATAATTTTTGAGTGGGAGCTGCTCTTCAGTGGTTTTTGCCCATTCTAATGAGAAATGTTTTGAAGTTAAGAACAAAAATAAACGCAGATGTATGTAGATTTCTGCTAATTTTTAAATTGTAAGTATCTAGAGAGCGTATCTAGATGATATCTAATACCTGGCTCAACAACGCAATACTACTTTTTAGTTGCTGTGTAGCCAATTAATTATCGCTCCTCTTCTAAACTTTATGCATATTCAATTTGTTACACATTTTAAGGTTTTAATAATGCTCAATACTATTTAATGCTTTATAATTGTGTATGAAATATGTTTACTTAAGAAATAACACTTTTCGTATGTAAAGTATTAACAACCTTTCGAAATTTGCACCTCTTTATGACATATTTGAAGTACAGCAACTACGTCTATTTTGTATCTGGTCATAAAATAATTTGCATATATTAAATCATTATTTCTTTACTTTTCTAGCTAAAACATCAGAAACAATTTGCATAGATTTTATAGGTTTTTATGACATAGGTTGACAATTGAGTAACCGATGCTGTCAGCAGCAAATAGCATAAAATAGCATTTCTCTTCAAACCAATATCTTGGTTCAAGAAACTCTTCAATTAAGATTTTATGTGTAAATCGTGTTCTTTGAAAAATGTATCAATTATGTTTTTTTCTATTTTTCCCTGAAATACGATTTCGAAAACTAGTTTTATTTTTAGTTATTTAAAAAAAATGCTTTATGAGTTAAACTTTTACTGGTTACTCGTGCTGTGCATATTTCTTGTAACGGTTGATTAATTTTTAAAAATTCAGGCAGTAATTTCTCACATTAAACATTTTTTTATTTGAAGGTTTATTTTCAATTAAGCAGTAAAGCCACAACATCTCTCCACAAAGCCACAATTCATGTTTTATTATTATTACGCAAATAATTCAAAACAAAAACCAATTAGTTTCACAAATATTCGAGTTGAAATAAAATTAAAATGCTACGGCACTTAAATTTCGCGCAGTTGAAGTGACATTTAACTTTCTCTAGCTAGCTTCTGATAAACAAACACTCTTATTGTTTATGATTTTTTAATATTTCTGTACACAATATTGGAAAAAAGAAATAACTTTGCCTTCGCCTATGAACAAAGTTTCAAATTTATTATTGAAAAGTTTGAAATTAAAGTAAATCTTTTTAACTTTACTTTAGTTAAGTAGTTAATTAAAACAAAAAATGTACATTTGATCTTTTTTCTAAAAATAATTTTTGAAAATCTCAGAACAAATATATATATATATTAAGACGGGTTAATTTGTATAGAAGGAAATAACGCTGATCTGGCTCAGTGAAAATCGTGAAGTTTGGATGATTTGAATAAACTTTGTCTAAGAAAGCATATACATATTTGAAGTTACATTTACATCCCGGTAATATCAAAATATAAAGGGTGTTTGGTAGTTAAGTTCTGACCTTTTCATGTTTTACAAGGTTATGATTTTTATGAGCTTTAGGTCAAGTAATTTTATGAAAGAAAACACCAACAACAACAACTCTGTATAAAGTCAATCACATAGCAGACTAGACAGCCTGTTTCGGAAATAGCTGCATTTCCACTTTAGCAGTCTTGCGTGATTCAGCTGTGACCAACCCACTGTTTATGTTTCATATGATTCTAGACATATGTGTTAATAAACTCATCCGAAACATATGATGCTGAAAACAAAAGGATCTTATTTTTTGGTCAAGCCTTAAACTTTATTAGAGTTGTGTATGCACTAAAGCCGCTCTTCCTTCTTTTTCACGATACCCCTCTTGGTTAATCGGTTTTTTGGCTGAATTCTAGGGAGTGTGACTTTTAGCTTTGCTTAGAATTTTACCATCTACTCTTGGTTAATCGCTTGTTTGGCTGATATCTTGTAAAACATAAAAAGGTCACAAATTAATTAAAAAACTTCTGGTAGATCCCGACCAAATATAAGTAAAATTGATTAATTTGTGCATAGACACACACAAAATTAATAGAATCTTAGTTTTAAGCAAAGCTTAAATAAAAAATATTGTCACGCAACCCGGTAACAGCCAAACAAGCGATTAACCAAGAGTGGATGTTAAAGTTCTAAGCTAAGCTAAAAGCAGAGTTGTTGTTGTTGGTGATGCTTTCTTTCATAGAATTACTTGACCTAAAGCTCGTAAAAATCATTACCTTACAAAGAGTGTTTTTTTAGCTGCATGAGAACTTTAAACAATATTACAAGACAGAATATCTTGTCTTCACTATCCAAAGTGTGTGAATCTCTTATGGCAAACCAAATATCGTCTTTTCTAAGTCAAAAAAATCTTTTGTCTCCATACCAATCAGGTTTTCGTGCTGGTCACAGTTGCTCTACTGCAACGATTAAAGTTTTGGATGACATAAGGTCCCCTTATGATGATGGCCAACTAACTTTATTGTGTCTTCTTGATTTTTCTAAAGCTTTCGACACTGTTTGTCATGAACTTCTCTGTCATAAATTAAAATATATGTATGTATGGATTCTGTGACAATGCCACTCGTCTTTTAAGTAGCTATTTGACAAATAGGAAACAAAGGGTAAAGGTTGGCACACATTTTTCTTATTACAAAGCTGTTTGCTGCGGTGTGCCCCAGGGATCGGTTCTTGGTCCTCTGCTCTTCTCTATGTTTGTAAATGACATTTTTCACTGCTGCACCCATTCATCAATGCACGCCTATGCTGATGACGTTCAAATTTATTTGTCTGGTCAAACAAATCTTATGGAAGATCTAGTCTGTAAACTTAATGAAGATCTTCATAGTATAAGTCTATGGGCTATGAAAAATAGTCTCCATCTTAATGTTCTTAAGTCCTATGTGCTGCCTATCTCTAAACAAAAAATAAGCTTTAGCTCCATTCCAGATGTGTTAATGGATATAATACAATAAAAATTGTCGATAGTGTTGTAAGTCTTGGGTTTCATGAAAATGCCTCCCTCACGTGCACAGATCACATCAACAGTGTAGTCCGCAAAGTATATTACATCTTGCGAAATCTTAGAATGTCTGCAGAATACACTCCTATTGCTATAAGACGTAAGCTTGTAATTCAGCTCATTGTTCCTGTCATAACTTAATCTGAACTTGTGTATAGTAAACTAGACTCGCGGTCCCAACTTAAATTACAAATTGCTTTTAATCATGTCACACGTTATGTCTATGGCTTACGTAGATTCGATCATTTAGCTGATTTGAGAAATTGTATACTTGGGTATGACATGGTTAGTTATTCAAATATCAGAAATTGTATTTTTCTACATAAACTAATACATTTTAAAACACCTTTTTATCTGTTTGAAAAACTGCAATTTAGTCGATCGCAAAGAAGCCAAACGCTAATTCTACCAAGTTTTAACTACCTTAACTCTACAAGACTATTTTTTGTTAATGCCGTTCGTTAATGGAATTCATTACCAAGTCAACTAAAATT
Organism: Dichetophora obliterata; assembly: GCA_963920525.1. Lineage (NCBI taxonomy): Eukaryota > Metazoa > Arthropoda > Insecta > Diptera > Sciomyzidae > Dichetophora > Dichetophora obliterata. The sequence goes on along the minus strand of OY986439.1, from coordinate 14,041,640 downwards.
GATACAGTCAAAAACGATTTTCAAGCATGCTATTTTAAGGCATTTTTCGTCGCCTATTTCTTAGCAAAAAGTCTGTTCTCTCTTTGCGCTCTATCTCCATTTTTTTTTTCTTTATCTTTCTTTTTCAATCTTTTTCCTGCTTTATTTTATGTATTAATATAATGTTATTTGTTATTTATATAACTATTTCGTTCCTTATCTTAGTTTAAGTTAAATTATAAATTAATCATTGTATTCAAAACTATTTGTCATTAAGCTTTGTACTTTAAAAGAACTAAGTTCTTAGTGTACTAATATAATAAAGGCACATAATAATAATAAATATTATTGGCATGAAATTTTTAATATTAGAATCTTTCGTGGTCGTTATTTTTTTCGATCAGAAATAAAAGTTATTTTTGAACGTTATTTTTTTCGATCAGAAGTAAAAGTTATTTTTTATCGATTTTTTTCGAACTAAAGCAAAAATTATTTTTTGACTGAAATAATTTCCATTACAGAAAATATGTTTATCTTTTATAAGGTGAGAGTGCTAAGAGCAAATCTTAATTTGAATATTAAAAAAAGTGGCAACAAAAATGACGGATGACACTTAAAGTTGGAAAATAATGACAAAAGTTGAAACATTTTAACGAAATATTGAATTTTATTAGTATTATAAATACTCGTATAATACAAAATGTAGTTTGATTTTTGTAGTTTTCCGTTTTTTCGGTCCTGAGTTACAGTTAACATTTTTTTCTAGTTCAATAATATAAAAAAAACTTATAAAAAGTTGTACTTTTTTGAAGGCGAAAATCTTTAACAACGTGTATTATAGTTTGTAAACAAAAAACTAATAAACATTTATGAGTATGCAACAATATTACAGATTTTATAAGTTTTAAAAGAAAAATTCATATATCACGGGGTTTTATCACGTTTTGCCTTACACAAAAAAACTACGGTGCTTGGTTTGTTTTGACAGCAGTTTGACTTTTTCCTTGTTTGTAGTTCGTCTGTTTCCTAATAAGACAATCAGATTCAATTCTTTTGTTTCAACTTTTTTGTTGCAACTGCTGCATTTTAATTTCGCCAATAGAAATTATGTTCTAACAAGAATTGAGTTGAGAAAAAAAGAGAAAAGCCATGAGTCTTATCGGAAAAAAATCGATCAAAAAAGAACTTTTATTTCTGATCGAAAACAATAAAGGTCAAAAAATAACTTTTATTTCTGATCGAAAAAATAACGACCACGAAATAACTTTTATTTCTGATTGAAAAAAAGATCGACCACGAAATAACTGTTATTTCTGATTGCAAGAAATAACGACAAGGAAATAACTTTTTTTTCTGATTGAAAAAAATAACGACCACGAAATAATTTTTATTTTTGATTGAAAAAAATAATGACCACGAAATAACTTTTATTTCTGATTGAAAAAATAATGACCAAGAAAATAACTTTTATTTCTGATCGAAAAAATATCGATCACAAAATAATTGGTTTGAGGTTTTTATCTTAAAAATCATGAAAAAAAAATTATGTAAAAAATGGAATCTCTAGCTCCCCAGCTTCACATTGCTATATTTAAAAGAATTATTCAACATCTTTTTATACATGATCTTTTGATCTAAAATTTCAAAAATAATCGTTATTTTCGTTCGCTGGTCCATTCGATCAGTCCAATTTTTCACTACTTTTTCCAATAAATCTTTCCTAATGGCGTCAATGGTGGCTTGAATATTGGCTTCCAATGCTTCAAGAGACCATTATTTTTCTCAACCAGGGTTTTTCATACGAAATACGTTATACTGAGAAAAGATATAGTCAATCTGATGCCTCATTCACTATTCTACCTTTTCCTAGCACTGAGATGTCCCTGGGGACAATCGGCCAAAAATTCGGGGACATTGAGTCAAACTCGGGAACATTTTTCGATAAAACGGGGACAGTTTAGAGATACCGTGATTGGATGCATCGGTCAATAGACTTACAAAATGGCTCTCGTTTAGATTATTTTGCACTTGCTTGAGTACATAAGGAGCAAATACATTAATTGCAATTGCTTCGCATTTAGTACGCGCACAGTTAGACTAAACCAATTTTAAAGCATTCCGGAAAACTTTTCAACGAAGGGGCGTGGTACCTCCCATACAAGCTAAATTTGCGCTATCGACCACAAACCAAAAAAGGATATATTTCAGGCGGTTTTGATCGTAAAAACTAAGATTTAGTAATTTTGTTCAGATGGTTACTGTCGGTAACTGTACAAAAAATGGGAGTGGTAGCAATATATATATATATATATATACGCCCACTTTTTCGAAATCATGGCAATTCCGGAGCTCTACACATTTTTATATTGTGTACACTTAGTAAACTTGCTTTGTAGGTGCCCCAAGGTGGTCACTATATATAAATTTTATCACGCCCACTTTTACCGCTCACAAATCAATATCTATATATATATATAGAAAGCAAAACAATGTGTGTCTAATGCCTATAGACTCCAAAACTGCTGGACCGATTGACCTGCAATTCTGGCAGTCGATTTGTTTCAGGTACAAAATTTTTGAGGAAATAAGTTGCCACACCCCCTTTTACCGTCCCCAAATCAATAAAAATGCTATATTATTTTTCATTATATATTCATATATATATTTCATATTATATTTCATAGAAAACTATTAAAAACTAGGCCTTGTACGGCCGCTGTTTGGCCTTAGCTAAAGCAGTTTTTATTTTTACTCGGGTATATTGAAAATGGTGAATACATTTGGCATTTCTTGACATTTTCTCGATATGGCAGTAAGGCGGTCTGTGGCAGAACAACGTCTGTCGGGAAATACTAGTATTTTATAAAGAAGCAGGCTGACATAAACTTTTTGTGTTTTTCTGTTTTTAGGTGAGATTCGATAAAACTTTTCCCACTATGCGCAAAATTAAAATCTTGATGGCCAAAATTATAACTAATGTGATCACTGTGCTAATTTTAATGTATTCTTATAAATGGGTATTTGGCATTTATTTGTAAATCTGCGGTAAATAAGCATTAACGTTTTCTCATTTATGCATTTTATTTTAACACTTGTTGCCGTGAAAAACGTGAACTATATAATTGAATTATTGAAATCCTAATTGGGTAGTTCGGGATCGGAGAGAAAAGTAACCTTTATTAACGTTGTTTTCTTTCCTACCATTCGAAACAATACCTGCAATTCTGTCAAAACAACGTCAAATGAAAGCACTTGAACTCACACCCAGAGTTGCCGAGAGTAGCACTATTGTAGTAATACTTTGGTACTTAAGTAACCCTGCAGGAAGCTTGACGTCTTATATCGTCAAGTCAGTACCGTCGTCTCTACAGACAACAGATCTATTGACATCGGGTATAGCATGTCGACCGAACGTCTACGATTTAATTTTCTAGCATATGAGCGGCATTTATAGGTAGAGAAAGTTTTGTTTGTACATTTATGCATCCCATCCAGAATTGCCGTTTTGGTGCAATTGTGTAATTTTTTATACTTTTTTCTTAGTTTTGTGATTTGATACTTTTTGTTCAAAAATGACCCATTTACTTTTCGCTGATAGAAAGGAATTTGTAAAAAACTTTGATTAAAAAAAAGGAAAAGAATCATAGTTTTGTTTTTTAAACTACCTTCATTTTATGTGTATGTATTTATAAGTATTTATTATGTTTGCTCTTAATACTTTTTCTGCTTGGCAACTGATACTTTTTATTTACATTTCGCAGCAACACTGATCGTAGCACTAAGATAGACAATTTTCAAAATGGCGGTTGTCATGTTGAATTATTGCATCATTTTAACTGAGCAAGAAGTTGTGTGCACACGTGAATAAAAATAAAATTTGTAAAGTGAAGTAAAGTGAAAAATAAATAAGGTGAATTTAAAGATAAAACTAATAAGAACTAACAACAAAAAATGAGTAAAAGAAATTTCAAAAGAAAAATAGCAAAACAAAATAATTTATATAAAGCAAGAGTAGATGAATCTTCAAAAAAGGAAGAAGGCTTTTTTGAAGTTTGCGAAGAAAAAACTGAAAGCTTTCCTGATAAATATATTCCTGAAAACGAAAATATTTTAGTTTTGCCAAAGAAAAAGTTGGCCGCAAAGCTGAAAATGTGGTATTCAGCAACATCTCCTTCGAGAAAGTGTTTGGAAAGTCTCCTGGTGATTTTAAATGAAGAAGGTTTAGACGTGCCACTTTCTGCTGCAACGTTATTGGGCAAGAAGGATGAAATAATAATTCAAAAAGTGGCAAATGGCAGCTATTGTCATATAGGAGTAGCCAACCAATTAGAAAAATTTAAAGACGTTTTAGAAAATTACGACGAAATTCTGTTCGATTGTAATATTGATGGAATTCCACTATTCAAAAGCTCGAAAGTTCAACTGTGGCCCATTCTATTGAAGATTGTGAACGTGAAAGAAAAATTGCAGCCTTTTCCTGTGGGCATATTTGTAGGGAATAAAAAACCGAGCTCCATTGAAGAATTTTTAAGGGACTTTATTGAAGAAATGCAGCATTTGAAGGATCACTTTGTTTTAAATGGGAGAGTTGTTCGTCTTTGCTTTCGGTGCTTAATATGTGATACACCAGCTAGAGCATTTGTTTCTGGTATCCCAGGGCATACGTCGGCACATGGATGCTTCAAATGCACTCAAGTAGCAAAAAAAATTGACAATGTGCATACATACAACACAAAAAGCGGTATTTTAATTTCAGACAGTGACTTTGCTTTGAGGAAGTACCCTGAACATCACTCTGCACCATTTTTAAATGAGAAAACTCCTTTGGAAAAATTAGGATTTAACATGATTTCTCAAATTCCCTTAGACAGTATGCACCTTTTTGATCTTGGAGTTATGAGAAAATTTCTTATTCGATTAATTAATAATAAAACTGAAGAAAAAATTTCAAAACAAAATATTTCAAAAATATCGTCGAACTTGACAGAACTCAAAAAGTTTACTCCAAAGGAATTCCCTAGAAAACCCAGAACGTTAGATGAAATACACCACTGGAAAGCAACTGAGTTTCATCAGTTCTTGGCATACACAGGTCCAATTGTACTGTGCAACAACGTTACTGAAAATGTATATTATGAATTTTTACTTTTGCACTGTGCTTATAGACTTCTTAATACTCCTCGTCAGGTAGAGCAAAATATACAGCAAGCCAATGAACTTTTGCAATTGTTTGTACAAAATTTTCCAATTGTATTCGGTTCAAACAGCGTTTCCTTCAATGTACACAGCTTGTTGCATATATCTTCTTGTGCAGAAAGCTATGGAGTTCTTAATTCCTTCTCTGCATATGGTTTTGAAAACAAGCTTCAAATTTTAAAGAGACATGTTCGAAAGCCATCCGCAATCCTACAACAGATAATCCATAGAGAAAAAAACGCAACATGTGTTCGGACTGACAAAAAAAAGTTCAAGTACAATGGAAATTCAATTGTTGGAGTATTCATGAATGACTGCTTTATTTCTTCGAAAGAACCAAATAATTTTTGTTCAGTCAAATCAGACATTCCCATAAAAATAGAAAACATAAGAAAAGGAGAAGAAAATTTGGTTGAAGGAAGACGGATATTAGAATATGATAGTTTTTTCAATGAACCTTTAAGTTCTTATCAGTTGGGTATATATAAAACAAATTTAGTTCTAGGAGAAAAAGAAAATTTCCCTTTAAAAGACATCCAACACAAATTTTTATGCGCACCATTTCAGTCCAATTTTATACTAATGCCAATTTTGCACGCCTGTATTTCAGAAAAATGAGTAGAGAAAACGCTGCCCATCTCACAAAGGGACAAATAAAGCAATATTCTTCTAAAGGTAGTTCTAACATGCTCAAAAAATTTTATTGATTTTTGCTAATATAGCTCTTTTATGTTTTGCAGAATGCGTACACTGCAAAGAGATGGCAGGAAACCTACAAAAGTATAAAGGTTTCTACTCTCAATTTTAATTTAAACAATTTTAAGTATAACATTTTTCTTAGAAACCAATGAAAAACAAAACGACGCAATAATGCAAATTTTGGCAGAACATAAAATTTTACTCGAGCGGCTTTTATCTCAAAATGCAGCTATAACAACAATTTTAAACATTTTTCCAATAAATTCAGAAGACAAACTTTTAGAGTTTAATGAAATATTATCTACCCAGTCAATTGTCTACGTAAGTATTTACTTTAAAATCACACCAACTTATCCATTTATTTCTTATCAAATTTTTTTAAATTTTATTTCAACGGATAAAGCACCTCAAAACGTTAATAAAAGAGAATGTCGAAAAAAACATCAGTGAAATTTTGGGCACTGACATAATAATGAGTTTTAACGTTGACGGAACATTCGGAAAGAATAGACTGAGGAAATATGAAAACGTGTATGCTGCTCTCGTAGGTACTACAAGTTTTTGTGACTAATTTATCTTATATATATGTAGAATTATATGTGAACTTTTAAAACTCTAGATGCCATATCTTCGGTCTCTGCAGAGCCAGACAAAACCTTGAAGGCAGCATTCCAACGACAAAAAAAAAGAATTTTCAAAAAAAAAAGCCGCAATAAGCAAAAACAAAAGGAAAACATACAAAGTGGTGCTGGATCCTTACTTCTCGATGAAGAAAATGAAAGTTCTTAATTCTGAATTTATATAGGTTAAGAACAAAGTTCGCTTATTTATTTTATTAACTTTAAGAATTTAACTTCTTCGAGTTACATGAACTGAAATCTTATTTTTAATTTATTTTTTTCCAAAGATTTACGATGAACTATTTTAAGTTAAGTTTGTGGATTAAGTGGATTACCACTTCTCTATGAATAAAATTAAAATTCTTAATTTGAAATTTATTCCTTATATATGTTTAGAAAAAAGTGCACTTATTTTTTATGTGTATGAATTTTAATTTTTATTTAATTTTTTTCCAAAGATCTTTAATGAACTACTGTAATTTACATAGAACTTAAGTCAGGCTTCTGTGAATCGGGAAAACTGTGAATCGGGATAGTGTATTTTTTAGTATTCTTAAAAATAAAAATTTTATTAAAGTTTTTTCCTAACAGTCAACATAATAGTTAAAGTCAACATAATAAAAATTTTATAAACCATTAAATGGATTAAATACTGTTTTTTATTCTCAACAATAGTATCCTAAAAACCAAGAAAAAAAGCACCAGCAATGGTGTTTTTTCCTACCCGATCGTACTATAGACTCAGTAGTACAAATGTCTCCATATGGTACCAAAGTCAGTACTTAGTCAATAGTTCATTGATCTACTATTGACCTCCAATGACAACCCAATGCTAGTTGTCCATAGCGCAAAGCAATTGCAACGGGTATAACTGGTCAGTAGTACTGACTACGCAGTCAATAGTGAAAGAGTATTGATTCACTACTGACATTTCCTGCAGGGAATCTAGTACTAATCTCAATACATAAAAGGCAAGCATACTGCTCCGCGCACAGTCTCACTCAAACTGTAATTATTTTTTGCCCTTATTACAGTGCTTTTACAACATATACTGCCCTCAAAAATGTTCAGCCTGAAAGTATGCACAGAAAATTAATTTGATACTTATCAGTAGGGATCGGGAAACGATAGGGAAACTATAAAATTTGTATAGTTTAGTTTTTTGACACTAATTTTTCATACGTTTTGCATAAAAATCTGATCCCTACTTATCAGTGACAAGATAGAGTTTTTTCAATAGTACGTTTTTGATCTAACTACTTGTTTTTTTTTCATACTTTTATAAATAAGTTGTGACGAGTTTAATGAATTTCTTTTGATGGATTGTACCAAAAAATATAATTCTATAAGCAGCGAAATAACACCTGAGTTGCTACGTATAAGATGGTTGCAAAGACAGTTTGTAAAGTTGTGTACAAATATGATTGTTATCAAACTTGACTTTTTGCATTTTTACACTTGAACTAATTTTTCAACACTGCTGCAATACTTAAAGTTTTATTTAAAATGGTATATTTGTGTTTTGCAAAAAATAAAGTGAATAAAAATTTAAGCTTTAAAAGGATAAAAAAGTGCTTTCGGCAAATGGCTCCAAAAAGGAAGTCTGAGGAGTAAACGTCATAGGACGGGCTTTTATACTAGTACTCTTATATTTCATACTATTATATAAAAGCAATAATTTGTATCAGTTTTGTAAAAGATAATACTTGAAATAAAAGATGATGAAATATTTGGTGCATTTGAACCAATTATTTCTAAATGGAAAAAATATTTTTTGTGGCTGTCGTGTGAATTTGCATTCATTTCATTCGTGAGCATTTGGTTCAATTTGGGGACAACGGAAGAGTTGTCAAAATTCGAGGACATGTTCCGAGTGAATAGGACAGCTGGTCATACTAATCTAACATGATTAGACACCATTGACACTATCTCTGATATCATGAAGGGAGCACTCCGAATGGTGGAGGAGTGATGTCGAGAACAAGGCCTTACCGTAAACGCAGGCAAGTCAGACAATATTCTCTTTACTAGAAAGAGGGTAGGCCTGAGGACAGAACCACTCAGACTTTTTGGAGCTGAAATCAACATGTCCACGAAAGTTAAATATCTAGGGGTAACCCTTGATAGCAAACTGAACTGGAACGAGCATGTAGAAGATAGGATTCAAAGAGCCAAGAGGGTTCTGTTCCAGTGCAGACGCGTTTGTGGTCTCAAATGGGGGCTAAACCCAGAGGCTATGAAATGGGCTTACACTATGATGGTTAGACCTGTCATCACGTATGCTTCGGTGATTTGGTGGACAAAAGTCAGCCAGGAAACCATTAAGAAGAGACTGGACAGAGTCCAACGGCTGGCGTGTGTTGGAATAACAGGTGCAATACGCACCACTCCAACAAGCGCAATGGAGGTTCTGTTAGGTATGCTGCCGTTGGATTTAGAAATAAAGAAAACAGCGGCGCTCTCAGCCCTCAGGATGTTGCGAAATGCTACGTGGCATGGGGCAACGGCCCTGCATGGTCATATTCGCATCCTTGATTTTGTACAGAGAGATGTCAGGGAGGCGCTTATGCCTATAGACGGAAGGCAGAGAGTAAAAATAACAGAAAATGTTATAAAACTCTTATAACGGATGGAGCCGTTTGTGAAGAAATCGCTGGTAGCGATATCAGTATATTCACAGACGGCTCTCTGATGAATGGCCGGGCCGGGGCAGGCGTGTACTCAAAAGAGTTAAGCCTATCCTGTGTACTAAGGTTGGGGAGGTTTGTGTCTGTATACCAGGCAGAAATGCTTGGCGTAGTGCATGCGCTGGACCACCTGATAGATGGCTGAATCAGTGGCAAGAAAATTGTCATCGCTCTCGACAATCAGTTTGTGATTAGGTGTATGCAACGGACAGACATCACTTCCAGGTTGGCCATAGAATGTCTTACAAAACTCAATAGGTGCGCCCAGACGAATGAGCTCACACTTATGTGGGTGAGAGGACACTCTGGCATTAGAACAGAATGAAGAAGCTGATTCTTTAGCAAGAGCAGGATCAGCAGAAGAATTCTGTGGACCAGAACCACGTATCGCCATAGGCGACAATATGGTGGCAGGCCTTATTAAACAATGGACGGACTCGGAACACAGTACAAGGTGGGAAGAAGCTGTTAATTGCAGGCAATCAAAGGCGGCCGGGAAGTGGTCTCGTAGTGAGGCAGCAAAAGTTATCCGATACAATCGAAAGACTTTAAGCTGGCTTACTGCACTGGTCACAGGACACGGTCCCTTCATGTACCATCTCGGGAAGATGACTCTGACCGAGGACAATGCGTGTAGGTTATGCCTAGTGGAGCCGGAAACAGCAGCACACATTCTGTGCCAGTGTCCGGCACTGGCAAGCATAAGATTGACCACTCTGGGACGCCCATTTATTGGCGAAGCCGAGATTGGTCAACTAACCTATAAGGATATGCTTGAGGTGACAAAGGATGCTTACACAAGGAGCATGCTCACGTACGAGTACTCCGAGCAGTAGTACCCTTTATCCAATGGGGGACGAAAAGGGACCCACTGTGGTCTGCTTCGGCAAATCCCCAACTTATTATATTATAATCTAACATGATTCGGCACATCTATGGTGCAGTACGTTTCGAATGATATGCGTTCATTGCCCTTATAATGTTCTTCAAAGCAGTAATCCACTGGATACATGATGAATGCTGGGGCCACAAAGACGTTTGTTTACCGTTAACCTTGTACCTTTCAGTAAATAATGTATGATTTTTTCAACGAATCGTCTGTGAATTGAATTTATTTTAAGTTAAAATGACAAGCCTTAGAGAATTGAGAGCACCGACCGATAAAGCAGTTTGGTCCGATAGTAGGGTCAAACTCTGCTGTCGAAAGTGAAACTTATCGTCGAAATTATGTTCGATGTCGATATGTTGATGAAAGTGAGGTGTCGACAACGACATTTATTCAACGCAGTTTCAAGAAGAGTGAATATATCTGTTCGGCCGTCACCTATCTGCAGACAATGGAAAACCTCAGAGAGTAGAAATTGCCATGTAAAGTTTCTTGAGAACCAGGTTCATGAGCGTCCGCAGGGGGGAAAAGGGTGGTTCTTTCCCCCTAAGCAGTGACAATTTTTTAAATATCTTCATATTAAATCAAAACGCCGTAAGCTACAATTAAAAAATTTTATGGGAGAGTCAAAAAACTTTCTAAATTGTAAGTTGTGCTCAAACTTAGGGATTTTAAAACTTTTTAATAAAAACATTGTTTTTAGCTGTAGGAGTGTAAAATTTAGCAGGAAAATGTATTTGAAAAAGGTGCATCAATAATCAATAAAAAAGTCGACTTTGAGTTTATTGTAATCTACGACTTTTTTGATTTTATATGACGATATTTTCAGTATACATATGTGTTAATATATTTTGAAGAGAACTCAAAAATACTTTTTTTAAGGTATATTTATAAATAAAGCTGAGCTAAACCATGCATTTTTAAATAGTATGTTGTACCTGTCGCAGTAATAAGTTACAATACCATTTCATTTACCCTTGTTTCAGAGGAACTTTTCTATACATAATCTAGCACTCAAAAAATTTTGTGTATAAATATTACTAAAAATTGCGTCTATTCTACGAATGTTAATCTTAGTTTTTAGTCATGAATAAGATTCGTAGGCTGGACGTAGTTTGTAACATTTAACAAAAATTGTATTCGTATTCGTACAAAAAGAAATGTACGTTGTACGAATACATTTGTTACATACAGTAACGAGAAAAAAGTTCTATCTGAGCTGGGGTTTGAACCACGGTTTTTTTGCTTATGGGCCACGTACGCTTTCAGCAGACTACGGCCACCTTGCAATCATACATTTCCTTACATTCGGAAATTGTTCAACAAACCAGGCTGAAAGATTTCGGTTGTAAATATTTAAACTCAACTAATACTAAATAGTACGAAGCCATTAGTAAATACTATGAATGCAATGGAAGAAATTACGTGTTATTCTTACGACAAATTGAGGAATGATAAGGAATCATATCCCTATTAGTCGAAGATCATTCTTCGGAGCAACAAATGGTAAGAGGCATTTAAGCCAATATCGCATACGAACTTGGACGATAAGCAAATTTATGTTTTAAAGTAATTAAACACAAGAAGAAAACAAAGTAAAATAAATTTAAAAAACTAAATGTTTTCCCAAAAGTCGGCTCAAAAAAAATCGTTTTTTTGATATAAAGATGATTCAATTTGTAGAATTTTTTAATATTTTGTAAACTTAATAAAATTGCTAACAATCTTGCAGCATTTAAATATGAGAAAATTGAAGCGATCTAGGCAAGAGCAAAGCTTCGAATTGAAAATCCAAAAAAAAAATAGAGAATTCTGAATAAAGTGGCCTAATTTTAGATAAAGCACTAATTTTAAAAAAAATCTGATGGTAAATTCGTGTTAAGAAAATGCTTTTACATTAGAATATGTTATGGTCAAAAGTTTTTTATGACTAAAATTTATATAGGAAACTCGATTTGAAACATTTATTTTATACTTCTTAAAATTCACGTTTTTGAGAATTTTCTGAATTTTTAACGTCACGTGCTTATATTACATCTTGGATTTAGAATCAAGCCTCCATTGACAATGCAGTCGAGTTCATAGCGGGAAAAATGAACCAGGCTTTCAAGAAGTTCTGCCCAACGTCTCGAGGTCGCAAAGCTACAACTGCGAGTTGGTGGACCAGCGACCTTAGGTAGAGGCGATCAGAGGTCAGAAAACTTCACCAGAAAGCAATGTTAAGTAGGCTTGAGCAAGACTGGAGAACATACCGATCCATGTTAAATGCCTATACAACACCGAAAAAAATTTACAGAGTTAACCCAAGTTTTTTCATGAGTCAAAAGAGTTTTTAAGAAGTTAAAAACGTTTTATCGTCGTAAAATACAAAATGAATTGAATCAATATTTTTTTTTGTTAATATAAAACTTTTTTTGCTTGATACAACTCATTTTCAAAGCTTGGAGTAAATTAAAAGCAGTTTCAAATTAACTCTGAATCTTCTCCAAACATTTCTCATTTTAACTCCATTAAAACTTCTTGCAACCATCTATGAAGAACGTCTTTGTATTTTAAAGCTGAAACGGAGTTATTTTTAGCACGAAACAGAGTCTGCTCGAGCAAATATTTCCGTTTGTTCGTTTCACTTTGAAGGAAGAGAAAATACTCAAATATTTTAACAAGCAAATCAAGTGAGCTATAAGAATTAAATGTTGCATAATGATAAAAAAGGGCCGTTTTTACTATTGGGAGTTATATGTTTTCGTATATCTTTATGGAAGTGCAACTTTTTTAGGGAAAAATTTTTATGGAGGGTAAAATTTTTCGAGTCTCGTCACGAAAGTTTTTTTTTTAATTTCGTCACGAAAAATTGTGTACACAAGCTTGATATATTTTTTGTATGGGGACCCCTAGAAGGGTGGCAGATAGAGTGTATGTGTGTATAGAAGAAATGCTAAATTAAAAAAACAATAGGACCAGCTCATTCATTTGACCTCCCTAGGGGTTATTGATTTTTTGATATGAACTATAATAGACAGTTTTTTTCTATTTTTTGTGTCTTTTGTATCGGGACCTCCAAAAGGTTGGCAGATAGAGAAAAGGTGAGTTCAAAAGAAATGTTAAGGGGGAAAAATTAATAGGACCAGCTCATATATTGATCGCCTTAGGGGTTGTAGATGTTTTGGTATGAATTATAAAAGCCATTTTTTTAATTTTTTGTTTTTTTATGGGGACTCCCACCATAGATCCCCATAGGTGAATTTTTCGCGTCATCTCGTAAATATCAAATCACGGACATATTCCGCATACATCGCAAACCATTAAGACCAGTATTACTAAATGAAGCACCAACCAATGACATGAAAATATTAAATAAACAGAATATCTTTTATGAAAATGTTGTATTGTATTTCGTTTGAGATGCTATATCTTTCTTACTCTCTGTTTTTTTACAAGAATCTATTTTATTCTTTATATTAAGAAGCTTACCTTCTGTACTGTATACACACTATACCGTAATTTTTTTTAATCTGCGGTGTATTTTTTATAGAAAATTTTGGAAAACTAAACAATTTTATTAAATTTGGTATACAACTGTTGTTTTAATAAAAGTCAAGAAACATACATTTTCAAATTCAACAAATTCTTAATGTATGTATCACGACATATAGGCAACCATGCTCACTTAACACAAATCACCTTGAGCATATTCTACCTATCTTTGTACCAAATTTAATTATTCTAGCATCAATTTATATACTTCACTTTGATAAATGCTTAAAAAATATCTTTTCCCTCATTCAACGAACAAAACAGCAATCAATAGTAAAGTCAATGCAAATATTTATCTCTTTTTTCAAATATGTTATATACAAAAATCCCTTTTTTAAAAAATTTCCCTTAAAATCAAATAAATGAAACACCTTTGAAACAAATTTTGAAAGTTGAGCGCAATTTAAGCTCAAAAGCAAAAAAGTTTTGCTGTATAAGAAATTATGCAGATTCAAAATTGGCAAATCGCGGATAAGCAAGCTGCTCTGTGAGTATGGAGAAGAGATTCTGTTTTCTGTTAAATATGACTTTAATTTCCTTCGTATTCAATTGGAATAAGAAATAAATAAAAATAATTAAACACAAAAGAAATGACGGGTTCTTTATTTGACTCTTTTGTGGGTGAGTTTGTTTATTTTAAAGCTTCATGCTACATTTAAATGAGTTGATTCTAGTTTTTTTTTGAGTGAACTCAAAATTTAAAAATTCTCAATTTCTCATTCTTAAAACAACTCCAAACTGAGTACGACTTTTCAAACAAATCCAATTTTTTAAGTAAATTGAACACACAAACGGAGTTAAATATAGTTTTTACAGCTTTGGCAAAATACCATGCACGAAAAGAGTTAAATTGACTCCAAATGTGGTTTTATTTACTCCGCTTTTTTTTTGGGTGAAGGGAAGAAAGAATAGCTTAGCGAACATCTTGCACAAATTTCTGCAAGTCCATTGAGGATACCAGTGAAGCCGCCAGACTTCGAAAGACGCTATCCAAAGACCCATCGGTTCCGGGATACATTAAGAGGTCTGACGGATCCTGGGCAGAATCCAGTCAAGAAACGCTTTTGCTACTCATGGAAACTCATTTCCCAGGTTCTAAGGAACCGGAGCAAAACGGAGCAAAACGGAGCTAACAGCAACCTGGAAATGACAATACCAGAACCCTTACAGGAACTCCCCAACATTATTACAAGGTCAAATGTAGAATGATTGAGTCCTTCAAGCCCTACAAATCTTCAGGGCCTGATGGAATCCTGCCAGCCATGATGCAACATGCCCTTCCCAGAATCATGCCCTGGCTTATAGCAATCTTCACCGGTTGTCTCCAGACAGGATATGTTCCAAAAATCTGGAGAGAAGTGCGAGTTATATTCATTCCTAAAGCTGGGGAACCGATACACACAGCGCCAAAGGATTACAGGCCTATTAGTCGCTCATCGTTCATGATGAAAACGCTAGAGAGAATAATAGATCTCCATATAAGAGAATCCTTGAACGATACCAATCTTTGCAGTGTGCAACACGCCTACCTTAAAGGTAAATCAGTGAAAACGGCACTGCATGAGGTGGTTTCAGTCATAGAAAGAACCCTTCATCACAAAAAATATACTTTAGCTACTTTTTTGGACATCGAAGGCGCATTCAACAATGTAAATACAGATTCTATAAAGAATGCTCTAGTAGACAATGGAGTCAACAGCACCCAAAAAAAAGCGGAGTAAATAAATTCATATTCAGACTCAATTCAACTCTTTTCGTGCATGGTATTTTGCCAAATCTGTAAAAACTATATGTTACTCCGTTTGTGTGTTCAATTTACTTCAAAAATTGGTTTTGCTGGAAAAGTCGTACTGACTCCATTTTGAGTTGTTTTAAGGTTGAGGAATTGAGAATTTTTAAATTTTGAGTTCACTCAAAAAAATAAACTAGAATCAACTCATTTAAATGTAGCATGAAGCTTTAAAAATAAACAAACTCACCCATAAAAGAGTCAAATAAAGAACCCGTTATTTCTTTTGTGTTTAATTATTTTTATTTATTTCTTATTTGAATTGAATACAAAGGAAATTAAAGACATGGTTAACGCCGAAAACAGAATCTCTTCTATATACTCACAGAGCAGCTTTTCCACGATTTGACAATTTTGAATCTCTGTGATTTCTTATACAACAAAACTTTTTTTACTTTTGAGCTTAAATTCCGCACAACTCTCAAAATTTGTTTCAAAGGTGTTCCATTTCATTGATTTTAGGGGAATTTTTCAAAAAAGGGATTTTTGTATTTAACATATTTGAAGAAAGGGATAAATATTTGCATTGATTTTACGATTGATTGCTGTAGTTTTGTTCGTTGAATAAGAGAAAAGATATTTTTTAAGCATTTATCAAAATGTAGTAAGGATTAAACAACAGGGTGATCGCTAGGTTTATGAAAGTTTTTTAAAAGATGAGTTAGTTGTGTTCCTATACTAATGCAAAAATGGGAGTGGCATTTAATTTAATATGCTTAATTCCGATATATATTGATGCTAGAATAATTAAATTTGGTACAAAAATAAGTAGAATATTCTCAAGGCGATTTGTGTTAATTGATTTGTGTTAGGGTTGCCTAAATGTCGTCATACATACATTAAAAATTTGTTTATTACTGTTTAAAGTAGTTTCGTTAATAAAATATAGTAATATGTGACTTTAGTACTATGTTCCAAAACTCATAAATACCTTTAAAAAAATTTATGTATCGTGACTTATTGTAAAACAGCTGTTGTATACCAAATTTAATACAATTGTTTAGTTTCCTAAAATTTTCTATAAAAAATACATCGCAAGTTAAAAAAAAATACAGTATAAAGAATAAGATAGATTTTTGTAAAAAAAAACAGAGAGAAAGAAAGAGATTGCTTCTCAAACGAAATACAATACAAAATTTTCATAAAAAGTATTCTGTTTATTCAATATTTTCATGTCATTGGTTGGTGTTTCATTTAGTAATACTGGTCTTAATAGTTTGCGATGTATGCGGAATATGTCCGTGATTTGATATTTACGAGATAACGAGAAAAAATTCACCTATGGTGATCTATTGTGTTAGTCCCCATACAAAAAAAAAAATTTTAAAATGGCTTTTATAATTCATATCAAAACATCTATAGCCCCTAGGGGGATCAATATATGAGCTGGTCCTATTAATTTTTCCCCCTTAACACTTCTTTTGAAATCACCTTTTCTCTATCTGCCACCCTTCTGGGGATCCCGATACAAAAAACACAAAATGAAACAATGTTTATTATAATTAATATAAAAAAATCTATGACCGTTAGAGCGTCTAATGTCTGGTCCTACTGAATTTTTCATTGAACATTTCTTCTAATCACACCAGCACTCTATCTACCACCCTTCTGGGGGTCTCCATACAAAAAATATCATAATGTGTACACACATTTTTTTGTGGCAAGATTAAAAAAACTTTCGTGACGAGACTCGAAAAATTGTACCCTCTATATCAAATAACCGCATAATAAAGATAAAGATAACGAAAACATATAACTCGCAATAGTAAAAACGGCCCTTTTTTATCATTATGCAACACTTAATTCTTACAGCACATTTGATTCACTTGTTAAAATATTTTAGTACTTTCTCTTCATTCAAAGTAAAACGAACAAACGCAAATATCTGCTCGAGCAGACTCTGTTTCGTGCTAAAAATAACTCCGTTTCAGCTTTAAAATACAAAGACGTACTTCATAGATGGTTGCAATAAGTTTTAATGGAGTTAAAAGGACAAATGTTCGGAGAAGATGCAGGGTTAATTTGAAACTGCTTTTAATTTACTCCAAGCTTTGAAAATGAGTTGTATCAAGCAAAAAAAAAGTTTTATATTAACAAAAAAAATATTGACGTAATTCATTTTGTGTTTTACGGCGACAAAACATTATTAACTTCTCAAAAACTCTTTTGACTCATAAAAAAACTTGGGTTAAAACCGCACATTTTTTTCGGTGAGTAAAATAACCCAGTGGATTTATAAAATGCTCAACAGCAGACGTATAAGCTCACAAATGGGAATGAGTGTGGTGCGGAAAGAGGTCACAAGAGGCACACCGCAGGGAGGAGTCGTATCCCCCCTGCTGTGGCTAATTGTGGTTGACAAAATTCTCACTACACTCAAAGCTGGTGGAACAAAAGTGGTAGCCTATGTCGATAACGTCGCCATCCTAATATGCGGAAAATACCTGCAAACCGTTATCGAACGAATGGCTGGGGCATTGAGTGAGCTATCGTGGTGGGCAGAATCGAATGGACTGGGTGTAAACCCAACAAAGACCGAACTCGTTCTGTTCACAAGAAGAAGGAAAATAAAAAGTTTCACATTACCGAAACTGAATGCAGTAACTCTGAAGCTTTCCACGGAAGCTAAATACCTTGGAATTATCCTTGATAACAAGCTAAGCTGGAAACGCAACACAGAAGAAAGAAGAAAAAAAGCACTATGCACTCTTTACGCATGTCAGAGAGTCTTTGGCAGGAAATTGGGTCTGTGACCGCACATAATCCACAGGATGTATACAGCAATCGTGAGACCTATTCTTACCTACGGCTCTCTTGTATGGTGGACGATAGCGCACAAAAAGAGCTACCTTAGCTCTCTAACAGGACTCCAAAGGTTAGCATGCATAGGAATAACTGGAGCCATGAGATCAACGACACAGGCGGGTCTAGAAATGATGCTCAATCTTCTCCCCATAGAAGAGGTTCTTAAGTGTTCGGCGACCAAAAGCGCGTTTCGCCTCAACAATACTTTCGGACATGCATCTATTCTGAATCTCTTTGGAACCGAAGAATCAAAAAGAGCAACCGACTATATCATACCCAGTGTGAGACTCGTCACAAAATACACCTCATTCATCCCCAACAGACAAGAATAGGAAGAAACGGCCATAGAATTCAATGGCAATCTCCAATTATATACTGATGGTTCCAAAATGGAAAACGGAACTGGATCAGGTGTATATTGCGAAACGCTACAAATCAAAGAGTTCTAGAAACTCCCCGACGACTGTAGCGTTTTTAAAGTAGAAATATACGCTATTGAAAGAGCTGCACAGGCCATTCATAGGAAAAATCTTACCCCCACAAGGGTAGTTATTTTGCAAGTACAAAAAGTGCTAATACAGATGAGCACATGCCAATAGACGTCGTCAAAAGGAGTATAGACCTTAAAGCCAGAGATAATGCTAACACTAACTGGGCCTCCAGAGGTGACTGCAACATATCTCGAAGGCTCTGGCCGGAGCTAAATGAGAAGAAAACCGAAAGCCTTCTGCTTTTGGCCAAACGAGAAATACGGATTATTGTGGGAGTTCTAACAGGTCATTGCCCCATTGGGGTAACAGAACATAACAGCCCGAGACTTTTGTCGGAGCTGCAAGGAACCGGAAGCAACAGAAATAATAACTCACCTTCTATGCGAATGTCCAAGTCTACAGAATCGTCGACTCCGATATAGGGGAACAGATTTTTTAAAGACCTGGAAGATTTAGCGAGCACACCACTGCTAGACATCTGGAGGTTCATAAAAAGCACAGGCTGGCTTGAGGAATAATCGAAATAATTATGGTTATTATGGTACTACGGTAAAAATATAAAAGGGTTTCGCAATGAACTTATAGGCCCCCGCGGAAGCGCCGGTATCGGTGCACAACCCTATTTACCTAACCTAACCTAACCTAGAATCAAGCCTTGCAGGGAGGTTCTGGAATATGTTTAGAAAATTAATGGAGCCCAAAACCCATCTCTTTATATATTTATTCATACGTTTTGAATAAAAAAAAAAAAATATTTATAAATAATTCAAATAATAGGTATGTTTCCAAACTCGATTTTAGTAACATGCATGATGTTAGAACTCATGCATGTTGAAAAAAGAAATAAGTAATTGATGTCCATGCGGGGAACATTTCAAGAATAGCGACAACTCTTAGGCCTTTTCCACACTTGGTCAAATGCTTTCAGACTTGCTTCAAAAGTCATGCAACATATAATAATTGTAATAATATAATAAGTCATATTTTTCGATTTCTTGAACTAATTTAATATTTAACACTTGCTCATTCATCCTGCAAACTATTTCTTCTTCTTTAAGATTCTATTAATTAAAAAAAGAACTAATTAATTAACTTATTCACCGACCTGTGGCGGCCGTAGCCTAGTGGGTAGAGTGCGTGGCTCCTAAGCTAAAGAACTGCGGTAGCCCGGGTTCAATTCCAGCTCAGACAGAAAGTTTTTTCAATTGAATTAATTTTTCTGTTCGGTCGTCACCTCTCTGCAGACAATGGCAAACCTCAGAGAGTAAAAATTGCCATGTAAAGCTTCTTGAGAACATAAGCCGTTCGGAGTCGGCATTAAGCACGTAGGTCCAGTTCTCGGTCATTTGTGATCAAACATTTAACAACACGCACAACACAATTGATCAATAGAAGCTAGGTCAAAGTCCTTCCAAGGGCTGAAATGGCCAGTTTATTTATTTTTTCTTATATTCACCTGGATTAATACTGCAACAAACAATTCACAAAACAAACAAACTGATGCAACGGAAAGCGGAAAGCTGCGATGCATTGAACAGGTTGAGAACGTGTCGAGAACTTGTTGCGTGCAAGTTGCTTAATCTGAAGGTTCCGGTATAAATACACAGGCTAGCAACTTGAGTTGGAGTTGCATTCACCAAGTGTGGAAAAGGCCTTAATCTTAATTTTTGTGGAATATATAGATTTTATCTACTCAATCCAAATCTGATAAATTTCAGGCCGCTCGCAATTGGTTTATGAGTTATAGGCCTACTAAACTGGAAAAAATGATCAGAAAATCTTGCTGGTTTTATTTATTTTTAAAAAAAAAACTATTGGGAAATTTTTGTATTCTTATTTGAAAAGAGGAAAACTTGGAAGCTTGTCATACTTTTAATACAATATTCTGGTACTTTGGTTGGTGAATATTTGTACACTGAAAGAATTAAAGGGTTTTTTGATGTCCTGAAAAAAGTTTTTTTTTGTAGATAGGTCATATTGAATATAAGCTCTCGATATATTACTAAATACACAAAAACAAATAAATTTTTTTTTAATTGCTGACATCATTGAAAGAAAACACAAAAAATACAATCATTGTTAGTCGATTCAACTAACGAAGCACATCTAGGGTTAAAGCTACTAAGGATAAATCCTAAAAGCAAACCTTTGGGAAAACACTCCAAAACATTGTATGGAAAACTTGTTGGTCTACGCACCTTGCGCCACCTCCACGAGTAGCTTTCAGTAGCAAAGACCTTAGGTTCTTCGGAGCGCCACATTGGTATGCCATATCCGGTGGCATTAACGCGACGATATCCACCCAGGTGATCATGTCTTCCGATAAAATTCATCTTTTTTTTTTAAATATAATTTTTTTAACTCAAACAACAAATTTTTGCACAACTTTTTCTTGATATTTTTTATTTTTTACACATACACTCCAATCCAATCACAATCGAAATTTTGAATAAAATTTTTATCTCCGCAAAAAATTTCACTTTATTTCGCAGGCGCGTTGTGTGAAGCATTTGTTAGATTTGATATTAAAGCCAAGTAATTGAAGCAAACATTAAAGGTACAGCTTAAAATGCGAGCTACTTCAGGCGTTGAACTGAAATCAACAACAACAACAACAACACCATCACCATCCGTTTCGTTGACGCCACCAAAGCGTACTGACTAAAGTTGTGTGTAAAATTTTCCAACGTTTGGTTAACAAGCATCCATCTATAATATCGTTGTAGAGCGAAGATTTGATTTTGGCAAATGCTAACAACAATGTTAATCATCGATTAGATGCGCGTTAAAAATATTTATTCGCACAATTTGCACTTGTTTGTTCCCATTGTCATGGTCTTTGCCAGTTAAACAGTTAAGGTACACATGTACACAGATACGAACTGCGATTCAACGGATCGCTTTTATAGGTTTTTAATTAGCGCCTTTCGAGTGATGAATCGCACAACAAATTGCGCCAGGCCGGTGCCGGAGCTCGTCATATTGGCTTAAACTATTAACAGCAAGGCCATAAGAACAATTGGTTTAATTAAATAGCACAAAATAGTTATCTGTTACTTTGAACTGCAACCGCATAAACTCCTTCAAGCACAAACAAGAACCGTCAAAATAAGTTTTCCAGCTTCATTTACTAGCAGTGCGTTGCAATCAGCCGTTTGCTTTATTGCCGCTTTCGTTTCATAACTAGTTTAACCGGCAAGATTCAAACGCTTGCGTGCACGTTAACCTAAAACTCTTACTCGTTACGGTTTTTTCTTTTTTTTTCACTCAGACTTCCTTCATTTTATTTTCAAGTCACATCACTTTGCCGCGAGATGCTTCCATTTGCAATGCCGAATCTGCACTGAACTCTGAGATACTTTTTCAGATACTCGTTGACTCTGTCTGTGTTCTTTCTGTGTTGGCTTGACTTGGCTTGGCTGGTGGAGCTTGAGGCCTGCCTGCGTCAGCTTTGAAGCTCTGCAAAAGTTTATTTATTCTGTTTTTTCTTTTTGCCTTTTGTTTAGTTTGTTCGTTTTATTTTATTTTTTTTTTTTTTTGGTAGACACATGAGAAACTTGATTTTGTTGTGGCTTTTGTTATAATTACAGTTTGGATTTGATTTGAGGTAAATCATAAAAAAATTATAAAGTTAAACTTTGTCTTTAAATTTTTTTCTTTATTGAATATTTTTTGTGTGCACGTCTGCTATTGAAGTTGCCCATTGCTGATATATGATGATTTTACTTGTATGACGTATTCAATAAAGAACTTTACTATTTTTTATCTCAAATGCTCTAGTAAGTAGTAGTAGATACTCTGGCGGAATTTTGAGCTAAAGCTGTGACAAGCTTCGGTGTATTTCTGATATTGCGGTTATTGAAAAAATACATCTTTTTTAGTTTAAGTTAAATTTATTGAGACTTTTTAAAAATATTTTTTTTGTTTTTACAAAGTTTCCCTATCATCCAACTAGTTAATTATAGAGTTTTAATGTATTACATATTTTTTGATAAGAACAATTATCACAAAACTATAGCTGTAATCATTAGTAACCAAAACCACTAAGCGTAATCGTTAGTAATCCGATTATTTTTTTAAAAAGGTGAAATAATTGATTAAGTTCGATTCTTTTCTGTTTGTAATCGTAATCTAATAATTACAATCACAAACATATGTTTTAATAAGAACAATTATCACAAAACCATAGCTGTAATCATTAGTAATCAAAACCACTAATCGTAATCGTTAGTAATTCGATTATTTTTTTAAAAAGGTGAAATAATTGATTAAGTTCGATTCTTTCCTGTTTGTAATCGTAATCTAATAATAACAATTACTAACATATTTTTTGATAAGAACAATTATCACAAAACCATAGCTGTAATCATTAGTAATCAAAACCATTAATCATAATCGGTAGTAATTCGATTATTTTTTAAAAAAGGTGAAATAATTGATTAAGTACGATTCTTTTCTGTTCGTAATCGTAATCTATTAATTACGATCTAATAATTACGATTACAAACATATTTTTAATAAGAACAATTATCACAAAACCGTAACTGTAATCATTAGTAATCAAAACCACTAATCGTAATCGTTAGTAATTCGATTATTTTTTTAAAAAGGTGAAATAATTGATTAAGTACGATTCTTTCCTGTTTGTAATCGTAATCTAATAATAACAATTACAAACATATTTTTTGATAAGAACAATTATCACAAAATCATAGCTGTAATCATTAGTAATCAAAACCATTAATCATAATCGTTAGTAATTCGATTATTTTTTTAAAAAGGTGAAATAATTGATTAAGTACGATTCTTTTCTGTTTGTAATCGTAATCTAATAATAACAATTACAAACATATTTTTTGATTAGAACAATTATCAAAAATTATCTATTAATTATGATTACAAACATATTTTTTAATAAGAACAATTATCACAAAACCAAAATTGTAATCATTAGTAATCAAAACCACTAATCGTAATCCTTAGTAATTTGATTATTTTTTTAAAAGGTTTTTTAAAAGGGTTAATCTAATAATTAACATTACAAATAATCACAAAATAATAACGATTCCTTCAGATAACGAAAATAATCAAAAAGAATCAAAAGTAACAAAAAAATAATTCGACTACTTTTAGAAATTATTTTTGAATCTTTATGATTATTTAAATAATTTCTAAAAGTAGTCGGATTATTTTTAAATATCATTTTTTTTTCAAAAGTAATCAAAAAAATAATTCGACTACTTTTAGAAATTATTTTTGATTCTTTTTGATTGTTAAAATAATTTCTAAAGGTAGTCGGATTATTTTCTCTTGATTGCTTTTGATTCTTTTTGATTATTATCGTTTTTTCGTGAAATCGTAATTATTTTTTGATTATTTGTCTAATCATAAACTTCTTATCCAAGGATAACATAATGATTACAATTCTTTTTAAAATATAATATAATTGATTACTAATCGTTATCGCAATTTAACACCTATGCACAAAACTGAGTTATTTTTTGCGTCAAATTTGTTGTTTTTTTTTAGTATTGACATGTGTTGAAAAAAATAGATTTGTCGTTCCGATGCCTTTTCGTAGTTTCATAGGTTTGATAATTTGATGTTTTTTTAATAAAATAGCTTTTAAATTTAAAAGTTTTTAATACCATAAAGTAAATTACAAAATAAACGTTAATATATACACAACAGTAAATTTTATTATAGTTCATTATAATTTTATTTTATTACATTTTTGCTACATCAATTTTTAATTACTTTTGTAAATGTTTTTAATTATTATTATTATTTAAATTAATTAATGAAATTATTGGTTATTTATATCTAAAAAGCCAACGTATGTTAAAGATGTATATAATCGATATATCTAGCAAATTTTGTATCAATAGCTGTCCTTGACCGTGTTGTACAAATATTTGGATCGCTTATCATTCATAAAAACGCAAAAAGGCATTGTTCAAGTGTCTGTAAGCATTCATGTCTTAATTCGCTTTAAAATATACACCTAATACAATAGGGATCTTGTAATAATTTTCACCCAGTCCAATGATACCTGCTCGTGTATAGCATAAAAGCGATCTGTTAGTTGTGCATACTTTCAGGCTAAACATTTTTGAGGACAGTATATGTTGTAAGAGCACTGTAATAATGACAAAAAATAATTGCAGTTTTAGCGATATTACACTGTGGAAAAGCGTACTAAAATAAAAAAAAATTACTCCATATTAACCCTTTCAGTGGATTTGCCCAATATATTGGACATGTCAGAAAGTATTTTTTATTTTTATTTTCCAACGCTTTTTTTAAATCAAATCGTTTGGTTCTATGAAAAAACGATGAGCAAACATGAGAAAAATAAATTTAGAGATATATTTGATAATGAGTTGGATTTTCAATTTTGTGCCGAAGAAAAGAAAACAAATTTCTTTTTTTGCCTATTTTATGAGAAAAAAATCAACCGGACAAATATCAAATTTATGTTGTTTTATCTTTTTATGGATTTAATGATAATAATATTAGGAGGGTTTAAAAAAGAAATATCTAAGGGGTTGAAGTAATCAAGAAAAAATAATCCGACTACTTTTAGAAAATATTTTTGATTCTTTTTGATTATTAAAATAATTTCTAAAAGTAGTCGGATTATTTTCTCTTAATTGCTTTTGATTCTTTTTGTTTATTTTCGTTTTTTCGTGAAATCGTAATTATTTTTCGATCATTTGTAATCATAATCAATGTCTAATCATAAACTTCTTCCCCAAGGATAACATAATGATTACAATTCTTTTTAAAATATAATATAATTGATTAATAATCGTAATCGCAATTTAACACCTATGCACAAAACTGAGCTATTTTTTACGTCAAATTTGTTGTTTTTTAGTATTGACATGTGTTTAAAAAACAGATGTGTCGTATCGATGCCTTTTCGTAGTTTCATTGGTTTGATGTTTTTCTTTAATAAAATAGTTTTAAAATTTACAAGTTTTTAATACCATAAAGTAAATTACAAAATCCATCCTGAGTCGTCAGTCGTCAGTCGTCAGTCGTCAGTCGTCAGTCGTCAGTAGTCAGTAGTCAGAAGTCAGTAGTCAGCAGTCAGTCGTCAGTCATCAGTAGTCAGTCATCAGTAGTCAGTAGTCAGTAGTCAGTAGTCAGTAGTCAGTAGTCAGTAGTCAGTAGTCAGTAGTCAGTAGTCAGTAGTCAGTAGTCAGTAGTCAGTAGTCAGTAGTCAGTAGTCAGTAGTCAGTAGTCAGTAGTCAGTAGTCAGTAGTCAGTAGTCAGTAGTCAGTAGTCAGTAGTCAGTAGTCAGTAGTCAGTAGTCAGTAGTCAGTAGTCAGTAGTCAGTAGTCAGTAGTCAGTAGTCAGTAGTCAGCAGTCAGTAGTCTAGTCAGTAGTCTAGTCAGTAGTCAGTAGTCAGTAGTCAGTAGTCAGTAGTCAGTAGTCAGTAGTCAGTAGTCAGTAGTCAGTAGTCAGTAGTCAGTAGTCAGTATTCAGTAGTCAGTAGTCAGTAGTCAGTAGTCAGTAGTCAGTAGTCAGTAGTCAGTATTCAGTAGTCAGTAGCCAGTAGTCAATAGTCAATAGTCAGTAGTCAGAAGTCAGAAGTCAGAAGTCAGTAGTCAGTAGTCAGTAGTCAGTAGTCAGTAGTCAGTAGTCAGTAGTCAGTAGTCAGTAGTCAGTAGTCAGTAGTCAGTAGTCAGTAGTCAGTAGTCAGTAGTCAGTAGTCAGTAGTCAGTAGTCAGTAGTCAGTAGTCAGTAGTCAGTAGTCAGTAGTCAGTAGTCAGTAGTCAGTAGTCAGTAGTCAGTAGTCAGTAGTCAGTAGTCAGTAGTCAGCAGTCAGTAGTCTAGTCAGTAGTCAGTAGTCAGTAGTCAGTAGTCAGTAGTCAGTAGTCAGTAGTCAGTAGTCAGTAGTCAGTAGTCAGTAGTCAGTAGTCAGTAGTCAGTAGTCAGTAGTCAGTAGTCAGTAGTCAGTAGTCAGTAGTCAGTAGTCAGTAGTCAGTAGTCAGTAGTCAGTAGTCAGTAGTCAGTAGTCAGTAGTCAGTAGTCAGTAGTCAGTAGTCAGTAGTCAGTAGTCAGTAGTCAGTAGTCAGTAGTCAGTAGTCAGTAGTCAGTAGTCAGTAGTCAGTAGTCAGTAGTCAGTAGTCAGTAGTCAGTAGTCAGTAGTCAGTAGTCAGTAGTCAGTAGTCAGTAGTCAGTAGTCAGTAGTCAGTAGTCAGTAGTCAGTAGTCAGTAGTCAGTAGTCAGTAGTCAGTAGTCAGTAGTCAGTAGTCAGTAGTCAGTATTCAGTAGTCAGTAGCCAGTAGTCAGTAGTCAATAGTCAGTAGTCAGAAGTCAGAAGTCAGAAGTCAGTAGTCAGTAGTCAGTAGTCAGAAGTCAGAAGTCAGTAGTCAGTAGTCAGTAGTCAGTAGTCAGTAGTCAGCAGTCAGTAGTCAGCAGTCAGTAGTCAGTAGTCAGTAGTCAGCAGTCAGTAGTCAGTAGTCAGTAGCCAGTAGTCAGTAGTCAGTAGTCAGCAGTCAGTCGTCAGTCGTCAGTCATCAGTAGTCAGTCGTCAGTCATCAGTAGTCAGTAGTCAGTAGTCAGTAGTCAGTAGTCAATAGTCAGTAGTCAGTAGTCAGTAGTCAGTAGTCAGTAGTCAGTAGTCAGTAGTCAGTATTCAGTAGTCAGTAGTCAGTAGTCAGTAGTCAGTAGTCAGTAGTCAGTAGTCAGTAGTCAGTAGTCAGTAGTCAGTAGTCAGTAGTCAGTAGTCAGTAGTCAGTAGTCAGTAGTCAGTAGTCAGTAGTCAGTAGTCAGTAGTCAGTAGTCAGCAGTCAGTCGTCAGTCATCAGTAGTC
This sequence comes from Dichetophora obliterata, assembly GCA_963920525.1. NCBI lineage: Eukaryota > Metazoa > Arthropoda > Insecta > Diptera > Sciomyzidae > Dichetophora > Dichetophora obliterata. The sequence continues at coordinate 14,014,127 of OY986439.1, read as the reverse complement.
AGTCGTCAGTCATCAGTAGTCAGTAGTCAGTAGTCAGTAGTCAGTAGTCAATAGTCAGTAGTCAGTAGTCAGTAGTCAGTAGTCAGTAGTCAGTAGTCAGTAGTCAGTAGTCAGCAGTCAGTCGTCAGTCATCAGTAGTCAGTCGTCAGTCATCAGTAGTCAGTAGTCAGTAGTCAGTAGTCAATAGTCAGTAGTCAGTAGTCAGAAGTCAGAAGTCAGTAGTCAGTAGTCAGTAGTCAGTAGTCAGTAGTCAGTAGTCAGTAGTCAGTAGTCAGTAGTCAGTATTCAGTAGTCAGTAGTCAGTATTCAGTAGTCAGTAGTCAGTAGTCAGTAGTCAGTAGTCAGTAGTCAGTAGTCAGTAGTCAGTAGTCAGTAGTCAGTAGTCAGTAGTCAGTAGTCAGTAGTCAGTAGTCAGTAGTCAGTAGTCAGTAGTCAGTAGTCAGTAGTCAGTAGTCAGTAGTCAGTAGTCAGCAGTCAGTCGTCAGTCATCAGTAGTCAGTCGTCAGTCATCAGTAGTCAGTAGTCAGTAGTCAGCAGTCAGTAGTCAGTAGTCAGTAGTCAGTAGTCAGTAGTCAGTAGTCAGTAGTCAGTAGTCAGTAGTCAGTAGTCAGTAGTCAGCAGTCAGTCGTCAGTCATCAGTAGTCAGTCGTCAGTCATCAGTAGTCAGTAGTCAGTAGTCAGTAGTCAGTAGTCAATAGTCAGTAGTCAGTAGTCAGTAGTCAGTAGTCAGTAGTCAGTAGTCAGTAGTCAGTAGTCAGTAGTCAGTAGTCAGTAGTCAGTAGTCAGTAGTCAGTAGTCAGTAGTCAGTAGTCAGAAGTCAGTAGTCAGTAGTCAGTAGTCAGTAGTCAGTAGTCAGTAGTCAGTAGTCAGTAGTCAGTAGTCAGTAGTCAGTAGTCAGTAGTCAGTAGTCAGTAGTCAGTAGTCAGTAGTCAGTAGTCAGTAGTCAGCAGTCAGTAGTCTAGTCAGTAGTCAGTAGTCAGTAGTCAGTAGTCAGTAGTCAGTAGTCAGTAGTCAGTAGTCAGTAGTCAGTATTCAGTAGTCAGTAGCCAGTAGTCAGTAGTCAATAGTCAGTAGTCAGAAGTCAGTAGTCAGTATTCAGTAGTCAGTAGCCAGTAGTCAGTAGTCAATAGTCAGTAGTCAGAAGTCAGAAGTCAGTAGTCAGTAGTCAGAAGTCAGTCGTCAGTCATCAGTAGTCAGTCGTCAGTAGTCAGTAGTCAGTAGTCAGTAGTCAGTAGTCAGCAGTCAGTAGTCAGTAGTCAGTAGTCAGTAGTCAGTAGTCAGTAGTCAGTAGTCAGTAGTCAGTAGTCAGTAGTCAGTAGTCAGTAGTCAGTAGTCAGTAGTCAGTAGTCAGTAGTCAGTAGTCAGTAGTCAGTAGTCAGTAGTCAGTAGTCAGTAGTCAGTAGTCAGTAGTCAGTAGTCAGTAGTCAGTAGTCAGTAGTCAGTAGTCAGCAGTCAGTCGTCAGTCATCAGTAGTCAGTCGTCAGTCATCAGTAGTCAGTAGTCAGTAGTCAGTAGTCAGTAGTCAGTAGTCAGTAGTCAGTAGTCAGTAGTCAGTAGTCAGTAGTCAGTAGTCAGTAGTCAGTAGTCAGTAGTCAGTAGTCAGTAGTCAGTAGTCAGTAGTCAGTAGTCAGTAGTCAGTAGTCAGTAGTCAGTAGTCAGTAGTCAGTAGTCAGTAGTCAGTAGTCAGTAGTCAGTAGTCAGTAGTCAGTAGTCAGTAGTCAGTAGTCAGTAGTCAGTAGTCAGTAGTCAGTAGTCAGTAGTCAGTAGTCAGTAGTCAGTAGTCAGTAGTCAGTAGTCAGTAGTCAGTAGTCAGTAGTCAGTAGTCAGTAGTCAGTAGTCAGTAGTCAGTAGTCAGTAGTCAGTAGTCAGTAGTCAGTAGTCAGTAGTCAGTAGTCAGTAGTCAGTAGTCAGTAGTCAGTAGTCAGTAGTCAGCAGTCAGTCGTCAGTCGTCAGTCATCAGTAGTCAGTCGTCAGTCATCAGTAGTCAGTAGTCAGTAGTCACTACTAATAGAATCAAAAGCAATCAAGAAAAAATAATCCGACTACTTTTATAAATTATTTAAATAATCGAAAAGAATCAAAAATAATTTCTAAAAGTAGTCGGACTATTATTTCTTGTTTACTTTTGATTCTTTTTGATTGTTTTTGTAATCTAAAGTAGTCGTTATTATATTTTGATTATTTGTAGTCATAATTTTTAGATTACGATTACAAACAGAAAAGTATAGTACTTAATTAATTATTTAATCTTTTTTAATAAATAATCGAATTACTAATGACTACGACTACTTCTCTTAGTACGACGATACGTACTACGATTGTGCAATTGCAATTAGTACTATTTATTTAACAGCTACGTTATATTTCAACAATACAAAAAATTTAATATTGAAAAAGTTACAGGCTGGTGGATGGTTACAGGTTACAGGCTGGTAGTACAGGATGGTAGCCTCCATCTTGACATGATTCTAGTCATCTGAAAAAAGGGATTGTTAATTAGTAAGAATGTCGCTACAGCCCGAACTATGGATATAGCGACATGGCCAATTTTCGCGAGATGGCGTCTGTTAGAAAAAAAAAGTAATTTTTTGGCCCTTTTTTTCAAAGTTACGAATTTTTTAAAAATATTAAGAAACAAAATTTTGACATAGTCCTAGATCGGGCTATAGAGGGATATATAGTAAAGTTTCACACCAAATTTTAAGTTAGTTAGTCTATTAGAGCTTCAAATATCATGTTAAACTTGTTGGAAAAATAGTTTCGAGAAAAACTCGGTTAAAGTTTTTAAGTTAAGTTTCAGGCAGTCTAACTGACGACACTAAAATGGCTATAACTTTTAAAATTATTTGAATTTGAATCCTTTTAAGGGGATCTTCTTGAATATATATACTATCGAAAAATTAAAATTACATTTTTGATTTTTTCAATAGCTTCTTATGATTACGTGTTGTGCGTGCTTTCCAATATTTGTACTCAAATGATTCTGAACCTGATAATAGTTCTGTTTATATTTCAGCGTAATTTTTTCGTTAAAAATAAAATTTATTTGTTTTTTAAAAAACGTATTTTTGAATGCATTAATTATAAGGTCCTTCATCAATGCTATACTAAAGACAACAGATTAAAAAAAAATCTTGCCTCGTAAAATAAAACTGAATCAAAGATATATGAAAAAAATTTAATGTAAAAAATTAGATAATTTGTATCAAGCAAATTATATCTTCTAGTAAAAATTATTTTGTATTATTAATCAAAATTGTTTAGTTAGGAATTATATCTACTCGAGTGATGAAAGATATTCTCACTTTAAGAAATAACTAAGTAAAATCAATAAAAAATATGTTAAAACAAAACAGTTTTTCTTAATGGCATGCGTTTTATATTCTCTACATGAAAAAAAAAATAACACTTGGCTTGAGAATTTAATGCATGAATGGGAACTAATAATCTTTGCTATTGATTTAGGCATAGAATGCTTGGTTTTTTTATTCCGTACATACATATATACTGATCACGACATCAATGCTCGGAATATAACGACAATTCTTGGAAAAGCCCATATCGTCGCACTACGATAAAGATAACAACATTCAATAAACATTGGTACTTTAGCACTTTTCAATCAATATTCTTTATATGTTTGGGTTTCCTAGCATTTAGCACGTTGTAAGCTATCTTCAAAAGCTTAATTCATTTATTTTTATTATCTGTGATAACTTATCGTGAGCAGGAAACATTAAAATATGTTATTTAGCCACAAAGAATTAGTCACAAAAGGGTTTTTTTTAGATTGAAACTGATATTTTTGTATATACTACATATGACAAATATTATATTATATTATTTTTAAAAAATGTTTATTATTTGAGTACATTAGACTCACCTTTCTTCCACAGGCATTATTAAAAAACTCCTCCATTCTTTCGTTTGATTAAAATTGTTAAAATTAAATTTAAAATTTATTTTAAGTATAAACAAACTTTACAAATTTAAGTTTCACAAAATATATTCTTGGAAAAAAACTTTGAAGAGAGCTTGGCTTGGATTTATGAATTTTTCTTAAATTTTCTTTGTATGTTCTATTAATATAAAACATCCACTGACTTATCCAACACTATCAAATAATTTATGTTGGAAGTTTTTTTCACTTGAAAGCATTTTTCGTTTAGAATTTTAAATACATGTTTATCTTTTGAAATCTTATCAGTTATAGAATTTAGTAAGAAAAGGTTAAATATTATCACTGATCAATTGTCATTGAAGTGCGAATATCTTATATCTAAAAACTAAAGCGCAAAGTAAGAGAAACTTCAGAGAGCTTTTCATGGAGTCACTAACGCCCTCTTACTTGTACTGAGGTACTCGACATTACCGCGAAGTAGTTGCGAAAAAACATTATTATACAATATCTTTGTTGTTGTTTAACGAGACCGATAACACGGCCATTTAAAGAATTGGTTATCAAAGCATTCTTATCTGCACGCAGAGAAAACCATTTATCCAATAAACATAAAGGATCTAATAGCAATTATAATTAAATTTAAAGAAAAATAATTGCTAGTTACATACTCGTATGTATTAAGATTGCATTACACTGTAATTAGGTTAGTCAACTCCATTACATTATTAATTGGCAATCTTTTTTGAGAAACATGATAATAATGTGAGTAATGGCACTTGACAGTGAATTCTATTGAATGCCATTACATTTGCTCTCTTTTTGTCCAAAAGTGTTTTTGTACTCAAAAAAAAATCGAATAAATGAGTAAGAGAGTAAACCATTTTCCTTCTATCTTCTAAAAGTCTAAATTTTTATCTTGAGATATTTCTGCTGGTAAAAATGTCAAAAGTGTTAAATATCTATAAATAAGCTGTTTTCAAGTATTCAAAGAAATATAAACCAAAACTAGCAAAATCTGAAAAAATTATTGCATATGGGCATTTCCACAGGAAAGTCTATTATAAGCAAAAAATTGGAACTTATTAAAAACTCATTATTTTATGATATTATCTAAGAGAAACATATTAATTTTATTAATTTAAGCTATTTATAATAAATGCATTTACCTTAAAGATCAAATAGTCTGCACTACAATTTAACAAATGTAGTTTTTCTTTTTCGTAAATGTTTCGTAAGCTTTTTTGTTTTAGTAAAAATGGAAGGCATTGGCTAGAGATAATGAACAAATAGTTGAGGCAAGGAAAGGTGTATTAAATTTGTTTTTTAATTACGTAATTACTTAACTACCTTATTACTTAATTACCCAATTAAAACACAGTGAAAATTTAAGTAACGTAACGCCAGTAACGTAACGCCAGATCAAAAAGCCTAGTAAATAAAAACCGACAAGATTTTTAAATTTGACCACTTGAAAAATAATCTTACATTATTTCAAACCAATTTGGAGAATTTTGCAAATTTTGTAGTCCAAGTTAAAAATCACTTCAGTTTTTTGTAACGTAACGCCAGCACATATTTTTGCTTATATCTTTGAATCCTTAGGTTCGCTTGTTGTCATTGTTTTTACTTAATATAGCGTTACTTAATTACTAGGCAAATATAAAAACACTTTTAAAAAATTTTACTTTTTCATTCATTTTTAATTTTTCATTTAATTTTTAATATTTCTTCGTACAAATCGTCCGTAACGTCAGTTTGAAAATGCCCATCAATGTTTTTTAAGGTATTATTACAGTGTGTAGCTATAAAAACACTTTTTTATTAATTTTTTTTACTTAGTATTGTTAATGCAAATGATTCAAATTTTTTACATAATGAAGAATCTATATATATAAAAATGGATGTATGTATGTGGGTATGTGGGTATGTGGGTATGTGGGTATGTGGGTATGTGGGTATGTGGGTATGTGGGTATGTGGCTATATCACATATAGACTCCAAAACCGCTGAACCGATCTTTATGAAATTTTCAGGGAAACTGAAGCCATATCTTGAGAGTGTTCTTGTGAGGTTTGGTAACTATTGGACGAGGGGGCGTGGTACCTCCCATACAAGCCAAATTTACGCTATCGATCACAAACCAAAAAAAGGATATATATCAGACGGTTTCAATCATAAAAAACTAAGATTTGGTTATTTTGTTCAGATGGTTACTGTCGGTAACTGTACGAAAAATGGGCGTGGTCGTAATATAAATACGCCTTTTTTCGAAATCATGGCAATTCCGGAGTTTTACACATTTTTACAGTGAAACTTGCTGTGTAGGTGATCTAAGAGGCGGTCACGATATGTAAATGTTTTCACGCCCACTTTTACCGCCCACAAATCAATATCTATATACATAAAAAGCAAAACGATGTGTGTCTGGCAGTGTGATGTCTGCTCCAAAACTACTGAACCGACTGCCCTGAAATTTTGGCAGTCGATTTGTTTCAGGTACGAGATGGTTTAGGAAAAAAATTTGCCACACCCCCTTTTACCGCCCCCAAATCAATAAAAATGTTATATCTCAGTCGGTTTGTGTCGTATAAGGCTAACATTTTGTAATTTTGTAATTTAGTATGTACGGTTACTGTCGACAACTGTACTAAAAATGGGTTTCCACGCCCCCTGTTACCGCCCACAAATAAATGAAAATGGTTTATTTCAGACGGTTTTGGTCGTATAAGACTTAAATTTGGTACTTTGGTTTGTGTAGTTACTGACAGTAACTGAACGAAAAGTTGGTTTCCACACCCCCTTTTTGCGCCCACAAATCAGTGAAAATGCTATATTTCAAGCAGTTTTGACCGTATGAGACTAACATGTGATACCTAAGTTTGTATGGTTACTTTCGATAACTGTACTAAAAAACGGCGTCATCGTTTTAAAGCCACACCCACTTTTTGAGAAATCATTAAAATTGACTACTGGCTCGATTGAGCTAAAATGTTGGCTTAGTTTGTACGATTACTGTCAGCAACTGAACTAAAAATTGGTTTCCACGCCCCCTTTTACCGCCCACAAACCAATGAAGACGTTTTATTTCAACGGTTTGGGTCGTTTTAGACAAAAATTTTGTAATTCAGTTCATATCGTTGCTCTCGGCAAGTGCACTAAAAATAGGCCTGTCCCACTTTAGTTAAACTCACTTTTCGGGGAGTTATCGTCGAGTGAAGTGCGCCAGGCTTAACCTAAATTGAGCTGAAATTTGGGCATTCGATTTGTTTCGATTACGAGATGGCTCTAGGGAAATATTTTGCAGCACCCCTTTTTACAGCTTGCAAAACAACAAAAATGTTATATTTCGCACGGTTTTGATCGTATTTGACTAAAATTTGGTTATTTAGTTCATATGGTTACTTTCAGCAGCTATTCGACATTTTCGTATATGACAGTAAGGCGGTCTATGGCAGAACAATGTCTGCCGAGGAGAATGAGTGTTCCTGTGAGGTTTGATAACGTTTGGACGAGGGGGCGTGGTACCTCCCATACAAGCCAAATTTGCGCTATCGACCACAAACCAAATAAAGGATATATATCAGACGGTTTCGATCGTAAAAAACTAAGATTTAGTAATTTTGTTCAGATAGTTACTGTCAGTAACTGTACAAAAAACGCCCACTTTTTCGAAATCATGGCAATTCCGGAGTTCTATACATTTTTAAAGTGAAACTTGCTGTGTAGGTGCTCCAAGAGGCAGTCACGATACATAAATGTTTTTAAGCCCACTTTTACCGCCCACAAATCAATATCTGGATATATGAAAATGAATCGTGATTTGTTCGGATGCTTAAAATTTGAAAACGACTGAACCAAATTGGATACTTCCTTCTACTGGTTTAGGAAAAATATAATACCACACCCCCTTTTGTAGCCCACAAATCAATAAAAATGCTGTATTTAAGACGGTTTTGGTCGTATTAAATTAAAATTTGGTAAATAAGTTCATATGATAACTATCATTAACTTTGATAAAAATGGGCGTAGTCACACTTCATCTACGCTTACTTTTAAGAAAATATCAAAATACTTCGAAACTATTGGTGCGATTCAGCTCAAATTTTGTAAGTTCGCTTTGCTTTGAGTACGAGATGGTTTAAGAGGAAATGCCACACCCCATTTTACCTCCCACATATATATAAAAAAATTGTTGTTGTCGAATATCTTTAGAGTTATGGGTCGCACAGCTTAGAAATTCGGTATTCGACCACAATTTAGACGTACCGTTTCAGTGATGAAATTTTATGGGAGTGGACAAGGGGGACGGGCACCTCCCATACAACCCAAATTTGTGATATCGAATAGCTTTGAAGTTATAGGAATTCAGCTTTGGAATTCAGTTTTCGAGCTCAATTTACACATGCAGTTTCAATGGTTTTATTTTATGGGCGTTGGACAGGGAGGCGTGACATCTCCCTTACAACCCAAATTTGCGATATCGAATTGCTTTGAAGTTATAGGTTGACAGCGTAAGAATTCGGTATTCGACCTACATTTATGCATGCACTTTCATTCGTCTACATTTTATGAGCGTAGGGCAAAGGGGAGTGGCACTTCCCATACAACCCAACTTTGTGCTATCAAATAGCTTTGGAGTTATAGGTCGCACAACGCCGGAATTCAGTATTCGACCTCAATACACACATGCAGTTTCATTGATTCAATTTTATGTTCATTGGTAAGAGGGGCGTGGCACCTCCCATTTAACGTAAATTTGCGATATCAAATATCAGCGTCAGAATTCAGTATTCGGCCCCAAATTTATACATGCAGTTTCATTAATTACATTTAATGGGCGTACGACAAGGGGGAGTAAATCCTCCTATTTAACCCAAATTAGAGATATCAAATAGTTTTGGGGTTATAGGTCTCACAACTTTGGAATTCAGTATTGGACTTCAATGTACACATGCAGTTTCATTGATTACATTTTATGAGCGTTGATCAAGGGGGAGTGGCACCTCCCTTACAACGAAAATTTGTGATATCGAATAGCTTTGGAGGTCAAGGTCGCACAGCGTCGGAACTCAGTATTCGACCAAAATTTACGCTTGCAGATTTACTGATAAAATTTTTTAGAGTTTGTTGGGGGGGCGTGACACCTCCAATTTAACCAAAATTTGCGATATCGAATTGCTTTGGAGTTATAGGTAACTCAGCCTCGGAATTCAGTATTTGACCTCAATTTACACATGCAGTTTCATTGGTAAAATTTTATGGGCGTAAGGAAAAGGGCAGTGCACCTCCCATACAACCCAAATTTGTGCTATCGAATAGTTTTGGAGTTATATGTCGCACAGTTTTGGAATTCGGTATTCAACCTCCATGTACACATGCAGTTTAATTGATTACATTCCATGAGCGGTGATCAAGAGGGCGTGGCACTTCCTATACAACCCAAATTTGTTATATCGAATAGCTTTGTGGATATAGGTCGCACAGTCTCGGAATTCAGTATTCTACCTCAATTTAGACATGCTGTTTAACTGATAACATTTTATGGGCGTTTGTCAAGGGGGAGTGGCAGCAACGCGCCGGGTTTCAGCTAGTTATTCATAAGGAAATAAAAAAAAATGTTTTTTTATCTTTATAGTTGTTGTTAATTTTCTACAGGGCGTTGAAGTTAGCGTGTTTAAAAAATTGTTGCAATTGGCTTCTCGTCTCCAGCATTTACAAAGCGTCTGAAAGTAAAAAATCCAAGTGCATTCTTGAGTTAAGGGTTGTAGTTGAGCACTCAACCTAAGCAAATAAAGAAAAAAATGGCATGCGTTGAAAAAAAATGTACAAAAACCCCCTTTTGTTGCCGAAACTTGCAGCCATACAAAAAAAATATATAAAATTTTTTTGACTTTTTATAGGTCTAGTGCTTAACAGAGTCTATAAGGATCGCAATCAATCAAGATTCATTGAAATCGATCATGTAGAAACTCCAGATATCTTAGAAGCCGATTCGAAAAACCTTGTTTCGAGAAAAACGCGATTAAGGATTTCAAGGTTCTTGAATATCACGCGACATACGAATATAATATATGTTATAACTTTTTTTCTATTTGATATTTTTTTTCTAAAATAGAACCATATTTTAACGAAAAAAAAAAATTTAATTTGTTTACACACTGTAATAGTAGCTTAAAGTAAAAAAAAATTGTTGGAATGAAAACCGGTAATAAGGTGAATTGTAAAAAATACCAACAAAGAACAAAGCCAATTGTATGTTATTTATATTGCAATAAATGAAAAAGGAACAATTTTTATTTGTGTTTGTATTTCCAGATATTGTTTCTATGATCTTCCTTTCATCTCTCTCTGATTTCTCCGGCACTTTTCATTATTTTTCCTTTTACTAATAATCATTTCTAATCATATATGTAATAGATGCTAAATATAATTAAGAATTTTTTCTCAGCGTGTAGTGATATAAACAAAAAAGTTGCGAAGCTTTTGTAATTGACGTCATTTCATTTGAGGGTTAGAAGAACAAGTGATCGTAGGCTTAACTCTTCCTGGCGCACAGTAGTTGAGTACCTAACAAAAATTGTTAATAAATGTTGAAGGGACTCGCCGCATACAAATAAAATTTTATGAGTCAAAATTATTTCTATTAGAACAAACCCAATGGACCGACATGTCAGCAGCTTCCTCCAGGAGCAAAAAGTCAGTATTTATTTTTACCCGACTACGGCGTAGCAAAAGGAGCGGTATATATGTTTGACTGGTATGTATGTACAGTGCCGAACAAATGAATAGAATCACTTAAGCATGCATTCCTTAATAATAAAAAACACAAATATATAAAGGGTGTTTTTTATAGAGTGATACAACTTTGAGTTGGCATCACTGCTTTATTTGACCACTCATTTAACAGCTGATAGTTGATAGTGCAAATTGTGGAAATTTTTAATCAGAATAATGGTTCTGTTCGTCAAACTTATCGTGCACTTCGTCCATTTTATGGCGTACATAATCGTCCTTCAGAGCTGCTCATTCGAAGAACAATAGATCGTTTTCGGACCACATTTACTGCTACTGATAATGTGCATCCCGTGAGACGCCGAGGAAATCATTGAAGATGATCCTAATCAATCAATTCGTCGCCGTTCTCAGCAATTGTGGTTGTGTCCTTCCGGTTTATGGAAGATTTTACGGAAAGATCTTGGCTTAAAACCTTTCAAGATTCAACTTGTGAAGGAATTAAAGCCAAACGACCATCGTATACGCCGCCAATTCTGCGAATGGGCTGAAGCACAAATTGATATTGATTTTGAATTTCCATGGAAAATTTTATTTTCCGATGAAGCCCATTTTTGGTTGAATGGGTACGTAAATAAACAGAATTGTCGTATTTGGAATGAGGAGAATCTACAAGCTTTTGTCGAAACACCATTACATATACACAAAATTACTGTTTGGTGCGCTTTATGGGCTGGCGGAGTCATTGGCCCATATGTCCTCAAAAACGATGATGGTCAGAATGTTACTGTCAATGGTGAACGGTATAGGAACATGATTCGAAGTTTTTTCGTACCTCAATTAGCTGGCATTAATCTTGCTGATATGTGGTTCCAACAGGACGGAGCCACATGCCACACAGCGGTGGCGCTACAATTGATTTACTCAAGGATCAAGGATAATTGGCCCCCAAGATCGTGTGATTTAACCCCATTGGATTATTTTCTTTGGGGTTATGTAAAATCAGTTATCTACGTCGATAAACCACAAACAATTGAACACCTGGAAATCAAAATTCGAAGTTATCGGCGAGATACGGCCGCAAATGCTGCGAAAAGTTTGTGAAAATTGGTGTTCCAGATTTCGCCTTGTACGCGCCAACCGTGGCGGCCACATGGCCGAAATCATATTTAAACATTAATGTCATAAAATTTTCTACTCAATAAACCTCGTTATATATTACTATCTTTTATTATGATTTAAACTTGTATCACTCTATAAAAAACACCCTTTAGTTGGAAATCTGACAATATTCGAGTTATATTAAATTAATATATATAATATTTAATTTGTCACAAGAAAAAAAACACATTTGAATTTATACTAAGATATTAGTTTTAGCGAAAAAAAAAATAAAAAGTCAAATACTTAAATTTTAGTGTGAACAATAAAATAGAATCAAAACATAAAAAGAATCAAAAACATAACAAAACAAACTAAATAAAAGTATTTTATTTTAGTACTTTGTAGTGTAACTTTTATTGGCCAAAAACAGCATCACATCTTCGGGACGTGGACTCCACTAATGTCTGGCAAGTACTCTGTGGCATAGCATACCAAGCCAGCTGAATCCTTTCCCAAAGTTTGTGCTTATTTTTGGATTTAAACGGTCCAATATTATTTTTTACAATCTTTCACATGTTCTCAATGGGATTAACCATTCCTTTATGACGCCGGAAGTGTGTTTGGGATCGTTGTCGTGCTGAAATTGCTATTTAAGAGGGCATTTTCCATTCCACAAAAGAATGCATTACGTCCTTAATAATTTCATGATATAATTTCTTATCCAGTATACAGGTCCAACTCCATGCCACGAGAAGCATCCCCATACCATGATACTAACCCCACTATGTTTGAATGTCTTCGTAGTCGCGGTAGACGAGCCCATGTTTTACCATCACTTCCTAGTAAATTTTTTTTTTCGTCGGACCAAAGCTCGTATAGCTTCCGCAGACTTAAATGGTTCGCGAGTAGACAATATTTTTATGTGTTTGTCTTTATATGCTGTTGTTTGGCGTGGTTTTCCTTTTTTAACGTAAGGTTTTGGTGGCAATAATGCATTGAACACAAATTTTTGGGACCGTCCTAAAGTTTTAGCAATTTCTCGTTGACTCCTTCTTTATGTAGTTTCTGGACTAGAGATCGTGCAACATCAGTGCAGTGCTTTGCTGGGCCCATTTCGTAATTTTTTCACACTCTTTTAATTATATATTTCATTTTTAAGGTCAATTTAGATATTAACTACACTTTACAACATGAACTCTTCAATTAAATGATATACCGCTTTTTTTTTTTTATTTAAGTTACTCCGAAAACTAGGCTTCCCTAGCTCAAGAAGAATCCTCACTGAAGAGGAAATTATTTAGCCAAATCGTAGATTTATAACGCCATCACAAATTACGAATCTTTTTGATTCTATTTAAAACTTTACTTTGATTGTGTCGGTCGCATCAGCGGATGGACCACAAACACAATTACCATTGGCTAGTCGCACTTCACGACCTCGGTGATGAAACGATGCGAGTCGAATGGATATGCTGCTTTAGAAATTTGATTTTGGAACAAGTGATTCTATTTTATTTTCCAATCAGTAGCTCGTTCCTGTAACAAAATCGGCAAGTTACCGATTTGTGTGACGTCAGCCGTTATCGATCCCTAGTTACCGATTTCGTGACAACTAATGTTTCTGTACGTTTAAATCGGTAAAAACTCGGACCGTGATGAAAAAGAACACAAATCGAGAAGATAAGTTGCGAAATTGAGTCAAATGACAAGCAGCTGTTTACTCGAATATATTATTTTAGTATTATATATTATTTTTTTAACTTTATAACAAATAGGTGCTTGTCTTGTTAATAAAAAGTGAATATTTGCAGTAAATAATGTAAATAATTTTACACTTAATGCTGTGCTGCAAAAACTTAGCAAATATATGCAACCGGTTACTTTTTCATAGCTCAAACAAATACTGTTTTGCTAAAATTTTTAACTTTTATGTAAGTAGCAGAGATCTGCAACAAGTAAATTGAAAATCAAGCTACTTGAAAAAATATCAAGCTTGGAGTTGATATGCAGGAACTTTATTTATTTTTTCCTTACAATTCGCGACTGGCTTCTGAAAAAGGAATCATATGTCTGACGTGATTCTATTTTGTTTCTACCCCATATGAGTTTGTGGAAAAAGTCAAGTTTTCTACTTTTCAACTCTGGTTTCGACTCTATGCGACTGACGATCGTTTGTTTCGTTGTTCGTTTCATTTATTATGCGGAGTTCCTGTAACTTTTTTTCTGTTGTTATTGCCATAACAACAACCCTATTCAAAAAATTTCAACCCTATTTCAAAATTTTATAATTTGGAAATTCTGACAACGGATTCGGATTCAGCGTCCCTATTTCAAAATTTTATAATTTGGAAATTCTGACAACGGATTCGGATTCAGCGACCCATTTTTGGTGTACCATTTTTTTGCCAGCCCCGAAATCATAAAACTACAAAAAATCAAGGTGGCAACCCTATCCACCATCTTGAATTTTAAAATTCTGACTTTAGATTCAAAATCAGCGACCCCTTAACACTGATAAATGACGTTTAAAGCTCTTGAAAATACATATTATTAGGTGGCAATACTGTGGTAAAAATTTATGTGGCAACCCTAACCTCCATCTTAAATTTTAAGACTGTGACATTATATTCGAAATCAAATCCGTTGTCAGAATTTCAAAATTACAAGAATTCGCAAAAATAAAATAAAAATCTAGGTGGCAACTCTGTCCGCCATCTTAAATTTTAAAGTTTGACATCATCTTCGAAATAAGTTACCCCCAAAACTTCCAACCACGGAGTCCACAGAATCCTTAAAAGTCCTATTAAGCTTAAGCTTTCTCTATACAAGCTCATTGAATTTTTGAATACTTGCTTTAATTGGATACTTGCCTTCAATTTCAAGCTTTTCAAGGTTTTTGCCGAAGGCATCAAGCTTTCTTTTACTTGAAACTTCGTGCCGTTCGCTTGTATGCTAGCATACTTGCAAGTCGCAAGCTGTCGTGGGCTTATTTATATTTAATTACAAGCTATACTTGATTCAAAATTATCAAGCTCAAGCTAGCTTCAACTTTTATTTTAAGCAAGTACTTGAAATAGAGTTTCAAGTAGGCTTGTGCAGTGCTCTGGTAAGTAGGCATTATTTATAAATTGTATTACCTTAAAAACTAAAACTTTTTTAAGAATAACAAAATATTTCAATCAGAATAAAATTCGACTTATATGAAAGTAACCATTTTTAAAGGTATATTTCGAGTATTTATAACTTAAAAATACACAACATTACTGACATTTGATAAATCGGTAGAATTCTCACTTGCCGCAAAGCCAGTGAGAAGAGAGACACATTGGCCGCATTCAGCGCAGACAACAGTTGGCAACTGTTGTGTAAATATTCGCTGAATGGTACAAATTTGGTAGCGCTAACTAAAACTGATAAAGTAGCGAACGCCTTTTAATCGAGCGAACAAAATCTATGCTACATGAACACAACTGTTTGTTTAACTGTCACATGCTGTTACTGACTCTGTTAAATTAATAAACGCGGAAAGAACGCAGCAAATATAAGTGAGAAACCTTTGCAATTGAATTAAATTTACATAATTTAAATTGATTTAATTTAATTTAATTTAAAAAATTAAATTGAATCTAACTTCTGACGTGTAGAGTAGCAACACATTCAGAGAAAAACATCGTGAACTAAGGTAGCGCTATCATTACAGTTCACAACAGTTGTCTGCGCTGAATGCGGCCATTGTTAATGATTTACTTTACGTACAGAAACACTTTTTTAAAAGGTTCCATTGAAATGAAATCGGAACATGTGATAGCTTATCGATTTGGAACGAACGAATCGAACAGAAATCGATTCAGTTACGTACAGAAACATTGCAGGTGAGAGTGACATCAGAGTGACGTCAAATCGGTAATATGAGTCGGTAACTACGATCGCTACGAGTTACAGGAACGAGCTAAAGATATCTTCGCGTTTTTGTTTTTCAGAGCATTATCCAACACACAGTTGTGTTTGAACATTACCCATTAAACATTTTTTGAGTAGTGCAGGAGTGCGAATATTTCTGACAAGAGCATGGAATTTCCCGTAAGTAGAATCGGTAATAAATGCATTATATTATTTTAGTTAAGGATAATTCTATTTATTTTTTTGGAACAGGATGTATGTATGTCTGTTCATCTCTTTCACTCTCACTTCTAGGCTACTTATCATAATTTGACAAATGAGGTATCGTTGGAAGCGTTTTGATAGTCGGCTGGTTATGTGACGTCACATTAATTTCAATAAAGCGCCCTCTGGATGACATAAAGTCATACACTAAAAAAAATTGTCAGTGACATAAGCAAATGAGGTATCGTTAGAAGCGTTCTGACAGTCCAGTGAAGAAAATTTGGCGCTCTCTAGAGGGCAGAAAGTTAAATAAACCCTTAACTTCTAAACTATCCTAACTTCTAAGCTGCTTTTCATAATTTGACGAATAAAGTATCGCTGGAAGCGTTTTGCTCGTCCGCTGATTAACGGTTATGTGAAGTCACATAAAATTTAATATGGCGCCCTCTAGAGTTGACAGAACGTCAACTAAATCCCAAACTGCTGAACCACTTCAGGCGTTTTTGATTGTCCGCTAGTTATAGGCTACGTGACGTCACATTAAATTAAAAACAGCGCCCTCTACAGGAGACAAAGTCAGCTAACCCTAACTTCTAAGCTACTATCATAATTTAACAAATAAAATGTCGTTTGAAGCGTTTTGCTCATCCGCTGGTTATAGGCTATGTGACGTCACAATAAATTTAATATGGCGCCCTCTAAAGGACAGAAAGTCAACTAAACCCCTAACTTCTGAACCACTTATCATCATTTGACAAATGCTGTATCGTTGGAAGCGTTTTAATCGTTCGCTAGTTGAAGACTTAATAACGTCACATTTATTTGAACATGGCGCCCTCTATAGGACATAAAGTCACGAACTAAAAAAATTTTTTAAGTTACATAATAAACACCTCTGTTTAAATTTGATCATCAAACAATTGATTAGTTGTTATTACTTTCGATTCTATAAAAATTATATCCCCAAAATAATTTAAATAAAAAACTAGTTCAAAAAACTAAAACCCGACTACTAAAAAGCACGCTCTTAAAAGTAGGAAGCAGAAAAGATTCTCATCTGAAATTTTTATGTACCAAGGCATATTAACCAGGTAGGCTCGATAGAAGAGACGCTCTCAAAATTTGAAATCTTGTTCTTCTTCTCATTGTGAATTGAAATGCTTGTCACAATCAGCTGTTTCACAAAATCAAGATCAGGGTGCCGTGCAGTATTTTGATTGCTTACTTAATGTCTTAGTTCAATACATGTGTTAATATGGGTTGCCGTGCAGACTTTGTGTGTTTAAATTTAAATAGAGGTATTCACGACTCAGTGGTCTTGCCAATGCAGTTGCGGACTTGTACAGTCAAGTTATTGTGAACACATCACTATCACTTTTTCAAAGCTGTCAACTTTTTCAATGTTCACAACTGCTGAAGTCCTCAAGTTTAAGGCATTTGTATAAATAGTAGGAAAGCATTTGTTCAGATTTTGGACGTAAGTGTATTTTTTTTTTTTTTTTCTTTTTTTTGTAAAGTGCACAAGCCTTTAACTGCACTGGCAAATGCACTGAATCGTGAATACCCCTAATATTTGCAAATATTGCAATGGTAAGTCATTTTTAATGAACTGTTTTCCATTTCTTATTAAAAAAATAATTAAGGTTTTGAAAATTGACGAAAAATTTTTGAAAATTGCCGGATAACTTGGGGTTTTATCTATATGTATAAAATCTTTCTTGCGGGTTGGTGTCCATTAAGATCTCAGAAACGGTAACACCTAAAATCATTAAATTTACATCATTTGTTGTCAAGGCCCATATCTCAAATAATAAATAAAAAAATTTCCACACCTCCTATTACCACACACAAATCAATAAAAACGCTATATTACAGACGAATTCAATTGTATTGGACCAAAATTTTGTAATTTAGTTCGTATCTCTCAGCAACTCAACCAAAAATGGGCTTTGTCGAACTATAACTACGTTCGAACTATAACTATTGTATTGAATCTGCTTTATAGACAGCTCAGTGCACAGCTTTTTATAACTTTATAGTATATTTCATGGTTATTTCGCTTACTTGTGTAGAGCGCTTTTTTAATATCTTATCTTGTCAGTAGACAAACCTATCATATTAAATTGAATTAAAGTATTTTTAAATATGATTTACGTAAAAGTATTTCATGCCAGCTTTAGTGTATGATTTTGTAAGAAATAATTTTTGTTGTTTTAGTGCAAATAAATTTACAAACTGTTTTGTACAAAAATGTACGCAACACATTAAACACGCATTATTTTCGAAATCACTTCATTTACATGTTTCAATCTGATTTCTAGATATATCCATTTTAATCGAATTTTAATTAGTGTGGAAAAATTTTAAACATTTTAATGGCTTCATTTTTTTAATTAAAAATAAGCCTTATTGTTTTCATTTTTTTCAATGTTTTAAAAATCAACCTGCTCAAATCAACCATGAATCAGCTTGTAACTCGAATAATTGCTCATTCAAACTGATAAATTGTTATTATCGTTATCCTGTTGCTGTTTTTATTCTAGATTCATAGTCACTGCTTTGCTTGTAAATTCTTTATGAACTTTAAACTTGTTATTAGAGTAACGCTTAAAATAAATTTTTTTTTAAGTGTTGTCATGTTAAAAATTAACTGAGCAAAACAAATTCGCAAAGTTAATTGTTTTAAAGCTTAAGTTGTGAAAAGATTGAGCAAAAGTTACAGTACAATTCTATATTGTGAGAGCTATTAAGTAGTGAAATGAAAATAATGAATACTATTGAGTCGGTGGCGTATACTTAACATTAAACTATTTTATAGATTGGAAAATAAAAGACTTACCATGTTGACAAAAGTCTATCACTGATTAAATAGGTATCCAATTTAAAAATATTTTATTCACCAACTGTTCAATGCAACACCATTAAGTTCTTAGGATTTTTGTCTTCCAATCACACTCGCCACTCTTTGGCCAGTTCACTTGTTTTCAGTTGTGGTTCAACAATTCAGCTTCAACCTCAACCACCATTTGATTCCACGCACCCAAAAGAACATACAAAATCGAAGCAAAATATTTAAATTGTGCCTAAATAATAAATGAATGCCACGCAAATAGAATGTTTGTTTTTATCAGTGAAAATCACATTTTTTAGTGATGTTTTTTGTTTTTAATTTACTTTCAATTTCAAAACGGTAACGATTTTTGTAGACACAGAAAAATATTCAACACGCCAAATTCTAGCTCCTGCTTCGACTGCTTACTACCAAACACTCTGCCAAAATCGCGCTCTATCGATAAACTGTCGAAGATGTCAAACTTGGAACACTTGGAGGGGTAACCTTTGATAAATGTTGTGGAAAACCGTCGTAGTTGCCGCCATCAACAAACTTCATTGTTATACAAACGCATACTTACACACACACACGCTCGCACACCTGTCCCACCAACTCTAATCTCATAGATACTATACCGAGTAAATGCAACAACAAAAATTGCGACACTTTTAGAATCGCACTCGTCATATTTAAAGCTCAGTGTTTGTCTTACATTCATATCTACAAAAAATATACACACATGCTTGCACTCGTTGTTCGTTTGCTAAAACTTGCCAAATATTTGTTTCCACATTGTTTTAGTTGTTTTTTTGTTGTTGTTGTATTACTTGTAGCTTTTGTTGTTAACATTTTCCACCTTGGTTAAAACTGTTTGGTGATAAGAATTTTGTTATCACTTCAAAGCACGGCACACGATCAATAAACGAAAGAGAAACAGAGAGAGAGAGAGCGACGATGATAGTTACTAAAGCAAAAGTTCGTATATGATCGTTAACTGTCGCAACTTAACGATTATATCTTGTAGACATAAAATTATATTAACGGTGCATTGAAAAGTCTCTCAGCCTTAAATACTAATACTGATAATTATTTAAACTAAAATATTAAATACTACAAATTTTAAAAAAATCATTTTGGCCAATTTTTTAACTGTTGCTTATGTCTAAATTTTTTTTAATACATATTGTTAAACTTCTGGTCATGAAATATACAACTCTATCAACTATTGGCAATTCAAGAATCTGAAGTAATGCAATTGTAGCAATATTTAGTTTATTATTGAATCGCAACTAGCAATAATAGAGATAAAAACTTAATATTGTCACACATTATCTAAGAGATAAGAAAGACAAACATGCACTCAAAATAATGTGATACTAAGAAAAAATTGTCAACTCATTGGACATACTACATATTAATTTGTTATAATAATAACAACCCAAAATGTTATGTTAATAAGCCCGAAATAAATTAATAAAAGCCATAAACTTCTAAATGGATTGTATTCCTAAAGTTTACAAAAGAAAAATTATGCTTTCAAGAAAGCGTGTACGTTTCATAATGAAAAGTACTTATTTATAATGAATATTTTAATAGAATTTCTAAGCGTTTAAACTTTTCTTCGCCATAAAATTATTGTCGATTATGGCACCATAACTACAAAAAGGGCACAGCATGAGACATTTCAGAAGAGGCAAAAACAATTCTGTTTTTAAAAAAAAAACCATTTTTAATTGAAGAGAAAAAGATGTGTACAAAATTTTGACAGTCGATGGAGATGATCGTTACGAATAGTTTTACATGAAAAAGTCAACATTTGGAAATTGAATTGAGTGAGCAGCTGTTTCGATGGCCGCTACACCAACTTATCAGCAGTGTTCCCTTACAGCTGGAGTAACTTCTTACAAGTACATTCTAACTAACCAAAGCAGAATTATTGATTTTTTTTATGAAATAATATTCGTTCCGTGAGCAAAAGAAAACTCGTTCGAATTTTCCTGCGATTGTTTATAGAAAGTCCTTTATTTTTAATAGTAGAATCGTGTGAGTAGCTAAAAAAGTGTGCGTTTCTGCATTTATTAGTTTGATGGTTAGCAAACTTTATTAAACACTGCCTTATAACTTAGCCAGAATAAATTAGAATAAACCCGTTTCATCCTATACTGTTGTATAGTGAGCCTTACAATGCACTAAAAAAAGAAACATATAAACTTTTTTTTTTCTTTAATAACTTTTCAATAAATAGCGAACTCACCAATAAATTCCGAAACGGGATCATTATCCCCTTCGCCGCGCATGGTACCGGTGATCTCTTCATTCTCCACCATAGGTAAAAATAATTGCACAAATTCCGGTGAATACGGATGGGTAATGGTCTCTAGCACTTCGGTCACAAAGTAACGTATAAGCGATATGTCGGTGTCACCCTTGGCACAACACTGTTTGATGTACTTGACGACAGGAACAACACAGCCGCGTGTCAGTAAATTTACCATACGATCCAAAAGCATTTTCTTCATTTCCAATTGTACAAGTATCTCGAGTTCATCTTGTTTGGACTCAAAGAGCCGTATAAGCAAGCGCAGGATTTGTTGATGTAGTGTGGGATGCACAGCGGCTACTTCATCGAGTATAGCCAAATGCATGGGGCAGCTGTCGGTGGATAGCTTGAAGTAGGACGGTTCTGTAACAGTATTTTCAATCCAGCGTATAACTCCAACACCAACAACGGGATATCTACGATGCATAAAAAGCAATTAATTTTAAAATGCGCATTGGAACGTTTTGAGCTCTGAACATACTTAATGCAATTGTAGAGTGTCTGCAGTTCGGCAATCAGTTCTGTGGATCCATTATTTACATTGCAAATAGTGTGCACCTTTTCAATGGCTTGTATTGTATTCTTCAGTTCATCTTTGTTTAGCACACGTTCGCTCATAGGACGCTTCTTGGCCGGCGTATCTACTACCGCTGATGCATAGGCCAGCAAATGTATGTATTTCGACTTGTGCTCTGGATTGATTTTAACACCTGCCTTAAAGAGTGAATCTACGAGTAGTTCCAGAAATTGTGGATTGCGTATTAGATCAATTGGTGGCGGGTCACCGGCGGAATAGTTACGAAATAGCACAGTTATATCTGCAGGATTTAGGGTATTGCGCGAAAGCATTGATGAGAGTGCCTGACATGCCTGTGGATAGGTGGCGGAGCCGTTAAGAGCCATCGTTATAGGTGTGACATTTTGATTGCTGTTGCAAATGCATTAACAGAAAGAAACAATGATAGTCTGTAATTCAACAGCGCAATAGTGCATCAATTCTTATGTTTATTTCACTCACTTTAAAAGCGCATACTTGGTGATCTCCTGCGACAGTCGCTTCATATTGAATCCGCCTTTTGGCTCCTGGCTGAGCACCTGCACAAGCACTTGTGAGTAGACATACGTGTGCTGACCATGACACACCATGCGTGCGCATTCCTGTATCGCTCCTTGTATATCTTCGGGATTATTTAGAAACTTTGTAATGGATGTCTTTAGCACACGCGAAAATACTTCAATCTGCTGTGCCGCCGTTGATATGGAGGTAATTTCGCTCTGAAATCCTGCATCAGAAATTAATTTGATGGTAAAATTCAGCATCAGACAGTCGGGATATTCTTCTGCCAGACGATAGATTAAGGAGCGCCATGTATGATGATCAATCATTTCGGTCAACCAATCAGGTGTCTCGCCTTCCTCTGTGAATATTGTATCGGCCTTCTTGGGATCAAATGTTTTCAATATCATATCTTTCAAGTGATTCTCTACCATGGCCTGAACATCGGTCACCTTGACACCTGCTAGAATCAGCCACTCAGCCAGCAAGTTGGCCATCTGAGCGACTGCTTTATAGTTTTCCGAGAGCATTGTAATGACCTCCTCCGGCGAACCACCCGACTGAAAGTAGCGCTTTAACTGCGTAAAAATGCCCGGCTCCATTATATAGTCCGGTGTTAGGAACTTCTCCAGACACTCTTGGATGGTTTCCTGCGGATTATCCTCCGGCATTTCCTTAATAAATAAGATTTTTTTATTAGTAAAGTTTTTCTGAATTTACATCTAATCTTTGGAAGTTACCTCATCTTCGCCAGCAGCTTTTGGACGACCCTGCCAACCACCATCTTCATATTCTATCTCCATATTCATCTTAAATTATGTTTATTTATTTTTTACAAAAGTAAAATTATTTATTTTTATTTAATTCTTCATTAAAAAAAGCATTTGTAAACAAATATTTTTGCAATTCACACAAATTTTCACTTTATTGCCACACCGTCATTCGCCGTATGAGAGAGCGAAAGTAAACGTCAAATGTCAAAACCACAGCGTCTTTTTTTCACGCCACAAAACAGGGGTGGTTTAAAAAATTGGTGTATGCCTGTAAACGAATTGTCATTTATCGATAAATATTAGCTGCGTTCCATTCGCTTCAAAATAATCCAGATTATTTTTTTTACAAACAAAGCAAAATAAAAACAATAATCCTATAACAAATAGGATTATTTTTGCTATCCATATAAAATTGTGATATAGCCTTTAAAAAAAATGAAACACAGGTGCCGCACCTGTATATTTTTATGAGCTGTCATTTCATTTTTTTTAATTATTTGTTTGTTTGATACAATGACTATTAGGTAGCCATGATAGCTACCTATTTTCTCACGAGCTGCGACCATCGAATGTTAAACAAAAGAAAACAAAACAAACTGCGTGTGTCACACACATTGGACGCATTCAGCGGAGCCAACAATTGCACTTAAATTATTTATATAATTGCATAGTATTAATAATTAAATTAAATAATTTACAATTTTTCTGACGTTTAGAGTAAAACACATTCAGAGAAAAACATCGTTCACTAAGGTATCGCTACCATAACAGTTCACAACAGTTTTGAACGACACACGTTCTCATGACACCTAATAGTTATTGTATCATAATTGCTTGTTTGAATTTAATTTTGACTGCAACGGTAGTGCCCTCTACGAGTCGTTTTTCTTGCCGTTCCTTTGAGAAAATTTGTTATCGCGATTTATTAAGGCGAAAGGAACGCAGCTATTAATCAATGCTTTAACACAGTTGTTATGCAAACAAGATGGGACCACAAACTGGTTGAATTGCTCAAACTTGTTTCTCACATAACCTTTTGTTTTTTTTTTTATGTTTTACTATCGGCATGGGAGCCCGCAGGTGGCGTGGAGAGCGCCCCCTTTCCCCTAGGCAGGTAAAATTTTTAATATATGTTCATATATAATCATATCTTATATATTAATAGGCAAACATAAAATGTTGTCGTACAACCTGCAATATGAGCGTAAAAAGGGCATTTATTAAATAAAAGTTAAACTTTAACAGATGGAAGAATATAATGTAAAAGGAAATTTTAGACATTGACAAGGTGTGCAAAAAATACTTCCAACATATTGCGCCATCTCTTACGGATACCCTACAATAAGCATTTTTTTATGTTTAAAGTGTGAATATATATTAGGGCTATTCCCGATTACGGGCAAATAGCGTGGCACCGTGTCGTTTTAAAATATGATAACAAATATTTTCATATATTTGCAACACTAAAATTGCATTTCATACAGTCGAGCATGGGCAAGACTTATTTGCCAATCAATCACCTGTCACATTTTAACCAAACGATAAGGAACTCACTTTGATAAATAATATACTTTGATAAATAATAATGAAAAACACCACAAATTTGATGGCAAATATTTGGTAGGGCATACATTTGCAAAGCTATTTGCCCGTAACTGGGAATAGCCCTATTTTGATGGTAAAATTTCTTACAAATAGCAAATTATGACAAATTTCCAGTATTTTGACATGAAAATTATTGTGATAGCTCGAAAACTATAGATGTTTTCAGTACAACGTATTTTTGTATGAAACGTCGTTGGTTCAGAAATATAACGGTATACGAGCTTTTTTGGTAATGTTTTTATCGGATAATATGTTTCCGTTATAATGACATCAAAATTATTGAGATATCTTAAAAAATTTAGATTTTCTCGGTACAACATATTTCCTTGAAGCAGGGTCATCGCCTCAGAATGAGAAAAAAACGATTGAAATTTCAAATAAGAAAAGACTTACCGTTATCTCACCAATTCAATGTTTTATATGGGCTTAAAAATACCTCTAAAATATTCAGTTTTTGCGCAAAATATAGGCCAAACGTTTTTGTTTTTGTAATTTTTTTTTTTCTTATAAAATTTTCTTTTTTCACACTCATATGAGATCTTTCATATGACATATCATTTATTAGCAAAAATTGCCTCATTTTGACATATAATTCAATAAACAGTTTCTATCATCGAAATTCATGAGCTACCCTATGATTTTTTTGATGAAAATTAAATTTTCAAAATGTTGTTTTTATATTTTCTCTAGCTCTACAGCTTAAAAAATAATTGCTGTGAAAAAAAATTTTGAAATATTTCAAACCACTCCAAAGTTATATACACAAATCTATGTTTTAAGCCATTTCGTTATACATAAAAATAGGCGTAGGAGAAACAGTTCTTCCGTGTTTCTGAACCGATTTTGATAATTTTTTTTAAATAAATTAGAGTAGGGAGAAGAAGTTCAC
The DNA here is from genome assembly GCA_963920525.1 of Dichetophora obliterata. Taxonomy (NCBI): domain Eukaryota; kingdom Metazoa; phylum Arthropoda; class Insecta; order Diptera; family Sciomyzidae; genus Dichetophora; species Dichetophora obliterata. The sequence continues at coordinate 13,988,809 of OY986439.1, read as the reverse complement.
CATAAAGTTATGTGACCTTTGACCTGAAATATGAGCATTGAGAGAATATTTCTGAAGTAAAACCTAAACTATAAAAAAATGGAAGAACATGGCGTAGGAGGAAATTTTAGATATTAATACAATGTAGGAAAAACATTTTTCTCTGTTACGGATACCTGACAATAAGCATTTTTTATAGTACATTTTTTATTTTACAAATAGTAAATTCTGAACAATTTTGATATAAAAGTTATGACGATATCTCGAAAACTGTTGCTTTCTCTCGAAGTTAAAGATTTTCTTAGTACAACACATTTTCTTAAGACAAGGTCAATGCCGCAGAATGAGAAAAACGTTTGAAATTTCAGAAAGTTGGTCGAATTTCGACCACTGGCGATACTAGTATTATAAAAAAAGCTGTAAAGTACAATTAAAAAATTTTACGGGAAAAGCAAAAGACTTTCTAAATTGTAAGTTGCACTTAAACTTGGGTCTTTTAGAGCTTTGTTTATACAAACGCCATTTTTAGCTGTTGGAGTGTAAAATTTTGCAGCAACTTGTATTTTGAATTTGAATTTATTGAAAAAGAATATTAGCATACAAGAAAAAGCTCTTTTAAATGCAACGATTTAGAAATTCTAAAAAAAAAATTACAAATAACAATTGGCATAACAACAGCTAATAATATCACAACAGCTGATAATGTGCATCATAATTAATCAAAAATTCGATTTGAAATTGTTTGAAACTTGCGGCTTTTTTTATTTCATGTGACGATATGTTCATAATGTATGTTAATATATTTTGAAGAAATTACAAACATACTTTTTTATGTTAATTTATAAATAAAGCACTTTTAAACCGACGAATTCTATTCGTAATCTTAAGCCACGAATAGGATTCATAGGATAGACGTAGTTTGGTACGTATTACAAATATCTTATTCGCATTCGTACAAAAAAAAATGTGTCTAGTAGTAATAAATTTGTTACATTTACGAATGATCCTAATACCTAATTACGATATAAACATTCTGTCTGAGCTCAGGTTTGAACCGTGGTTCTTAAGCTTACAAGTCAGCTACTTTTCCAGTAGGATACGGCCACCTTGCAATCACACATTTCCTTATCGATGGTTAAGAGCATAAAAGTGATAAATGAAATTTTTTACATTTTCAGAAACGCTTATTTTCAATACATTTCAGTTAAAAAAATAAAAAATTTTGAAGGCTGAACGAACATCGAGGGCCAAGCCGAATATTCATGGCGCCAAGCTTATGCTGTGTATTTGGTGGGATCAGAAGGGTGTCGTGTACTATGAGTTGCTAAAACCTAACGAAACCATCACTGGGGAACGCTACCAACAACAATTGATGTAATTGAGCCGAGCATTAAAGGTTAAACGGCCGGAATATGCCAAAAGACACGACAAAGTGGTTTTTCAACATGACAACGCACGGCCACATGTTGCAAGAACCGTCAAGGAAACATTGGAGGCCCTGAATTGGGATGTGCTACCCCACCCGCCTTATAGCCCAGACATAGCCCCTTCCGACTACCACCTATTCAGATCGATGACGCATGGCTTGGCTGAGCAGCGCTTCACTTCTTACGAGGATACCAAAAAATGGGTCGATTCGTGGATTGCCTCAAAAGACGAATCGTTCTTCCGGCGCGGAATCCATATGCTGCCAGAAAGATGGGAAAATGTTGTAGCTAACGATGGACAATACTTTGAATAATATACATTGTACCGTTGTTTCTAAATAAATGCTCAAAAACCGAAAAAAAACCTTTAAAATTAATTCCAACCCCCAATAAATAAACAAAAGATAGTTCTTCGTAACAAGAGATAGCAAGGGGCATTTTATTTAATAACAGATATAAACTTTGACGAAAAGCAAATTTATGTTTTAAGCTTAGTATGCTGTAGGAACGAAAATTTTTTGCATATAACTCTGCACGCGAAATTTTGGTGTAGACTCAAAATTTTTGTGTGGAAAAAAGCACTTGCTGTTCTGGTTGACAGATATATATTTTGATTGCTGCAATTTTATATCCTATAAAAAGCAAGGCTACTCATTAATAAACTATATAAATGCAACAATAAATTTGTTAAATAACAAATTCGACACTTAAACATACTTACTGCTTATTTTTTATTGTTGAATGGCAAATTTCCGCGCCAATTAAATGTACGGGCATATAATCGACAGCGAAATTTTGAAATTTCAACTCTCCACTCACGGATGGAAATTTGGCAACATAGCAATAATTTTTGCTTCTACAGCGTACTAGCTTTCGAAAAAATTTCGCTGCCTGTTCGTTGTCAAAAATCTCAATGTATTTCTTATAGAAATTTTTTTTTGTTCCTACAGCATACTTGGCTTTAAAGTCCTTGTAAACAAGCAGAAAACAAAACAAAATAAATTTTATAAAAATTTTTCCAAAAATTCGGCGTAAAAAAATAATTATTCTGTCATAAAAATTATCCAATTTCGATAATTTTTTAATTTCTCCTAAATTTATGAAAATAGCTTAAAATCCTGCAGCATTTTAATTTGAGAAAGTTGCAGCGTTCTAAGCGATGACAAACAAGGCTTCTGATTCAAAAGCAAAAGAAAAAAGTTGGAAATTATGAATAAAGTAGTCCAATTTTGAATCAAGGACTAATTTTTTTTAAAATAATATGAAAAATTTCGATAAGAAAACAATTTTACGTAGAATATGTTATAGTCAGAAGTTTTTTATTATTTAAACTTAAATAGGAAACTTGATTTGAAACATCCATTAAATACTTCTTAATATGCACATTTTTTTAGTCACGTGCGTTTATTTAATTCAGGATTCAGTATCAAACCTTGCAGGGAGGTTCTGGAATATGTTAAGAGAATGTATGGAACCCACAACCCAGAAATATATTTATTCATTTTTGAATTTTTCATTTTTTCATTTTGAATTCAGGTTTTGAATTAAAAAAAAACTTTTTTAAATTATTCTTATAATAATTATGTTGTGAATGCGGTGTGAGATCCAGTCAAAAATATCTCCCTTAGTATGCGGGAAGCATTTCAAGAATAACGAAACTCTCATATTTAATTTTTGCGGATTATATGGATTTTTACTTCCTCAATCCTTATCTAAAAAATTTCATGCCGCTTCAAATTCAAATTCAAATAGAAGTTATATACCTCCAAACTTAAAAAAATGGCCTAAAAATCTTGTTTGTTTTTTCCAGTTTTCCAACAAAACAAAAATATTGCTTAATTTTGGCAAATTTTTGTATTCTTATTTGAAAATTTTAAAACTTGGGGCTCAAAAGTAATTAATGCAATTTAATTTTAAAATAAATGAGACATCACATTATTTAATTTTCTTAACAATTAAGAATATGTGCTTTTGCAAAAAATTATTGAAATGTATTACATGACAAAAATATAAAATGAAATTTGAAGATATTTCCAGCATGACACGAGAAAGATTTTTACCCCATCTTTAAAGTATATTGGATTTTCCTATGTGTAATTAGTACCGAAAATCTCAGAAAATAAAATTATACAGGCTAAATTTTCTTTATGCTCATTCTAGACCTTTTTTGTCTTTTCCCCTTGACTGTCGGTACTCGTATCGAAAAACAAAAGAGCCTATGCGCAAAGAACCATAAAGCTTTTATAAGGCGCGGTTCTTATCCAAATATTTCACATTTTAAATTCAGAGTCTTTTTTATTAATTGCAGTTTAATGTGCACAATAATTTTTTTGGAATTTATAAAGGTCTAACTATAATGATGATGTAATATTGTATATGAGGTGGGCGCAGTTTTCAGTTTTTTTTTAACCAAACTCAAAACATCGAATATATAGTTGAATTAAAACTTATTTGCAAAATTTGAAGTCATTATACTAATTTTTGTGGAATTTAAGGAAATTTTACCGTTTTCATAAAGTCACTATATATGGGAGGTAGACGTGGTTTTTATTAGATTTTTACAAATTTCGTACTTAGAGTGCATATTAATGCTTAAAGCTTTTATACAAAATTTTAAGCCATTAGATAAATTTTTGTGAAATTTATAGAGATTTTACCGTTTTGGTAAGGACATTTTGTATGGGAGTTGTAGGCGTGACTTTCATCCGATTCTGCTCATTTTCGCACTTGACCCTAATTTTTGATATAAAGCTTATATATTTTATTACGATAGCTGTAAAATAACGGCTGTTATCGTGATCTCAGACAGACAGACGGACCGACAATCATGACGAAATTAACTCAGGAGATGATGCTGTTCAAGAAGAGTGACAAAATTGATACGCCCCTTACGCAGTACGCGTGGTGTTGGTCAATGTATATTTGTGATAGGTTAATATATAGGCGTCGGGGTATAAAAATTGTGCCGTTTTCATAAATTTGAAATAGTAAGTAATTTTTTTTAAACTTTCACGCACTTAATCTCCTTAATCATTTGAGAGCGACATTATTTTTAAAGCGGCATTGGATTCAGGGGCTTCAAATACACGTTAAGAAAAACAAAAGGGCTCTATTTTACTCTTGCTCAACGAGTATCATAATCCTCTGCAATCGCAAAACAAAATTAAGTTCTAACGACGTGACTTTGCCGATAGTTTCAAAGCGAGACTCGATTGTTTTTTGCAACAGTTGATTTTCGATTATATTTGAAGTTGATTTTCGATCACATTTGAAGTCGATTTACCCATCACTACTTGCAACTCCTTAAATATTGGCAAATATGGATAAAAGTAGCAGATTCTACTTTACACCAATTCAAAATAAAAACCTTCAAAAGAAGTTAGTTTATATGAATAAAGTGCTATTTACTACACTGCAAGAATCATCTGTTGCGAACTTGCAACAAATTAGCAGAGCTGTAAAATCGGCATTCATATTCAGAATTTTCAGTACAACTTAATAACTACATAAGAATGCATTCAATGAATGCAAAATTGATTTATAAATCAAATTTTTAATTCACTTTCATTTTAAAAAAAATTATTAATTATTCATTTTCGTTATTCAGAATAATAAATCATTTTTTATTCATTTGAATGCCATTCACAAAGAATGCAATTCACAAAGAATTTCAGAATTTTCAATTATTCTTTTTTTATTCATTATTCAGTTTTATTCTTTATTCATTTTTTATTCATTATTCTTTTCTTATTCATTATTCATTCTTTATTCATTTTTTATTCATTATTAATTTTTTATTCATTATTAATATTTTATTCATTATTCGTTTTTTATTCATTATTCATTTTTTATTCATTATTCAATTGTTATTCTTTATTAATTTTTTATTCATTTTAGTCCCAAGCCATAAATAAAAAATTAATAACAAATGAATGAAGAATAAAAATTGAATAATGACTAACAAATGAATAATGAATAAAAAATTAATAATGATAAAAAAATAAATAGTGAATAAAAAAAGAATAATGAATACACAAATTAGCTGGATTGGCATGAATAAAAGTAGTGTTTGCTACTGATTTTGAGAAGTAAGCAAAAAGGTATTCTACAAGTTGGTAGTAAATTATTTAGGCAATGGACAATTTTGAAGCACTCCTCAGATTCACTTTATGATAGGTATTCAAGATTCAGTGCACTTGTCTTTGCAGTTGAAGACTTTTGCAGTTTTGCAGTTAGGTTTTAGTAAGCACACTACTATAACTTTTTTCAAAGCTGTCAACATTTTCAATGTGCACAAGTATACAATTGCTCAAGTCCTCAACTGCACTGAATCGTGAATACCCTTATCAAAATTAACCAGCTGCAACAAACAAATGGCAAATGTTTGAAGTATATGCTACAAAATTTTTATTCATACCGAATCCAAGCATTTTTGTAGCACTTTACTTTTTGGTATTTACTTCAAACGACTGAAGATGCTATTTTTTATTCATATGGATGCACTGACTTTTCTGAAGGATTTTTTATTAATTAATACTGTTTATTTTTACTACATATTTAAAAAAATTTATTATTTTTTTCATATTGATTTTGTTTATCCGGTGTAATCGCTTGTTTTAACAAAGAAAAATTATATCTGCAAATAAAAACTGATCTATATTCTTGAAATGCACGAATATATTGAAATACGCATGAAATAGATTATCTTAAAATCCTGGTTTAAAGCTTCAATTCGCCATCATGAACCCGTTTTGAAAAACTACGGCAACTTTTAACAAGTTGGTTTAAAAAACGCTATATATTTATATTCAGATCCATTTTATCGCAAAGTATGTGTACATTCGAAAAAAATTCTTTTAGTACGACAGCAAAAAGAGTCAGTAGTCATGATAAATTTTAAAATATCTCGATATATATAGTACTTAAGCTTCTTAAGTAAAAAACAATTCACTAACCATCATCTTAAGGAATTCACTTTTTCTCCCGGATTGCTTAAGGACTTTGCTAAGATTTTTTTGAACGCAAACTTTCAACAAAATTTACCTAACAAAAAAAACTAGAAACACTTAACAAGTTTCACGTAAATAGACTGTGTGCAGTTTAAGACAAAAATCTTAGTATTTGTATCTCAAAGTTTTTCTACATTTATTTATAAAATTTTTTCTTATTTTTTGGCAATATTAATAAATAAATATTATTACATAATTTTGATTGTTCGTTCACAATGTGATTTGCTTTGGTGTTTCATTAAGATTTACAAGATTTCATACAAGAGTCTATATAATTTGGCATAAATTCGTTTGCTTTTTTCCGTTAAAAACACAATTAATCTTATCATATATTTTTAAGTACTTATTTGCTCACAACTATCAATAAACATAAAAAATAAGTTTTGTATAAAATCGTTATTTAAAAAAAAAAGTCACCATTGTCACTGAACAAACACACCCACATGATTGTTCAAATAAAAAGGGCAACTTTATATTAAATTTTTTGATTACATTTTAAAAGTCTTGACTAGATTAAAGAAAACGGATGATGACAATGACAAATATTAAACCTTATGCAGAGGGGGCAAGAATAATTAAATTAGGTTTATAAATAAGTTAAACTTAAAGAATAATTTTCGCTAAGGTCTCTGTGTTGCATTTTGTTATTCAAACACTGCTCTTCTTGTTCATAACGTTTACAAATAGTTGCGTCTTTTCTGCTGATGAATTCTTTAATTAGTCTTTTTAACATCCTTACTTTCGCCTTCCTTGGCCTGACCGCGTCCCAATATCTTTGCCAAACTATCCCAAATGCCGCCGAAGAATATGGCACAGCACAGATTCTCAAATGGCAGGAAGGGATCGTGAATACCCAGCAAAATCGATGAAAGCTTAAAGTAAACCAGAAAGATAACTATGCCAAAGTAAACCAGAGCATGTGGGGCTGAGATCCAATCAGTTTTCTTGTCTAGCACAAATATTATAGAAGCAACGAGTGATGCCTTGGTGTAGCTAAATAATAATTATAAAAATAATAAGTATTATGATTTTTCAATAGAAAAGGTTTAAGAGGTACCGCCTCGGTTAGACAGTTTTCAAATCATAAAACTTACAAGGATGGCTGCATAAATTCCATTGCAGTTGGTGTCCAGGCACCACGTATTAAGCGCTCAAGTAGTTTTGTAAATCCAGCACCATTGCCTTTTAGCGTACCGATGATAATCATTATGATCCACGCATTCGGATATAGTTTTGCGGCATGTGAGACACCATCGTATACTTTCTTTGCACGATAAATTTCTTTCATAGCACTTGCCACGATTTTAACCGGCAAGAATTTTCCTATCTTGTAGCCAATATCAAAAGGTGTGTAAAAAACGAGGTACCTAGAAGGTTCGATTCATCGAAAATTGTATAAAATTTTACATTTTTTCTGGTTTAAAACACAATTGCTTACCATACTGCTGTGCCCACCAAGAGTTGTGGTGTATTTTTCAGTGGTGCTAAAATTGGTTCACCCAACAAGCCATTGGCAACCATACCGCCAGCAAATATAACCAACATGGTGGACAACCAACAGGACAGGGGATGCTTTCGTGAAAAAGATTGAGCATTGGTGCCCAAATCTTCTCGTACCGCTAGTGCTGCCAGTAAACTATGTGCTATATCAAAATATGGAAACATTTTAAGTTTAATGACCTGATTGGCCATATCTAAGAATGCTTCGGGATCCATCCTGATGAGTTGTTTGATAGCTAGTTGTTAGTTTGCAAAATTTTTCACCTAAAATAAAATTGTTTCTTTGATTAATTAATGCAACAGCAAATGTTTATACTCAAGATATGTATGTATATTTGTGGATTTTAAAAGGTTGTTTATACTATGTGGGGACAAGTTTTAGTTTACAACAGATAAAAATGCTAGAACATGATTTTCCTCCTTACTAATGGTTGCATACCAAAGCCATGTAACGATTTCATTTAAATAATTGGCAAGACGCGTGGCGCTATTTTGGCATTTAGAAAAATCGATTTAAATAGTACAAGTGACCCTCTCCCAACAAAATTATTTTTGTAATTTTTTTAATTTTTTTTAAAGCTCAAATGACGAGTTAAAATTTAAGGTTAGGTATATTAGGTAAAACAGTTACAATTAAGAGTCAAAATTTATTCATACAAAATTTTCATTTTTTTTTTTGGCAATTTTTATTATTTTTTCAGGTCATTTTTCATTTGAAAAATTACCGAATTTTTCCATTGGAATTTCATTTTACTTTTGGGTGTTTTTTCATATCTTTTGGGTCGTTTTAAATTTTTGTATTTGTTTTTTTTTTCTGTAATTTATTATATTTTATTGTAATTTATTATACTAATTTTTGCTCAATTGTTCTTGTTAATAATAAAACAAGGAACAATTGAAGATGAACGAGCCTTCGGCCGCTGCTAAGGGACTACAACCCTCAGGAAGTCCAACATCGGCTTCACTGTCTACAGCAGCGATGCCCACGAAAATTATTTGAAGAGTTTTTAAATCTGGATGCCATAACGATAACATGAGTGCTGGCAGAGTCCGCGACAGCGAACTTATATGTACACTGTAAAAATAATGAATCGAGTAATTTAAAATTTTTCAGTTTCTTGCTAGTCAGAATACATTCTGATTTATCCAGCTTCAACCGCGTGAAGGTTTTCAGATATCTTTTTTATGTTTTGTTTTATAGTCTTTAATTTTTTTGTTTTTTTATTTTTACTTTCTTTTTTATGTTTTTTTTTTGTGAATTTTTTATTATTATACATTATTTTAATTTTTTAAACTTACAATAATTTTTATTTGCTTTAACTTTAATTTTTTATGTTAATGTATCGAAAAAATTGTATGCTACTTTGGTAGAAGTAGCATACTTCTAGAAGTTCTACAAGAACTTTCTATTAGAAGATTATTCTTCAATAAAGCTGTTAATTAATGATTTCTTGTGTGAAACGAATATACAATAGTATAAAAAAATTTTTAGTAGGCTTATTAACTTCTCCTCTTCAATAAAAGACTGCATTCTTTCTTATATAGTATTAAAATTTACAATTTTGTGAAGTTAAACAAAATTTTCGCTTGTCCCACAGCTGTCGAACTGTCAAAACTCGTAACGTTGCGTAGAAATCTATTTTCTACAGACTTCTACGCTGCGTCACGCCACGTTACGAATTCGGTAACGACTTGTACACATTTATCATTAAACGGATTTTGGCTTGATAGTTGGCAACCTCGCGCTACGTTACCTTACGCTTGGGTAATCAAGCCTTAAAGAAGCCTGCTAGAAGCCCTTTTTGAGAATGTACATTAGAAAGAAAAGCAATATAAATATCAACTTGAAATAAAAAAACTTTTGACAATTTCCAGATTTGAACCAACATCCTCTCATGTGGCAGTCCGGCATCTTATCCACTCGTCTACCGCAGTTCTAAACGAACTTCAGCTTATTTTGCATCATTACAAATGAAAGTAAGCTTTCGGAAGCGCGGTTTCGAGACCCAGCTCGGACCAAAAAATACATTTTTTTTTGTATTTTTTTAAAATCTAAATTTTTTTTACAAATTTTTCTGTTCATTAACCCTTTCGGGACGCAATTCAGATGATGAAGTACATTGATGGTACACATGTGTACCGTGCGTCCCGAAAGGGTTAAAAAACTTTTTGGAGTTTTTTGTAAAAATTCTTCTTACAAAAATAATAGAAAAGACTTAGTTTTCATATAATGTGATATGTAATGTGTTAGATTTCGGAGACCTGGGTTCGCGACCCAACTCGGACAAAAAATTCTTTTTTTGTTTTTTCTTTAAATTTATTTTTTTTATAATTGATCAGATCATTTATAATTTTTTCTAAATTTTTTTAAAAATTTTTTCATATAAAATAACATGAAAAGACTCCAAACCTTCAAAAGGCAGGCCTTACAGAAGCACACTGTATGGTAGGCCATACACAGAATGAAAGGTATATTGACGCCAATAAGAGCACTGCTAGCATGCTGTCTTTTGCGTATCGCTAGCTAAAATGTCCACAGGGTATGTTATACGCTATTAACAAAATAATAAATATTTACATTAAAATAGTTCTTTAGCTGGCAAAATATAATAAGATTCATTGCGTTCGACACACAATTTTTTAGAGACCTTTATGTTGTTAAGTGTTTTATATTCTAATTTATTTCTAAGCTTAGTTTTAATCAGGCTAAAATAAAAAAATATTGGTTCAGCAGCTGCTGAGCTTTGAGGAAGGCACATCAGACTATTTACAAAAAAATTTTGATAAAATCATTAAAAAAAATTCTCCCAATCCATTCTTCACGACCCTGAATATTTCCAAAAATACCCAAATTTGTCCTAACGTCATTACAATTTTAAAAACTAATATTTGAACCATAAAAAGATTCCTTTCAGTCAAAATAGCGTCAGGGTCACATTCTATGAGATGATATTTTAATATGAATCATTGAATTATGGCAATAAAGAAATTTTATTTTCTGACATAACTTGTAAAGATGTTATATTCAAACTATTCAGATCTTGTCTACCCAAAGCGATCTTGTCTTAAATTTGTTTTTGAATATATTTGTTATAAGAAAAATTTTTTGATTAGAGATTCTCAGAATTGTCACAAAAAATCCTCAAGCCTCAAAAGTCTCAAAAAATGTGATTTTTAATATATATGACAAAAAACGCATGTCGGCTTTCAACTTTCAGAACTTAATACAATGCAAATTCCACTAAGGGGTCGTCCATAAACTACGTTACCAATTTAGGGGGGGGAGGGGTTTTGAAATGCACTACGATAAGTAACGGTAGGGGAGGGAGGTGTTTAGATATTGTAACGTTACCAAAAATTAAAAAAATCGACGAAAAACCTCTAATTAATAACACAATCATTTCAAAAATTTTTAACCTTAAATGTTTATGTTTGATCGTCTAAATTGATGGTTAACTTTTGTTTCAACGATTTCTTCCACCACCTTTTCCCTCGACACAGGAACCTTTTGGTATTCCTTCACCATCTCAGCACACGTCTGAAAAATTTGGGTCTTTGCTTTTGCGACAGGCTTTGACGTTAAGGCCTGAATGTTCTTGATCAAAGGAGATACCGTATGACATGTACTGTCCTTCTCAGAAAGAAGAAATCGGTTCAAGGTCGTGTCTTACCTGCGGCTTGTATTTCGTTTTTAAAACTTCTATAAATTGCCATAAGTTTGTATTATATCGTTTACAATAAATCGGAATACAAAATACTATTTAAATAAATCAATTTTCAGAAAGCATTTACACAAAAACACAGAACTTGGTGCAGCTCGGGTGCAGCCTTTAAGGGTATTCTGTCAAAGACCAGGTCAATTTCTTTGCGTTAGAAATGAGGATTCATCTGAATGGGTCGACATAGAATCCGATGAAAAATTCTATTTTGAAGAATCCTCAACAAAGCTACCAGCTTCTTCTATCCCAGTGATTGAGAGCATCGAATCTTGGATCGCAGATGAAATAGCTTTTACAGATGATATTAATTATTGATTATTTTCCAATTGTTCCTGTATCAAGTCATACTAGTCACTAATACTAGTGAAAATTGTCGGTGCTAGTCAAAATATATAATCATTCGAATGAATTAATTTCATATGTCACGTTACTTTATAGGGGGGGAGGGGTTTTGAAAAGCACTACGAAAAGTAACGCAGGGGGAGGGGGGGTAAAAAAAAACTGTCTGAACATTTCTCCTTTGCTGCCAAATTTCGCTTTTTGTAACAGGTTGTGAAATTGTAAATCTTGTACAAAATGTACCAACTCGGAAAATAATGTACCAAGTTAAAATATATGTACCAATTTTGGTACAATTGTACAAAAGTGGCAACCGTGATTACAACAATCATGAAAATATTGAAGGTGTTGTAAAAGAGTGGAAAGAGGTAGGCGCTGGGCATCGCTGATCTACGGTACTTCTGGATATAATTATTTTTTTAATAGGCCCTTCGGCCGCTGCTTAGGAATTACAAAATTTTAAAAATTAAAATACAATTAAAACTTCGTCATCCATAGCTGTGGGTATATAGAACTATCACATTAATAACGAAAACTCAACAAAAAGCATAGTTCAATAATATAAAATAGCGCAATAATCGAATCTAACTTCAATGTTTAGCTGCTCTTTGAACAGACGTAATGTAAAGTAACGTAGAAATCGTAATTCAACGGATCTTTACGTCCCGTTACATTACGTTACGTTTATTATAATCACTTGTATAAGTATTGTTTGAAACAATAAGTGACAGAACGCACTGCTCAATTGACATTAGACCACATTACGTTACGTCTATTATAACTGGGCCTTAAGAGAGAATAACTTGATTATCTGTCAAAATGCGAGTATTCATCAAAAAGTACGGAAACGACTTCAAGTAAGTTTCAAGCACAACAGCTGTTCATGCATTTTTGCAATAGAAAAAAATTACTTTGCTTTAAATTATTAGTTTATTCATATAAAAAACACTTTGTACAAAATATATAAAACACTAAACTTCCATTGAATAATTTTTATTTCAGAAAACAATACAAAATCATTGACGATCAGCATTTGTTACTCGAAATTCGTGTTCGAAGAAATTTTTCAAGTAAAGTTCAAGCTAGTTTCGAGTGATTGTAATAAAAAGAGGAAGAGAGATAGATAATCTTTAAGAAAGAAAAATTCATTTTATGATTTTAGTTATTTAAATTTCTAGTAGTCTTAATTTGTTTCCTGCAGGTGAGCTCTCTGCATATGAGAAAAAAACAATTGCCTTGTGACTCAGATGAGATAAAAGACAAAATACGAACAATCAGTGTTTGTCCAATTAATAAGTTTAATTTCTTTATCGTCAGAATTGCTAAATAGTGTCTTTAATAGATTAAGCAGTCGTTTGTTAAAGAAAAAATATTAAAAGATTTTGACTGATAAGTCCAGAAATCAGTCACTCTTTATTTTTGGCTTATTATTTTAGTCAAAATAAAAGTCGACTCTAAATTTAGTATAAGCATTATTGACAGTTTTTTTATATAATATGTTGTCAAAAAGCTTGTACTAAATTCAGAGTCAACTTTTATTTTGATTATGATAATGGGCCATTGTCTTTTTATACCACCACTCATGTAAAAATGCGTAAAGGGCACATTAACTTTGACATTCCGCTTGTAGCGCCGATAAAAAGGCGTGGCAGGTACTGCAAAAGTTTATGTATTCTTGATCAGCATCACCTCCTGAGTCGATTTAGCCATGACGGTCTGTGCGTCTGTTCTTCTGAGCGAAATACAATAGGGGTATTCACGATCCGGGGCTCTTTGATGAGCTCTTGTGGAAAAATAAAAACTGTGAACACACACGAACAAAATAAAATCAAACACACAAACATATTGTACTAAATATTTGGGTTATGTTTAAAAATCGATGAAAGGTTTTGATATTTTATAACTTGTTTGTTACATTTCTGCTATTATTAGCTTATGCTTCAATAATATCAATAAAATTATTGAAATTCACAGTGTTACTAGTTGTTTGATATTAGAAGTGTACACATTTCACAATTCATTTGGTGTCAAAAATCACAAAGTTCAAAAAAGAGCTCAAGGGCTCACCAAAATAACTAAGGTTATAGTCAGAGCTCTTGTGCAAAAAAGCGCAATTTTGACAGCACGTGCATTTTGTTATTGTAGAGCTCTTTTTAGCTACAACTACGCTTTTTTGCACAATAGCTCAGCAAAGAGCTCCGAATTGTAAATACCCTTATGCCAAATCGGATGATAACCATTCCTACCTCCCATACAAAGTAACTTTATTAAAAACGGTAAAATATCTTTAAATTCCACAAAAATTAATTTAATAACCTCAAATTCTGCACATATCTTTAACATGTACTTTGAGTATATAATTTGTAAAGATCGAATGAAAACCACGGCTACCATCCATACAAAGAGACTTTACGAGTTAATTAAAATCTCCTCAAATTCCAAAAAATTCAATAAAATAAAATAGAAATTAATACTGGCTTAAAATTTTGAAAATTAGTTTGAATCTTAGCTATGCACTCGTTGTTTGAAATTAAAAAAAAACGTAAATTCTGCCCATCTACCATACAAAGTAACGTCATCATAATAGTAAATAATAGTAAAGTCATAATAGTAGTTTGTCGGCCTTTGTACTCTAGTGAAGAGTGCGCTATACTATCAACTCAGAGGTCCCTGATTCGAATCCGGGTTCGGGCATTTCGCTTTCCTTGTTTTTTACTACATTGAAGAATTATTGAAACAGAAAATCCACAACTAAATTGTGGAATTAAAGGACAGGATCAGCTGAGGGCTGGAAATGATTAATGATTGTCGAGATTAAGGCATAACACTAGCCTCGGTTATACGCAATTAAAATTGTCTTTCACGTTTGTTCCGCCAAATCAATAATTAACGTATTGTTATCATCAATTCTTCCTCTCATTATCTAACCCATTCCTTTCAGGTTCGAGACCAAACGTTGTTTGTATAAGGCGCATGCATGATTAAATTACTATAGGTTGTCCATTCGTTTGACGTTTTCTCACAAGAAGGAACATATACACCCGTAAAATTGAAGAGGAGAACAAAAGAGTAATTTTTTAATGAAAAAATGTAGGTCAGTTGCCTAAATATCATATTTTTTCGTAGTACTAAATACCAAAAGATACATTCACTACTATTTTTTCTACTACGTTTTCTGCTACTTGTTTGTTTTGATTGAAAATTTTATTGAGTTTTTAAAAAGGTAATGACAATATTTTTTGTGTAATCATTACATAAATAATAAAAAAATGTACAGCACACATAACACAAACAAATTTTAAATTTAATGAATATTTGTATTATTTTTTATCTATGAATTTACAATTAGTAAAAGAAGAATCTGTTTAGAAATAAATTTCATTGAAACATGTTTTTAAATATAGATTGAATGTTTTCGTAGCGTTTTGCTGAAATGTAAAAATAAAACTGAACTACAATAAGTAAGCCTGCAGACTGAAATCTTTTTAGCGACGCCAGAATTTATATAAGTATACACGGCTGAAAAATCTATTAGCTCGAGAGCTAATTTTGAGCACCATGAAATTGATTTGTAAGAATTGTTTTTAGTTGTTACAGGAATGACATAAATTTTGACATAAATCGCCTTTATTTGGAGATCACAGATATTAGAGATAACTAAAACTCGTTTTTCCGCACGTTTTTATCATATATTAGATAACTACTTTAATGTGATATACTAAATTTCGTTTTAGTCTATCAGTAATTGAATACATAGTTGGTTACAGAAATGGTAACTTTATCTTGGTTTCCACTCGTCAAGACCTTTAAACTTGACTCTTTAATTTACGCAATGGAAAAAATTTGAAACTTTTAGCTGATCAGTTTTAGTCAAAAGTTTCCATTTTATTAAATTAGAAGGTTCATCATCGCAACAAATATATTAAACTTAGAGTCAATTCAAAAAACTAATATGGATTTCTTTATATCAAATTAAAGTTAAAACTGTAGGCTTTATATATAAAATATATTTTTGACACCTTAATGCTGTAAATTTTTGAGAAAATAACAGTTTTATCACTAATTAAAAGCAAAAGATATAAAACTGCTCACAGAATTAAAATTATTCCTTTAATTTATTTTGTTTGTATTTTGTCTAAAAGATAATTTAATTATCTTTCAACTGACATGTCAATATTTTAGATCTATTAGATAATGGTAAAGATATAGGTATTTTACTGAACAGCTATTGTTCCAAGCAAAAAATTTTAAAAATCGATATTTCGGTAACTTGGTGAGGTGTCGTTTTTTGTTCGACTAAATATATTTTCTTTTGTTCTGAACAAATAAAATCGTGGCGCCCCTGTTATTGTAATATAGAATATAGCAATATGGAGAGTAACTTCTTTTTTTAAAAAAATTCAAAACGAAACACTGAAACATAACTTTTTTCTGAAAAGACAACAAAACCCGGGTTGTCATTTAAATTTGAGAGAGAATATATTTTTGTTAATATATTTACGGGTGTTGTCAAACGAATGGACAACCTATAATAATAAAATCATGGGCGCATGCCTTGGTTCTTTGATCTTTTAAAAAAAAACCTTTATAAATTCTGTTCGTATTTCGGTCGGTATTTACCGTCCGATCTAAAAGAATGATCTGTCTGTGTTGTTGTCTCAGGGAAACCTATTTTTTGGTTCTAGAATTTATTGACCTCAGTTGACCCCTTATAGTACTGACCCACCGGACCTCAGTTTCTATAATCTTAAGGTGCCATTTTGATTACAGAAATGGAAAGCCCGTACAAAATCAATAAACTTTACTATAGAAATTTTTCGCTATTTCTACAGAAATATTTTTAAAATTTTTTGTATTTATTTTTTTTTTTTTTTTTGCAAAACGTAGGGAAAATTTTCAACATTTTTGTCATATCATATTATTTTTATAAAATAGGCACCCAAAACGTTTTTATCCGAATCTACCATCCTAATGTACTATTCTAAAGTAATGCAACTGAAGCCCTCAAAAAACCATTAAACTCTTCCCAAGAAAATCATTTAAATAAAACACAGAATTTTATAGTGGGAAAACTGTTGATTAAAACCCCACGTTTATTATTTTACTAAGACACTTTTCACATATTAAAATTATCGAGTCTTAAGAGATCAAATTTCAACGTGATTCAAGTAGACTGTATTTCTGGCGGCTCTCGAGTTTAGATAAAATGTGACCGATGCGTTGTTCATCGGTGACAGCAATGTCAGATTCATGAACTACGTGTACAAAGCGCTCAGTATTTTGATAATGGCTAAGATAAGCTGTGAAAATAATTAAGTTTAGTTAGAAAACATATCAAATTATGTTGTTTAATTTTACATTCACAAGCTTATTTAAACGTTTACGAATAGCTGATTCAGATATAATTGAATGCCCGCGCGTTTCCACAAAAGGCTTACCTTTCTGACAGCTTCTTGTTTAAATGAACCCAACTTGCGATTTCGCTCTGTTGGCAAGTTGGTATTATTCACTATTAAATTCCTAATAAAAAATAAATTTTTTATAAATTAAAAAATAAATTTTTTATAAATTTATTTTTATGCACTTTTATAATCAGATTAAACACTTACATATATTATTAAATGTTTAAATATTAAATGTTTAAATATACAATTTCAACTGATATGTTGAAAACATATTTAAGGTAGGTTTTTTAGAAACAGTTTTTCTACTGTAAACTTTCCATGTGTTTTTTTTTTATGATAAAAAAATACAAATTAAAATTAACTATTTCTTAAGATCAGGCTGTTAATGTCAAAGGTTTGACGAAGTTTAAAAGGAGAAACCAGTGTTTGAATTGCTGATAAGAATATTTTCGGTGCATATTTTAAAAAAATAATACGATATCACAAAAAATTTAAAAATTTGCCCTACGTTTTGCAAAAAATTTAAAAACATTTTTTAAATATTTTTAGTAGAAATAGCGAAAAATTTCTTTAGCAAAAGCTTATTGATTTTTTACGGACTTTGCATTTCTGAAATCAAAATAGTACCTTAAGATAGTAGAAACTGAGTTCCGGTGGGTCAGTACTATAAGGGGTCAACTGAGATCAATGAGTCCTAAAAACAGAATTTAGTCTCCCTAAGAAAAAAATATAGACATATAATTTTTTAAGATCGGACGGTAAATACCGAAGTAATGAAGAAATATGTCAATGCGCGACCCCTACGTTCGGTAAAAAAAAATTAAGGGGGTACTCTGGTAATCCGAAAAAATTTTTCGATTTTTTTTCATATTTCTATTGCTCAGATACTCAAAAACATTTTCCCAAAAGGATTTTTCAAAATTCGAAATAGTTTAGGAGATACAGGCATTTTTGTGTAGGTATGTTTTCGTCAAAATAACGCATCAGCAAAGTTGTTTATTTGCCTGCAGTCATTAGTCGAAAATTCTGTGGAATTCTTCCAAAATATGTATTGATATTACAAAATATACACACACAGTATGTATACATGCAGTATGTATACATGCATGTTTTGATTTAGGGGTTGAAATGATTTTGAGCCCAGGTGTTCACATGAAAGAAGCAAACGAACGAGATTCAGTTTATTTTCGAACGCTGAAAGCTACGCGTGCGCGATAACTGCTGTTGTAAAATAAAAGCCCACAAGCCGAGATGTATGCTGAATCTCGCGACGGAAAACGACTTCAACGCTCAGAGCTAAAAACGTACGCATCATCGAAAGAGGGTCGCACAGCCCGCAGAGCCCAAAAAGCCATGGAAAACTCGTTTTATGAGATGGAGGAAGGCACACTTTATGGGGCTGGAATTGCCGATTAATATTCGTAAGTATTGTATTAAAAAAATATGTGTTAATGTCATTTGTGTGCCTCAAAATTGAAGTCAAAACTTTAAACGCGTTTTTCTCGAAACCATGTTTTTCAAAACTTTGCGCACGATAACTCAATCAGTTTTTGACCGATTTTGATATATGAGGCATGAAACGACGCAGAATTTACGCCGCTATAGCCCCTACCTCAAACTTACCGAAAAAATAATGTTTACTATTTTTTTTCTACACTAGACTACAAAAAAAAAGGTCGAAATTCGATTTTTCATTTTCAAAGTGGCGGCTCCCCCCCTAAAAAAATTTCGATTTTTGTTTCCGCGGTAGGGGCTATAGGGACATTCATTCTAAGTAACTGAATATTTTTTTTTTTTCAGACGATGTTTACTCTTGGAATCGTGCGCAATTTGGACCCACCTTTTTTCCGGAGAACCTCGTTACCAGGCCGAGAACTTTCTGAACGGTCCATAAATTCACTTTTTCAAAATTTTGTATTTTTTTCAATAAATTAAGCTACCCAAATCAAAAAACGGAACTAAAATATCTTTACTCGTTCTCTTTCCACAATATTTTGAAAAAAGGCTAAGATTTGGCATAGATTACCAGAGGACCCCCTTAATTTAGAATCTTTCTTTCAATAATGCTTCAGACTAGCTGGTGTGCGGTGACTTTTTTTTCCTATAAGGCAAGACGGTCTAGTGTGCATGCATGGTAGAAGAATACAGGTATATGCACCAGATGAGAGCATAGACCCCTTTTATATTGATCAAGACTTGAGGTCAAGTTTCAGAGTTTGTAGGCAATTCGCCGCACATCGGAAGCGACGGAAGGGAAAAAGAAACTTGAAGCTGTACCGGCAATTTTTCGTATTCCTTTTGGTATTTACGCGTTGTTGGCAGTGCTTTTTATTTTATTTTTCGTATATTAGACTTCGTTAGACTTCGGTTGCAATAAAATCGTTTTGCATTTAATTTAATTTCATTTTGCATTAAATTTTTAAGCAAAAACATTTTGTTAACTTCCATCGTGATAAAAAATAAAAATTCAGTTTGCAAATTTCTATAAACTATAATTCATTTGCTTGCTACCTATCTCGTTTTATTTTTAAAAAACAAGGAAAGAAGACAAGAAATTGAATTCAAGTCTTGACCAATGTAAAAGCTTTCGTCACGTTTAAAAGAGAACGTCAAAAAAACTTGACTTCAAGTCTTGATCAATGTAAAGGGGGTCATACTGCCGGAATTGTCAAACCGAAGCAAAACTTTTTCTTTATTTTCTTTTGTTTCCATTCGCCACACAGCTAAATTTGACAGACATGGCAGTATGGAAAGAGAGCACAGTCAGCGCTGCATATACCTCTATCCTTCTACCATGTGTGCATGCTATTAATCTTGTGCACAGGAGCGAAAACTAAACAATCCAAAATGGACAAAACATTTGTACAAGCAAGGAATAGATAACCTTTTCATGCTCAAAGTCTTGATAGAATAAATGAATTTTATTAAAAAAGCATTATAGGTATGGGCATTTCCACCAAAAGGTGTACCGCGAATGAAAAATTAAATGCTACTGAAGACTTTTTTTAACCTCCATAATAAAGAAAAAAATGTTTATATATATATTGTGAGAGTACTTAGAGCTTATCTCAATTTTAATTTTTAAAAAATGGCAACAAACATGATAAATGGCAACAAAAGTTGAAAAATGGTGACAAAATGAGAGAAATTTTAGCGAAAGTTGAAATTTTATGAGCAGGGCTCGAATTTTGATGACCTAAAAAACTGCAAAAAAATTACCTAAAAAAATTATAAAAATGTCTTAAAAACTGCAGAAAATTACTTAAAAACTGACAAAAATTACCTAAAAAACTCAAACATAAAAAAAAATAAAGCTTTAAAAATAAAACATTACTAAACTTAACATTTATTTTGTATAATTTTTATACATAGCGTTACAGTATTTTTCAAGGTACACTTTTAAGTTATTTTTACACAGTTTAAGTCATCGGATGTAAGTTCCTCTTCTAATTTCATAGTATAACAATTTTTACCGCCTAATATTTGAGCAATAGAGCATAAAAATAGATTTAATAAAAATTAGCATATCCTGAGTTTTTATCGTACACTTGTTTCATCTTTTTACAAACCCTTTCGTCAGTTTCACCACGTGCAGAACTTTTTTTCATCGAGGTCTATAAACAAAGCTACTCCTTTTTCGAAAGGTAATGTTTTTGATGGAAGGGACTCTATTGTTAAAGGTTTATGTTTAAAAATTTGTACTTTTACATTTCTTAACACGAAAAAAATCAAAAAATATTATTTTGAAATTACTCTAAAATGACCTAAAATACCGAAAAAAATTCTAAAAGCAAAAAATTTCCAAAAATTACAATAAAATAACTTGAAAATTGCAAAAAATGTCCTAAATCTAGTAAAAATTATCTGAAAACTAAAAACGATGAAAAATGCCGAAAAAAATAACCTAGAAACTGTTCATATTTGGAATTTTGCAAACATAAATGGGCGTTCTAAATAACCAGGAAATTTCTTAGAAGCAGCAGAAAAAAGATGGCATGTCATCGAAATTCTAGCCCTGTTTGTTTATTTGTTTGTTCCGGACCGATCTTCCTGAAATTTTCACAGCATTTAACTGGGACTCTGGCATGATTAATAGGGTACTTTTTTCGACCACGCCCACTTTTACGCCCACTTTTTTAAAATTATGTAATTGCTCCCATATAGTTTTTAACAGATTTACTTCAAATTGTATACACATTATACTCCAGGCGAGGTAGAAATAAACATTTCTTACGCCACGTCCCCCTTTCACGCCCTTTTCACGCCAAATTTAAGTTTTAAACTTTTTGTTCTCTGTACAAATTTGTTCCTTCCAACGGATTATTTTTTATTTGGTAGTATATTGCTCTTAATACTGTTAACGTCGCCATATTACTATGAACCACGCCCACTTCACCGCCCCCTTTTTTTAATTCAGATACTTACTTATACCACTAACAATGTTTGCTATACAAAATACTTTTTTTGTAATATGTATTTACCTAAAGTTTTATATAGTTTTTATCTACAGGTAAGGTAGCCATAGATTTTTTTATTACCAAATCCCCCTTTTTCGCCCCATTTTACTTTAATAATAATTAATCTGCTTTCAATCTATATATATAAAAATGAATGTCTGTCTGTCTGTTTGTTTGTTTGTTTGTGCTTTATAGGAGGCCAAACCCTTAGACCGATCTTCCTGAGTGGGGTAACCCCATTCTCATTCTCCCCCAACTGACTGCGAAACAGCTGATTGTGTAATTGCTGCTTTTTGATTGGTCTAAAAATAAAAAGGGGGAGCATGAAGCAAATTACATGCGATTCAGTGCTGAATTCTAATTGGTTTACAACAAAAAAAGAGGCGAAGCATTGCAATATTTAAATTAAATAAATAAATTTTTGTAAATATATAAATACTTTTAATTTTATTTTATACGAGGGGGTAGCGAAGCACACCGGGTTCAGCTAGTAAGTATATATATATAAGTGTTGTTTAATACAAAGTTTAATTCAATTTTGTTAAGTTTTCGATTTTTACGGTCCCGAATGACACTTTATATGTTTTTCTAGTTCAATTAAATAGATAATACTATACAAAATGTGTACTTCTTTGAAGGGAAAAATCTGTATCATAACGTATCATATTATGGTTTGTATAAAAATAATTAAAAAAATTTTTTAAACGAAGCAATTATGAATATATAGCAACATTATATCAGATAATAAGGTGCGTTTCATATTTATAAGACACTTGCGGAACCGAAAACTTATTCTTTTTTTTTATAAGCCAATGCTAGTCAGTTTGATAATCCACTATTGCTCTTTTTGTTGTGTGCATTATTTACTATTCGTTTCGTTGTTCTCAGTTTTTGCGTCGCATGATTATCACGATACACTTTTCATTCGTCTTCTAAATTTTGATCAGTTTAGTTGTTTCATATTTATACGACAGTGCAATTAAAAGTGTGATTAAAAGAAAAAGACATGTTAGTGATTGTTTTTTTTTTTAATTAATAAATGCGACATACTTTTATGTTTTTTGATAACGCCTCGTGGGGCGAAGTTGAATGACATCGAAAAGGGTCAAATTCTTGCATATTCTCAAGAAGGGAAATCTTTGAGCGAAATTTCTAGGCTCATTGCTAGAAGTCGCTATGTTATTCGAAATTTTTTGCACAATAAGTGCAAAAAAGTTCGGGATGAGAGGAAAATTGTGCGAACCTCAAGTAATACGAGCAAGAGTTGCAAGTACTTAGCAAGCCTTGTAAAATCTCTAGTACAACTGCCTGGAGGACACCGCAACGAAGCTCTTTCATGGTTGGTTCTAAAATGAAGTCAGCTTCCCGCCTGCTGAAACGCCACAAATCTCAAAGACTAGAATTTGCTAAAAATAATATGCAACAGGACTGGTCCTCTGTAAGACACTCAAAATTAAAGATGAACGGTGTAATAAATCAAGACATTTTTATTTTAGGTCATCTCGAAAAATTTTTTAGCATGATCTGAGAAAGAACGCTCGATATTTCTCGAAAAAGAACTTCGGTGGTGGCTCTGTCATGACATGGAGTGCATTTTCATCACTTCATCAAGAATAAAAAGTTCGGACTATACCGTAGTGCTCAAATCTAGTCTTTTACCGTTTGTTCGAGAAAACCGGGGAAAATAATGGATATTCCAGCAAGACAAGGCTAAATTTCATACGAGTGGTAAGACAATGTCGTGGCTACGGTCTATTTCAGTTAATGTCATCTTAATCCTATGGAGAATATCTGGGGGATATTAGTTCGACGGGTTTATGCGGAAAACAAGCAGTATGACACAGTCGATGAATTAAAGCAAGCCATCATTGAGGAGTGGGAAAACTTGGAACCACCATTACTTATAAAACTGATAGAATCTATGAATAACAGATTGTTTGATCTTTTTAGGGTGAACAGAAACCAGATTAATTGATTTTTTTCAAAAAAGTCAACAAATAATCGTTATTTTTTGACTGATTTTCTTTTGATCAAAAAAGAGTTAAAATTTGACTTTTATTGTTTTGATGAAAAATAAAAGTTACAATTTTACTTTTCTTTTTTTTTTATCAAAAATAAAAGTTAAAGTTTGACTTTGATTTCTTCGATCAAAAATAAAAGTTAAAAATTCACTTTTATTTTTTCGATTTTCTTTGATTTTATAAATAAAGTTTTAAAATTTTATAATGCTATTTTTTATTAACTACTAACGGATGTTACCCGGTGTTACTCGGGATTGTATTTAAGTTATGTTTGGCATAATTTTGTATGTTTCCATATTTCTTAAAATAATTTGGAATGGACTTATTAAATTAAGCGAAAACAGTGTTACATAGTTTTTTAAAAATTAAAAAAGTTAGTAAAAAATGCTTTTAATCAGAAATATTATAGTGTATGAAATTAAAACAAGAACAATTTAAAACAAGAAAAAGTTGCAGGAACGTTTAATTTATCGATGGGATTATTAATTTTTTAATTTTTTAGAACACTTTTGAAAGATATCCTTTAGCTTCGCATATCTGAAGTCACAGTTATATGATACACAATTTGAATTTCGTAGCTTCAGTGGTTCTTGACTTAAAGCAGGACAAAAAACTGACGGATAAACAAAAATTTCATAAATGTCGGTTTGGCTTATTGTAATGCTAAATCGAATAAGAAAATCTGAAAATGTATTTCTATCTCAAAATAAAAGACAGACACTTCAATTTCCTTTATACATACATAAGTGAAGATTTATTGAGTCATTGGTATTAATTTACAAAAAATAACTTTAAATTTAGTTGATTAAATAAAATACAATCTATTGAAGTGCTTTGGGATAGACGATATCTTTGGTCTTGCCTTCTGCTGCTAAAATGAACAAATTTTTGGGTTGTCCCACTCGCGAGCATGCAACGTATAACTGACCATGAGATAAACACGGATTCTCTAAATTCAATTCGCACATTTGGAGCGATTGACCTTGTGCCTTGTTTTTTGTCATGGAATTTGCAAGACGACTTGCAGTCGTTTGAAATCAAATGCCATGTCAGTGGGGATAATAGGAATACGTGGAATGAGCACTTGTTCTTCTCGAAATTTGCCATAAAGAATTGTCGCTTCGATGACGTAAGGCATTAGCTTCTTTACAGCAAGTCTAGTTCCATTTCACAATCGAGGTGGATTAATGTTGCGAAGAAGAATTATAGGCGCACCAATTTTAAGTGAAAGTATATGCGGTGGCACTCTTGGAAGGTCTAACGAATTTAAAAATTCAATTGGATAATTAACAAAGTTCATACGCTTTTTCGTACACCAACTTTGATCAATTTAATAAAAAAACTGTTGAACCTTAGAGAAAAATTTAAATGCTAAATTATCGTTTTAAGTTTGTTTTTGTCGTTGGTTTTCGGTTTAAGATCACGATTTGTTTTCTTCCCTCAATTCTGTTGCAAGGTCAGGTTATTTCACATACCAACTTTTCGCAAAATCGGTCAAGTCGTTTAAGAGTTATTGAGTCTTAAAAATGCACTACTTAAAGCGCCCTCTTGCGGAAGTCTTTGGAATTTTTTTTGCCGATGTTTTATCTTGGATGCAGTTGAACCTTCATACCAAATTTCATTGAAATCGATCCAGGCGTTTAGGAGTTATTATGTAGTGCCACGCCCACAGACTTGCGCCCACTTTTTCACATCCCCTATGATCTTTCTCCCTATAAAATGTACTCAGTGTCAAAATTTCAGCTCGATCGGATAAACGGTGCGCGAGCCTATACGGAACAGACAGAAGGACAAACATTCGATTTTATATATTAGATAATAATAGTTTAAATTTTTTAAACAATTAATAGAGCAGATTTTTTATTCATTTACACCTATATTGGTAACATTTTTGCACAGAAAAAAATCATTGCTATCAATCTTTATAACGAACAATCATTGCACATTCTGTTTTTATTTATTTCGCAAACGACTGGAACAGCGACTGCAAGCAGATATAGGAATTAAAATACGACTTTTACTTTTGATCGAAAAAATAAATGTCAAATTTTAACTGTTATTTTTGATCGAAAAATAAAAGTCAAATTTTAACTTTTATATTTGATCAAAAAAATAAAAGTCAAGTTTTAACTTATATTTTTGATCGAAAAAATAAAAGTCAAATTTTAACTGTTATTTTGATCGAAAAATAAAAGTCAAATTTTAACTTTTATATTTGATAAAAAAATAAAAATGAAATTTTAACTTATATTTTAAATGAAAAAATAAGAGACAAATTTTAACTTTTATTTTAGATCAAAAGAATAAAAGTCAAATTTTAACTTATAAGGTCTCTTCGCCAAATATGGCCCAAGCCTTAATAAGGTCCGATTTCTAATACGCACATTTATTGCATTCCCAGCAAAATGATTTTTGCACGTTTAAGCATGTTCATATCTGCATCACGATGCAAAAAAATTACTTCGATTGCGCATCTGTGAAGCGAGTGACAGTCGAACGAAGTCAGCGGTAGCGTCAATAACGTGGTTGATGTAATA
This sequence comes from Dichetophora obliterata, assembly GCA_963920525.1. Classification (NCBI taxonomy): domain Eukaryota; kingdom Metazoa; phylum Arthropoda; class Insecta; order Diptera; family Sciomyzidae; genus Dichetophora; species Dichetophora obliterata. The sequence continues at coordinate 13,962,416 of OY986439.1, read as the reverse complement.
TTGTGCTCGCAGTAAAAGTCCGTTATTCTACGAATTAACTATTGCCTATGTCCAGCTTTGAATTAAAAATCAAGAGAGGTATTTTAACGAAAACAAAAAGGTTAATTGATCAAACCTAACTGTGGTGTATTCCGAGAAAAACTTGATTAATGAAATTATATTGAGAGCGCCTAAAAAGGCCCAAACATTTTTTTTCTTTCCGGCTTTCTTTTTCCGATCTCATGTCCACACCTAAATCTACCTGACAGAAAAAAACTACGAAAAAGAAAGCCCTCAACTATAAAGGTCAGCAAATTTCCAAAATTTTCTTTAAAAAGCCAGAGTAACATTATTTTCATTTTCAAATTGAACTTTTGGCAATAAAAGTTTTTTTTCGAAAAAGTTTTAATAAAAAAAAAGCTATGAATAGCATTTATGTTTAGTATAAATGTAAACCAACATTTGTAATAACAATATGTGTTCTTATTTTATTATTTTCTGACTGTTTTGTTATGTTTCTAAAACCGTTATATATTGGGCCTTATTTAGACATGGTGGTCCTAATATGGCAAAAATCAGACCTTTTTAAAACCTTCTGAGCTGGATATATTTTTACTTCTTCATGCTTTGTTTTTATGTTTTTGAAAAAAGAATTGAATAAAAAAAAATACAAAATTGCAAAAATAAGTTTAAAAAAACCCGTTTCTCTTCTGTCTGGTAAAAACCGTTAGGTTGGCCTTATTTGGGTAACTTACCTTATTATTGATCGAAATAAAATTGGTCAAAAAATTAACGATTATTTATTAACTTTTTTAAAAAAATCAGTAAATTAAAATCATTAATGATTATTATTCCTTAGCGAGGAATCACATCACATTGCTATATTCAAATATCGAATAGACTAATTCTTTCCATCTGACTTTTTGAATAGAAATTTCGAAAATAGCTGTTATTTTCGGTCTCTGCTCTTGAGATATCCTAACTTTCTTGAAGTGTCTTATAAATATGGCACATGAAAATATTAAGAAAAAGTGCAGTTCAACTTGTAAAGTCTTTAATTATTAATTAATGTTAGACATTTTTTATTGCCCTCTTTATTATTACCGTATCTAAACATTTACAATGCATTTTCCACCTAAGGGCGCGTTTATAGTGGCGACTTGTTGCTTTGCCGATCCGAGCTGAAACTCAAAATCGCATGGGAGCAATAGAGAACGCAGTCATGCATCTCTTTTGCCCCAATGAATTTTTGAGTTTCAGCTCGGCTCAGTTTGGTCGTAATTCGGCACTGTAAACGCGCCCTAAATCAGAAATAAATTAATTTTTCATTAAAAAAGTAAAACTGTCTTTTTAATATGAAACGCAAAATAAGCCTTGAAACAGCCGCTCAATCGTCAAGTTTTGTAACATCAAAGCTGTGAGTGTCACAAATAGATATGGGTCGATATTTTGGTAGCAGTGATCTTGAAAGTAGCAATCTGCTACTAAAATCCAGGTAGTGTTGACAACTGCTTATTTTCTCTTCAAAAGGAAAACATAGCCTGTCAAAAACAGCTGTTAGTGAAAAAAGCGAAAAAGAAAGAAAGCATCGAAAACTAAAATCATAAAAATCAAATAAGAATTTTTGTGCGTTTTAATTAACGAATAAAAATTTAAAATCATGAAAATTGTAAAAAAATCGTGTGTGATATGTGCGAAAAGCTTTTCAGTTTTTGATGTAGAATTCTATTTAGTGCCTCAAAAGGAAGCTCGTTGCCAGAGGTGGATTGATGCCTGCGGCTATTGGTTATGTTTTCACTTATTGACAATGGCCGATTGAAAATGCTCTTTTTTGAGTGAGTTTTTTAACAGCTTATGTTTTCCATAAAAACTGTCAACACTACCTGGGTAATTCTGCTATGGTTTTGCCCATGACTAGTCACAAACGTCTTCTGATGAAGGCAACAGCATCAACAAGAAAAGTTAAATTTGAGCAGCTGACTTTGACACATAGTTAAATTTTTTTTTATCTAAACCGAGTCTGCTTAGTAATTTTACCATGATTACGGTTGGTAGAGGCATAAAAAAATATATATTTTATATAGGATTTTTTGCGTGGCTTATTAAACATACTTTAAGGTTAAGCAAAAACAAGTATGCCTTCATTAAGGAAGAAGTATGAAACATGTAAAACATGAAAAATATTTTTCACACATGGAAGTATGACTTAAATTTATTATTGGAATTATCGAAAAGGCCTTTTATAATTTCATGTTTCGTGAATATATGCTTAAAGATCAGTTTTAAGAATCAAAACGAACCGACAGAAAATACGTATTTCTTATTTCAGACAAGGTATATTTAAGTTTCACCATAATTGTGCTTACTAACACAAATTTGATAAGAATATCGTTAAAACAGCTATCAACCAAGGTGTAGTTTTATATTTTACATGTGGGAATTTTTATTATAATATAGCACGCTGTTCGAATTTCGCAACATTTTATTGATTTCTACCAAAACGGTAAACATTTGTTAGCAGTTTTGAACTCACGTAAGCTCAAGAAAAGGGTTTCACAATTTTTTACGCATAGTAAAATTAAATTAAAAGAATACTAAAAAAAATAATTGAGAAAAGCAACATAGGTTAGGAATGGATTTCTTTAACAAGAATTTCCCTGTGCCGGCTGGCATTATACACAGTCGGAAGATTAAGCAGAATACGGTTCACTGTCTGTGATGCTTCCGTTCTTGTCCAAGCATTTCTATGATTAGTTATCTGTGTTTCACAATCTCTCTCTTTCTCTCTCCTAATTCTCTTAATAATATTTTTACATTTTTCTTTTTTGTTGATATAAATTTAGAAGAATACAAGAGCATCGTTAGAATTTACACTGATGCTTTATTTTATTTCATTTTTTTAGTTTTTGTTTTTTTTCCCGCTAGCTCCAAAAATAAATCCACAACCGCCAACGAACGTACGCAACGTTCTCAAATATGTTCTTTAACTCAAAAAATTTTTTCTTCCTTACAAATACTTTATTTATTTTTGGCTCTTTTATATCTGCTTGTTATTTCTTTTGAAATTAAATCACGTTTGTACACCATTGTAATATAAGAGATATAAAGATTTTCAAACCGTTCCATTTGAAAATCAATCAATTATAAATCAATTACAGTTTTTATATATTTACTTCACAATTTTTAGCTAACCGCACCGCAGCAGCTCAAAATGTACGACCGATAAAAGCTTAAAAAATATCTCGACGTCAACACGTCTGACTTCGAGAGCAAAATCCACAACACAGAGCAACGTGAACGTCAACCGAAAGTCTACGTAGTCTTTGCACTGAAATGCTTTGGTTTGGGTTAGGTTTAATAATAGAATCTGACAGCCAGCAATGTATGGGGGCGCCTCATGCGCTATACTAAGCGAAGCTATTGCTGAATGAAGAGAACAGCTTTGCGTTAATTGTTTGTGCAAGAGTGCAAAAATCTTGTAATCAAAACAATGTCTGCAGATAACGGATAACGTATGGAGAAATGCTTTACCAATTTTATTACTTCACAAAGCTATATATTTTGATTTACTTTAAAGTACTTCAATAGCCGCAAACTAACTATGGCTTCAGTTATTCAAAGCACATTCATTTATGCAAAAACAATATTGACATGTCACAATTTGCATTGTGGGGTTCATTCTACCCCATCCTGTATGTACACTAGGGTGGAGCGTTTTTTGACAAGGGTTGGGTACAAAATATCCAAGACAAAACATCTGAACCAAAATCTGCAAATCAAAATATCCAATGCCAAAACCTCCAGAACTCAAAATACCCAAATCCAAAATAGCAAGAACAAAATGTCCAAAAAATATTCAAAAGTCACATTGCACCATTTATGAATTCGTGCAATATTTTTTGATATTAATTTTTTTTTTATAAATAAGTTAAAAAACAGTTAAAAATATTTAAGATAAGATACTATTTTATTGTTGTGTGAGTACATGTATTAAAAGTTAAATCATTAGAAGTTAATCAAAATTTAAGCTTATAGCTATGTTTCTGAGGTATTACGCTTTTTCTGTCATTGTTTTTTGTTTCATACAGTTTTTAATCGACTTCAAAAAGGAGCAAGTTCTCAAGTTCGTTGGTTTTTTTAACACAATTGAGACATTGAACACAAAGGTGCCCATTTAATAAAGTGGGCGGTGTTCATAGGCAATATAATCTCGTATCTCGAATAATATTGACACTAGGGTACTAAAATTTAGTATAGGGGTAGACACAATGATGACAAATTACTTCCAATCAAGTGGGTGTTATTAAAAAAAGGGGCGAGGCAATATTAAAAACACTATATCTCGAATAACATTGACACTAGGGTACTGAAATTTAGTACAGGGGTAGACACAATTACGACAAATTACGGTCAAGAAAGTGGGCGTTATTGGAAAAATGGGAGTGGCAATATTAGAAAAACACTGTATCTCGAATAATATTAAGAATAGGGTAATAAAATTCGTTACAAGAATTATTACAAAACACTATAAATAAAGTGGGCGGAATTTGATTAAGGGCAGGTCACTATTAGAAAAACACTGTATCTCAGTTAATATTGACACTAAGGTACTGAACTAAAGCATAGAGAGTACTGGCTACCAGGACTTTCGACTCGTAGGAAATTCGGTGCAAGACTATATAGAATTATATCAAAAACATGATCAAGAAAGTAGACGGAATTTTACAAAGGGTTCTAGTATAATAAAATTCGTTACAAAAATGGATAGAATTATTTCGAAAATTTATCATATTCTCTAAAAAGGAAGAAATAAAAACTTTTTAACAAAAAGAGCCCAGTTTGAAATCTCTACAAAGTAAAAATAATTTAAAATTACTTTCCCTATTAATTTTATTGTCAAATTTTATAATTTATTTATGTATATTATTATATTGGAAATCTTATTATTTTAAGTTTTTCTAATTTGTTGTATTTACATAAAAATATTAATTTCTTTAAGGCTATAAAACGCATTTTATAATAAAAATCAAAAAATAAGAATTTATTTATGACTTGTAAAATTTTGAGCAAAAAATAATAATTATTTCTGCTTTTTATTTTTTTTAAGGCAAAAATAAAAATCAAAATTTGCCCGATATTTTTTAAGCACAAAATAACCAGTAATTTTGGATTTTTATTTTTAAGGCAAATTTTTTGATATTATTTTTGGTCACAAAATAGCTGGTAAGTTCTGATTTTTATTTTTTAAAGCAAAAACAAAAAGTAAAGTTTGCCCGATATTTTTTTGAGCACAAAAACTGGTAAGTTTTGATTTTTACTTTTTAAGCCAAAAATATAAAGCAAAATTTGCCCAACATATTTTCGAGCACAAAATAACTTATAAATATTGATTTATATTTTTTAAGTTAAAAATTAAGAGCAAAATTACAATTTCAGTTTACGGTTGAACCAAAATTTAAAAATTTATAATAAGGGGATTTATGTCATTTTGAAAGTTCTTCGTAAGGGGCCGTTTCTTTATCGTTTTGGTAAATTTTTTTAGTACAAGCAAATTTTTTTTTAAAAGTTCAAGATTTTTAATAAATAATAAAAAACATCAGGCAATAGTGTGCCCAAAAAAAAAGAATTTTTTGCTCAAGCTTTTGGGTAAAGTATTTTTGAGATTTTTTCCAGATATTTTGGAATATGGTTAGAGGTCGCGCTAATCAGATTTTCCCTAATAATCAGGTTTTTCAAAGATTTTTCGAGTTCCAAGCATAAGTTGGTCAATAACAGACATTTGCTTAGCCTTTGAGTCATCGTATCAAAAAACAAATTTCCAAACTTTACTTTAATGTATGTAAATGAAAATTTTTGGGAATTTTTTTGGTCATTTTTTTATCATACATATAATTTTTTCGTGAAATTTAAGTAAATTTTTTTAAAAACGCTTCATAACTCTTAAAAATTCTATCAAAATTAAAGAACGTAATGATGAAGTTTGAAATATTGTGAAATTTTAAGCACTTACAAAAAAAATTATTATACACTTGCCGTTTTAAAATTATAACATTTAAGTACTTGTAACCGTTGGTTGAATTGTTACATCGTTGGTTGTTGTATCGATTACGAAATTTCCGATATTACGAAAATATTCAAAAGATTTCATTAACAGTATGGCGTTAGGGTTTGCCCTGGAGCCACAAACCAGGAGCCACAAAAGAACAAATTTGTTTTGTATAATAATTTTTTGTTTGATATTTTCGGTGATGAATTTGTTGTTCTTATTAATTTTTATGTTGGTTCAATGCAATTCAAAGTTATGTTTAATAAATGAAAATATATATCGGAAAAATATGAATTATACATAGGAAAAAGAGCATATACTATATTAGGGTGTCCCGAAAATATATATATTTTTTATTTTGACAGATGTCCGCGACTTTAATACTTTCACTTGACCTTAGAAACACCCTCTGTGAAGCGCATCTCAATTGGTAAAGGTTAAGAGGTCGCGAATTCATTTTCTAATTTTCCGATACGATCTCCTTTTAAGCAAAATGGTTTAAAAAAAGCGTGTTCCCTCAAATTTTGTCTCTTATGACACATCCAAATTCATTTTCATCGGATTATTATTTGGTGGTTTGGGCTTGGTGGCCTAAAATGATTAAAAAATAAAAATATAAATTCAAAAAAACTACTTGTTGTAACTTTTAATCCAAAAACATATAACAACCCTGTGAACTTTTTCTTCACTGTGCGTTCCAACTATCATTATCTAAAATTTAAGTCCAATAACAATAATGCAAATGGAGTACTTTAAGAGATATTGATTTTTAATGAAATAATTCTAAGTAAAAGTATTCATTTATATAGGTAGCTCTAAGAAGTGAGCCACAGATCACCAAGTAATAATCAGGTGAAATTAAAATTTTGATATGTCATCTATATATATAAAAATGGATGTATGTATGTGGGTATGTGGGTATGTGGGTATGTGGGTATGTGGGTATGTGGCTATATCACATATAGACTCCAAAACCGCTGAACCGATCTTTATGAAATTTTCAGGGAAACTGAAGCCACATCTTGAGAGTGTTCCTGTGAGGTTTGGTAACTATTGAACGAGGGGGCGTGGTACCTCCCATACAAGCCAAATTTACGCTATCGATCGCAAACCAAAAAAAGGATATATTAAGACGGTTTCAATCGTAAAAAACTAAGATTTGGTAATTTTGTTCAGATGGTTACTGTCGGTAACTGTACGAAAAATGGGCGTGGTCGTAATATAAATACGCCCACTTTTTTGAAATCATGGCAATTCCGGAGTTTTACACATTTTTACAGTGAAACTTGCTGTGTAGGTGATCTAAGAGGCGGTCACTATATGTAAATGTTTTCACGCCCACTTTTACCGCCCACAAATCAATATCTATATATATAAAAAGCAAAACGATGTGTGTCTGGCTGTGTGATGTCTATAGACTCCAAAACTACTGAACCGATTGACCTGAAATTTTGGCAGTCGATTTGTTTCAGGTACGAGATGGTTGAGGGAAAAAATTTGCCACACCCCCCTATTACCGCCCCCAAATCAATAAAAATTTTATATTTCAGTCGGCTTGGGTCGTATATGGCTAAAATTTTGTAATTTAGCATGTACGCTTACTGTCGACAACTGTCCTTAAAATGGGTTTCCACGCCCCCTTTTACCGCCCACAAATAAATGAAAATGGTTTATTTCAGACGGTTTTGGTCGTATAAGACTTAAATTTGGTACTTTGGTTTGTGAAGTTACTGACAGTAACTTTTTTTTTTTTTTTTATAGACTGAACCAACGCTCAGGGGATGCCCCCTATAAATGCTTAAGCATTGTGTTGATTCGGAAGATGGGTGATAGTTAGTTGGAGGGTGGATAGATGGAGTAGTGTCGGTGAAGATTTGTTTTGAATTTGCACAGCTCAAAACTGCCGGGAAACACGCTCGCAGGGAGACTATTCCACAACTTAACCGCGCGACTAAAGAACGAATTATCGCGGTAATGCGAGGTTCTATTAGGCATCGATGCAATGGTTAAGGGGTGGGCTTGGACAGCTGCCCGAGTGGACCTGGGAAACACACGAGCTGGTGGCGTCAGGCCATGTATCTCCCTTGAACACTTCCCATGGTAATACCTATACAGAAGGCTTAGGCAACCTACATTACGTCGATGCTCCAGAGAGTTGAGAGAGGATGAAATACTTTCATCTCCTATCAAATATATCGCACGACGTTGAATTCGGTCCAGAAGCTCCAAATAAGATCTTGAAGCCCCTGCCCAAATGTGCGAATTGTACTCCATTTTCGGCCTAATATATGAGGTGTAGATCATGCGAAGATCAGCTGAAGTGAAATATTTTTTGCACCGTTTTAGAAAACCTAGGCACTTGCCCGCTTCTTTCGACACATCGAAAATATGATCATTCCAACGAAGATCACATTGGATCGATATGCCCAGAACGTCAAGAGCGGCTGATTCCACAAGATCCACACCATTCATATTGAGGGGAGCTAAGGGGCAATCCATCCGCTTGTGGGTTAACAGACAACACTGGGTCTTGCTTGCATTGAACTCTACTCTATTTGCAAGACCCCACTCGGAGATTTTTTGTAGATCATTAAGGAGTGTGTCATTCATAGTTTGCCTTTTTCTCGCAATCTCCATAGAGCTTGGGCGTTTTTTGAATGAATATGAATGACAAATGCTGCTGTCGTCCGCAAACGAATGAATTGGGTTATGCGTCAACGACAGAAGGTCGTTGATAAAAACCAGAAACAAGGTTGGCGATAGAACTGAACCCTGCGGTACTCCTGCGTTGATGGCGTGCTTCTCGGACGAAATACCGTCAACTACGACTCGAATCGTTCTGTCCTTGAGAAAACACGTGATCCATCGAGCAAAATTACTACCAAAACCATATGCAGCAAGTTTTGACACGAGCGCTTTATGCCACACTCGGTCGAACGCTTTTGAAATATCCAGAGCAACAACCCTGCTCTCGCCGAAAAAGTGAACGCATTTATTCCATTCTTCGGTTAAGAACGCCATAAGATCACCAGTAGAGCGAGCCCTACGGAAACCATATTGACGGTCACTGAGCAGTTGGTTGTGCTCCAGATAGTTCATAACGTTGAAGTTTATTACGCTCTCCATAACTTTGGAAAGCGTAGAGCATATCGCAATGGGTCGGTAGTTTGCAGGGTTCGTGGCATCACCCTTTTTAGGTACCGGCTGGACATTTGCCACCTTCCAACAAGATGGAAATATTCCTGTTCTGTAGGAGATGTTGAAAAGGTTGCGCAAAGGCCGAGCCAGCGAAGAAGCACACATTTTAAGCACAATTGGCGGTATGCCATCAGGACCAGAGGCTTTGTTAACGTTGAGATTTGTAAGGACCCTTTTAACTGCTCTCGTTCGAAAGTATATCTCCTGCATTGCAGAAGATCCACCCTCAACAAAGGGCAGTGGCTGATTGCTATCCGAGAGAGTGGAATTTTGTGCAAACAATCTAGCCAATAGGTTCGCTTTATCAGCCGAGTCAGTGAAGATTTGGTCATCTTTTAAAAGAGCTGGAATCGATGACGATGTCTGGTTCTTAACTCTTTTAACAAATGACCAAAAATTTTTGCTCCCTTTGGGGCAGAGAAGAACCTGTTCTCGAATGCGAGCTTCGTGCAGAAACTTTTCGCGTTTTAAAATTGCATTACAGCGATTCCTTGCCTCGATGCGAAGTCTTTTAGTATCAGTATTCTTGTTAGAACGCCAATTCTGAAAAGCTTCCTCTTTGGACCTGACTGCAATCCTGCAAGTCTCATTAAACCATGAGTGGTCTTTTGGTTTAATGCTTCTCATCTTATTGGGGATGAAAGACCGCATACCCAATAGAATAATTTCTTGTACCATGACAGCCGCGGCATTCACATTTCTATCAGCGAAACATAATTTCCAATTGAAGCTGCGATAAAAATTATTTAACGCAGTCCAATTTGCCTTTCCATAAAACCATGCAGTCCTCTTCGGGGCTTTAGGCGTAGAGGTGCAGGGGTTAGAATATGGAAAAACAGCGGATATGGTACAATGGTCCGAGTTACCAAGAGGTGCGTTGACGCTCACATCATATTTTTCATGATGTGAAGTCAGAAAAAGGTCAAGGATATTATGGCTTTGCAAATCACTTTGGGGGAAAAAAGTGGGTTCCTTCACTAGTTGAATCAGTTGGTTCGATTCAGCAAATAGCTCAACATATTGTCCAACAGGTGTCAATGGGCCCGAGTGACGTAACCAAGCCGGGTTGTGGACATTGAAATCGCCTGCTACAACGATCTCACTGTCAGGAAACAACCCCAAAATATGCGTAATCGAATCAGAGAGAGAGTCCAGTTTGTTAAAAGTGGGCTCTCTTCCTAGATTCGGACTTCTATAAATAAAGCAGAAATGTAGCAAGTGAGAGCGAAGCCTGAACCTAACCCACATTGAGCTAAACTCTGGATCGGTCACGTTCAGACTCCGCTCACACTGGTACGCTACATCTGTTCTTATAAAAAGGGCAATGCCCCTATGCAAAGAAAACAATGGCAGTAAGCGATACCCAGGTATGTGAAAATTCAGTGGATCTGCATCCTCGGCCACCTGGGTCTCGCTCAGTGCCATTATTTGAGGCCTATGTAGAGTACAATGTACATAAACCGAGAAAAAATTCGCCCTCAGTCCACGAACATTGCAGAAATCTATGCGAAAATGACCCGACATTTCCGCACCATGCAAAAATCAAACAAATAAGGGCATACAAGGTAATTAGTTACGGCTGCAAGAGAGCTGCACAACATGAGCAATATAAAAAGTACTGAAGCAAGTGTTATGCCTTTACTTCAGCACAATTCAGCCCACTGTGCAACCCAACTTACAAACGTAACTAATGTGAAAGGATGGGGGAGTTGACGGAACCGAAAAAAACAACAATTACTTACACCGCGAGGAGCATAGAAAAGCCCCTCACATGGTCAGACAAAAAAAAACACCAATGTTGTCGACGGTGTCAATGCTGCTGCTGGCGACTGGCTCTGCAAAACAGGTTTTGCTGTTGTGTTGTTGATTTGAGCTGCTGTTATTGTTATTGTTGCTTAGAGTTATTGTTGTTGTTTTTGTAATTATTTCTTTTTGCACTAATGTTTCTTAGTTTGTTTAGCATGTTTTAATTTAATTTAAATTGTTTTAAAATAAAAACAGGTAACATTTAATTTGTACGCGGTGTATATTTAGACACGAAACACTCGACAAAACATTTAATCCACGGGACAAACAACTAGCTTTAATAAAATTAAATAAAATTTATGACGGGGACGGACGGACGCACGTCTACGCCCAACGAGATCACGAACGCAACTGTACGAAAAATTGGTTTCCACGCCCCCTTTTGCGCCCACAAATCAGTGAAAATGCTATATTTCATGCAGTTTTGGCCGTATGAGACTAACATATGATACTTAAGTTTGTATGGTTACTTTCGGAAATTGTACTAAAAAAGGGCGTCATCGCTATATAGCCACACCCACTTTTTAAGAAACCATCAAAATTGACTACTGGGTCGATTGAGCTAAAATGTTGGCTTAGTTTGTAGGGTTACTGTTAGCAACTGTACTAAAAATTGGTCTCCACGCCCCCCTTTTACCGCCCACAAACCAATGAAAACGTTTTATTTCAACGGTTTGGGTCGTATTAGACAAAAATTTTGTAATTCAGTACATATTGTTACTCTCGGCAAGTGCACTAAAAATAGGCCTGCCCTACTTTAGTTAAACTCACTTTTCGGGGAGTTAGCGTCCAGTGAAGTAAAGTGCGCCAGGCTTAACCTAAATTGAGCTGAAATTTGGGCAGTCGATTTGTTTCGATTACGAAATGGCTCAAGGGAAACATTTTACCGCACCCCTTTTTACCGCTTGCAAAACAACAAAAATGCTATATTTCACACGGTTTTGATCGTATTAGACTAAAATGTGGTTATTTAGTGCACATGGCTACTTTCGGCAGCTGTACTGAAAATGGTGAATATATTTGACATTTCTTGACATTTTTGTGTATAGCAGTAAGGCGGTATGTGGCATAACAACGTTTTCCGAGGAGATAGATTGTTCCTGTGAGGTTTGGTAACGTTCGGACGAGGGGGCGTGGTTCCTCCCATACAAGCCAAATTTGCGCTATCAACCACAAACCAAATAAGGGATATATATCAGACGGTTTCGATCGTAAAAACTAAGATATTATCATTTTGTTCAGATGGTAACTGTCAGTAACTGTACAGAAATCAGTTTTTCGTCGCAATATATATACGCCCACTTTTTCGAAATCATGGCAATTCCGGAGTTCTACTCATTTTTTACTGAAACTTGCTGTGTAGGTGCTCCAAGAGGCAGTCACGATACATAAATGTTTTCACGCCAACTTTTAGCGCCCACAAATCAATATTTGTACATATAAAAATGAATCGTGATTTGTTCGGATGCTTAAAACTTGAAAACGACTGGACCAAATAGGATACTTCCTTCTACTGGTTTGTTCGTAACTGCCACGCAAAGGTTTAGGAAAAAAGTAATGCCACACCCCTTTTATCGCCCACAAATCAATAAAAATGCTATATTTAAGAAGGTTTTGGTCGTATTAAATTAAAATTTGGTAAATAAGTTCTTATGATGACTGTCACTAACTTTAATAAAAACGGGCGTTGTCACACTTCATCTACGCCTACTTTTGGAAATGTCACAATACTCCGAAACTATTCCGAGCTCAAATTTTGTAAGTGGCTTTGCTTTGAGTACGAGATGGTTTAAGAAGAAATGCCACACCTTCTTTTACCTCCCATTAATATAAAAACAATTTGTGTTATCGAATAGCGTTATGGGTTGCACAGCTTAGAAATTCGGTATTCGACCACAATTTAGACGTACCGTTTCAGTGATGAAATTTTATGGGAGTTGGACAAGGGGGAGGGGCACCTCTCATACAACCCAAATTGGTGATATCGAATAGCTTTGAATTTATAGGAATTTAGCTTTGGAATTCAGTTTTTGACCTCAATTTACACATGCAGTTTCAATGATTTTTTTTTATGGGCGTTGGACAGGGAGGCCTGGCATCTCCCTTTCATCCCAAATTTGCAATATCGAATTGCTTTGAAGTTATAGGTTGACAGCGTAAGAAATCGGTATTCGACCTAAATTTATACATGCACTTTCATTTTTTACATTTTATGGGCGTAGGGAAAAGGGGAGTGACACTTCCCATACAACCCAACTTTGTGCTATCAAAAAGCTTTGGAGTTATAGGTCGCACAGCATCGGAATTCAGTATTTGACCAAAATTTACGCATGCAGATTTACTGATAAAATTTTTAGAGTTTGTCGGGGGGCGTGGCACCTCCAACTTAACCCAAATTTGCGATATCGAATAGCTATGGAGTTATAGGTCAGCCTCGGAATTCAGTATTCGACCTCAATTTACACATGCAGCTTCATTGGTAAAATTTTATGTGCGTAGGGAAAACGGGAGTGGCACCTCCCATACAACCCAAATTTGTGTTATCGAATATATTTGGAGTTATATGTCGCACAGTTTTGGTATTCGGTATTCGACCTCCATGTACACATGCAGTTTAATTGATTACATTCTATGAGGGGTGATCAAGAGGGCGTGGCACTTCCTATACAACCCAAAATTGTTATATCGAATAGCTTTGTGGATATAGGTCGCACAGTCTCGGAATTCAGTATTTGACCTCAATTTAGACATGCTGTTTAACTGATAACATTTTATGGGCGTTTGAATAGGGAGAGTGGCAGCAACGCGCCGGGTTTCAGCTATAACAGATAAAATTTGAGGGAATATGTGTTTTTTTTTAATTATTTTGCTTAAATGATAATGGCCCATTATCAAAATCAAAATAAAGCCGACTTTAAATTTAGTGCAAGCTTTTTGACAACATATTATATTGAAAAACTGTCAAAAACGCTTATACTAAATTTAAAATCGACTTTATTTTGACTATGATAATAGGCTCTAGAACAGGAGTGCGCAGAAGGCCGCCCATGTGCGGAGAGCTTTCACACGTATTTGTTGACATGAAAATAAAAAAGCTTTCAGTAGCTTTTCAGACTTCAAGCAAGCAGTTTGCGATTGCTCGCAGCTTGAAATGTTCTTGCTTTTACGTAAATTATGCACTCAAAAAAAAGAGATACAAATTGAACAAAGATGAAATGTAAAATTATGTAAATTTTTTTTATTAGGGCTAAGAACAGTTAAAAACCGAAAAATAACTCTTAACAATTTCAGTTCAACAACTCTTGTATAAATAAGAATTAAAAATATTTGAATACATTTTATTTTCGGTTACAAAAATAAGAGTTTAAAAAAATGTAAGTGCCAACAAGAAATGAATCAAAGATAAATTGTTGAGTTTGATTTTCACCTCATTGAGATCGCACATTTAAAAAAAACGAAACAGAAAGCAACCGCAATTTTCTAGCATGAAGTCTGGACAGCTACTGAAAGTTTGTTGCTTTCGTTTCGTTGTTGAGCTCGTTCTTTTTTTCAAGTGCAAACTTCAAAAGCAAAAGCTTTACAACACAAACATAAAAATGTGTATGTACAGTGTTGCGCAAAATAATAGCAACAAAATAAGTGCGCTGCAACAAAATCGTGTATCTTTTTTAATATTGGGGACACACAAAAATGATTGTAAGAATCAAAGCATATATTCATACATCATATATAAAACAAATCAAATTCAAATTTGGTTTTGTTTTTTTTTTTTTTATTAAATTTAAAATTAATGTGGCATTCAATTGGTCTGGGAGCAAAACAATAGCAACAAAACTTGAAAAAATGTAAAAAGAGAATAAAAGTTCCAAGAATTAACGGTAAAAGTTCCTTTATTGTAAAGCACGTGTTGTTTGTAAGTCATAAACATTTAAGTTTAGTTTTGTTTTTGCGCTAGTTGTGACATTGACTGTTCCATTTATAATGGAACGTTTTAAATACTGTGAAGCTCTTAAATTACAAATTATTTCCGAATATAAAAACGGAAATTCGCAAATAACTAACGAGAAACAGATTGATATTAATCGGTCAATAGTTTGCAGATTAATAAAGAAATATACCATCACAAAAGACGTAACAACGGTGCATTAAAGAGGGCGGCCGCAGAAGACATCGTTTCGTGATGGCAGGAACATTTGTGGCGTGTTCAAACGAAATGCATTTGTCACATCCAAAGAGGTTGTTCGGACACTTGATTTAGATATCCATCACAGCACTATTTGAAGACGAGCCGTTGAGAACGATTAAAGAAGTTACAGACCGGCAGAGAAACCTTTGCTTATAGCTAAGCATAAAAAACAAGGTGAGGTGTTACAATTTGAACAATTCTGTCTGAAATTGTGACAACAAGTTGCAATTTATTGTTTTTTAGACTTAGTCTTGCAAAAGAGCACTTAAATTGGACCGTTCAAAAATCGAAAACCGTTTTTTCAGCGATGAATCAAAGTTTATCTTGATTAATTCAGATGAGATGTGCACGGTACGGGTGGCGCCGTACACGACTTGAAGCCCGAAACTGCAAAATAAATTTTAAACACGGAGGCGGTGCCATTATGGTCTGGACTTGTTTATCCTATAATGAAGTTGAACCATTTCGAAAAATCGATGGAATTCTGGATCAATTTGTATATAATGGCATTTTAGAAAGCAAGATGCGACCGCATTCAGAATGGAATATGTTGCTTCAGTGAACGTTTCAGCCTGATAATGACCCAAAGCATACTTCAAAGCTCATCAAAGGATACATTAGAGGCAATGGGATTCAAGACCTTGATTGACCGGCACAGTCACAATGACTTGAATCCCATTGAAAATATTTTTTGGATTTTGAAGGTAAAAGTTTTTGGTCAAAGGTTTTCCAATAAGACTGCACTCAAGCGCGTCGGAAGCTAATTTCATCTGGGGGGGCAGTACAAATGGGGGGGCAGTACAAATGGTGGTGCAAAAAAAGTTCACCAAAATTTCTTCAAAGAAACATGAATGTGAATAAACAAATTTTTTATTTTAGTTTAAAATAAAAAAAATATAAAAATATATAAAAAATATTAAAATTTCATTATTTTTAAAAGTTCTTCCAATTTCAATATTAGAGATCATTCTTTAAAGGATCTTTCATATGGTTATATGAAAATATAAGAAATAATGGTTACTTCTATAAAGCAAAACTAGGTATATCTTTACATGGTTTAAATGCAATAAGGTACAAAAAGTTATATCAATTTAAATTATTCCAAAATGTTTCTTTGTGTCCTTGCGAGAAACAAACTCTTTCACCACCTCCATCGAATTCAATTCTTCGGTTTTATCTTTGTGAATGTGTATAAGTGCCGCATGAGTGAGTCGTTTCTGTGTCATAGTTGCTCGAAGATACGTTTTAAGTCGTCTTAGTGCACTGACGCTTAGATGAAGTTGCTGATGCAGGCACAGTCAAAAGCAAAGCAATAAGTTTTTCAACTTAATTTAATAGTTTTTTTACAGTATCCGAATTTTTTTCAAATTGGGATACAATAACACTACAATTTGAAGGTGTTTGGCCAGGCAATTGCTTCAGCATTATAAGTTGCGCGTGGAGGTAGCTCCCATCAAAGTCATCTGCATAAAAATCTAGTTTTGTTTTTAGATTTTGTTCAGAAGGCACTTTTCCGTTCAAGGCTTTGATTACAATATTACAGTATTAAGCTACATACTTAAGGGTGCTTTTAAACTGAAATGGTGGGTTTGCAGTATAAACTCTACATTTTGTTCTATCTTTTTGAAAACACAGAGAAAGAAAATAGTTATCCGCAAGCATGCTTATGAAGAAGAAAGAAAGAAGAGGAAAATATATAATACAAAAATATTATCGTTGTAAAAAAAACTGATATTTTGAATAACTTTTGAAGTTTTCTTTTTAAATTGTTTATTTAGCAAAAAAGTGGGGGCAACTGCCCCCCTTTTCACCCCGCTTCCGACGCCAATGACTGCACTGTATGAAGCCCTGAAACTTAATTGAGAACATATACCTAATACCAACATATTTAATTTAATAGAGTCGATGCCGCTCAGATGTGCAGCGGTTATCAAGAATAATGAATCTTACACCAAATATTAATTATGATGCTTTTGCTTTGCTCTCAGACAAACTGAATGCAGTCACAATAATTTTAAATTTAATAAAAAAAACAAAACCAAATTTGAATATGATTTGTTTTTAATATGATATATGAATATATGCTTGGGTTCCTATAATAATTTTTGTATGTCCCTAATATTTAAAAAGATACACGATTTTGTAGCGGCGTACTGATTATGTTGCTATTGTTTTGCGCAACACTGTATATGTGTGCGCACCCCTGCTCTAGAATCAGTGTTTGGCACGCCATAGGCACGCGTGCTCTGCACAAATCGTTTTTTTCACACAGACATGATCGGAAAAGCCATGGCAGAATTAGAGAAGGTATATGCATTTCAGACTGCGCTCTCTTTCTCATTGCCAGAATTGTCAAACTCAAGCATTTTGCTATTCTTGCCTATTTTCGCTTTCTTATCGCATTCTCATCGTTTTCAGATTTTGTATGAGCTGTCAACTTCGTTTTGACAGTTGCGGCAGTCTCCCTCTCCAAAATGCATATACCTTCTCTAATTCTGCCATGGGAAAAGCACACAAACGATGCGGTGCAGCAGAGAAATACTGCATAGCTGAGGTGTAAAGCTTAGCAGCGTTCCCTTAATATGCCCTTGTACGAAATGTTGTTATCACCATTACGTATTAAGGCAAATCAAGTTTTTTATGGTGTTTTTTACGATAAAATGATTTTCCCTTGTACTGAAAGTTATTATTTCAAGCATATTTTCCTTAGTTGATCTGCTTTCTTTACAAAGCCGATTACGGCTTACGACCAGCAAGATTTTTAGTCTTCTGATCTTTTTGAAACTGGCCATAACCCATCAAAGTCTTGGGTCTTATTTTTTTCGGTTTGGGCGTTATTTAGTTTTTTTGAGCTTTTTTCATTTTTTATTTTGGGCGCTAATTCATTTTTGTAAAATATTTTGGGTCTTATTTTATTTTTTGTTCAGGCGTTATTTAATTGTTTTTGGCTTTATTTCATTTTTTATGTTGGGCGTTATTTCATTTTTTATGCCCAAAACATTTTTGGCTTTATTTCATTTTTTATTTTGGGCGTTATTTCATTGGGCGTTATTTCCCCGAACCATAAAAAACAGCTTTTGAAATTTTTGTAAGCCGTAAAGCTCTCAAGTGTCCTCCTTTGGCCATTCAAACTAAGAATAAATTCTTTATAAATCAATTTATTGAATAAGTATCTTAAAATTTACATTTTCTTCCATTTTCACAAAAAAAAAATTATCAAACTGACATTTTGTACAGATAAAAAAACATACGAAATTAGAGACGGTTCTTATTCAAAACTTTACAGACGCAAATACAAACGACATTTCAAACCCACAGTTTCATATTTTCCACACTATCTGTAGCTAAAGTCTATTTGTAATTTTTGACGTGTCATATGTATGAAGCATATAGTGTAGAGGTACTTGAAATATTTCTCTAGATATATTTCATGAAATGAGCTGTCACTTTTCAGTAAAATATGTAAGTGTGTGCATTTTTCAGAACTTTAAAGCAAAAATATTGCAAAAGCCTTAATATTGGAAAAAAAAACATAAATGGAATGGTGAATAGAAGAAATTATTAAACTTTTACAAACAATACCAAAATGAAATTTAATGAGATGAAGTGCCCACCTAAATAATATAGCATGAAATCTGAATATCATGAAATTCAATTTACAGATTGCATGCAATGAATTAATAAGGGTATTCAGAGGTAGTCTTGTTTCGGTGTTAGATTGCTGAAGTGTTGATTATTTCAACAACACAACAACAAAATGCACGTCTTGTCATATTTCAAGAACTTCGACCCTATTGTTCTGAGTGTTGGTACGGTGTTGAATATTTTTGTTGTCAGTTAACAATCTAATTTTGACAGAAGTGTAGGTGCAGCAAAATAATTAATTTAGGGTGTTCACACGTACATAAAAATTTCAACAATCTAACACCGTAACAAGACTACCTCTGAATATCCTTACTGTAAGTGATACCTTGAACACATTGACGACGACAGCAACAGTGCGTCAAATGTGAAATTATTTTTACATGCTTTTCTTATGTAGGTGAAAGTGGTGAAAATGTTGTAACGACAATGAGTGATTGCAACAAAGTCGCTACCATCGGTTTAGAATTTTTCCTAATTTGACGTGCGACAACAGAGCAATATAAGTGTTTGTGTATACGTGAATGAAACAATCTAATGATACATCCAGATTGTTGTTTCTTTCTTCAGGTTGTTTCGCAGTTTTGCAGTCGTCGTCAATGTGTTCAGTACATTAGTCTTGTTTCCTTAATATCTATTTGTAAATGTACTATTAGTTTTCAATCTAATATTGAACAGAATGTAAATAGGTCTGTTCCCGTATTTTTGTAGCAGAAATAAGCAAGTTGTAAAATTTGAGATTAACTATAAATAATCAACTTATATAATAAATAATAAAATTATATGTTGATTTCATAACATGAGAAAACCCACCCTTTCAATATTCCCGTTGCTTGCAATACAATTTGACAGATGGAAAGTATTAAACTATTGCTTGTCGAGACGCCCCGTTACGGTCCCTGTTTCAAATTAAGGTCTCTATCCAGCTCTCAAGTAATTACTCAAGAAAAAGTTACTTAAGTTTCTTGAGTGTAAAAAAGTAGTAGACAAGTAATTTTGACGGCGAGAGTTTTGACAGTTCCAGCATTGTATCATTTTATATTGAAAATTTAGGCTGATTTGTTTTCATCAAACATTGAAATAAATTTGTTGCAATAAATATTAAAATAATTCATTAAATAAGTAATGGCTGAATTGCAAAGGTAAGTAATAGAGTAAAGCGTTTGTTTACATTAATTAATAACGTGCGTGATTTGTAGTGATAATTTAGTTTCGCTTTTAAATTGTGGAATATTCCTGGCTGGCATGGAGTTAATAGAGGAGGAGGAAGAGGAGGAGGAGAAAATAAAGCGTCGGCGAAGTCCCAGGTATTGGGTGAACCCATACCTAAAGGATCGGAATCAGAAGGGTAGGTTCTTTACTGACTTCCAAAATTTGCAAAGTGCACCACAACTATTTTGTGAAAATTTTCATATGTCGCCTGCAATTTTTGACAATTTATACGAGCTATTGCTTCCCCACTTGGCTCCGAAACGGAACACTAGGCCAAAATATTTTATCCCTGCCAAGGTCAAACTCACCATTGTTTTAGAGTAAGATTTTTAATATCTTTTTTATAGCTTTTACATCACATACTATTTTTAGATATTTAGCATCTGGTGACTTATAACGTCATCTTGCTTCCTGCTATAGAATAAGCAAGCAACCCTTTGGCAGAATTATTGATCAAGTTTGTGAAGCGATATGAAAAGTTGGCAGACCGCTTCTTCCGGACAGCTTTCGACCGCTTCTCGGAAGACATCTGCTCCTCAAAATTGACTGCCTCTTCTTCTCCCTCCGTAGAAATGTTCATGTGCATGTCTAAAATATTCTTTTATTAATTTTAAATCAATTAATCAATGATATCAATAAAATTATTTACCTTTGAATGTTGGTTGCCAAAATTTTACTTGAAGTAATAATATAACTTGCATATATTTCTTGACATTCACAGTGTTACCGTTGTCACTTTTCAATGAAAAAAAAGTAGTAACAACAGAAAATTTTTCTTACGAGCTGGATTCTCTTTCAAGTAATTTTGACAAGGAAAAATTACTTTTCGATTACTTCTTAGATTTATGTATGAAAATAAGCTTTACTTGAGAGCTGGAAACAGGCCTTAATCATTTAAATTCCCTTGACTTTTCAGCTGTATATCGATAACTTAAAGTTCACTTATAATCATCCCTGTTTTTACGAATTGCACCATTTCGCCGCAAAAAAACGACAATTTTTGACGTTTTCTCATTGCGAATAATGTAAAAAGAAATTCGTGAAAAATATTCTCGTTGGTTTTCATTGGAAAAAAATTTCAGTTTTTTAATAGAATCTGAATGTTGTGGTTGTAGGTAGTGTTTTTCTTAATTTTCTTCCGTTATAAAATAGTTGTGATTCGGTTTAATTTGTATTGTAAATACAGTTCATGCTGTTGTAAAGAAATTGTAAACGAATTATATAAACGTGTAAACAACTTTGGGAAATGATACTGGCTCGAATGCGAGTCCCCTCTTCAGACCTTCCTATTGCAAGTTTTATATCAGCCCACAACACGCCGTGCTTGATTGGAACGTGTGATGCTCAAGACCAGTAGCAGCACCGGTCTGAAATCTATTTCAATTACTTACATGTAGCTCCAGCTGTTTGGAAAAATATAGCCATAAATCGTCTCAGTATTTAATTGATGTTCTAAATTTAACCCAAGTGCAAATTGTTTAAATTGGAAGATACTGCCTTAACAGTGCTTTGACGATTTGTGTATTTCTGGCATTTGTATGCAAATCACTGACGAGGCCAGAAAGAAAACAAGCCCAGACCTCAGCAGAACAGGGCGCTTCAACAACAATCGTTTGCAAAGCCAGCTCAACTGGTTTTATTTTTTTTTGCTGCGTTTGGATATTATTTTTTAAGCTTTATTGGTTAAACGAATGCGGCAATATTAATGTACAACTTTCTCAGCAATTTCGGCAACTCTGGACATAAATCTCAAAGGTAAATCGTATTGTGCTTTCCTATTACTTTCTTACTATAATTATTTTACCTCTTTCCTCAGTGTTTAACTTAAAGATATGTACCTATTATAAATGGATTTTAAAATTATAGCTATTAGATAGTTTAAAGCGTTTAAAGAGCCGCCAATTTAGCTACCTATTCTGCTGTGTCATTTAATTTCCGTGCTGCTGTATGTAGCTTCTGGATTTACGCTGAACAGGTTTTTTATTTTTTTAAATAAGTTGCCACATCTTCAGCAAAGAAATCTGAAGCAGTCCCAGTAGCACAGCTAGCATGCCCTTAACGTACAATTTATCAGTTAATATCTCAGTTCACTTAAAGTAGCGTGTAAAGTTTTGTAATAGCAAGACTAGCATTTAACAGCATAGTGAAAGAAGCGTAAATCCTATATCGAAATAAAACACGCAATCATATAAACAGAATAAGTCTTGACGCAGTTGATACTACCTTGTATGGTAAATTCATGTAATCACGCATTGCAATATTTTAAACAGTTTTGCTTCAAAGTTTGCGATTTTATCTCTACAGAATAAAATCTAATGATTATATTTTTATATGATTTGATTTATATGAGATGATGATTATAATTTTCTTGTACTAATATAGTATTTCTATATATCTAGAGTTTAGATATAAATTGTACGATCTAATTTGATAGGCTGCAAGAGAAAGCTTATTTTTCTTATTGCTCTGGATTCGAACGAACTTTAAAGAGAAATATAAACTTTGCAAAAGACTCCACGTCCCAGTCTGCTATTAACAAAACAAAAAACAATCATATTCTTATAGCTTACAAAATTTATATTGACTTTTATAAATAAAAAGAAAATTACCTTTTTTTTAAACTAGCTAGTTGCTCAAATGTTTTATGTGGCCTTATGTAAAGTTGCAAATTATAAATTTGCTTTTTTAAAATATACAACTATTTACATTTTATCTCTCATGTCTTGCCTTCAATCTTTAAGATATTTTGAATTGTTATCACTTCACTTGCTCAATAAAATGTATCTCCCTGATAAGAGCCTAGGTCGAGAGCTCGTCATTCGTTTGACGCAACGTTGTTTACCTCGCTCAAAGCTAGCTTGTGCGATTGTCGTCGTAGCAACTTGTTCCACTTCTACGAATGGCTGGTTTGTAAGCGAGTTGTCTTTTTTCCATTAATGAGCTAGATCAAACAACTCTAGGCTAAAAGTAACTGAACACGGTACGATCTAAGTCGCAAGTCACACACTTTGCCGCACGTTGTATTCTACATGACTATTTCGCAGGTCTTCAAGCGTCATCATTGAAGTCGTAATTTATTTGATGTTGTTTAATTAACAAATAGTGTACGTTTGGGAATGTTTGAATGAGCGTCAATTAATTAGTGAGCTGTAAAAAGGTACTTTATAGTGACTTTCATTTAAAAAAGTTTTAGATTAAATGGCTTTTCTGGTTGTTTTTGAAGGCTGAGTACCTAAAAGTTAAAAGATTTTGGTGTCGCGTTATAATAGAAGCGTTAAAATCTTGGATTTAATTTTAAATTTACAAATTTAGTAGTTCAAGTGATAACAATAATGGGTTAAATGTACTAAGTCTCATAAGCTTATCATATTGCTTTCAGCTTTGGTTGAGTAAATTTAAAAAAGAAATTTCGGAGGATAAATAATAAGCTTAAAGTATAGAAACTATACAATAGAAATTTTGTAAACTAGCCCATGATCTCAATTCTGTTGAGCGTTTGACCATTTTTCAAACTAATAACAAAAATATAGTCAGAGTTCCTTCCTAGATATATAATATATGCAATAAGAAAAGTGATTTTTTTCAGCAGGATTCAATATTAAACTCTCTGCTGAAACTTGCCAAATGTCCCTAACCTGCAACCTACTAAGATTTGTTGTAAAACAATTATCTTGGTTTTTGCAACATATCACATATTGATTGCCTTTTACTTTATTGAGGTACAGGTTCGTTTTCTTTTTTCTTTTTTTTTTTTTTGTGCAAAACAAGTTTCTTAAGTCGTAAACAATGCTGTGCCATCAAAAAAATCAAGCCAAGGCAAAAAGTTCCTTTCTGCCGAATACCTGTAAACATAGGCGTAGCAATTGATTTTATTAATTTTTTGTGCTTAATGTAAAATCTGATAGCAATAATCAAAATAAAAATTCACAGAGAAATAAAATAAATTTTAAATAAAAATATTTATTTTACAAATGTTATTCACGTAAACCAATTGCCAAACCAAAAATGTTTATTCTAGCTATATTTAAAATATTACAAAGCTAATTCAAGACTGCTGCGTTTGCACAGCCCCACTTTTTTATGTTGCAACGCGCCCTTGCCTTAAGCTTCAGATTGATTTTACGATAGTAAACTGTGCTGCATCGATCGGGTTTACAAGACGCAGCAGCCAAGAATGCAAGTACGTGTTTGTCTGGCAAGTAAATCTATAGCCAATAGTAAAGCAGATACCATTTCAAGCCACATATTAGGGTGGGCTGATTTAATGAAATTGTGTTTTTACATAAAATTTTTGTTAGAAAAATCTTTTTGCAAGAAATCAATTCGGAGGCTCTGCTTTTTTCTCTGAAATAAATTTTGCTCTGCCATTTAAAAGTTTTTTAAAATTGTGTTCTGAGACCTCCATTTGTGGGTTTTTATAAACTAATGCCAAAATTAATTTCTCGACTCAACTCATGTTTTAAATTTAACATCAAAAGTAATAACATTGAATTTTTCCCCACTGTCAATTTACATAAATTTGCATAAAGAATAATAGACCATTTAGCCTGAGCACTATTGCAAGAAATTATATAAATTAAAAAAAAATTGGTCAAATATAATTATTCAATTAAGCTTTTTACTAACATACAAAGTAAGACAACTACTTTGCGTTTATTGCTTATCGACACAGATATATTTAGATATGCCTTTGACATAGTTGTTGTATTCAGAGCTATAGGATTTAGAGATGAGCAATCCGGTGATTTTTCAGGAACGGCGTTCTTAGTGACCGTGATTTTGAAATCGCCGTTATTTTATATGGTGACCGTGATCACGTGATTTTATAACTAAACCAATACATATCCAAGTATGTAGTTATGAGAGTTGACCGAAACAACATTAAAACTCATACCAAAGTGCGCATGGTATGCTTACTTGAGAGACAGAGACAACAAATTCGCGCGCAAACAAAAAATCACTGGTTATATCACGATTCGCTGCAAACGACATAGAACAAAAATTAATAAAGCTCAATCAATGATCACTGTTTTTGATAGTATTTTATAACTGCAGTTACCAGTGATTTTTTAATCACGGTGACTAAATCACTGATATCAAAAAATCGCTCATCTTTATTAGGATTGAAAATTTTTTATGGGAACATCAATTTTATTTAATGTAAATTATTGTCGCTCGTCCTACAAAAATGGTTGTATTTTTCAGCAACTCTTCAGGAGAGCAAAAAAACTGATTTTTTTTTTTGAGAGCATGTCTAGTACTGCGATCACTTAGCTGTTTTGATCATGATTTAATTATTCCAAGGTTATGCATATTTTTGACGTTTTCTCAAATTGGTATGTTTATTTGTAAATGAGAGCAGATCAAAATCATGAGATCAGTGTCATTAGAGCTAAAAATGCACACGATTGCCCAAATATCATACTAATTGGTACTTAATTGACTTTTAGTAATTTTATTCTAGCACATTTATTGCTCCGATTTCTTAGTGCATTAATAACTTTTTAAATTATTTTAATTTACAAACTTATTTACAATTAAGTTAATAAGTGTATAAGAAATATAAATACTAAAAGAAATAAAATATTTGTTCGTTTATTTTAATAAACACATTAATAATATTAACTGTGAAACTTAAATAAGAGCGTTAGTGGCCTTATCAGCCGCTTTCCGTTAACGCTCAATTTTCATCCCTAAATAAGAGCGGCGGCCTTATTGAAAAAAAATATTTTATTTTTCATTTGCAATAGGCCAAATGGCTGTAAAAATGCAAATAATGTCGGCACAACAAAATTTAAACACTTCAACTTTAAAAATAAGTTGAAAAAATTGTTATGACCTTGAGAAGTCAAATCAAGTGCGATAGACTCAACATGTCCTTCTTTAAGAATTTCTATTAAGTTTGGATGTGCTTGTTTTTTAAGGTTTTGGCACACTGTGTTATAATTCAAGAAAAATAATATTAGTTATCAAATTATTAAGTCGGCTTTTTTTTGAGCGCGAGTGTACCTTTTTTTCCAACAGCACAAAACACTGTTAGCAATTGTCAAAATATGTTTGTTTATAAAAAATAAGCATACGTCAAAAAATACGAATAAGCTTATAATAATTAAATCATGTGTTTTGATCACTTCTAAGCCAAAAAAGATCTTAAAAAAAGGCAAATGCGGAGATATGAGCGATAGATAGTGTTAATAAAATATGCAATAAAAAAATTTACAAAAATCACGTAACCATTTTTGTAGGCGCAACGACGTTGTGCTGTAACTTCGTTTTCGGAAAAATTATGGAAATATTGCCTAAGAGTCAAAATAGGGGGTATGTTTTATTTCACTAAGAAAAATATCCACAGAATTGTTTTTTTTTGTCCTATAAAAAAATCATGTAAAAACTTTATTTCATCAAATAGGCCCACCCTAATATACACACGCCTTTAAGGCAAGAAACTAACCAAAGTTTTATACATACTAAATAAGTAATATTTATTCGTAAGCAACATTTTTGCATTTATTTAGTTGCACACAAATGCGATGCAAAATACACACAAGCAAAATTATTTAAATTAAAAAGTATATATAAATTTTTTAAATTATCTGTGCAATTTGATGCATAAATTAAAAGCTTTTCGAAATATTGACCACTATATATATTGACCTCTTTGCATTTTTAAATAAAAATAAAATTTAACAGTCACAAAGTTTTGTTGTGCACTTGACTCCTCTTAAGTTAATTAAGTTAGCTTAAGTTAATTAAGTTAACTCCAGTTAACTAATTTTGACAATCAAGATGTAATTACATCAGGTTTAGGAACCTTTGAGGCCGTGTTCATATTACGCGTTTTTGTCGCGACACCGCTCTATCGTCTTTTTTCGCCGACGCGAAAAATACTGTATTTTGCATGTATTTAAATTATTTAATACACTAACTAAATAAATGTATATAAATACATGCAAAATTCATTATTTTTCAGCCGCATTTGCAAAAAAAAAACGTGAGAACGGTGTCGCAAGCGCGACAAAAACGCGTAATATGAACACGGCCTAAAGAGAAATTAAAAAAATTTTTTTTAATCGATATAGAATTTGTTTTGGAAAGAGCTTTAAGTTGATCGAAATTAAAAGTTTACTTTAAAAGTTTGCCTTCTAAGCAGCTTATTTTCACGTTTCAACGTGATGTAAATCATTTTCCTAGGTTAAGTATTAGTATTAGGCAGAGCTGCAAATTTCAATTATAAGTAAATACCATGTTTTTACAATTCCAAATACCATGTTTTTTAAAACATAAGTAATGTATTTAAATACTACGCTTTTGTATTTGTACTTAAATTACTCAAATACAAATACTTTCAATTACCAATTCTTTTCTCAAGTACTGTAAATACTTTCAAATACTGTAAATACTTCAAATACTGCAAATACTTTCAAATATTGTAAATAACTACTTCAAATACTGCAAATATTTGCAATTACTGCTGATACTTGGAACATGTGTTTTTAAAGTAAACAAACAAATAAAACAGACAAGTTAACTGAAAGAGAAGAAAATCTTAATACCTTCCTCTAAAAGAAATTAAAAACCTTTTAATAACCCAAACTTTAAAAATCTTAATCATTTGAAAGTGCTAATGAAGTAATGAAGGCAAACACTGCATTTATATATGAACTAGCATGCCACTATTTTTTCCAATTATATGTCCTAATCCTTTATATATATTTGCAGGACGCTTCTAACTATTTTTTATGAATAGTGAAAATAACCTACTGTGCAATTTTTTATCATTTCCTTGTATTTGGTTATAAACATCAGATATTATAACATTTTCAGCTAAAAGGTGTTTTTTATAGAGTGATACAACTTTGAGTTGGCATTATTGCTTTATTTGACCACCCATTTAACAACTGATAGTTGCTTTTTGTTTAGTTTGCTTTGACATTTCATTATGGATCGACTTACACCAGAGCAACGCGTGCAAATTGTGGAAATTTTTAAACAAAATAATGGTTCTGTTCGTCAAACTTATCGTGCACTTCGTCCATTTTATGGCGTACATAATCGTCCTTCAGAGCTGCTAATTCGAAGAACAATAGATCGTGTTCGGACCACATTTACTGTTACGGATAATGTGCATCCCGTGAGACGCCGAACAGTGCGCACTGAAGAATCTGTAGCCGCTGTACAGGAAAGCATTGAAGATGATCCTAATCAATCAATTCGTCGCCGTTCTCAGCAACTGGGGTTGTGTCCTTCCACTTTATGGAAGATTTTACGAAAAGATCTTAGCTTAAAACCTTTCAAGATTCAACTTGTGCAGGAATTAAAGCCAAACGACCATCGTATGCGCCGCCAATTCGGCGAATGGGCTGAAGCAGAAATTGATATTGATTTTGAATTTTCATGAAAAATTTTATTTTCCGATGAAGCCCATATTTGGATGAATGGGTACGTAAATAAACTGAATTGTCGTATTTGGAGTGAGGAGAATCCATTACATCCACAGAAAATTACTGTTTGGTGCGCTTTATGGGCTTGCGGAGTCATTGGCCCATATGTCTTCAAAAGCGATGATGGTCAGAATGTTACTGTCAATGGTGAACGGTATAGGAACATGATTCGAAGTTTTTTCGTACCTCAATTAGCTGGCATTAATCTTGCTGATATGTGGTTCCAACAGGACGGAGCCACATGCCACACAGCGGGCGCTACAATTGATTTACTCAAGGAAACTTTTGACGAAAAAATAATTTCACGAAATGGCCCAATTAATTGGCCCCCAAGATCGTGTGATTTAACCCCATGGGATTATTTTCTTTATGGGATTATACTTGTCTACGTCGATAAACCACAAACAATTGAACACCTGGAAATCAACATTCGAAGACTTATCGGCGAGATACGGCCGCAAATGCTGCGAAAAGTTTGTGAAAATTGGTGTTCCAGATAGCGCCTTGTACTCGCCAGCCGTGGTGGCCACATGGCCAAAATAATATTTTAACATTAATTGTCATAAAATAAAAGCCCGCTTCATTGATATTAAAAATATATTACTATGTTTTATTATGATTTAAACTTGTATCACTCTAAATCCGGAATTCCTCAGGGGAGCCACTTGGGTCCTCTTCTTTTCATTCTGTTTGTCAACGATATTCCCCACGTAATAAAATTCTGTAAAACACTCTTATATGCTGATGATCTAAAAATTTTCCACAAGATCAATGACGTTTATGATTGTTCTAACTTACAGGAAGATATCAATGCCCTTTTTCGCTGGTGTCACATTAACAAGCTTCCCCTAAATTTTTCAAAATGCAAATTCTTAACTTTTTCAAGAAGAAGCACAGTTATTAACTACAACTACATCGATTATTCCGCTAATAGGTTTTCTAGAGTTACCCAATTTAAAGATCTTGGAGTTCTCTTTGATTGCAAACTTTCGTTCGATATTCACATCGAATATATAATATCCAAAGCCAACTCTCAGCTAGGTTTCCTAAAAAGGAACTCCAAAGAATTCCTGGATCCGCACACACCTAAAGCAATTTTTGTTAGCCTGGTGAGATCACTCCTGGAGTACGCAAGTGTCATTTGGGACCCTTTCTACGAACGCTCTAGTGCTAGAATTGAAAAAATTCAGAAGCGTTTTACAAGATTTGCCTTACGCCGTCTTTACTCTTGGGAAAGCATGCCAGCGTATGGGGCACGTTGTCGGTTACTGGGTCTACAAAACCTATCGCAGAGGCGAGTTGTATCTAATGTTCTTTTCATAAAGGATATAGTTGATGGCAAAATAAATTCATCTGAATTGTTAGCGGTCATTCCATTTAATGTACCTAGTCGCACACTAAGAAGTTTTAACTTATTTCATACAGTATATCACAGAACAAATTATGGGCTAAATGGAACTATCTCTAGATGCTTATCATACTGTAACACCGTAGCAAATCAATTAGATTTCTCTACTGAACGCAATATTTTCAAAAAACAGCTGTTAGACATTATTGATACCCTGTAACGTACCTTTCCATTTTTAATTTTTGTTAATTACATCCAATAATAAATTTACTTCTATTTCTGTAAATATTAATTTATTTATAACGTATAATATATGTAACACTAGGATAAGTCTAATATGTAATCTGTAAGGGTCCAACCCGGTAGATGTTAAATAAATAAATAAAAAACACCCTTTACATTTGCCATTTTATTATCTTAAGACTGTTTTTTATTTAACACATGTTTTGATAAAAGCTCCTTCGAAATTAATTAAAGTAGTTACAGTATTTGAAGTATTTGCAGAATGCTAATGTATTTAAAGTTTATTTACAGCATTTGAAAGTATTTGAAGTAATTACAATGTTTTAAAGTATTTACAGTATTTGAGAAAAGAATTGGTAATTAATAGTATTTGTATTTCAGCAATATAAGTACAAATACAAACACCTAGCACTGGTATTTGATACTTAATTTTTAAAATGCTTTGCATTTGTAATTAACAGGTATTTAAATACTGAAAATACTAAATACCTTACAGCTCTGGTATTAGGAACACTTTTTATAAAAATCCCTTACAAAATGTTTTCCTGTTATGTTAATTAATTGGGATCTATTTAAATTTACATGAATTTAATTGCGAGCTTTAGATCAAGTAAGTTTTTGAACAAGGCAACAGCAACTCTGTTAAGAGTCAATCACACAGCTGGCTATACAGCCTGTTTTGGAAATCGCTACATTTCCTCTTCAGTAGTCTTGAGTGATTAAGCTGTGATCAACCCACTGTTTAGGTCTTATATGATTCTACACTTGTTCGAAAAAATTCGTAAGTGTAATTATATTCTCATCAACCATTTGTGGCAATCATAATACGTTAAAGCAGTAAGCTATTTATAGATTAAGGCCATCAAGTCTACCAAGGTTGCCACCTATTCTAGTTGCTGCTTATTTATTTTGAAATCAGTGACTTCCTAACACTGTTAAATGATGTTTAAAATTCTTAAAAATACATAATACATGATGAGGTGGTAACCTTATTGTAAAAAATTAAATAATTTTACAATTCTGACAATGAATTCGGATTCAGCGACCTATTTTACCTAGTGTTCGCTGCAGCACTGAATTCGTAAAAATAAAAAACTTAAGTGGCAACCCTATCCACCATATAGAATTTTACAATTCTGAATTCAGATTCAAAATCAGCCACCCCCTAACACTGTTAAATGATGTTTAAAACAATTAAAAATACATTTTACTGGGTGGCAATACTGTAGTAAAAATTTATGTGGCAACCCTAACCTCCATCTTAAATTTTAAAACTGTGACACTAGATTCGAAATCAAATCCGCTGTCAGAATTTCAAAATTATAAGAATTCGCAAAAATACAACAAATCTAGGTAGCAACTCTATCCGCCATCTGGAATTCTAAATTTAGACATCAATTCCGAAATCAGCTACCCCCTAAAACTGCACACCACGGAGTCCACAGAACCCTTAAAAGTCCTAATACACTTAAGCTTTCTCTACACAAGCATTGAATTTTTTGGATACTTGCTTTAAATTCAATTAATTGGATACTTGCGATCTTACAAGCTTTTGCCGATCGTTTCAAGCTTTTCAACTTTCTGCCCGACACAGTAAGTCTCAACAAGCCAAGCCAACAAGCAAGCAGGAATATGCAGGCATATCTATATCTGTTTGGTATTTTTGCAAGCAGGCTAAAGCTTGCTTTTTCAAGTTTGGATACATACTTGAGTTCAAGTACTTGAAAAGGCTTGAACTTCAAATAGGCTTGTGCAGTTCTCTGATAAATAAATATCCACTTTTTCAGATGACATAAGGGTTGAAATCGTGTCAAGATGGAAACACCCTTTTTTAGCACTAACCCTCCCCCTTACTCTACCAGCCCGTAATTTTTCAATTTTTAATTTTTCTTTTATTTTTTTAATTTTTTTTTTTTAATTGTATTTTTTATTATTGATATACAGTGATGTGCAAATAAATAGGGACACCTGTATTTTTTATATTTCAAGCTGCGTGAATTATATACAAGGTGCCCTAGATTAGATATAGCATTAATTCCCTCGGGTGGCTATTCTCCTTGATTAGGCGAGCATAAAACGTTATGCATGAGGATCACCCCTCCCCCTCTTCGGTGCTAGAAAGTGAAAACTTGAAAATATGTCTCATTACGTCTTACCATACATTTTATTTATCTCTTAACTGATCTCCAAAGTCAATAGCATCTTGAAAAAGAGACTACATGATCTTCAAACCAATGATACAGAAACCGTTTTTTAATCGTACCACACTAAAAGCTAACTGTTTTACGTGTAATAATTTAAAATGAAAAAGTAGTTCTGTTTGCATTGAGTATTCAAGTACTATTGCAAGTTCCAAAACCAAGTCAATAGAAAACTTTATCATTAAAAAAAATTACATCATAAAAATATTAAAAAAATTTATTTAATAATCGAGATATTTATTATCAAAGCTAAATTAAAAATTTTTTAGAATTTAGTTGCTCATAACTTTCTTAAATGTGACTTTATGCAAAATATTTTATAAACAACAATGTTAATTTTAATGCATGTTTAATGTTAATAATTGAAAAACGAACGATTAAGTAAGCTCACTCAAATGGCGAGGAAAGATCTCTCCATTTTGATAGGCGTTGTAACAGGACACTGTATTATAGGTAGGCATGCCCTTAGAATGAGGGTTCATGCTAATGACTTCTGCAGGAGTTGCAGGGATAAGGAAGATAAGGAGTCGGTATCGCATCTCCTCTGTTTATGCCCCGCTTTAGCCCGCAGAAGACAGAAGCATCTAGGAAGCCTCTTTTTTGATGATCTTAGAGATCTTGAGGAGGTAGACGTTAAGCGTCTACTGCTTTTTATTATAAGTTCAGGGTGGTTTCACGACAGTACTTAGGAGAAGAGGGGTAGATCCCCTGTGGTACCACAACGGACGAAATATCTGGTCTATGTGGGCCGGTCTTTGACAGTCCGCCACTTTAACCTAACCTTACCTTACCTAATGTTAATTTGAATAACTTTTACATAAGTTATAAACTTTGGAAATCAGATAAAAGATACATTAAATATGGAGTAAAATGTAATGATGCATATTTTTCAATTTTTTCTCTCCAACATCCCAAAAGGATGGTCACCCCATCATCTTTGCCTTTTTTACTCAAATTATCATGGGAAATCACCAACCGAAAGAGTTAATGCTTTATCTGGGGCACCTTGTATTTAATTCATGCAGCTTAAAGCTTAGTATGCTGTAGGAACGAAAATTTTTGGGCATATAACTCTACACGCGAAATTTTGGTGTAGAGTCAACATTTTGGTGTGGAGAAAAAGCACTTGCTGTTCTGGTTGACAGATTCATATTTTTATTGCTGCGATTTTATATCCTATAAAAGGCAAGACTACACATTAATAAAATATATAAATGCAACAATAAATTTGTTAAATAACAAATTCAATACTTACACATACTTACTGTATAAATGTATGGGCATATAATCGACAGCAGAATTTTGATATTTGATTCAACTCTCCACTCACGAATGGAAATTTGGCAAGATAGCAATAATTTTCGCTTCTACAGCGTACAAGCTGGCGAAAAAAATGTCGCTGCCTGTTCGTTGTCAAAAATCTCAATGTATTTCTTATAGAAATTTTTTTTTTCGTTCCTACAACATGGTTGGTTGATTGACATATGTAAAATAAAAAAATTTATACTAAAAAATATTTTTGTTTTTCTTTTATTGAATCCTAAAATACGCCCAAAATTTTTCCTCTAAACTAGAATACTGCCTTAAATCGTAATACGTTTCGCACAATACTGTACACTCGCGCGATTTCCTCACAGCACCCAGAAGTTAAAATTGTTGCATTTTTCTTGCCTGCATTCCAACTTTTTTGACTAATATACATTCTACATTCTGGTTTTGGTGACCATTTTTTGTCGGCGTGCACTTGGCAGTCACGTTGCTACCTTGATATTTTTATTTTTTACTGTCGTTTTATGCTTAAGCAAGTCTGCAATTTTTTTTTGTTTACAAACTTCTGTCTGAAGTTCTAGTTATGCCGTTTTAAATAATAGTTTCATGCTTTAAAATGTATAAAAATGCATTTTGCATAGGTAGTTTTTTCAGTCTTGCAATTAATGTACCATGTTATTAACTTGCACACAGACTATTTTTCAATTCCGTAAAGTTGTTAAAACAAAGTTCGAGGAACTCAGTTTAACTTTTTTTTTTTGTGATTATTGCTTAAACTCAATGAGTGTAACAACGTTCATTAATAAAACCAACTCTTACCACAAAACACCAGTGACTCATTCTTGATATTCTTTTAACAATTAAGAGTTGATCACGTAAATCTGAAAATACTTTTTCAGAAAATCAAATGGAGTAAACCAGTTTTTAGTCAACATTAATAGAGATTATTTTATACAGTTTATTATATTAAAACATAACTAAAAAAATTTTTTTTGCTATTGTTTGCTTAAAATAATTTGTAACTTTTAAGCGTAGTCATTCTTCGAGAAACCAAAGCTTTAACTCTCGTTGAGAAACCAAATCACTTTGCTTCTTTACTCGAAAACCAACAAAACTTGACAACACTCAGCTTAAATTATTTGTAAAAGTATTTGTATTTTTAGGTTTAAAGTAATTTTGCTTGCAAATCATAATATGATTTTTACACTACAGATGGCATCACGTAATAGCAAAAGTAAATCTTCCGGGCTGCGAATACTTTGGATACCAGGAGGTCGCAAGAGTCATCCAAAGGGTCGTTTTGATTCGACAAGCAAACATGTGACCGGCTATGGGCCGAGACAGAAAAAGAGTGAAGTGTGGTCGCTCGGTGGTGGTAGAGCACAGAAAGATTTACTCAATGCGTAAGTGACACACAAAAAGAAACCGCTGCACCGCACAAAATTCCACCTAATCCATACTTGTACATATGAATGTAGGTATTAATTTTTGTTGTTTGTTCATTAAGTGGTGCATTTGATGCGACATAAACATTCACTCACTCTCACACCATCTGCACAAATTTTTTTAAGCATCAAATTTCAAAACAATTTTTTTTCATTTTACGATCATGGCATATTGTTTTTCATAGCAAGTTCGTTCACAAAAATTGCATTACTAAATCATTTCTAATCTTAAATATTTTAATGGTATGGTGTGTTTGGCAAATTATGTACTGTTAAGCGAGGTGTGTATTTTAGAAGATTAACCCCAAAATGGTAACCTGAGGTTGAAAACTACCCTATTCTTGTAAGTTCCATATCTTGGATATATCCTATATAATTTTCTTTGTTTTTAATAGAGAATTACGAGAGCTTTAAATCTAAGCTTATCAGGTTAGATTTTACTAACTCTCCTAAAAGGTATTTAGCTTGTAAAACAACTTTATACCGTGGAAATTGGTATTACTAGAAAACGTACGTACAACTCAAATTAAACTAACTCTATTATAATGAAAAAAGGTTATTTTAATAATTTTTTTTATTAAAAATTAATAATTCGTAGCCGTTGGAAGTTTGTTTTTGAGAAAAAATTAATTTTAACATTTGAGCCCAGACATTGTTTGCATTAAGGGTTAAAAAAATGCAAATAGTACATATAGAAGGAAAAAGACAAGTTTATAGTTATAGAAATAATAATATATACCTCAGTAAAATAATTATATGTGCAACACATTCATTTCATTTGTTTTTATATTATTTTTTTATTGAAATAGTTTTAAGGACTTATATGTATAACAAGATATAGCTTATTTAAAAACTTGTTATTAAAAAAATTATAATGTATTTAAAAAGTTCAAAGAAAATATTTATCTCTGATTTCTTGCACATGAGAACATTGAGGTAAGTTTCGAACAATGTTTTTTTACGAGCGGTTGTATTAAGTGAATTATTTTATGTGAAAATGCCTTCGTCCCGTAAGCGTTTGTCCTTGGCACAGGAAATAAAAATTATTGACGAATATAAAAACAAAAAAATTATTACAATTAATTGGAATAAAGTTTGGAATTCCACAACTAAGTGTCTTTACCATTCACTATTTCTAAAAAAAAAATCAGAAATAATTGGAAACTACCCAAAGTAGAGCTGCGCATTGACTATCCTTGAGGAAAGCCGAATATCCCAAAATGTTAAATGCCCTATTTAAATGGTTTGTTTCGCAAGGATAAACTATCAACTATAATAGATAAACTATAGTGAAAAATTTTTCTATTTTGGTGTTTTTTGTATGGGGTCCCCCTGAAGAGTGGCAGATAAAGTGTAAGTGCTCAGAAGAAATGTTGAGGGGGAAACTTAATAGCACCAGCTCATACATTTACCCTCCAAAAAGTCATAGATTTTTGATATGAAATAATATATAAATTTTTTTATTTTTATTTTTTTTTTTATTGGGACCCCAGAACGGTGGCAGAAAGAGAGAGTGTAGGTGTGTTCAGAAGAAGATAGTAAGAAGTAATTTTTAACCTACTTCAAAACGGAGGTGGTTCTTAAGTTGGTTGGTTTTTATTTTTTAATGTATGTACATCGATAACAAAGTACCAGCCCGATTGCCGCAATTTTTTGTAAACAAATAGTGACATTGAACGCGGAGGTGCCCGTCTAAAAAATTGGTCGGTATTCGACAAAGGGGCGTGGCGATAATAGAAAAACGCCGTAACTCGAATAATATTGACACTAGGATACTGAAATTAGGTACAGGGGTAGGCTTAATTATGCAAATGTACGGTCAAGAAAGTGAGCATTATTGAACAGAAGGGCGTGGCAATATAAGAAAAATACTATATCGCAGTTAGTATTGACACTAGGGTACTGGAAATCGGTACAGGGGTAGGAACAATTATTAAAAATTGCTGTCAAGAAAGTGGGCGTTATTCGATAAAGACGTGCCAACATTAGAAAAACGCTGTAACTCGAATAATATTGACACTAGGGTACTGTAATTTGGTGCAGGGCTAGGAATATAATTACAAATTACGGTCAAGAAAGTGGGCGTTATTGGGAAAAAAGGCGTGGCAATATAAGAAAAACACTCTCGAATAATATGAACAATAGGGTAATACAATCGATATCATTGGCCATAATACGCGCGAAGTCAGTGCAGCATTTTCCAGATTAGAA
Source organism: Dichetophora obliterata (assembly GCA_963920525.1). Lineage (NCBI taxonomy): Eukaryota > Metazoa > Arthropoda > Insecta > Diptera > Sciomyzidae > Dichetophora > Dichetophora obliterata. The sequence continues at coordinate 13,925,189 of OY986439.1, read as the reverse complement.
AGAGAGTCAAGTCGAATGGGTCTGGCAGTGAATGCAGATAATACGAAATACTTGGTGTCAACAAACAAACAGTCCCAGCGTCTTGGAACCCACGTTACCGTTGACAATACCTCCTTCGAGGTTGTGAAGAACCAACAACATCAACATTGATATCAAACGAAGAATAACTCTTGCCAACAGGTGTTACTTTGGGCTCAGTAGGCAATTGAGAAGCAGAGCCCTCTCTCGACAAACGAAAATCACGCTCTATAAAACGCTCATCATGCCCGTCCTACTTTATGCATCACAAACCTGGATGCTGAGCAGTTTAGATGAAAAGTCTTTAGGAGCATTCGAGAGAAAGATTCTTCGTAAGATCTACGGACCAATCTGCGTCAATGGCGAGTACCGAATACGGTGGAATGATGAACTGTATGAGCTGTACGCTGACATCGACATAGTCAAGCGCATTAAAATCGAGCGGCTTCGCTGGATTGGTCATGTTCAGCGCAAGAAAGACGATGCTACAGTGAAGAAAACATTCGATTCGGTACCCAGCGGCGGTCAACGCAGAAGAGGACGACCGCATCTTCGTTGGAAAGACCAAGTTGAGGACAACCTGACGAAGCTTGGAATAACCAACTGGCGGCCAGCAAGCGAAAGACAGATATGACTGGCGCAAATTCTAAGATGAGGCCAAGACCGACATACGGTTGGAGCGCCAACTAAGTATGTAAGTAAGGGTAATACAATTCGTTTCAAGAATGAGTAGAATTATTACAAAACACTATTAAGAAAGTGGGCAGTAACAATCAAAGGGCTTGTCACTTTAAGAAAAACACTGTATCGCAGTTAATATTGACACTAGGGTACTAAAATTTAGTACAGGGGTAGGCACAATTATTACAAATGATGTTCAAAAAAGTGGGCGTTATTGGACAAAGGTCGTGAAAATCTTAGTAAAACACGGTAACTCGAGTAATATTGACACTAGGGTACGTAAATTCGGTACAAGAATGGGCAAAATTGTTGTCATAATCTCTAAAAAGGAAGAAATAAAAACTTTTTAACAAAAAAAAACAACTTCAAAACCACTACAAAGTAAAAAATAATTTTGAATTACTTTTCACATTAATTCTTGGTAAAATTTGATAATTTATTTTAGAAATCTTATTATTATAATTTTTCTTATTTTGTATTATTATTATAAATACATTAATTTCTCTATGAATATAAAACCTTTAAAGTCGGCACTAATATAATCAGACTTTTATAAAATTAACGCTCCGGCTTTAAATGTTTTATACTCATAGAGAAATTAATATATTTATAATAATAATACAAAATAGAAAAAATACAAGAATAAGATTTCCAATTTAATAATATATACAATAAATAAATTATCAAATTTGACCAAGAATTAATGTGAAGAGTAATTTAAAATTATTTTTTACTTTGTAGTGGTTTTGAAGTTTTTTTTTTTTTTGTTAAAAAGTTTTTTCTATAAATAAATTAATATACAATGTTTATTTGAACTAAACTCTCTTTGTTTAAAACAGACTGCGAAAAAAATACGTTTGGATATATCGTACGACACTGGACATTATATCATTCGTTATACTAGACATCCACTGTATAGATTTATTTAAAATAATATGTCTTCCTTTCTTATGTATGGGCATTTCCGCCAAAAAGTCTACGTCGAGTCTGAAATATTAAATGTTACTAAAAACACTTTTAAACCACCGTAATAGAGAAGAATTTTTTAAATTTATATTGTGAGAGTACTGAGAGCTGATCTCAATTTTAATTTTAAAAAATGGCAGCAAACATGATGAATGGCAACAAAAGTTGAAAAATGGTGACAAAAGTTGAAAAATTTTAACAAAAATTGAAATTTTATAAGTGTAATAAATACTCGTATAATACAAAGTTTACTTAAATTTTTTCCAGTTTTCTAGTATAAGGGTCCTGAATTACACTTTATGTTATTCTAGTTTAATTAAATAAATAAAACTATAAAATATTTGCACTTCTTTGAAGGGAAAAATCTGTCACATAAACAAATCTGTCGCATAAAAAAATTAAAAAAGATTTTTCAACGAAACAATTATGAATATGTAGCAACATTATTCCAGATTATAGTTAAACAACTTTCATAAAAAAAAACTCATGCATACTGTAGGTAAAAATCACTTCTATTTTGTGTCACGTAACGTATCATTTTTGGTGGCGACTATCTCAGACCCGAACTTTTGACAACTCTTAGCTTTTACACCTTGTATAGTGCGCTTAGTAAACTATTGAAAAATCAAAATAAGAAAACTGTAGGTTAAATTTTTCTTTGTTTTTTCACTTATTAAAGTCGTACGACTGTCACGTGCGTAGCTACGGAAATGCCCATATGACTTGGCTAAGCGTGACAAGCATGAAGTACATGAACGATCTGAGGATGGAGCCATCGATTTTCTGCCATTCATCTTAAAGAACTGTTTTCAGATGCTTCATCGACTCGAACTGGCGCCCGTTTTTATAACCTTGAGCCGAAAGAATGCCCCACAGGTTTTCGATAGGATTCAAGTCATGACAAACAGCAGGTCACTACAGTACGTGTATATTTCAGATTTATTTAAAGTAATTTGTGGCTCGGGAAGAATTTGTTGGTGCGTTGTCTTGCTGAAAAGTCCAGTTATCGTGTGATTTATAGCATGTGAACTCAAAAGACATATCATCTAATAACTCAATATACATTTGTGCATTCGATTTGCACGAAATAAAATACAGGGAAGACTTTCAAAGTATCTGAAACCGGCTGAAATCATCAATGATCACCCCGCCTACGGTTACAAGCATACCTAATTTATCGTGGCTATCGCAAATTGTGCCGGTATTTCTGACAACCGTCGGGCCCGTCAAGGTTGAACCTTTTCTCATCACTTAATATGACATTCCCAAATTCTTTCTCACAAAATTTGTATTTTTCGGCATATGCTAGACTGGCCGCAATGTGTCATGGTAGAAGCCTGGGTTGAGAGAAGGGCGATTCATAACTGGCGTTGGCATTCTCATCCAAAATTTGTTGGATTGTGCTTCTGGTAACCCTTAGATCCAAATGCGCAACAATTTCACCATAACTCATCGCTTTCTCCATAGCAAGATGTCGAATTCGTCTTTTGAGCCGTTGGTCAATCACGGATGGGAGCGGTCCGAATGCTTGAAGGTCAAAATTTTGAAACAACCAAAATCTGGGGGAAAAAATAATCTTGAAAAAAATCTTGAAACGAAAATCTTGAAAGAAAATAATCTAGAAAACACACAATATGCATAAATCTTGAAATAATCTTGAAATTTTAAGAAATAATGTTTTTTTAATAAAATGTATAATTTCGAGAAAAACGGAAAAGTGTCTGATTTCGAAAACAAAAATGTCAAATTTTGGCAAAATTATAAATTTTTTAAGTACTTATGGTCCCACACTTAGCGTCATCCAGGGGTAGAGTCCTGTTTGCAGAATTACAAAATCTTAAAAAAAAAATCTTGAAATCAAAATCTTGAAAAAATCTTAAAAACAGAATCTTGGAAAAAAAAACTTGAAACGAAATCTTGAAAAAAAAATCTTGAAACTCAAAATCTTGAAAAACCTACGCATAGAATGTATTCTTGAATCCGCGAGTTTAATTCTCGAATTAAAGAATACATTCTATGCGTACTTTTTTCAAGATTTCTTAACCCATTAAAGACTGCTCATAGATTCCGCCGTACGATTTTTTTCAAAATTTATCAGGAAGCTTATATAGGCCATAGAAGTTGCTTTGCAAAATTTCAGGTTTGTAACTGTCACCGTACTTGAGATCTGCATTGGGTATTTAAATACCCAATCGGCTAATCCGGGTTCTTGGTGTTAATAAAAATTTGCATATATGGCAACATTCTTTTGTCATAATAAACACCTGATAAATAGAGGATACTAGAGGCAAACTGACCACGAAATTTTCCCTCGATCTTTTCATTTTATAATTGTCTACATAGCTTTATATATGGATTTTGTAATTTTTGAAGACGAAAAGTTTTCTCAGCTCTGTTTATATGGGATCTAATCCATCACAATATAAACTGTGAAGAACTTCTGGCTATGCTAAATTTTTACACTCCAGTTCGACATGTCCGTAGCAAATTTTATTTTAGAGAGTCAGTCCAAAGGACAAACTACAATTTAAATAAGCCAATAACTCGTTGCATAAATGATACAAATAAAATCTTAAATCTGTCTGACATCTTTAGAGAGGTCTCTCGTAAATCCTTTAAAGATCATCTCATTCTTAGCATTATGGCACGTGATACTCAATGAGAAATACTAGTATCCACACGATAATATGGTCTTTTTTATTACATGTTCTGTTAGTAACAAATAAATTCTAATCTATTTATTAAAATTATTTAATTTTTTATGTTTTAATTTTGTATATAATTGTAACTAAGTTATTAAATATTTGCTGTAACTATATTTTATTAACGTAGTCTATAAGAGCCTTGTACTCTGAATGATGAATGAATGAAAATAAATAAATAAATAAAAAAAATCACACATCTTCGATCTCGAAAAGGAATTTTTAATTGTATGAATTTCGTTTCACATTGTAAAGACAATAAATAGTTTCATTTTTCCGTAATGTTTTAAAAAAAAATATTTAATATCTCCTACCACTTTTGAGATATGGCCTTTTTCGTAAACACTGTTTTATGGGTATTTAAATACCCATAAGTCATTAATGGGTTAATTGAAAATTTGACACTATTTCAAAAAGTGTCCAATTTCGAAAGAAATATCAAATTTTTCGAATGATGTCAAATTTCGAAAATAATCAAAATAATGAATAATTGTCAAGTCACAGAAGTTGTCAAATTTTGAAATAAATGTCCAATTATTTCAAAAAGTTTTAAATTTCAAAAAGTGTCAAATATCGAAAAAACTGCGTAAAATTTGGAATAAGTGCCAAAATTCGAAAAAATTTTAAAATTTTGAATAAGTGTCAAATTTCGAAATGTACAAGTTTTACAAAATATGTCATATTTAATTTTGAATAAGTGCCAAATTTCGAAAAGTGACAAATTTTGCAAAGAAATGTTCATAAATGGAAAAAAAATCACCACGTCCTCGTCGTTTGTCTGAATAAGTGTGGGACCATAAATATTTAAAAAAATTTTGCCAAAATTTAATATTTTTGTTTTCGAAATTAGACACTTCCCGTTTTTTCTCGAAATTATACATTTTATTCGAAAGAACAGCATTTATTAAAATTTCGAGATTTTTTCAAGATTTATGCATATTTTGTGTTTACTAGATGATTTTTTTTTCAAGATTTCGTTTTCAAGATTTTTTTTCCAAGATAATTTTTTTTCAAGATTTTGACCTTCAAGCATTCGGACCGCTCCCGTCATCCAGACAAACAGGAGGACGTGGTGGTTTTTTGTCCAATTATGAAAATTTTTTACAAAATTTGTCACTTTTCGAAATTTGGCGTTTATTCTAAATTAAATATCACATTTTTTGCAAAACTTGTACATTTCGAAATTTGACACTTATTCAAAATTTGAAAATTTTTTCGAATTTTGGCACTTATTCCAAATTTTACACTTTTTCGATATTTGACACTTTTTGAAATTTGAAATTTTTTTAAATAAGTGGACAATTTGACATTTATTTCAAAATTTGGCAATTTCTGTGACTTGACAATTCTTCATTATTTTGATTATTTTCGAAATTTGACATTATTCGAAAAATTTTAAACTTCCTTCGAAATTGGACACTTTTCGAAATAGTGTCAAAATTTTCAATTAAGAAATCTTGAAAAACCTACGCATAGAATGTATTCTTTAATTCGAGCGTGCGGATTCAAGAATACATTCTTTGCGTAGGTTTTTCAAGATTTTGAGTTTGAAGATTTTTTTTTTTCAAGATTTTCGTTTCAAGATTTTTTTTAAGACTTTGTTTTCAAGATTTTGATTTCAAGATTTTGAAATTCTGCGAAACGGAACCAACCCATCACGGATTTTCTTTCAATTCGCTTGATTATACCATAGTTGCCAGGGTCTTTTAAAAAATTTGTTATGGTGTTTCGGTGACTATTTGTCCTAGCAGCTATAGCACCTACTTTTATACCGGCTTCATTTAAGCCTTTTATATTTCAACGATCTTCTTCAGATAAAGTGGTTCCACGTGGCATTTTTATTTGAAAAATAAAATAATTCTTGAGCATTTAAAGTTAGGTTTTAAGTTAGTGAAATAATAAAAGAATCGACTTTAATAAAAGTATGTACAGTCATGTGAAAATAAATAGGGACACCTATATTTTTATATTTGAAGCTGCATGAATTATATACAAGGTACCCCAGATATAGCATTTATTCCCTCGGCTGGTGATTCTTATTGATAAGGCGAGTATAACACTTTATGAAGTTTCCTCCCACATTGTAAAACTTTCAAGATACAGGGTGTTTTACGGTTTTGATACGTGTTTAGTATTATTGATATAGAATCTATACTACTCACCATAAAATAAAAAATAATATTTCCTATTTTAGAAAAAATATCAACTTTTTTATCAGTATATCCACCACTTTCGTGTGATGTGCTGTAGCGGAGCTAAAATTTGAGATTATCCAACAAAATATCAACAAATTTTGTATCTTTTCTTTTAGCGGAGCTGTTATCATCCAAAGTTAGAATTTAGAAAAGAACTGTTGATCAAGTGTATTTTAACATGAAAAACAGAGATCTTAAATTTTGACGATTACAGCTCCGCTGAAACAAAAGATACAAAATTTGTTGATATTTCGTTTGATAATCTCAAAATTTTAGCTCCGCTGTAGCACATGACACGAAAGTGGTTGATATATAGATGGAAAAACTGATATTTTTTCTAAAATACAAAATATTATTTTTTATTTTATGGTGAGTAGCTTAGACTCTAGATCAATAATACTAAACACGTACCAAAACCGTAAAACACCCTGTATCTTGAAAGTTTTATAATGTGGGAAGAAACTCCATAAAGTTTTATTCTCGCCTTGTCAAGAGGAACCACCACCCGAGGGAATTAATCCTATATCTGTTGCACCTTGTATGTAATTCATGCAGCTTTAAATATAAAAATACAGGTGTCCCTATTTATTTTCACATGACTGTATATATAATATATGGTTTCCTTACAGCTATTTGTTAAAATTAAGTTCCCTTTATTTTTGCCAAACAATGTTATTTGTTGAAAATAACTAATTTATCATTTTTAGTTTAAATTAAATTTTTTATTAACCCATTCCAGCCGGATGAGGTGAAGTTTTACCACAAAATAGGTATTTTTTCTTTTGGTGCTATACTTAATGCTGGCAGCTTTTTGTTTTTGTTAAGTGAGAAATAATGAATGAGACTTTAATTCGTGAAATTTTGGTATCAATCGGAGCATTCATTTGTGTATTATGAATGATTTAACTGAAATTTGTAAAATTTCGTCCCATCATTATTTGCAAACAGGCTTTTTTTTTCTTTTGACGTTCTAGACCAAATGTTCTTAGCTTTTTGTTTGAAATTTTGTGAAGTAAGAGAGAATGAATGGGACTTCAATACGCGAAATTTTGGTATCAAACGGAGTTTTCAGCTGCGTATTAAGAATGATTTACCTGAAGGGGATAACATTTGTTCCTCATTATTATCTCAGGTGTTCAGACAGGTAGAGACCTTAATTTATTTATATTCTAGGTATCCCTTGCTAACATATATGTGAATTTGGACAAAATCGGCCGGCGGGAACTATGTGCAGGCAGCAATGGGTTAATAAAAATTTTTTTAAAATATTAGGAGTATTCACGATTCAGTGCACTTGCCTGTGCAGTTGAAGACTTGAAGACTTGAGGACTTGTGCAGTTATGCAGTTAGGTTTTCGTGAACACACCACCATCACCATTTCAAAGCTGTCAACGTTTTTCAATGCACACAAGTGCACAACTGCTCAAGTCCTCAAGTTGAAGGTAATAGTAGAAAAGCACTTGTGCAGATTTTTGACGTACGTACAATTTGTTTTTGTAAAGTGCACAAGTCCTCAAATCCTCAACTGCACAGGCAAGTGCACTGAATCGTGAATATACCTATTGATTCACGTTATTTAACATGCCAAGCATCAGAAAAAAAGCTTGTGTGTAGCTGTTAAATGTTCGAACATAAATTCGAAACAAACCAAATCGCCTGTCGAACGAAAATGTTACAACATACTGCCAGATCGAAAACTTCGCTTCGATGTTCGCTTCGACAGTGAAGTTACAACATGTCGCCACAGGAAACACCACGTAGAGGTTTGAATCGACTTGAGACGATTTCACAAGGATTATGCTGGTCACGCCAGGTTGACACAGTTGGAGATGTTACCCTGTAAAGGTTCGCCTCCGGTTTCCCAAAAATTTAAAATCTTAACACCCTCAATTTATGCACCAAATGTTATGTTGTGCACTTAAAATTCGAGTCATGTATTTATGCAGCGTTCATATTTTCTATATCCCTTCATTCATTCGCTTCGGTTTCCGATTGATTTGGATTTATTTGTCCTACGATGCTGAACTGTTATGTTCGATTTGTTCACAACGAATGTAACATATCAATCACTAGTTTCCAAATGAATGTCTTGAAAGTCGTTTAAGACTTCCCGTGCAAAAGTCTACTATCTATCTATAGTAATAAAACTGATTTTTTGTTTGTTTGTTTGACCTTAACCCATTAACTACCAAAAATTTAAACATTGGAATTTTCTGATGAAGCTTTCAGCAACGACTAAATTTTTAATATTTATAGCGATATAAAAGTTTGCTTTTAATTTCGTGTACATGTTTCGCGACATTGTTTGACGAATTATAGGTATGCCGAAAGCTGGATCCAAACTCCAATACAATGTTATTTGTGGGATATTGTGATACCCAGAAAATAGAAGAATACCAATGAAACGTTGTATAAGATATTTGTCTCAAATATAATGTGGTTAATAGTGGCGACCGTAGCCTAGTGGGTAGAGTACGTGGCCCCTAAGCTAAAGAACCGCGGTAGCCCAGGTTCAATTCCAGCTGAGACAGAAAGTTTTTTCAATTGAAAAAATTTTTCTGTTCGGTCGTCACCTCTCTGCAGACAATGGCAAACCTCAGAGAGTAAAAATTGCCATGTAAAGCTTTTTGAGAACATAAGCCGTTGGGAGTCGCCATAAAACACGTAGGTCCAGTTCTCGGTCATTTGTGATGAAACATTTAATAACACGCACAACACAATTGATCAATAGGAAGCTAGGTCAAAGTCCTTCCAAGGGCTGAAATGGCCAGTTTATTTATTTATTTATTTATTTTTAATTTGTCGATGGTTGTGGTAATAACTAATATATACCACAATTCTAAATTTCAATAAAATTCCCGCTATGTAATGTGTAAACACGATAAACACACCTGTTTTATAAACAAACACTCTCTTATTGGGTGTTCACACGTCTGTTAAATGATTGAATCAATCAAAATGTGTTGTTGCTTTCCTATGTTAAAAATGAACTCTCTGCGAGAGCGAAAATGAACTTCAAACTCTTCATCGAATCAGTCAGAATTTTGGTTGAGCTCCAGACCTGCATCAATCAGTCAAATTGTTACATTTTTTTACTTGTCTGTTGTTTATTAGCAAATTATTCCTAAAAATGTACTTATTTTAACACAAAAGCAGTTTTTATTTTAACACAAAAGCAGGCAAAAAAGTAGGCAGAAGAGTAACAAATGCCCAGAGATGGGCGTAGTGCACTAAATTTGCAGTTTCAGCTTACATGTACTGATAGTGTAAAATTATTCTCTATCTTCTTTTATTTTTAACTGCTGCATTGAAAAATAAAAGCCTCACTATACATGAGTGATAGTGATAGTGAAAAATTTCTCACTCAAATTCATGTAAGAATAGTGGAAAAAAAAATGTTTACAGCTTATTGGTTTTTTTTTTTTTTGCACTAAATAAATAGTGCAAAAAAATACTTGCACTAATAGTGGTACAGCACAGAAAGTTATCACTCAATTGAAAGAAAACATTAACAGTTTACTGGTAGTATTGAGTATTTTAATATTACACAGAAATTTGTTAGTTTCTATGCTATTCTTAGTAAAATACTAGCTGAACCCGGTGTGCTTCGCTACCCCCCTCTTTATAAAATAAAATTAAAAGTATTTATATATTTACAAAAATTTATGTTTTTAATTTTAATTTAATTATTGCAATGCTTCTCCCCTTTTTTTGTTGTTAACCAATTAGAATTCAGCACTGAACCGCATGTAATTTGTTTCATGCTCCCCCTTTTTATTTTTATACCAATCTAAAAGCAGCAATTACACAATCAGCTGTTTCGCAGTCAGTTGTGGGAGAATGAGAATGGGGTTACTCCACTCTCTATTTTAATTAACACATATTACAAAATCAGCTGTTTTGCAGAAAGTTGTGGGAGAAAGAGAATGGGGCTACCCCACTATTTTAATTATTATGTATTTTAAATTTGAGGTAAAGGCATTAATAAACGTAGTAAAAAAGTAGGTGCAGAAGTGTGCATGGTTGAAAAATATTATCATGTTATTAGTATTCCTGAGTCAAAGCTGCACGCTGTGAAAATTTAAGATCAGTTAACAGGTCCAGCCTCCAATATATCGCAAACAAAGGGGCGTGCTCCGCCCACTTTTCTTTTGGTACGTATTTCTATTCATGCCAATACCATATATAGCAAATACCGCCGTTGGTCAAAAAATGCCCAAGATATGACGATTTTAAATTTTGGGTTATATGGGCGAGGCCATGCCCCTTTGTCCACTCACAACTTTATATAGTTAAAAATTTATTATTTCGTAAGAATATCCTATTGTGAAAATTTAATGAAGATCGGTCCAGTAGTTAAGACTATATTGCGATTTTAATTTTCCTGAAAAGAGGCGTGGTCCCACCCAATTTTCTCCCTAATTATGCCAATACCATATGTACCAAATATCAGCGACGTAGGTCAAAAAATGCCCCAAATATGGCGATTTAAATTTTTGGGTTATATGAACGCCCCTTTGTCCAATAAAAACTTCATATAGCCTATTATTCCTTCCAGAGTCATAGTAACATGCTGTGAAAATTTCAGCTTTAATGGCTGCAAACATAGCTCCCGTTTGGTGAAATAGTATTTATTCTTACGGCAGCCAATCAGAAGCGTTCTTAATTAGTGAAATGAATTGCCATATACATAATTTTAATTGTAAGTATGTCAATGATATGGTAAGCGTTATAACACGCGTTGGCAATCGCACCTCATGTTACACTTGAAGGAAAAGTAGTGCGATATTAATATTCCAATTTAATTGTGTTGATAATAATTAAAAAAAAAATAATAATAAAAAATTATTTCAGAATGTTTTTGTGCATCAACACTTTTTAAAGACACCAAATATATACCATATTGAAAGCAAATTAATTATAATTAAAGTAAAATGGGATGAAAAAAGGGGGATTTGGTAATAAAAAAATCTATGGCTACCTTACCTGTAGATAAAAAGAATATAAAACTTTAGGTAAATACATATTACAAAAAAAGTATTTTGTATAGCAAACATTGTTAGTGGTATAAGTAAGTATCTGAATTAAAAAAAGGGGCGGTGAAGTGGGCGTGGTTCATAGTAATATGGCGACGTTAACAGTATTAAGAGCAATATACTACCAAATAAAAAATAATCCGTTGGAAGGAACAAATTTGTACAGAGAACAAAAAGTTTAAAACTTAAATTTAGCGTGAAAAGGGGCTTGAAAGGGGGCGTGGCGTAAGAAATGTTTACTTCTACCTCACCTGGAGTATAATGTGTATACAATTTGAAGTAAATCTGTTAAAAACTATATGGGAGCAATTACATAATTTTTAAAAAGTTGGCGTAAAAGTGGGTGTGGTCGAAAAAAAGTACCCTATTAATCATGCCAGAGTCCCAGTTAAATGCTGTGAAAATTTCAGGAAGATCGGTCCAGAGGTTTGGTCTCCTATAAGGTACAAACAAACAAATAAACAAACACACATTCCATTTTATATATATAGATAAAAATATTAAGTAATACAAGAAAAATAAGCTATGCTAACAATTTTTTGCTGTAAGCAATTTAACTTTCATGAAACTATTATTTTAAATAACACCAATTTTATATAAACTGTCTATCCGATCCTAGCTTGGTGATGCTCATTCAGAGCTGTTGTTTTTTTCGTAACCATATATGACCAGAAGCTCGAAAAATAGTTTTTCTTAATTATAGATTTTTTTTAATTCAAGTCTAACTGAAATAGTTTTAAACCCATTCATATTTGAAAGTTGAGTGGAAAAACTTTCAATTGCAGCTTTCATTTAGTGGCTGTTCAAATTTTGCACTATTTGAGTGTAGTGGAGATTTAGTAACTACCACTCAATTTAGTTATAGTGCAACAATATAACACTACCACTAAAATCCCTAGTGATAGTGAAGAGATGCGTCACTATCACTAAGCTGTTAAAAAAAAAGTGAAAAATAGAATTTCTTACAATATATTTTAGTGCTAGTGAAAGGCTGAGTGCACTCAACATTTAGTGCACTACGCCCAACTCTGCAAATGCCTGCATCGGTACTTCAATCAAAAAAATTATGTGTGAGCAGAAATAAATCAAAAATTTTAGAGTGATTACAAGAGAGAAAAAATCGCGATATACTTCAATCATTTGACAGACGTGTGAACACCTCTTTACTGATAAACAAAAAATATCAAAGTCGAAGACACTATCAGTACCAGCGTGTGGTAGAGCACACGCCTAATTTTACTGTTATCTAGCATCACATATATGACCTCCGAGAAAAGGGACCTAGTGTGTGAAAATGAAGTTTTGAGAAAAACGCATTTAAAGTTTCATAACGCATTATCACTGTGAACACACCTTCAGTTGGGAGATGCGATTTGGTATGGTTAGTTATGATTGGGTGAATCTAACTCATTTCATCTTATTATTCTACGCCCTTTTAGGTACCAGAATCCACTCTTAAGTCCAAACCCGTTTTTTGACACACTAGGTCCCTTTTCTCGGAGAAGGTTACATATACTTTTCTCTTGTGTTTTTAAGTTGTCTGCTCTTCTTATTTGGACCTTTGACAACATATAACAGTACAAAAATAATAAGTTTTTTTCCAATACATATGTATCAAATACAATTGATTTATAAAAGTATATTTTGAACACTTTTTAAACCCCCCTTTAGAAAAAAGAGGCGTGCGAAGATTTTTTAAAAAAAATTTTGTTTGTGCTTGTAATCGATTAAACCTGAAACCCCCCTTTAGAAAAAAGAGGCGTGCGAATATTTTTTTAAAAAAAATTTTGTTTGTGCTTGTAATCGATTAAACCTGAATATAAACAATGTAGACATTTAATAATTTATATTTTTCTATGCATTGCATATACTCAAAGTCGATGAATGCTAAATGTGTGTTCAAACACACGGCGGTAAGAAATGGGTTAATACAAATCTAAACGGCTGAATGGATTTCGCTCAAATTGGGTTTAAATATTGTGTGCAACCTTGAATAAAATGTTACATACATACTTAATTTTGATAACGCCCCTTCCGCCCCTTTTCAAATAACGTTAGTTTTGGTATTGTAATACTTTTTGCTATCGGAGTTTTTCGAAAATTTAATTTTACAAATTTTTTGTTATTTTGACATCAAAAACATAAAATTTTGAAAATTTTTAGTACAACGTTTTTTCCCTAAAACATCGTTACCTAAGAATGAGAAAAAAACGCATGAAAATCAAAACTAAAATCAAGTAAAAATTGCATTTTTGACTATCTTTTGTATTAGCAATCATTTCATCAGAACAACAAGGGTTTTTTAGCGAAAATCAATTTTTTTCCAAATGTTGTTTGTATATTTTTTACAAAAAAAGTCAAGTCTCAACAATAATCCATGTGAGAACATCTCTTTCCAATCCAAAAGTTCTGGCTATTAAACTATCGTTTTATGGCCTCGGAATTCAGTATTCGACCTCAGTTTACACTTGCAGTTTCACTGATAACATTTTATGGGCGTTGGACAAAGAAGCGTGGCAGTAACGCGCCTGATTTCAGCTAATAGATTATAGTTAACTTTAAAAGTTAACTGTCGGACTTAACTTAAGAAATGCATTTTTTGAGAGTTAAGTTACGCTATGTTTAAAAGATCTCTCCGAATATGTTTGCGGCAATAAAACATTAACCTTCTGCCTGCGATCATGACGTCAAGTGGCGCGATCTTATAAATGACACATATCAACGCTTACATGGGACACCTTTATATGACCCACCAAATATGCATATTTTCAATAAATAATATGTCGGCTGTCAGAACGTTGAGTTTCGTTCAATACTTTACTCGATATGCACATTTTGTTTTGAAAAGTTTTCCAAAAATCTTCGACTAAAAAGAGAATAAAATAAAATTAGTGGATGGACGTTTATCTACAGACAAAAGCTTAAGATATGTCATATTATTAGAAACAATATTATTGTCCTAAGGATGCACAGGAAACAAGATCAAAGATCCAGATTCTAACGTTTTAATACTTGTGGTGAAAAAACTCATAATGCCCCATATAAATTTCAGTGCAAATCATTTAAAACTGAGACGTGTGCTGTATTATAACTTTGTATAACAGCAAAAATGGTCAGCATGACGTCCTCTTTCGGAAATATACCAGGGCAACAATATATGATATTTTGCAATCAAAAAGTCTAAAATTGTTGGACTGTGTACTATGCTCTTAATTGAGCTCTTAAAAAAAAGTTAATCTGGCTCTTTGCTTACTGCCACCCACAAAGTCAGTTTTATTTGTTTATATAATTGGTATCAACAAACTGATCCGGTCATTTTTGCTTACTAACGCGCTTTTGTTGGTTGGATTGATTGTAGTGCGCATGAGTAAAGAGTAATTCCTGCAAAAGCTATTCATTCATTCACTCATACATTCATCTCGATGAGTTATTTAGCAGCATAGCTTAAAGTTGCTGTTACATTATTAATTGTACTCATTTCATTTAATTTCACAGCTTTGCATGCAGCAGCAAAAGCATCCGCTAATAGTTTTTCTACTCTATGTGGCTCAAACAGATTTATTTGGTATTGAGATGCGCACAGAACTTGTTAGCAACCTTCCTAGGTTTGCCAACTTGTGCAATTCTATATTTTTGCTGGTTGATTGCCTATCTAAGGTAAGGCTTTATTACTTAACCCTTAGCTTGTGAACAGATGAAAACTCTGCTGTAGCCAGATTTTGGTGTTTTCTTCAATATAAGGTAAAAAAAAAGAATTTTTCAGTATGTCGTGACATCATCATCATTAGCTTCGTAAATATTTTGATGAGCAACAGCAACGTCAACATACTAACAACAAAAGCTACGCTTTTCATTACTTATTCAAGCACAATTTTTTTTTACATTATAAAAGTAGAAAACAATTTTATTAACCTCAATTAATATTGTCTTCTTTCTGTTTATAGTGAGCCGGATACCAGGCTGCTGGACGGTCCCACAACTAGTGCACGTCTAGCTCCACCTATCGCAGGCGCTCTAGGTGTAGTTAGTACCGCTGCAACACTTGAGCCGGAAAAGGTAGAGATCAATTCGAAAGACGAGGAGCCATCAAAAACCATACCACCTCCAACAATTACCATAACTACGAGTACAACTGACATTGAAACCACGCCGGTTCCAATAAACACTTCAACACCGAATAGCACAGAAACATCTACGCCCACAATGCCTGCAAAAACTATAAACACCACCACCGCCGAAATTCTGGATGTATGTTATAGTGTTTGTTACACTCATTCGTTTTAAACTTCTTTTAGTTGCTCTATTCTCAGGAAAATCGTTTCTCCATTTTGGGCAAAGATATTCCAGAGGAATTTGATGTAAATGATTTGCCCTCCGTGCCAAAGGAAGATCCCATTTTACTACAACAACAACAACAGCACAATTTGTTGAATACATCGAGTGATACAACAAAGACAGCAGCCACAACAACTCCCTCATCGCCCAAAAGTGATACTGGTGAATCTCTCAAAGATGACTCCGCTCAATCAAATAAAAAGTTGAATCATCGAAATCATAATAATAACAACAAGCAGGTAAATTAATTTCTGTGTCTTTACCAAGACTGGCTTATATAAGCCGCCTCTAAAATTAATTAACAAATTTTACAACAGAGTGACATCAATTCCATTGAAAGTATTTCCGACAATAACATTCCGAAACCTCTCAACACGGATTTTGGTTGGATAGATGAACTCTATCAGCAGCATAACGGCAACAAGGCACTAGAAAGAAACAAGCGCAAGAAAAAGAAGAAACAGATTAACTCTAAGAAAATGGATCAACTTGATGGTGTTCCAACCAAGCAAAATACGAGTGAACTTTCTACCGACGAGGATGAAAAAGTTGTCAAATGCCTCTACTACACATTAATGTGTTGCGACTGCTCCATTTCCTAATGTGTACAATGCATACCAATGTCAACGTCTGTTCTGACAGCTATAAGAAGATTTTACCTTTAATTTATTACTATGTTTAGCTCTTTGGATTAAGACAATTAAATACTAAGCTTAATTTAATATAACTACAAAATGAAAGCTACAATCAAAATATGTAACTGTAACTAATCTCTCCATTGCAACAAAAAACGCAACACTAACATTACTGAACTACTTACTTAAAATCGCCAACTGTTAACAATAAAAATTCCTGCAATTTTTTTTGCAACATTATTTGATATAAAAAGAATACTAGCTTGTACGTGATATATATATATGGTTTATATATACATACATAGAAACACTTTTCTTTTTTTAAATGTACACGATATTGCATCTTAAACAATATCGTATATAAAATAAAAATCTTTATTTATGAAACTTAAGTTAATTTATAAATAACGATAAAAAACGAAAATCTTTCGAAATGGCATCGAAAACTTTGAAATTAAATATCTTTTTATACGCGAAACATACATTTTGAATTGAATAAAAAACAAATCCTAAAATCAAAGTGAACTTATGGGTTTTTGTTTTTTGGAACGAAGTTCCTTTATTCGAGATTGCGGGTGGTGTGATTTGGTATTAACGGTGACATTGATGTGTGTGTGTATGTCACATCAAACTATTAGGCGAGTGTGCTGTGTGTTTGCGTGCGAGTATTGAGATTCGAACAGCAGTGCTGCTAGAAAAATGTTGAGTCTGTAGCTAAATTTGCACACAAAAGTAGCTAAAAGACAACCAATTTTTTGTATAAAACATTTCTGAAAAAATTTTGCTGGCAAATATTGTATGGAATGCCCCATACAAATCAAGCAATACGTGAAACTGGTGTAAACTTTTTGTGGACTCATGATAAAAAAATATCAAGAGTTTAGTTCTAAAATTGAAAAGTTACAAAGCCTTATTAATAAAAGGCACGAAAAATATAATTTTTAAGCGATCGGTGCGCCATCATTGGCAACTTAATTATTTCCTTCCTTGGTATTTTCTATGTTAAGTACCTATGAAAATGACACCACCTTTTTTTTAATAGCTTTTCATGCCCGCATCGAAAATCGCCCAGGCAACATCGATTTTTTACCTCCATACAAATCGACCCAGCCTAATATGGGCATTTCCACAGAGAAGTCTACCGTAACCAAAAAATTAAAACTTATTCAGCCCAATTATGAAACATTTTCTCCCGGGAGTTGTAAAAGGGAGTTTCCGGTTATAAGATAGCAGATAAAGACATCTCATTTTTTTGTTTTACACTGATTAATATTGGCGGTTGATGAACAAAATTGCATTAAAAATTTTCAAAAAGTTTTAAAACTTTATCTTAAAAACGGAAACTCCCTTTTACAACTCCCGGGAGAAAAAGTTTCATGATTGGGCTGATTACTTTATGATATTATCTAAGAGAAACATTTTATTTATTTAAACAGTTCGTGTATAAATCCATTTATCATGATATGATCATCATGTAAATCGTCTGCACTTAAGGCCTTTTACACATGGAGCAATAGAACATTAACGCAACTGCACAATAAGTTGGTAACACGTTTGCGACCATTTCAATGCAACACTGCTTGCTGCAACTTTAATCGGCGATTTTGTATTTTATTTGTCATCAGTCAAAAAATCGAATTTTAATTACATTAAAATCTAATACTTTTTTTGTAAGTGCAACGTTATCGTTACGGAAAGTGCTACAAATATAGCGCTATACAAGCAGCACTATTTGCAAGGAGAATTAAGAGCTCTTAACGTGCACACGTGCACAAGTAATGCGCATTGAAATTTTTTGCTGGGAGACTAGAAAAGAAAAGCATACAACAAACTGACCAAAAAACTGCATCTGGTGCCTTAAAATCGTAAAATTGGCCTACAGCTGCCAAACCGTTCCGACTGTTTCCTCACAATTTAAAATAAAATGTGTGTGGTGTGTCCCTTGTGCCTTCGGTGTCTTCATATTAGAATATTTTATGACTCACCAAAACACTTTTGCAAGCAATAAACTTAGCTATTTTTCTTTGTATCATCATGGTGTATTGTCATGGTGACCTGATGAAATCGGTTTCCTTTTCTGTAATTGAGGGCGTTTTAATGAAGAACCGGTTCAGACGAAGTAATTTAATTGATGGATATCAATTTCTGAATCAAAAATTTATCTAATATGATAACTTTTTATAAAATCAATGCATGTGTAATATTGAAATTACATTTTCTGAATCAACCTTAATGAATTCTTGCAACAATTAAGTCCGAATCAGACAAACAATCCATCAGGTCATCATGCCAATTAAAACAAGATACAAAGTAAAAAAGTCGATTGTAGAAATTTATTTTAAGATATCCACACTTCCAAATATGAAGCTCAATTGATGCAGACTCAGATTAAGGATCTAAACCATTAACGAAGAAATCGATAACATCAACTTCAATGGATTTACCCAATAATATTGTATATTTTCTGCCTTTTTTCACATATGCAGTGGGCAAACTAAAATATCGTATTTCCGAAGTTAAATGATTTTTTATACATGCAATAACAATAGAGTTCAGCTACTACAGCTTTTTCGCACTTTCTCCGCATTAGATCATCTTAAGAACCAGCCCAAATATCATTAAAACATCTCAATAAGGCCATTCACAGTTCGAATACGCTGGTCTGCCATTTGTTGGATCTGCTATTTGTTCGCCAATTTACGAAAACGTATTTTGCTTCGTTGTTGTTTTGCATACAAATGCAAATACGCAGGCACGCGTAAATAAAAGCAGCCCTTGGACGTGCTCTTTGTACCTCGTATTTTTATGCTCTGTCTACAGCCGCATAATCACATACATCACAAGGTTGAACAATCTTTTTATACGACAGTCACATGGCGAGGTGCTCACAGTTTGAACAATAACAAATGCTATAAATATGATTTGTTAAAAGTACGCTCAAACCGTGAATAGCCTTAATGATACTGATAAGAGTGGTCCAAAACAATCCAAAGTGAGAAAAATTTACCCACCATAATATGGGTTGGGCTCAGGGACAACACAAGACATAACAACTAACCATGCGTTTACATAGATCTAATCATACATTAGTTTTCAATCTACTTTTGAGTTGACCTTTCGATAAGTTAACATCAAAAAAGCTACAGTTGTTAACAAAGGTACTCATGCGATGTAAAGGAGCAGTAGCCATATAATTTGTTCTACTAAAAGGTAAGTAAATTAAATTGTTAGCATTTCTACTGCTTCTACGGTTAGTGTTAAAATTTATAAGAGTTAGGAGTTCTGGTGAATCGAATACACCAGTTATGAGTTGGTGTAAATAGACGATATCTGCAGACTTCCTTCTCTCGTTCAAAGATTGCATTTTTAATAGTTTTAAACGATCCTCATAAGGAGGAAGGTTTAAAGTGTCAGTTGCACTTAAGCCCCTTAGAGCAAACCGAACAAAACGTTTTTGGATTCTCTCTATACGTTCAACATGTACATTGTAACTTGGGGACCAAACTTGACTTGCATACTCTAAGTGAGGTCGCACAATTGCATAATACAGTGTTGTAGTTGTGATCATACTATTAAATTCTTTTGCCCAGCGTTTCATAAACCCGAGCATAGAAGATGCTTTTTTACAAATATAATCAATATGAACGTTAAACGATAGCTTAGAATCCATGCATACACCCAGATCTTTGACAGCATCTACACGACTTAATGCAGTATCTTTTATCTTGTACTCAAAAACTAAATTATTCCTTTTTCGCGAGAAGGTC
This sequence comes from Dichetophora obliterata, assembly GCA_963920525.1. Taxonomy (NCBI): domain Eukaryota; kingdom Metazoa; phylum Arthropoda; class Insecta; order Diptera; family Sciomyzidae; genus Dichetophora; species Dichetophora obliterata. The sequence goes on along the minus strand of OY986439.1, from coordinate 13,904,854 downwards.
ATAGTTTGGCATTTATCTGGATTTAGAAACATATTGTTTTTAGAACACCAAATTTCAAAGCATTTCAAATCAGACTGGAGCAGATCTGAATTGTCTTTAGCATCTATTGTTCTGTATATTTTCATGTCATCTGCATAGATAAGTAGATGAGAGTGTTTGATGATGTGGGTTACATCATTAATGGCTAAAATAAACAGAAGTGGACCAAGGTGGCTACCTTGAGGAACACCTGATTCAGCAATAAATTCAGCTGACAATACGCCTCGAAATCGTATTTGATAAGATCGCTCTGTCAGATACGATTGAATCCAGCTTACAAAAAATTGTGGAAAACCCATTAACTTAAGTTTAAATAGAATTAAGTTGTGGGGCAGTTTATCAAATGCTTTACTAAAATCAGTGTAAATACAGTCGACCTGGTTACCTGAATAAAATGAATTTAAGCAAAACGTTGTAAAATCGAGGAGATTAGACACAGTGGATCTGCCAGTAACAAATCCATGCTGACGAGTTGTCATGACCTTCCCACAGTGAATTTTCACACGATCATACACGAGGCGCTCAAAAAGTTTTGGAATCGACGAGAGTTTCGCGATAGGCCTGTAGTTGTTTATATCGTTCTTACAACCTTTTTTATAGATAGGACCTATAAAAGATTTTTTCCAAAAAAGTGGAAAAATACTTTCGCTAATTGATTTATTGAATAACATGGACAGTGGTTGACTTAGAACGGAACCACATCGTGTTAACACTGCGGCAGGAATTCCGTCAGGTCCAGCATTAAAATCCTCATCGATCAATCCAATATACTTTAAAATATCCTCTGAAGTAAAGGATATAGAATCCAACGAAACCCTGGGTGTAGAGTTCATATATTCAAAGTACTCTTCATCAGGATTAAAAGAGTCTGAACAAAATGACTCTTTAAAGAGATTGGCAAATAGACCACAAATTACGACAGGATCGTCAGTAAATCCGTCAGAGGTTTTAAATGATGAAGGGAATCCATCAGATTTTTTTTTGGTGTTTATGAAACCCCAGAATTTCTTCGGATCAGACAATATTCTCAGCTTAGTACTGTCTAAATAATTTTGATATAAGGTAGCTGAGCAATTTTCAAAGTCCAGAAACAAACGCTTGTAGATTTCTAGGTCATTCAAGTCCAAGCTACAGACATATTTTTTCCATGCCCTATTCCTGCTGTTGCGAAGAATCTTTAACTCCTTTGTGTACCAGGGGTAAGAACAATTTTTCGTAAATTTGAGGCTATATGGCACGGACAGAGAAAACATAGCAAAGATTTCCATATAAAAAAAATTAATTGAATCATCAAGAGTGTTATTATTAACATATTCTAAAATAACATGAAGCTTACTTTGAAGTAAATGATTCAACTTCAAAAAGTCAGCTTTTTTAAAATTGAATTCATAAACTTTATCTATTGAGTTAGACTTAACTATATTTTCCCTGTCTGATTTGTACCATATTCTCAATGGTGGATGGTATTCATCAACAGCAGTCAAAACATGAGGGGCCCTCTCAACAATCACATTGTTACTATCTGTAGTTAAGACCAGGTCAAGAAGTCTTTCACGACTATTATAAATACAACTCACTTGTTGTAAGTCAGAACATATATTATCAACAAATATATGCTCTTGGCGAGTCTTCGAATTAGATGCACAAAAATATGTATCATCGTCAGAAGATTCCCATTTCAAGTCAGGCAGATTAAAATCACCTAACAATAAAATGTCGTCATTAACGTCAATTATGCTTATGACATATTCTATGCAATCCGCAAGGCTTGCATAAACTTCTACACTGCTCTTAGGAGGAACGTATGCATTAATAAGATATACATTAGAATTGCAATGTACAACCTTGACGCATATAAGTTCGATGTTAGCAGAGCAGGGAATAACAATAATGGAACTAACTAAGGAGTTCCTTACAGCTAATAAGACACCTCCACCGACAGCAGAAGTATTGTCAGCATGTCTATCTCTTCTATAAACTTCAAAACTGTTATCAAACAATTCTAAGTCAGTTTAAATGATGTTATATATTTAAAAATGAAGATATTTGAGGATGTTTAATGGAACATTTTTTTTTTTGTGAAAATATTTCACATTTGAAGGGCCAAAACGGTATCATGGAGCTCTTCTGTTTCGTCTTGTCTACAATTTTGTTTGTCAAAATTCCGAACTGTTTGGCAGCTATGTGAATAAAAGATAGAAATTATACAAACAATTCTTTTCCGCAGAAACTGCAAAACATCATTACCAATAAAAATTTAATTTTAAAGAAAATTACTTTCATTTTTATTTCAAAATATTTCAGCGATACACAATTACAGCTGTTGCCCTAAAAATATGATTTCATATTACTTTTAGTTACGTTCATTAAACACATATCCATCGAAAAAAATAAAGATTTAATAACTTAGATATACAAAATATAATTTAGAGAGTTTTTTGTGTATAAAGTACATATATTCGAGTTAAAAAATTAACTATTAAAAATAAAATTTCAGCATTTGTAAAAAAGTGCATATATAACGCTTAAACAATGTATATATAAAATGTAAAACAGTTTTGGAATGATAACAATACAAATGGTAACACAGCAGTTATTAGAGATTAATAGAGAGATAGATATTAACATTGAGAGAGAGCTCGTAAGCAAATAAAAAAAAATGGATAAATAAAAAGTTTGTTCACAAAAACCCATTAAAGAATATACATTTTCAATATTGATCACTTAAATAATAAAATATTTGTGCAGTTGCTGCACCTATGTGCTTGTTGTGCTTGCATTTAAGTTATTAGCGTGGCCCAGAAGTGCTTGTAATTTTTGTCGGCTTCGCTTGTCACTAACACATACGCAATTGATTAAGTTACTTAATTGTTTTGCTGAATACTGTTCGAGATTCTTTTGAGATTCAATCCATTCCTCAAATTGTTCAATGGCAAAATAATATGCTTTAATGTAGACATCAACATAGGCGCGATGTTCGGGAAATTTTTGATTGGAAATTAATTCGATAATAGACATGAAGTTGGTGAAATCCAACTGCATTAAAGCGCGACCACCAGCCGAACACTTTTTAACGTTGGAAAACCTAGAAAATAGCAAAGGAAACAAATACATCTTTTATATGCATATATATTTTATGTGGAATCTACCCTTCAACTAATAAATGTGTCGCAACATGTGCCATAGAATTCCACACAGGTTCTAAGGGTATGGAAACTTCTCTGCCTGTTTCTTCTAAGCACATGGCAAAATTTTGTATACTCTAAAATATTAAAAAACAATTATAAATTAAGGCACATGAAACTACGAGCATGTAGAATGGAACCTACTCTATTCATGATGTCGATATAGTTATTATGCTGGAAGCTCACATGGTTAACATCCCATTTAACTTTCGCCATCAGTGCCAAAATGCTCTGCAAATCTATTACACGCGACGTGACGCAAGTATAAACTGGGCGGGATAAATCTGTCATAAAATCGATATAATCAAAATATTCCTCCAACATATAACGCTCATTAGCAGGCAGTAAATGATTCAAATAATTATGTAATGATCTAAATTGTTGAGCCATGCAATGTCCACTTTCTACAGCAACAATTCGTTGTGACAAACCATAAAGAGTCTCAGGATTGGCCAGCTCGTTGTTGATCTAATGAAAAATTGAGAAATGAAGTAGAAATTGAAATTACTGGGAACATTAATAAAGTTAGCTTTACCAAAGATGAAAAATTCAACGGCCAAATTTTGATATTAGGAACAATGTTGCTTGCAGCCTTCTGCAGTTTCTGCTCAATTTTAGCATTGTAAAACTTTTCCATTTGCACGGGCTGATACACAAAAAATTTTTATTTTTATAAAAAAAAGCATTAAAGAGTTGCAACTTACAGAATCTTTGCCAAATATTTCATGCACAGCATAGGCATAAAAATCAATTAATTCCATCATGCTGGCCACTATTTTCGGTGATATGCAGTGCAGTAGTTTACACATTTGCAAATAGCGTCCAATGCAACGCAAAACATTTAGCGAAGTATTATTTACAATCATTTTACTAAAAAGCATAACTAGAGCTAAGTTACTGGCACAAAATGTTAAGTCATGTCATAATTACGGAATTTCAACATTGCCGGCTTCTTCATCAAATTTACTTTGCACACTCTTCTGCTCGTCATCACTTTCCTCAGAGAAGTAACAAGAAGCTTCGTCAACTATACCTGAAAGTATGTCTTCTTCCAACATTGTAGCATCCAAGCCACCATCGAAGGGGGAGCTCTTCTCAGAAAAACGTAAAAAGTAGCCACAGGAGCCATAAATTGAGCTGCCCGCTCCATCTTGTGAGTGAACCGAAACAAGTTCGTCACAATTATTATTGCTTGTCGGCGAATTATTGGCTGTTGAGGAGACCATTAATGCCAATGGTGAAGCTTTGTGGCGACGCAAAGTATTGCGTACAGAACGAAATTCCTAGAAATTTAACTTCGGATCATTCGATACCATATGAATTTTATAACTTCTCACCTGCAATTGCAATATGTTCGCAAATGAATCTACAACTGTCCAAGGTTCATTGTCCAAAAATAAACAAATCTCCTCCAAGCATGTAATGTGATAACGTTGAAAAAATTCCACACTTTGCTTTTGCATGGTGCCTATTAACTTCTCTGAGTTTTCTCCACAAAATTCAACGCCCACATTTTTTAAACGCTGTATTATGGATAAAACTTGTATGAATTGTTCATATTTTAAGGTTTTCAGTTTGGAACTTTGCAAGTAAACACATATCTTCGATTGTATGTCATTCCAAATGCGCGATTGACCTGTTTGAAGTTTCTCCTGTATGTAGCAGTCAGGAGAATTTTCCAAATCAAGAGGAAACATTTTATAATTTTGATGCCACATTACAATCTGATAGTACGAAGCCAAAATAGTCCAAAAAGTTTTACACAAACTGAGAAGACACGGAATATATTTGTCTGCTGTTACTTGTTCGCTCAGCTGTTCATACAACAACTTGAGATTTTCATCGATATTGGGATCGTTGTAACCGCGCAGCACAGAGTTTACAGAAGAGTGAATTGAAGAGATGAAGTGCATGTGTAGCTAGAAATTTGATTGTTATTTAAGTAGTTTTTCCATCTTTTAAAACACAGTTTTATTTCTGCTCTTACCTTATCCATTGCAATAATTGATTTATTAAGTAACTTATAAGCCTCCTGCAGCTTGGCATACTTGCGAACGTCATAATTTAAAACCATCTTAAGATATAATCAAACATTCATATATATAAATTTTACAAATAAATATGCCTCAAAAATACCTCATTTAAAACGGTGTCTAGATGAAGATCCGTCAGCATTAAGGTTTCCTGCAACTTCGTTATTAATGATTGCACACAATTATATTGCATATATTGTGTAGCCGAATCTTTGCACTTTAGTAGCAAAGCTATTGCGCCCGAGTAATTGTATTCAGTTAACAATTTTTGTACTTCCACATCAGTAGATTTCTGCAAATACAAAGTATGTATTATCAAACAATTTTTTACTTTTAAATGAGTGTTTAATAAGAATTACCAAATTCTTTATAGCATGCAGGGTTGTTAGCAGCTCCTTAAGTATTTCACGTTTACGATAAGATGCCAATATTTCCAAACTAGTTGTTGTTAAATTTGTTTTGGCATAATTTAAGTACGAACGCACCTTCCTACACGTCCACAACGACTCTTCCAGTTCTTTTTGTATATCAATAATGGTGGCGAATTCATCATTGCAGGCACTTCTTTGTTCCAGTATATTTTGCAATACTTGCTTTGACAGCACCTTATGTTGCAGCCGCAACTGAGCGATGGTTTCATCGATTAATTGATATTCAACACCGTTACTAAGCACCTTCTAACGTATAAACAACAATATTTATGTCGGTCAGATTGTTTGCATAAGGTTAATATGAAGACGACATTTACTTACCCGCAATTCATACATTTGTGGATCACTGGTTTCGTAGTATATGTCCTCAATGCTTTCTAATATTTCTTGATCGGATTTTTGTCCATTACCATTTAAGCATTTTTCGTCCACCTGCTCCCCATCATCTTGTGATGTGTCGACTTCATCTGTTATAGCAGCTTGAGTAGGTTCAGTTGTTACACTCTGGATAAAATAATCCGAAAATCCCATCGCTGGTATCTTCATGTGGCGATTGGTCTATTGATCAAACCATAAGAGCAAACTGACAAAGTTAGATCCCAACAGTTAAATATTTGATTATTTTACCTGTTTATGCAGTAAATCCATAAATTTGGATTTTATTTCATCCATTTTTGCCCTAGGATGCTGCATTTTCGGACCGTAAAAATAAATATTTCTCTGTTTTGCAATAAGGAAAAGTAGAAAGCTGTCAAAGTCAATGCTGCCACATTGATTTGCACAAACTCAAACGTCCGTAAAACGGCCCACACACAAGTGTATGGCAGAACTACAAGGTATGACCTGATTGGAGAACAGCTCGTTTCTGTAACTCATAGCGCATTATATTCTGGAAAGACTTCTGCATTTTCTCTGCCCTCTTCGAGAATTTCGCATTTTGAGTAGACACCAATTTCCACCAAGATCTGAAAATGCAGTTTTGTAGTACTCATTTAGAAAAAAAGATTCACAGAAAGAATCGTTTAGTTAACGAGTTATCGATTTTTTAAAAATTTCAGCTTAATATTCTTAGATGAAAGTTCAGCTATAGCTGCGTTCCTATCGCCTTAATATAATCGCGATAACAAATTTTCTTAAAGGAACGTCAAGAAAAACAATTCGTAGAGGGCAATACCATTACACTCAAAATTAAATTTAAATAAACAATCAAACAATCATTTATCCAAAAAAGCGCTCAGGGAGCGAAGTAGCATAAAATATTTTCGCTGTATAAACTTTTGATCGCTCAGGGAACATGTTCTGTGTGCGCATACCATTCAGCCCGAAAGTTGAACAACAGTTCCTTCCGCTGAATGCAGTCTATAATTATTAGGTGTCATGAGAGCGTATGTCGTTCACAACTGTTGTGAACTTTTATGGTAGCGATATCTTAGTGAATGGTGTTTTTCTCAGTAGTGGAATTCCCGAACGCGTTAACGATGATTTTCGCTATCATTAGTTAGCGAATACTGTCATTTTCTATGAACGTGGCACGCACAATGACCGATAAGAACTATAATCGTTTAATTTTTGGGAATTCCACTACTGAATGTGTTTTGCTCTAAACGTTAGAAAAATTATAAATTATTTCATATAATTATTATTATTATGCAATTATAAAAATAATTTTAGTGCTGAATGCGGCCAATGTGTGTGACATACCCTGTTTATTTTGTTTTCTTTTGTTTAACCTTAGGTCTACACGAGACATTTTGTTATAACAACTTCAATAAGGGGCCCTCAAACGATACTACATGACAGACGTACATGTAGTTCGATCAAGTAACGGGACTTCTTTCGTTGCCCTCACACACATCGCACATGACGGATAGACTTTGGATAGACTTCATTATTTTTTAGCTGCCGAAGAGTTAACATCAATTAAAAATAATTATATTAATTGTTTTGAACATTTATTTTTGTTTTTTGCTTTACAGGCATGCTACACAGGCCAGTAACTGGCTCTGTAGTTCGAAAAGCTCAATACGTTCGTACTATTTTACAAATACACTCACACTGGATTCACTTTCATGCCACTTTCATTGCTACTGGCAACGAAATTTCAGAGCCAGTGGATTTTGACAGCAGCGGCCAGTGTATGTCAAAAAGGAGAATATCAGTGTTGCTTTTAATTACTTTTGGTGGGTTTATTTCGGGTTTTTGTCGATTTCGGACAGAAAGCAACACTGATAGCTTGTTTAAAATTAAAAGCAAACAAAACAACAAGTAAAGCACACGAAAACTGCAATAGCAGCGAGAACCTTCGCATTTGATGGAATTTTTTTAATGAACTTTCACGGGCATGTGTACCACCTCTTGCTACTAGCATGAAAGTTCGAAATTTTTCGAATCATTCGAACAGTTCACGTATTCTTTCGCACTTTCACTGTCACAGGCCTGTGTAACCGGCCTGTTAAATATTCTAAGCCATCACAATTTTAGGTAAAGATAAAAAAATTTGCGTCAAAATGTAACATTTGTTACGTTCGGCAGTTTTGCCGCGAGATGTGCTCTCTCTGAAAATTTTCAACAAATGGCAAATTGTACTAAGTTGGATCGCCGCGCACGCAAACGGAACTACATGTCGGACGTACTTAGCAAAAAGTGAAAAATTTTTGACTTCCATCGGACATGTCCATCCGTCTTGATTTCTTGCACACGAACGATACTACATGTGTGATGACTTGACAGGTCGGATGGACATGTAGTATCGTTTGAGAGGCCCTATACACTCACACATTTTTTACTGACATATTCATTTTTTCTCAGTCGGCAGCTAAATTGTCTCAACCATGGTAGAACTAGTGAAGGTATTGTCAAACTCAAGCATTTTGCTATTCTTGCCTATTTTTGCTTTCTTATCGCATTCTCATCGTTTTCAGATTTTGTATGGGCTGTCAAATTGTTTTGACAGTTCCGGCAGACTGTGTCTCCGAAATGCATCTACCTTCTCTAATTCTACTATGGTCAGGCAGACAATTGGACTAGCAACGATTTTGACGTAGGCTGAAATTTTTTGACATTTTCTTTTGAAAGTAAAGAACAAGAAATGAGAAAAATTTAAAAACTTGGCGCATCACTTGATGCTACTGCTGCTGGTGGCACTTGGCTGACGTTGGCCAGTTAAACAAAAAATAAAACTTGGCACTTCACTTGATGCTGCTGCTGCTTGTGGTAGCACTTGGAAGACGTTGGGCAGCAAAAAAAGGCAATTGAACTGTACTGCACTTGCTGATGACGTTGGCCAGTTGAAAAAAATAAAACTTGGCGCTTCACTTGATGCTGCTGCTGCTGGTACCACTTGGATGGAGTTGGCCAGTTAAACAAAAACAAAATTTGGCACTTCACTTGATGCTGCTGCTGCTTGTGGTAGCATTTGGAGGACGTGGGCCAGCAAAAAAAAGCAATAAAACTGTACTACACTTGATGATTCACCGGGAGATCGTTGGCCAGCGAAAATAATCAAATTTTGTGCGCAAAACTTTAATTTATTGATTTTTTCGTGTTTTTGTATTTTTATCTCTTGTTTTTTCATTTGCGCAAGCACTCATATTTTTTTTGTATTCTTCTCTATTCTTTTTTTTTCGCTTTCTAAGGAAACATCAAATGACGAAACAAATGTCATTTATTGTCCTGCAATTGTTAAGCCCACCTGCGTCACAATAGACAATTTGCTTGCAGTTGAAAAAAATTTACAAATTAATACGGACTAAAAAAATTGTTATAACAATTTTTACGTGTGGACGCAGCATAACATTCTATGGTCGCAGTTCGTGAGAAAATAGGTAGCTGTCAAGGCTACATAATAGTGATTGTATCATGCAAACAATTCATTAAAAAAATAAATTAAACTCAAACCAGAATATAAATATTACAATGATAATACAATTACAATAAATAAATCTTAGCGGGATTAAAATACATAAATCATTTAGCTGCATACGTCTCGCTCATACGATCTGCGTTGCCGACCTTCATTGGCACTCCACTGGGCGCAATTATTAACACCCCCTCACCAAACATTATAAATACATAAGAAACTTGTTAAGGTAATTGATACGAACGCAATGTAAGGAATGCTTTCCGGTTTTTTGCACCCTTTCGCATCTTAAACGAAAGAGTGCAGTCAATATAACAATTTCAATAATTGGTATTAAGAAACATATGTACTTTTAAATGTATTTATAACATAAAAATCATAAACAAACATAAAAAACATAAAAAACATAAAAATGTAAATGTATTTATATATATACATACCAAAAATTGTACATTGTGATACAGATTTATGGAAAAAAAAATGTTTGTCAATTTTGTACCCCTTCTGGCTGTGCTCCCGGGGTGAACCTCCTCCCCGTAAACCTTGCTACGCTACTGTGGATTGGTATGAATAAAAGTAGTGTTTGACCCCTTTTACATTGATCAAGACTTGAAGTCAAGTTTTTTTGACGTTCTCTTTTGAACTTGACGAAATCTTTCACATTGGTCAAGACTTGAATTCAAGTTCTTGTCTTCTTTCCTTGTTTTCTAAAAATAAAACGAGATAGGTAGCAAGCAAATGAATTATAGTTTATAGAAATTTGCAAACTGAATTTTATTTTTTTACCACGATGGAAGTTAACAAAACGTTTTTGCTTAAAAATTTAATGCAAAATTAAATTATATTAAATGCAAAAAAAATTTTAATGCAACCGAAGTCTAGCAAACTCACATTGATATGCGAAAAATAAAATAAAAAGCACTGTCAACAACGCGAAAATAGCAAAAGGAACACGAAAAAACACGAAAAATTGCCGGTACAGCTTCAAGTTTCTTTTTCCCTTCCGTCGCTTCCGATGTGCGGCGAATTGCCTACAAACTCTGAAACTTGACTTCAAGTCTTGAAAAATATAAAAGGGGTCTTTGCTACTGATTTTAAGTAGTAAGCAAGAAGGCATACTACAAGTCTGTAGTAAATCATTTATATATTTAATTTGTTATGTATTGTGGCATGCGGAAAGAAGATTTGTTGAAGTTTAAAGCAAATTACAAACATGGCAATGTTTTTAAATATAAGTGAGCGTAATAAAAAATTGCATAAAATTATACGTGACCCGGCCATAAACAATTTTAAAGCGCTCTTCAGATTCAATCAGAAATATTTTGTGCTGCTTGTTGAAACTTTCTTAGAGCTTCTTCAGACTATCTGAGAAAGCATAAAACTTCTCGTAAGATCTGCCAAATAATGAAATTCCGATATTATGAACACAATTTTATTTGTTATACGACTTCTCTAAGAAAAAAGCATAAGATTTTTTGGCATTAGAATTGTTTCTTTTTCTATCAGCGAAGTCAGATAAAAATTTAGTTTTTTTAGTTTCAAAGACAGCTCCACAAAGCTCTTCTGTTTTCTTTTTTAACGCTTAATCATAAATTTTTAAACCATTAGCTGCGTTCCATTCGCTTCAAAATAATCCAGATTATTTTTTTTACATGCAAAGCAAAAACAAAAATAATAATCCTATAACAAATTGGATTATTTATGCTATCCATATTAAATTGTGATATAGCCTTTATAAAATTTGAAACACAGGTGTCGCACCTGTATATTTCTCTGAGCTGTCATTTATTTTTTGAATATTCATAAATGACAGCTACCTTTTTTCTCACGAGCTGCGACCATCGAATGTTAAACAAAAGAAAACAAAACAAACCGCGTGTATCACACACATTGGACGCATTCAGCGGACCCAACAATTGCATTTAAACTTTTTATATAGTTGCATAATATTAATAATTAAATTAAATAATTTACAATTTTCCTGACGTTTAGAGTAAAACACATTCAGAAAAAAACACCCTTCACTAAGGTATCGCTACCATAACAGTTCACAACAGTTTTGAACGACACACGTTCTCATGACACCTAATAGCTATTGTATCATGATTTCTTGGTTGAATTTAATTTTGACTGCAACGCTAATGCCCTCTACGAGTCGTTATTCTTGCCGTTCCTTTGAGAAAATTTGTTATCGCGATTATATTAAGGCGAAAGGAACGCAGCTATTATTAATTAGGCTTAAAATTAATCGTTTTCTTTTACCAGTATCCATTTTAAGTTCTGTGTGCCAATTTTCCCTGATAGAAAGTCTGATAGTGCAAGCTTATTTATCAGAAAATGCTATGACCTGTCAGATGATTTGAGAACTCCGACGAAAAAAGTATAAAAAGTTTTATGATTTCTCTGATAGTCTGAGAGAGCTTTTAGGACCAGCGACGAACAAAAGTAAAATGTTTGTAGTATTTGCTACTTATGAAATTAATTTATTAATTAATTTTTATTCATACCGAATCCAAGTTTTTTTTGTAGCACTTTACTTTTTGGTAGCAAAATGATGCTACTTTTTATACATATTGGCCAATGTCATGACATTTGTTTTGGATATGTTAAATAAGATTGACATATCGCATTAGAGCTATTGAAATGCATCACTGGAAATTAAATTCAATATTCACAGCTGTTTAAAAATAAAAAAAAAAATCCAATCAAGACGAATGAAATTCGAAGCACTCCATAAACAATGCGAATATGGTAAATAAAAACATTTCCTTTTAATTTGCTCTTATCTAAACTGATCAATTTGGAAATCGTTTTGCAGCATGGTTTCGGATTTCTTCTATCCTAGCATCGGCGGCGTGGAGGAACACATTTTTAATCTAACACAAATTCTTCTTGCTCATGGACATAAGGTTGGTTAGTCATCATGTCCATGTATTTAAATCTTATTTTGTATACTTGCTTAATAAAGGTAATTATTTTAACACATTCCTATGGAGACTGCAAAGGAGTGCGTTACCTCACCAACGGGCTGAAAGTCTACTACTTGCCAATCAAAGTGTTTTACAATCAATGTATTCTTCCGACAGTGCTCTGCAATGTTCCACTTATACGTTGTGTTTTGCTGCGAGAGGACATTGAAATTGTTCATGGTCACTCGGCGTTTAGTGCACTGGCACATGAGTCTATGATTATTGCTAAATTGCTGGGTTTAAAAGTAAGCACTATTTGTGATTTTGGAACAATTGAATATGAACGGAAACTCGAATTTTTATTTTTTTTAGTAATATGTATTAAGGCCTTCTAAGTTCAATTCCGGAAAAATTTCAAGCCGCTTTCAAGTCTTTTAGAAGGGGTCCAAAGTTGTAAAAATTGCCCTGAAAAACTTGTGATTTTTTTTCAAAACTAATTATTATGTGTATCATAAGAAAGGTTATGCTTTTATCTATTCAATGAGCTGTCTAAAAAATCCATGCATTACTTTTAAAGATATAACAGTAAAATGTTATACCTTCAAAAGTAAAGCATGGAATTTGAAGATAGATGGCTCATTTAATATGTAAGAGCATAACCTTTCTCTGATACCCATAATAATTAGTTTAAAAAAAAAAAAATAATAATCACAAGTTTTTCAGACCAATTTTTAGAACTTTGGACCACTATAACTTGTAAACGACTTGAGAGCGGCTAGAAATTTTTCTGGAATTTAACTTAGAAGGCCTTAATACATGTTATTAAAAAAATAATGAACAATTTGAGTTTCCACTCTTCAATTACGCCGGGATTTTTATTGTTTAATCTGTTTTCAAGATTTTGCCTCATTCACAGTTAGTTCCAATAGAGTGAATTTAATAGAGAGAGATCTAGATATAAATGTCAGCCAAATACAAATGTTTTTGTACTTGTTAAACTTTCTTCATAAAATTTAATAATTAACTTTACTCGATTTTCCCAGACAATTTTTACAGATCACAGTCTATTTGGATTTGCCGACTTGTCAGCGGTTTTTACAAACAAAATGTTGGAAATTGATTTGTCTACTGTTAACCACTGTATATGTGTTTCACATATAGGCAAGTTTTAAACCAGAAAATTATGCGATTGTTTTGTTTACTATAAGTGAAGTTTATTTCAGGTAAAGAAAACACAGTGCTTCGTGCACGTGTGGCCAAAGAAAAGGTATCAGTCATTCCAAATGCCGTAGATACAGTGCTTTTCACACCAGATCCCTCAAAACGACCCAATAATGAATCAAGTAAGTAGAATTTTTTTGTTTATCCAATGATATAATTTAGTAATGTAAATAAATGTTTTATTTTTTAGTTAACATTGTTGTAGCATCTCGTCTTGTATATCGTAAAGGCATCGATCTTCTTGCCGGTATAATACCGCGCTTCAAACGTATGCCGAACATTAATTTCATAATCGTCGGCGATGGTCCCAAACGTGATTTGCTTGAAGAAATTCGTGAAAAAGCAAATATGCAGGATCGCGTTGAATTCATCGGTGCGGTCGATCATTCAAAAGTTCGTGATATACTCGTACGAGGGCACATATTTGTAAATACTTCTCTAACTGAGGCTTATTGCATGGCCATCGTTGAAGCGGCTTCATGCGGCTTGCAAGTTGTCTCCACACGTGTTGGAGGAATACCCGAAGTGCTGCCATCAAATTTAATAATTCTTACAGAGCCCGATATTGACTCCATTTATAACGGTGTCTTAAAAGCTATCAACAGATACTCGCGTTCGCATTTAAGTTTAGACTATAAATTGTCCAAACGTCCATCGAATGGATTTCTAGCTAATGGAAACTCGGAACCTGTCACAAAAGAATTAAGAGGCAAAGCTCGAAAGCGCCATAAAGCGAAAATGTGTCTGGATAAAAAGGGAAAATACCAATCGATAACTGCCACTTCCAACAAGTCTGAATCAGCCCACGGTTTTGGTTCAAGCATTGATGATAATGGTGATAACGAGCATGATTACGTCTTGTGTCCTTATAAATGCAATGAAATTGTTGCAAAACTCTATAATTGGGAAAATGTAACTCAACGTACTGAGAAAGTATATCAAAGAGTACTCGATGAAGCACCTACTAAATTTGGTGAACAACTTTACGCATATTTAAGAAGCGGTGTTTGGCCATTTCTGCTCGTAGTTTCTATGTGCAAGCTTTTGTTAGTTTTATTGGAATACCTGCGTCCAGCTCGATATATGGAAAAAGCTAAGAATCTGTCGATTATACAACGTCATAAGAAATAAATATATACAATATAAAGATTCAAAATGTACCTGTTTGTTTTAATGGTACAAGTGCAATAACTCACAAATGAAATAACTAAAAAAATAAAAGACTAACTGCATTATTCTGTGTCACGAAGCAAAAAGACAAAAAGAAATAATTTTTTCTATACGAAATTATATTGCTTCTCGTGCCTTGCTTGTCGTTGGTGTGCATTTTTGTAATACAGAATAAAGCAGTAAATAAATGGAACAGGTTATTTCTTTTCATTTAGGATTAATATTATTTAGAGTTATTTCATGGAATTTATTTCATTGGAAGTTATTTTATTTGGGAATTATTGCACTGTATCTCTTTGAATTTCATGTTTTTAAACCATAAAATATCAAATTCCTAACAGGCAAAATATTCGGACTGTGGTTATTCTTGTTTATACTTGGGTTATTTCTACTCTAGTTTTCAAGCAAGGTCTTGGTATAAGTAACCAGGTAGCATCGACAATGCTTACTTTCGCTTCTGCAAGGAAACCATCTCTTGTCAAAAACAGCTGTCAATGGTCGCATTCAACGGAGTCAACAGATGGCAACTGTTGTACTGTTAAATTAATTAACAGAGAAAGAACGCAGCAAATTTGAGTGTAGCCTTAATTATTTACATAATTACATGGGGATTACACGAGACAATACTGTTAAGACAGTAAAAAATACGTATTAGTTGTCAAACTTTGTGTCTATTGGTCCAGTTAGCCTCGCATGGCACAGCAGCGCATGCAACGCTGATAAGCAGCTAGCACACAGCTAAATAAATGGTGATTATGCAAAGCATAGTCACATGGTCAAAATAAAACAATAAAAAAGAAGAATACAACGATTTTATTTTAATAAATTAACCGCACTTGATCAAACAATTTTACAACTTCACATCTGTTTTGCCAAAACGTCAAATACATAGAAGAATACACAGATATTAAAATGAAATAGATCTTCCATGTTTATCTATGTAGTCAGAGATGCATTTCTGTTTTTATCTGAGCATTGCCATGCGTTGCCATGTTGTGCATAATCAGATACACACAAATCCTATTGAACAGATTTCGATGTGACGCTTGTTAAGCCATGCACTGCTATGCCATGCGAGGCTTATGGTCCAGTTAGCCTCGCATTGCATAGCAGTGCATGGCTTAACAAGCGTCACATCGAAATCTGTTTAATAGGATTTGTGTGTATCTGATTATGCACAACATGGCAACGCATGGCAATGCTCAGATAAAAACAGAAATGCATCTCTGACTACATAGATAAACATGGAAGATCTATTTCATTTTAATATTTGTGTATTCTTCTATGTATTTGACGTTTTGGCAAAACAGATGTGAAGTTGTAAAATTGTTTGATCAAGTGCGGTTAATTTATTAAAATAAAATCGTTGTATTCTTTTTTTTTATTGTTTTATTTTGACCATGTGACTATGCTTTGCATAATCACCATTTATTTATCTGTGTGCTAGCTGCTTATCTGCGTTGCATGCGCTGCTGTGCCATGCGAGGCTAACTGGACCATAACTGGACCATATGAATAAGAGTCCAGACAGTTGGTAAAACAGTTGGCAAGACAGTAGAGAAAATAGTAAAAAATTGTATTTTTTATGAAAATTTTTTTGTTAAAACTACGAGCACGCCAAAGTATTGCAAATTTCCAATTAATTCTATTAAATTTTATCATCTTCCGTCATTTGATATGCTAAATACCATTCTACTGTCCTAGATACTGTTCTGCCAACTGTCTACAAAAAAGTTAAGACAGTAGAGCAGACAGCTCCAAAAGTGAGTGTGTGTGGATACAAATTTGTGAATGTGTTGCGACTGTTTTAACAGTACTGTCTCGTGTAGCCCCCGTGTTATGTGTTGCGACTGTCTTAACAGTTCTGTCTCGTGTAACCCCCGTGTTACCTAATAGGTCTGTACTCATTAGGGGTGTACACATTGATCAAATCGCTAATCAAATGATTTGACTAACAGAAATATAGACGGATTTGATGGTGACTTGACGAGTGTGAACACTCATAAAATCTTTCGTCAAATCAGCAGAAAAATCAAAATATATTGATCTAAATATATTAATTTTTCTGCTGATTTGACGAACAATTTGACCAATATGAGCACTCGTGTATAACGATTTTGTCAGTTGAAAAAAGTTATCAACCTGAGCATTTCGTGGCAAAAGAAGGAACTGAAGAATATAATATGAAAATAATAATAAATAACTGTGGCAAATAATTTATAAAATAATATCTACTTCCAATACGATTTTAATAACAAGTGCTACTAAAAATTTGGATAAGCGATTTGAAGTGTGAACGGGGCTAATAGGTTTGTTCATAGTTGCCAATTTTGCGGAAAATTTCCCAATTGTGGGAAATGAAAATTACCATGGATTTTTTAATTCTTGTGGGATTTTTTTCCACACACTATTTTTGTTTCCTCGTGTAAATATGAATAAATAATATTATTTTAATGTTTGTTTTCTTTAATTTTTAGGCTTCTATATTATAATGTGAAATTGGTGCAATTTAGGGGTCGTTCTCAGTAAAACTGGTTTTGACACTTAAGTGTCAACACTTTAGATTGCTAGGTTAGCTTTATTTAATATGCAAAACGTGCAAATGAACACAGAAAATGAGAGCAAAAAAATATTTTAGATTGCGACCGATTGATATGTAACCTTTTATTAGGTCGTTGTGTTATTTAGTTTTTTATGTAAACTTCGTTTTAAAGTTTGTGAGAACAAGTTATAATCATATAATAAATAAGTGTTTATGGTTTGTGGAATTTTTAATGACTGTGGTCTTTTTGGTGAGATTTTTCAAAGGCTTATGCCTTTTCCACACTTGGTCAACGCAACTCCAACTCAAGTTGCTAGCCTGTGTATTTATACCGGAACCTTCAGATTAGGCAACTTGCACGCAACAAGTTCTCGACACGTTCTCAACCTGTTCCACGCAACGCGGCTTTCCGCAATTTTCATCGGCGACTTGTTGCATCGATTTGTTTGTTTTGTGAATTCAAGTATTTGTAGTGCAGTAGGCTATATATTAATCAAGGTGAATAAGCTAATTCATTAGTTCCTAATAGAATCTAAAATAGTTTGCAGGATGAATGTGCAAGTGTTAAATATTGAATTAGTGCAAGAAGTCGAAAAACATGAGTTATTAAATAATAACAATTATTATATGTTGCATGACTTTTGAAGCAAGTCTGAAAGCATTCGGTTTATAGTTGCATTGCTTTTCAACTTTTTCGCTGTTGCGTTGAAGTTGTGTTGGAATTGTGTTGACCAAGTGTGGAAAAGGCCTTATGGATTTTTGGTGGAAATTTTAATTAATGTAATTTTTTAGTAAAAATATTTCACGTAGGAATTTTTTTAATTGCTGTGGGGAAAATTTTTTTATGAAAATATATACTGGCAACTATGGTATAGGCAGTCGTATTTTTAGATAAAGCATAGATATGAAAACAAACATCAAGCTTAAACGTTAAAAATGTCGTGTAAACAGTCCCGTTTTTAGATAAAACACAATAGTGATAAAATTCCGATTTTATCTAGAAGTTTTTAACAAATATATTAAACAATGACATACACAAAATAAGTCAACATGTAAAATCAGGTCAGAATCTAAAACATTCTGCATTTTGTGAGGGCAGAACTTTTTTTAAAAAGTATGCGCTATTAGTTTCGGTGTAAGTTTAATAATAAAATTTGAACTATACTGATTTCACCTCATGCAGATCTGAAAACCAAGGATACCGGGTATTAGTTTTACCCAGCGTCTACACGGGACAGTGCAAGTGCGAAAAACTCAATACATTTAAACATTTTTACTAACACACTCACATTTGATTCAATGTCCGCAGTTCGCTATCAGCGCTACTGACAACGAAATTTCAGACAGTGGATTTTGGCACTTTCTAGATTTCTGCTATTTTATAAATAAGCAACACTAGTAACTTGCTTATGATTGGAAACAAAAATGGAAGTGAAGCTAAATTTTATCCACTTTTGATTTCGTGTTGCTGTAAAGTTGTTTTAAAGTGTTGTCAGTCTTCATCGCAATTTGATACTTGTTCTTATCGTAAATGTCCGATTTTGTGAATCTCTCTGAAAGACCAGGGATATATGTGAGAGCTTTGTATGTTTTTTTAAGTTTTTCATCTCGTTGATGTGTTCCTTCCTTTTTATACTTTCTGATTAAATTATTCGTTGTTTTTACTGGAAATTCATTGTCATATAGAATTGTTTTTATTCTTTTTATATTGTTTTGATGGAATTCCTCGTCGCTTGTGTCTAGTATTTTTTTAATAAAATTGTTTGCTGTGTTGATTATTGTCCGTTTTGGGTGTTTTGAATAAAAGTTTATAAGTCGTCCTGTGGCCATAGGTTTTTGATACCAGTCAATTTTTAATTTATTTCCGTTTCTTATAACTAGTGTGTCCATTTATGGTAACCTTCCATCGTTTGCTTCTTCCTTTGTAAATTTTATATTTTTATGGAATTTATTTAGTGCATTTAATGTCTCATTGATGTTGTTGATTTTTATTATAGCGAATAAGTCATCTACGTATTTCGTAACTAGTCGTGGTTTTGCCTCCAATGTCTCCAATGCTCTGTCCAATAGTTCTTCCATTAAAATGTCCGCTATAACCGGTGATGCTGGGGATCCCATCGGCATACCTCTGAGTTGTGAGTAAATTTTGTCATTTAGTTTAAAGTATCTGTTGTCTTTTATACAAAATCTTAAAATTTCCATAAATTTGTCTTTGTTTATTTTAGTGTGTTCTTTTATATTGTTCCATTTTGTTTCTATAATTTTGAGTGCAAAATCTACTGGTATACTTGGAAATAGTGAAATTACGTCAAAGGATATTATGGTTTCATCGTCATATATAAATGTGTTTGAGATCCGGTTTTTGAAGTCCGTTGCGTTGCTTATATTGTATTGGGAGTTTTTTGTCAGGTTTTTTAAACATAAAAACAACATTAAAAGTTTTTAATTATTTATGTATAAATAAGACCTTGAGCCCGACAACTTGAACAAATAAATATTATACTGAGGTCGCCAAACTAACTCAAATTATTAAAACGGAGGGCACGCCGTAATACAAAATCAAAATGAAGCTGTATAAAGAACTGAAAGAGAACTATGACATGGAAACTAACAAAATTATTCGCAAGTATACAAACAGCAACAGAACAATAACAAATTTAAAAACATCCATAGCTTTTCTTCTGAGGTGTAGAAAATCTGGAATTATGCCTAACTTTTTAAAAAACACAACTAAAAATGTAAACTACATATTTGAAATAAATAGACAAACCCCGACAAACACCAAGAAAATAATGACTAAACACATACAATCATTTCAAATAAAAATACTCAACCTACTAATTAAACACAAACACACAACATTAAAGCACATGGAAAGAGAACTAGAAACATTAACAAGAGGAATAAGAGACAATTTAAGAGAAGATCACCAAAAAGCGTTCTTTATTAGTGAAAGCAGAATATGCGATAATTTAACTGCTCAAATTAAAAACAAACAAATTAACAAATACAATCAACTTAAAGAAAAACAAAGAGCAATGATAAATATTAAATACAACAAGGACTGGTTCGTAAATAAATCTGACGCAACAATACCGACAAACATTCAATGGCTATTATCGCTTGGACCTAAACACGCTCTGCCTACAACAACAACACAATTCCCATTATACAAGTGTATAGCAGAAGGAGAGGAGTGTATACAAACACTAACGAACAAAGAAGAGCAAGAAGTGGCAAGAACTAAATTTACATCACTCATAGATGGATACATGAGAAACAAGAAAATAAGCGAACGGGATAAAACAATACTTGATACAGTGACGGCTACAAAAACATTTCTAAAAAATCATAAAGATATTCTTATATTAAACTCGGACAAAGGTAATATAACAGTGGCATTGAATAAAACTGAATATGAAAAGAAAATGAGAATGATAGTTGGAAACATAGCAACATTTAAAATTTTAAAAAGAGACCCTACATCGACACTACAACAAAGAAACAACGAAATTGCGGAGTTTTTGTTAAAAAATAATGTCATTACAACGAAAGAAAAGAAAAATATAAGCACTAACACAGCAACTGCGCCAAGAATATATGGACTTCCAAAAATACATAAAGACAACATGCCTCTACGACCAATTTGCTCATCCATTGGATCTCCATCATACGGACTATGCAGATATATAATAAATATCTTAAAAAACCTGACAAAAAACTCCCAATACAATATAAGCAACGCAACGGACTTCAAAAACCGGATCTCAAACACATTTATATATGACGATGAAACCATAATATCCTTTGACGTAATTTCACTATTTCCAAGTATACCAGTAGATTTTGCACTCAAAATTATAGAAACAAAATGGAACAATATAAAAGAACACACTAAAATAAACAAAGACAAATTTATGGAAATTTTAAGATTTTGTATAAAAGACAACAGATACTTTAAACTAAATGACAAAATTTACTCACAACTCAGAGGTATGCCGATGGGATCCCCAGCATCACCGGTTATAGCGGACATTTTAATGGAAGAACTATTGGACAGAGCATTGGAGACATTGGAGGCAAAACCACGACTAGTTACGAAATACGTAGATGACTTATTCGCTATAATAAAAATCAACAACATCAATGAGACATTAAATGCACTAAATAAATTCCATAAAAATATAAAATTTACAAAGGAAGAAGCAAACGATGGAAGGTTACCATATCTGGACACACTAGTTATAAGAAACGGAAATAAATTAAAAATTGACTGGTATCAAAAACCTATGGCCACAGGACGACTTATAAACTTTTATTCAAAACACCCAAAACGGACAATAATCAACACAGCAAACAATTTTATTAAAAAAATACTAGACACAAGCGACGAGGAATTCCATCAAAACAATATAAAAAGAATAAAAACAATTCTATATGACAATGAATTTCCAGTAAAAACAACGAATAATTTAATCAGAAAGTATAAAAAGGAAGGAACACATCAACGAGATGAAAAACTTAAAAAAACATACAAAGCTCTCACATATATCCCTGGTCTTTCAGAGAGATTCACAAAATCGGACATTTACGATAAGGACAAGTATCAAATTGCGATGAAGACTGACAACACTTTAAAACAACTTTACAGCAACACGAAATCAAAAGTGGATAAATTTGACAAGGCAAATGTTATTTATAAAATAACATGCAATGGAGACGGGTCCAACGTATGTGACCAAGCATATGTGGGGACAACAAGAAACAAACTACGGACAAGAATAGCTTCGCACAAATCAGACCAGAGATTACTCAACGGACCAATAGAGCAAAAAACAGCATTAGCGGCTCACTGCATTAAACATAAGCACACACCGGACTTGGAAAATACGACAATTCTTAAACAGGAAAATAATTACGCGAGACGCTACACTCTAGAGATGCTCCACATCATAAATTTACCCCCACAAAAACGACTCAATTTTAAAATGGATACGGACAAATGCGCTCACATTTACAGACGATATGTAGAAAAACACAACACAGTCAGAAACTAAGCGCCGGATAGAAAAGAAGTGTTTACTGTAGTAATTGTTTTTCAATGTTTAATGTTTATATGTGCTTAAGTCAGAAATAATATATATTCACGTTTAAAAATTGTTTAATGTAACGTTTCAAGAAATATTTATGTAAGATAAACTTTAATGTGAAAAAAAATTGTATGTTTTCTAACGTATACGTTTACTCCAACAGTTTTCCCTGAAGATGACTTCCGATGGAAGTCGAAATATTGGAAAAACAATAAATTAATAAAAACAACATTAAAAGTTTTTAATTATTTATGTATAAATAAGACCTTGAGCCCGACAACTTGAACAAATAAATAAAAAATATATACATTAAAATAAATTGCATAATATGTCTTTGATAGCAATTGTATTTCAACTTAAATAATTATAAAAGGTTCATGATGAAGAACTGTGGTAAGTATACTTCTTAAAATGCATTTTTGTATTACAAACATTCTTTTATTTTCTTATAATAAAAGCAATCTTTGTACTGTGCAGAAAACGTTTTGCAGTTTTTTTTAATTAAATAAAAAAACATTTAATTTTAATGTAGATGTATTTATAGTTAAAAAATATGTGGTAAAAGTAAATAATTGAAAATAGTAAAAATAATTACATTTTTATTTGGACGGTGAGTTACTAATTTACATTTGTTTTAAATACATTTTTATTTATTAGTAGTTGCATGTAGTAAGTAGTTGTTTACATACATTTATTTAAATAAAAAATATATACATTAAAATAAATTGCATAATATGTCTTTGATAGCAATTGTATTTCAACTTAAATAATTATAAAAGGTTCATGATGAAGAACTAAGGTAAGAATACTTCTTAAAATGCATTTTTGTAATACAAAAATTCTTTCATTTTCTTATAATAAAAGCAATCTTTGTACTGTCGCAGAAAACGTTTTGCAGTTTTTTTTAATTAAATAAAAAAACATTTAATTTTAATGTAGATGTATTTATTTTCTCTAGTTAAAATAGTAAAAATAATTGAATTTTTATTTGCACGGTGAGTTACTAATTTACATTTGTTTTAAATACATTTTTATTTATTTTTACTACAGGATTTTTTTGGGTGTACTTTACTTGCAAGCGATTACTGTCCATTGTAGACGTGGGGCTATTCGCAAACATGGTAATATCACAAACGAATATTTGTAGAGTTGATATATCTTATTTGGAATTTATTAAACCGATTACGATTACTTTGAAACAGCTGTCAGAGGATGGCACCAAAGAAAAACACATTCAGCCAGTCGCACATTGAATCATAGTAAACAAACGCTGCCTTGCGTCTCACCTTCGATAGTTATAAAATCAAAAATAGAAAATTATTTCAACACTCATTTCGTTGAGCACAAATGCAAAAATGGATTTTTTAAATTCAATTCTAAACTCGATGGACAAACCACCAGCGGCGAATGAACAGGAGAAAAAATTGATCAAAAGACAAAAAGAACTAGCTGAACGAATGAAAGTAAAGCACAGGGAGGAGATGCATCGCTTTAGAACTTTTGTAGAAGAGCGTATGGAGCGATTTTCCAGGGACGAACGTCCATTTATTGAATTTCAGCCACTTGACAAAGTACATCGAGCGCTCATTCACGAAGTAGCCGAATTCGGCGGTTTTATTGCCATGAGCTTTGGACGCGAAGACATCGATCGACATTCGGTTGTTTATAAAAAGGAGAACGCTCCATCGGAGGATGAGATTGCAGCACGTCGCAATGGTGACGGATGGAACGAGGAGATCGCCAAAGAATACGCAGAACGTCGAAAGCAACAGCATGAACTAGAAACCGAACAAAGAAAACAAGCACGTGCTTCCGCAGTTCAGCCAACACCCGCAGAGTCTGAAATCAAGCCAACGAGTAATTATAAGGATAAATATGCTCATCTTATTGGGCAGGATGCTGCTCTGGAGGCAGCACGCAAAACAGAAACGAATAAAAGCTATGGATTTGTGCCAAGTAAGAATAAAAAAGATATACGTTCAATTGAACAAACCTTAGCTGATATAAAAGCCAAGAAGCGGCTTAAGCTGCAGCAGACTCAGGAGCAACAACTGCAGCAGCAGCAGGAACTGCAAGAGCCACCACTTGGGTCCTCGATAGTTTTCGAACAACAGTGTCAGTCAGTAGAAGAACAACAAGTAGATATAAAAGATTGATTACTTTAATGCAATTCATTGCAATATTATTACATACTCTTTAAAAATCAATGAACTATTAACGTATTCAGTGATACATTAAAAAAAGAACCTATGAAAATTAAGCTCCTACGAATTTTTAATAGCTATTTTGTGTAGGTGGTAAGTATGTAGCTAGAATAAATCAATAATAAAAACTAAAATGTGGGATATTTACATGGGTTTAATGCTCTTCTTCAGTTCAATGGTTTGAGTGGGACTGTTGTTTTTTCGATATTTTATTAATATACCAGGCGATCTTATTTCTTTATAGAACTTAAGTAGACGGCATTTGAAGTTAACTGTAGATAGTATTTATATATTTTTTTTTTACTTTGAAGCCAGACAACTTAAAAAAGTACAAAATAAATGCAAAAGATTTATGTATATATTTGTTTATTTTTTAATACAAAAGGTACAAAAATATAAATGTTTTCAAAAATTAGTCTTTTTATATTGCATTCCAACTATTTGCTTACCTAGATAATTTTTTAATTATTATTAACTATACGCTTTGATGTTCTAGCTGTAATTTTTGGATGAAAATATATATAATACACAATCATAAAACCAATACCAATACAATAAAACGCTAAAGCAAGAGCGCACAATGGATAGAATAGATATGCGAAAGAGACAAGGTCACTCGAAGCGTACAAATTAAAAAGTGCAACACAAATAATATTTTCAGAAAAACATAAAATATAATAGAGTGAGTATTTTAGTTTTGTTGTACCGTCTTTCACCGAGATGTATGTAAATAAATATATTATACCTAAGACTAAACAAAAAAGATAATTAAGAAAAGGTGTGCACGCAAATTTTGGCCGATCCACAATGAATGTTACGAACCCAAAAAATAAAGCATGGCTTAAACAAGCCAACAGCGTCCAGAGCGGAAAAAGGCTGGCCACGAAAGCAATGCAACATGTTCGTGAAACTGTAGAAAGAGGAAAAAAATTAAAAAATTCTTGAGGGAGTAGCGCAGTAAAGCCGTTAAATCTACCATCTTATAAGTACACCATAATTCAGAGAAAATTATAGCTTTTTTGCAGTTCTACTAAATAGGACTGAAAATATATATAGCGTTTATTTCTATTACATATGAGCTATTTACTTCAATTTAAAAAAATTTATAGATTAAATTACAGTGGCGGCCGTGGCACAAAGGTTAAGTGAGGGGGCCCGTAAACCAAGAGAACCCAGGTTCAATCATCTGATCAGAATGTTTTAAAATTGAAATTAATATTTCTGTTGGCCGTCACTCTACAGGCAATGATAAACCTCAAAGACTAAAAACAGTCATGTTAAGAACCTTGAGACCATGATCCGTTGGAAGTCGGCATAAAGCACGTAGTGTACAACCATTTAACAACACTTACAACAAATTGATCGTAAGAAGCTCGGTCAGAGTCCTCGGACTAAAGGAGGACTAAAATGGCCAACTCGATTTTTTTGCATATATCGAAGTTTGCATGTATTGGAACCACTAAACACAGCAAAACGATAATTTTAAACTTTTATAAAATTTCTATCAAATTTCTAATATGTACATTTAACGGTTCTTTAGCGGCGCTTCTGAATAAATTATTCCATTTTTACCCGTTATACAAAAATGCCAACATAACTGCAAAACAAGGCCTGGCATGTTTATATTTTCCTTATCAATTTGCGCATAACGAATACAGCGATGATAGACCGCTAAGCACCAAGCTGTACTACCAAAATAGGAGCATATAGCAACGATTTGACGCGCTGCAATCGAAAACATTAACATTTTTTTTTTTCAATTATACATTTACTCACTCGTTATTCTATCAATATGGCCCAAAACAATGGAAATTAAAAGTATTTTCTGCGGAGCTGCTTCTAAAAAACATTCAAATAATCTTATGAACGCAATATCGCTCTCTTCACGCACCATCAGTTTGTAATATCTAAAAAAAATAGAGCTATTCGATATTTTGACAAACAAATAAGTCATTTATTTACCTTATCTGAGACTCCTTGTTGCCATGTCGTTCTGAATTTTTGCAATTTATAGAATATCGCAGAGAGTTCCAATAACTACACATAAAATTGGGTTAGTTTCTTTGTATTTTAGTGATTATTACTTTTACTGACCGAAAGAAAAACGATGACAGAAAAACTAGCCAAAGTGTTTGCAGCGCCTTACAAGTTCCTTCGCTAAATTTTCCATCTTGATGGCACCTAAAAAATCGAGTTATACTTTATAAGAGCTATAACAATGAAACACACTGCAGCACCCTACATATTCGCATGTATCAATGTGGTAATGCACATTGGAACAACAATGCATGTTGTCGTCCATGCAAAATACTGCTGTTCTCCTTGGCTCCAGTACTCGTAGGCCAAACTGATGTTGATGTAAACAGCTATGGCGCGCATTACTATAGAGAGTATAGTCCAAAAGATCTCACAGTAACTTACACTATAATCATCTAAGTTACGCAGAGCAGCATCCACTTCACTCCACTCTTGGGAGCTGCGACGTTTAATAAGATGCTGACACGATTGAAGAAACGCCAACTCCGTTACAACTTTACGTTCCTTTTCATGATCCATAGTACTTGAGTCTTGGTTAAATACAATTTTTTTCATCTTGAAGGCCGTTCCCGGAATGTGAGTTTTATTGAGTGATGAACTGCTATTACCGCCTTGGTCAGCAACAATAGTGTTTTCCATTATTTGTTACGTTCTTGTGGCTTTTTGGCTATACATTTAATGATTTTTTGGAAGTACCGGACTGTTTTTATGAAAATATTTCCAACCAACTGATTAATGCTCCGTTGACTTATATATTGATATACTTTGATTCGGATGGTTTTCTGTCGGCAGTGGCAATTTTATTGTATTATTGTTAAGTATTATTGCTCATGTTTTTTAATATGCCATACGTCAAATTATAGAGGTTACACTGTTGCATTGACGCGCAGTGTTGCCAGGTACTGCTGAACAATATCCCTAAAATTTGGAAAAAAATCGCTAAAATCCGCTATATAGGTTTTTAAAAATTTTATTAACATAATTCATAACGAAATATTAATAAAACTATATTTTAATAATAAGGTAAAGAAAAAAATTACAGTTAATATCAATTCAAGTTCCAATTAAAAAAATTAAAAATATTTAATAGGGGTATTCACGATTCAGCGCACTTGCCAGTACAGTTGAGGACTTGAGAACTTGTGCAGTTGTGCAGTTGTTTTCGTGAACACACTACCATCACTATTTCAAAGCTGTCAAAATTTTTTAATGCACACAAGTGCACAACTGCTCAAGTCCTCACGGCTAAGGTTATAGCATAGAAATAAAAGATAAGGAAGTGGTGTTATACTCACACACACTATACGTGTGTAGAAGGCATTTTCGTCGCTGAGGAAGCGAGATAGAGCGACATAAGCCCTTCTCGAGCAAAAAAAAAATCCATTTTTGAGGAAGAACATCTGTCAAAACACAAGTTCTGCTTCAAGAGCGCATTCATTATTTAGGGTGGCAAGGCCCTTAATTTTTTTTCATATTGAGATAAGCCTTAATAGTTATTTATTTGTTTACAATTTCTTTGAAAACTTGACATGAAATTAAAGTGGATTAGAGACCTAAGGTTACAAGCTATAACTAGGTGTTTTTATAAAAAAAAACTAATTAAAAGCCGACAGTTCGGAAAAAACTACACAAAACTATTTATTTCAAAAGAGTTTAATTTTGTATGTATTTTAGTTGTTTAGTTTTTGTCCTATTTTAATATCAATTAAATAGTTTATAAAAAATAGTTTTTTCAAATGAATTTTTAAAAAATCATTAAAAGTAACTTTTGTCGTTTCAGTTTTATTCTGAGTTCATGTCTTTTACTTTATTTTAGCAATGCTTTTCTCTGTAAAAAAATTGGAAACGCAACATATTATATAACGGTGCTATATAAAAATTGCATAGTAAGCATACATCTAAAAAATAAAAAATAATTTACGCCTTTCTTTATTACATAATTGAATGCGTCCCTGTTTAAATGTTTTTGTGTTTGTGTCAACTTCACTGTGTTTGTAAAATACTTCATTTCACTTCAACTACACCGCTTCCTTATATTTTACTTCTATGGGTTATAGTAGAAAAGCACTTGTGCAGATTTTTGACGTACGTGTATTTTGTTTTTGTTAAGTGCACAGGTCCTCATCTGCACAGGTAAGTGCACTGAATCGTGAATAACCTACTAATTTAAATCACTCTATTACCACGCTTATCCGCCACGTTAAAGCGCTGTAAGAGAACATCGTTATGACTCAGTTCAGTTTAATGTAGGGTGTTTATAACCAAGCACTGAATGGGCTTCAGTGAAAGAAATTGTGGTAAATTTAAAAATTTGACAACTCAAATCAGCAACTCAAACAAAGTTGACAATGAAAGCAAAAGAGCTGATTTTTGGAACGATTTAAAAATAAATTCTTGTTTATGCGCACTTTCTAAGCGACTTGAAAATTGAACAACAGATTTGAAATTTGAAGTTATTAAATCGCTTTGAAATTTTCAAAACGATTTGAAATTAAATTTATGCAATGGTTTGAATCAAATAGATTGCGTTCAAATCGACTTAAAGCGTCGACATATTATTCATTAATGTTCTCATGTTAATGTTGTCATATACTATGTTTATCCGGCACGTTAAAGCGCATTATCTTACATTGTTTTGACTTAGTACAGTGCTTATATCCAGTGCTTATATCCAAGCTCTGAATCGACTTCAGTGAAAGCGATTTTGGAAGCGCTTTGAAAATTCGACAACTCAAATAAAGTTTGACAATGAAAGCAAAAAAGTTCATTTTCGGAACGGTTTAAAAATTAATTTTTGTTTATGTGCACTTTCTCAGCGACTTGAAAATGAAAGAACCGATTTTAAATTTGATTTTATTCAATTGCTTTGAAATTTTCAAGACAGTTTGAAGTTCAATTTATGCAAAGGCTTGAATCAAATCGACTTCGTTCAAATCGACTTGAAGCATCGAATAAACATGGTAATATAGACTGCATTTGATCCAATTAACATAAGATTGATTGCGGTATATTACAGTCGCGGCAGTACTTCTGCTGCCCTCTTCAGTCGTATCATGATAATTTAAAAGATTATAACCAATTTTCTTTTTAACGACATATACAAGATATACTTAACATTCAAAATGCAATTAACTAAGTCGATTTGTATTGCTCAGCGTGCACTAGCCGTGCAATATGGTTGTTGTTATATTCTCCAAAATTTTTGACAGTTTCGCATTGCAAGCAACAACAAAATTATCTGCTCGCCGAGCAAACGAGCATCGTGTAATATGGGCATATGCGATTTCTTACTCTGAACTTTACAATATTTAGGTGACTAAACGCTCGTTTGACATTAGCGTTTAGCTATGGGCGTTCACGAGCAAGCGAGTATCGTGTAATATGAGCAGAAGCAACAACAAAATTATTTGAACACTGATCAACCGGACATCATGTAATAAAGGCACAAATGATTCGGCTGTTCATGCCAAATCAAGGGATCAAAGCAGTGTTGCGTTGTGAAGTTATTCACACCACTAATGTTTTAGTATGAAGCTAGTACACTTTTAGTACGAAATGTATGAAAGCAGTAGTAAAACCTGCTTAATAGGAGCACTTATCTATACATTTAATAAAACTGTTAAAAAAATCTGTACATTGAATACTTTTTCGAAATTTTTTTTCCACTGAACATTTTGAAGGATGTAGATTCCAAAAATGTAATTTTTAAAACATTGTCTATCTGTCTGTCTGTGTGTTTGAACGCGCATCACGTGAAAACTATTGGATGGATTTTCTTCAAACTTGATTTGTAGGTTCCTCAAGTCGGTCATAGTCTACTTTTTATCACAAAAAATTCTGTTCAAAAGAACGGTTCTTTTCTAAAAAAAAAATAAAACTAAAAACACTGAAAAGTGAGTTAAAAATTAAAGAAACGTTTTAACAGCACTATGAGTTTTTTGTTATTAAAAGGGCTACAAACACCACCTGAACTGTTTTCGTTTATCTCTATTGAGTACCCTACAATATGCATTTTTTATCCAATATATGTTAATGAGTACTAACGTTTTCAATTTTCTTAAGGATAATAAAGTAAACGAAATTTCCGTTTGTTTGGCACCAATAACATTCTCATATCGTGAAAACTATAGAAAATCTTAGTACAATAAAATTTTCTATATAACATCGTTTCCTAAATCCAAAAAACTATACCAAATTCAAAGTTTTTACTTTCGACGCAAATATCTTCGTTGTGTTTTAATATATTTCATTTAATATTCTTTTGTCTAAAAGTTTAATGAAAGTACTTGAAAAAATTATTCCAACAGTACTATTAGCTAAGGATTTATATTTTTATTTTTTTGTTTCAAAAAAGGTCAAAAACTGTCTTTTTCATCCAAAAAATGGTGCAAAAGTTGTTTTGTTGTAAAAATAATGAAAATTGAAAATTGTATTTTGTCTACTTTTTTATATGACGTATAATCGTTACGCAAAAACTATTTCAGTTTGGCACAAAACTTTTTTTTCTTGTAATGTAATCCCTCTGTGATTTTTGTGACGAATTTTATTTTTTTTTAATCTAGTTTTTATAATTTTTTAAAAATGCTTTGCCTTTAAGAGTAAAGTCGATGTTAAAAAATTTAAAACGCTTTTTCTAGAAATCACATTGTTTGAGTTGGCGGGCGTGATAAAATAAACTACTATACTGATCGTTCTGAAATTTTAATATGTTATTGTACACATATAAGTCTATAGATTGAACTACGGATAGAAATATCGGTAAAGTATTTTTGGTCCAAAAAATCGGCTAATTTCAAAAAAACTCCGCATTTTGTCAATTTTTGGCAAAAAATTATTTTAGTTCAATCTATAGCGGCTTTGATGCTGATTAAAACCACGTTTTTATTTTTTTTCAGAGGTTCCAGTGAGCTAAAATCACGCCCGCCGTGATTTTTTGTTGTTCTTTTCAAAAACCTGCAGCATCCAAAAAAACACGATGGGAAAATCCAAAAAAAATTTTTTTACTATTTTTACATAAAAATAAATATGCAATGTTTGAATAAGATACCTTGTTCCTTTCTTAAACAATTTGCATTTAAAAAATTTCATTTTTGAAAAATCCAGGTGTGTACTGTCCCCTTAAATATGGTTCGTTTTTCGGACTGGTATTAAAATTAACTGCTACTAGAGTGCACTGTAAACACAAATTTCTAATCACAATCAATTTCTTAAACCATATTGCGATTAAAACTCTGTCAACCTGACGCGTGTGGAAATTTCCCGCAAGAAAATTATATTTAGATATTTAAAAAGCCCAACTTTTTTTGTTTTAAATAATTATTTAAGTAAAAAAAAAATTCAATATAACTCGATTAACCAAAAAGTATAAAATAATTTCTCCTAGAGTTGGACTTTTCATTTTCCTAAAAACGTGGAGCGCACGCTATTGAGAATAGTAAGGAGTGTTATTAACAATAGTAGTACGTTAGTGAGCAAGGTCCCTTGACTGTCAGGATAGAAATCCTTGCATTGATGGTAGATTCAAGTTTGCAAACATTTATTGTGTTCACATTTATTGTGTTCTACTTGGATTTTAGAATTCTTAAATTTTAATGTTATTGAAGTTATCATGGCTGACGAGTTTTTTGTTAAAAATTTAACTATCTATGCCTATCTACGATGCATTATTCAAAACTTATTTGATACTTTTTAGTTCGTTTTAAAAACGTGTTTTATTAAAAATTTGTTCATGAATTTAATTGCGAGCTTTAGATCAAGTAAATTTTTAAGGCTACAACAACAACAACAACTCTGCATAGAGTCAATCACTTAGCTGACTAGACAGTCTGTTTCGGAAATCGCTTCATTTCCTCTTCAGTAGTCTTTGAGTGATTAAGCAGTGATCAAACTTACTGTTAATGTCATATATGATTTCACACATTGGAACCCGTTCATCTGAACTATATTGAACAAATTGAACATTCAATTTGGCTACTTAATCATATGACATTTAAAGTAGTAGGCTATTTATAGATCACAGCCATCAACTCTACCAAGGCTGCCATTTGTTCAAGTTGCTTCTTATTTATTTCAATATTTATTGGTGTTCGACAGTTTGTCAAAATGCACTAAAGAAATGAAACGAGTCTCTTTGCTTCGCTAGAAGCATGTGTTTTAACTGAAAGGTGGCTATTTTCACAACCAAATGTTTAATTACTCATGACTTTGACAGAAATTTATCAATTATAAGATTATTTAATTAATTTGACATTAAGTGAACTTCTTTGGCCGTGCTCCGCCATAGTTAATTAATTAATTTGTGATCTATTAAATTATTGCATGAATTTAATTGCAAGCTTTAAAACAAGTAAGTTTTTAAGCAGGCAACAACAACAACCTAATCTTAAGCCCACACTTAAATTCATGTAATAATTTAATAGATCACAAATTACTTAACTAAACATTTTTTTAACATATATAATTATTTTCTTATTTGTAGTCTTTGTAAAAAACTTTAAATATTCGAATTTTCTAAAATTCACCACAAAAAATTTGTTCAAGAAACCGAAATAGATTTCTATATATAAAAATTAAACAAAAAATCAAACTACTTTCTATTAAAATAAATAAAAAAATGTAATCATTAATTTTATCGGCCTTTTGTTGTGAATTTTATAATTGTTATAGGCCTTGGGCGTGTAAAAATTAAACACTGCTTTACTGTAATAATATAATGTTTCAAGTGTTGTGATAAATGATGATGACTAATAATTTTAGTCGAAGTATTGATTAACAAATATTTAAAATTTAAACCAGTGTTTAATTTTTACACGGCCAAAGCCTATTACAATTATAAAAAAATATTTAAACTACTTTTTTACAACTTTTTTCACCCTGGAGATGAATTTTTTAAAATTTGAATATGTTCATAAAAAAAAACAAAAATCCGTCCACATTGTTGAGGCTCGAACTCGCTACCGTGTGGTTATACATCAATCGCTTTACGCTATGAGCTACAGAACTCACACCAAAACTTTTTCTAAGATAATAAATTCACTTCAGTTGTGAATTTTTGAAATTTAAAAATGTCAATGAGCTTCATATGACCACCACCATAACATAGCCATAATCCCTGTGTAATATTGTTAAAAGATTTTATGGCTAGTGCATTTCATGTCCCACATCACTGTTGCCAGAAGAGCACGATAAATAGTACTTTTGATATTTTTAACGATTGTGGAATGTGGTAGTTCCCATTGTATTTTGTAAGAAAAAATTCTCGCGTGGAAAAAAATAATTAAAATTACCACAAAACACCACAATATCCCAAATTCCCACAACGACATTTCTCCCACTCGTGGTAGAAATGCAAATTAACAGAACGATGTGTTAATTGAATTGTTCAAATGACTGAATGCAATTGTTTGTGGTGGTTCGTATGCATCTAATTTTATTTTGCTTGTTTTACAATTCATCAAAACAGAAATTAAGTTTAGAAATTTATTAAGATTTTAGAAAAAGAACTGAATTTTATATGCTTATTATGTTTTTAATAAAAAACGAACTGAATATTTTTAAAAATTAATGTTTTTTATTGAATATGGTAAAACCTTAGCAATTTGTTACGATCTGTCAAGATAAAATTATTTTTATGGTCATCACAACTTGAGATATTGTGATAATATAATACCTCCCATACAAAGTGACTTTATCAAAATAGCAACATCTCTTAAAAGTCCACAACAATTAATATATGGACTTAAAATTCTTCACATAAGTTTTGATTTTTATTATGCATTCTGAGTTTGAAATTTCTTACAATCATATGAAAACTCTGTCTACCTGCCATACCAAATGACGTTGTTTCTGCACTTGCTTAATTTGATAATAGCTACTACAGTTATTTTGCAAAAAGTTTAATAGTTTTTAAAACACACAAAAATAGCACAACAAAATTAAAAACTTAATACCAACAGCCCATATTAAAAGAAAATCATAATAAGATGACAACAGAACACAACAAAATAAACTTTAACTCCACATGTATAGCAAAATATTGGAATTTTTCGACACATTTTTTACTAAACACAAAAAAATTATTTCCAACACTTTATATGATAAATTTTTGTGGTGTTAGCTCAGCTGAAGTTGAGAATTCCATTAAAAAATTTTGAACAAAAGACTTTTTTAAATAAAAATTTTATAAAAAAATGCTGAAAAATTGTGATTCTCCACTGTGCGTGAACGAAAGCAGAAAAAAGTTAAGTTTGACAGCTTGTAACTTTTGAACTAGTACACTTACAGTCAAACCTAACTTGGAGCGTTCCGTGTTGTGTTAGTTAACGCTTCTCGTTATTGCGATGAAATGTCAAAATCTCATTTAGTGTCAAAATAAAATTAACAACCTAACTGCATTTATTATGCCAAACTATTGGCCATAGAATCATTGATAGTTTTTAAGGCTGTTCATAGAACTCATTCCTCCGGAGCTCTGCCCGGGAGCTTAATCCCTCCTCTTCTCTACCTTCCTTAAACTTGTATCCTTCATTCCATGTGCGGCTCACGAATTGCCTCATGAGCATCAAAAGTCTCACTTGTGTTCTCGTCCAAGTGAGCGTACGTTTTGGTAGGTACACGGAATGAAATCTCATTTCAAAGTCTCACCAAAAAGCACACAAGAGAATGATTGCGTTCTGGATGTTTTCAATATAAATGTGAGAGCACTTACTTCTATATTTGCAAAAAAGAGTTTGAAAAAAAACAATGTTGATTTAATTTTCGCATGTCACTTGCTGACAATAGGTCTGTTTCTGTACTCAATTCAAGTAACTTGAAGTTGCTTGAAAGCGCTATTTTAGAAATTTTTTAAGTTCGAGAGAGAAAAATAACATGTACAATGTCACTCTCTAATCTATTACAATTACTTGAAATTAGTACGGAAACAGACCTAATATGTTCTTAACACTCTTTGAAAGTTGGAAATTCAAATGGGTTGGAATGGTCATTTCGGTATGCTTCATACAAAACGTATGAACATGAGAGAATTTTGGCAGTTAAACAACGCTAATGTTTCAATTTAGTTTTGACTGTTAAAGTATTCAGTTTTTTGCCAATTACGCAGAATTTTGTTAACTTGAAACAAAAAAGTTCGTAGCTTCCATTTAACTTTTTTAATTATAATCCAAAAAACCAACTCAATCCCCCTCTGTGTGTCGCTGGGTACCGAATAAAATATTTTATTATCTGGAGGGAGCATCGTCTTTCATGCGCTAAACATAACCTAGCCAGAGAAGTTGCTTGATTTGAATGCACTTGACTATGTCGATGTCTGAGTACATCGCATAGATTGGTCCATAGATCTTGCGAAGGATCTTCCTCTTGAAGGCTCCTAAAATATTTTCTAATAAACTGCTCTGCGTCCAGGTTTATGATGCATAAAGTAGGACGGGCATGATGAGTGATTTATAGGGCAAGATTTTCGTTAGTTGAGAGAGGGATATGCTTCTCAATTGCATACTGAGCCCAAAGTAACACCTGTTGGCAAGAGTTATCTTTCATTTGATCTCAAAACTGATATCGTTGGGTTAGTTAATGCTCCCAGATAGACGAAGTCGTTTACAACCTCAAAGGATATATTGCCCACTGTAAAGTGAGTTCTCCAAAATGCTGGGAATGTTCGTTTGTTGACACCAAGTATTTTGTCTTATCTGCATTCACTGCAAGAAGACTCATTCGAATAACAGCAGTCTTCATTTAATTTTGCTTTCGTTGCAATGCTCAAAACAATCAGATAGTCGACGAAACCACGATATACCTACCTCTCTGTGCGACGCGTTTTCCTGTCGCATCTGCTTCATATGTGGGAAGGCTTTCAGTATAATGACAGGGCACTGCCTTATTGGCAGGCACGCTCAAAGATTAAACATACCCCACAACGACTTCTGCAGAAGCTGTAGAGATGAGGAGGAGGTGGAATCTGCAGAACACCTTCTCTGCACCTGCCCAGCGCTGGCTCAAAAACGTTCTCTTCACCTAAACAACTGGTTTTTCAGAGACCTCGAAGAACTCTCGGAAGTATCGATATACCGAATCCTAAGCTTTGTGAACAGTTCAAGCTGGTTTGAATAGAGAAGGGAGATCAACCCCTGTGGTACCACAATGGGCCTTATTGGCCTAAGTGCGTCTCAATTTGAGGCAGCCACTTTAACCTAACCTAACCTAACCTTCAGTATTATGTTGTGGTGTGGTTGTCGCATTCGATGTGTCATAGCCTTTATACCAAAACGTAAATGGAGCTGTCAAAAACTTCTATACAGGCTGAAATGATAAGATACAAATCGTCACACCCATCAGATCATGTCTGTCATACATGTTTCAAGAAAATATATTCACACATGCATCACGAATATACATACATTCACCTGATTTCTTCTTTATGAAATCCAACAAAGGCCTTACATAATGAAATTTGCGAGTTTGAGTGTTTTTTTAAAAAACGAGTATTTATGCAAAATGTGGTTAGTTATTGGGTTTTCTGCAAAACATATTTTGGCAACCAAATACCTAAAGGAATTTTAAGGAGAGTTGCGGTCTATGTCTAAAACATCCTTCTTACAGCTAGGCGCAGCCTAATGTGCATAGTTCAAATAAACTTTTGTTGGTCAATCGATTTAGAATTGGTTTAATCTTTTAATTAAATCTATTCAATAGGTTAAATATTTTCATTGCCATCCTTAACCTTATAAATTTATAATTTAATTAAATTGCAATTGCTTTGGAAAGTTTGTTTACTTTACTTCTTTCTTTTCCTTCCAGTTTAAAGAAATTGTTATTTTTAATGGAATATAAATTTTTTTTCCAATTCTTAATATACTTAATATACTGCGCTACTAGCTCTGTAATCTTCATCAGTAAATTCTATATTGAAAATTGGATTGATTTGCAATTTTATGGTTTAATCTTTTATTATTTTCAGGATTCAGTTAAATAAAAGAACGAACAATTATTTTATTATATAAAGTTTATTTTAATTATATTAAAACCATATTTTAAAACAACTTACGTTAAGTTTTCTTCAGCTATTTATTTTATTTATTAATTATACAGTAGTTAAAATAAAGAAATGAACGTAAAGACTAATTTAACTCAAAATTAAAAAAATACAAATTATTAAAATGAAAACTTATAGTTTATTATTACATAATTGTATGTTTTATTATTTTTATATTTTCTTCAACTTGTATGAAAAAGCTTTATACTCGCTATACTTGAGGAGAACATTTGTTGTTATTACTGTATATTTTATTTGTTTTTTTTTCCTTTTGTTGTCAATGCTTACTTTATAAATTAGTGTACATTATATTGGTGTTTCAACTCCGACCATCTACACGGTCCGACCGACCCCCGTCCATGAAAGGCGCACAAAAAACAAAACTATAAATGTTACACAAAGGTTAATTTTAAGAGAAATCTTTTGTTAATGCATACGAAATAGCTAATCACAGTGCCAAATAATGCAAGGCTAATGAAAATTTCCAATTGCTATTATCAAAATAAAATAATTTGCAATAAACTAGCACAAACTTCGGATAAACAACAAACCAACATCAAGTGGTTTGTTCTTCTGTCTTGTTTAGCTTTTTGTTTTGTTTCAACAATTTTTTTACTACAAATGCTTGTAATTTAATTTTACTTCAACTTTTACTGGCGCTAAATTGTAATAGGAATATATTGAGCCTGAAATTATGTTACTTTTCAAGATATTAGTATTAACTTTTTGTTTTTTGCTATGATGATGATGCTTTATGTAAATTTGTACAAACGAAATGTTATCTATACGAAAAAGCAGTACCAATTATATTATGTTAACTGTATTTATTTATGATACAATACAAAATTATGCTTTGATGTGTTTTAATTCATTAAACTACTATGGTATTTGATTGAGCCTTGATTGACTTTCAACTTTTCTTTCAGCCAACACTTAACAAATTAACGCACATGAAGCATACAACAATTTAATTTTTATGCTATGTATTTAATTTTTAAATTTTACTTAGCTTAAAGAAATTCAATTACAGTTGAACAACAACAAAAATGTTGTTCCAATTTATTTTAGTATAATGCAGAAGAAGCCTCTGAAAAAATACAATTTACGTTCTGCTTTTAAGTAAAAATAAAATTGTTTTAACTTTTTTAATATGTTGCATTTTTTTTTTGTTTGTTAAATTGATAACTGACAGTTATGCTGTTCTTTAGCGAAAGCAGCATTGTCCGCCATGAATGTGTTAAAGAAATTCATTAAATTTTGCCTAAATTAAGTATTTACAACTTACATGCAATTAAATTTACTGCTTTACTTCAAAACTTTTTTATAGTATTTACACATTACTTCATTTGAGTTTAATACTTGCATTTTTTATGACGAAAGTAGATGGAAATTATAAGAAAATAAAAATGGAAAAATAAAAATGGACAAAACAATATAATAGCGACCAGATAAACGCAAGCATGACAATAATATTTCCAAGGAATTGAACTTATAATTAAGAAATATGATAAAAATCACATACTGTGAAAGTTTCAAGGTTTCGAACTTGTGAACTTGTTTGAAAAATTATCCGATCGCCAGTATATTATAGAAAATAAAACGAATTTCTGTTTTTTAAAGAAAATTTAACTTAGAAATATATTTGCATTATTTTTAAGTAATTATATTCTGCTTGTACTTATAAACATAGTATTTGTATTTGTTGTTGCATTTTTTATTTATTTATTTTTTTTTTTGCTTTTTAAGGGGTCTGTTGAACTTGGTAATATGATTATTAACAAAATTGCCAAAACTTTTTTCTGCATTTAGAAATCTCGTACCATCTAGATGTTATGGTAAAAAAAATTAAAATTGTTTAAAGGTTAAATACTAAATAAAAGAAGATCGCACTTAAGACAAGAGTAGTTTTGTTTTGTTGCATTTTTTATATCATACATTATTATGTTTGTATTTGTATTTACTTTTTTAAGATATTGAAGCTTATTTTACTATTTTACAAAATAATAAACTGCATCTTTTAAA
The DNA here is from genome assembly GCA_963920525.1 of Dichetophora obliterata. Classification (NCBI taxonomy): domain Eukaryota; kingdom Metazoa; phylum Arthropoda; class Insecta; order Diptera; family Sciomyzidae; genus Dichetophora; species Dichetophora obliterata. Next base: position 13,865,083 of record OY986439.1, on the reverse strand, counting down.
TTTTACGCACATAAATAAAATTAGAAAAGGAGAACTTAAACATTGTTCAGTGTTGTAATTTCTATTTGTTGTTTTTTCCGTTCGGGGGAATGGGGAGTATTGTGTGGAGCTTTTTTCTTCAAGTTAATTTTGTTGTTTTTTTATAATTTTTGTTTTTGTTTTTGTTTTTTTTTTTTTTTTTTGTTATTGTAATTTAATTATAATCTACGCACGCGTGCACGCACACTACTAACTGGAAAACTTAACTTAAGCCTACTGATTTTCATCATCGTCACCATCTCCGTCGTCGTCATCATGTTCATCATGATGCTGCTGCGCTTGCTGCGCCGCTGCAGCTGCCAGCAAAGCAGCTTTCTGTGCTGCCTGTGCTTGAGCTTGCATTGAAGGTGCAGACATGGCGATTTTCCCGCTGGTTTTGTATTCCGTCATTTCCTATAATCAAGAAATTTCATAATCAGTGGATATGTAATTACTTTGTGGGCAGAAAACTTACTCTTTCATAACGCGCCTTATCTTTCTCGGCCATTAACTCGTACTTTTGCTTCACCTCAGGATCCACATCGGACCACTTTCGACCCAGCTCTTTGGCGATATCGCCCACACCATATTCTGGATTCAGAGCCTTGACTTTGTTGCGTTCATCGTTGCAAAACCAAAAGAATGCAGATCTAAAACAGAGAACGAGAAAGGTTTTTTTAAATAATTGAAATCTTCTTCACAGTAGTGTAGTAATTAAAAGATGAAGTATTGTTAGCTACGAACTCACAATGATCTTTTGGGTGCATTCGGATCTTTGATTTGTTTCCTCTTCTTGCCGCGTCCAACGACAACGCCTTTAGGTGGAACATAATTCGACATTTCCATTTCATATCTTTGTTTGTCTTTTTCTGCCATTTCATGGAATCGCTTCTTCTCTTTGTCAACCATTGTCTGAATAATTAACGAAAAAAATTAAAAACACACAATATTCAAAACAAATTGATTGAACTTATTCTAATTCTGGTAAGCTAACAGAATATCCACTATCTGTTCTTTATTTATACCAATTTATACCAACGGTTAATTAAAAACATCAACTTTGAATTGAAAATCTTAGCAATAACAAACAAATAAAACTTATTAAAATGTATTAAAGGAATATAAAAGCTTAAAGCCATCGATTTTATAAAAGAGGGGAGGGGGAATAGCATGTACAGCCAAACGAAACAGTATGTAATGCAGAAAACGAAGTAGGAGGGTTGTGGGATGGTGGTCGTTGCAGAGAAGCTTGTTATGTGTTGCTGCGCGCAAGAGAGGAAAGAAGATTGAAGTAAAGTCGCAAAATAGCAGAACGGTGTGAACGAGCAATTCATCCAATCGTTGGCTAGAACGACGACGATGACGACGTTTGGCTCAGTCGTGCGTTGATTACAAAACTAAAAGATTTAGAACACACTCTGCATTTAAGGTGGCAATAATGAACAGAGGGAAGAGTTCATATTTAAAATTTTTAAATATATAAAGAGGGTAACATGCCGATTGCATGTATTGAATGCGTATAAATATAAGTAATGACGCATTTACGTACGTTTCTGAATTAACAAAATTTTTAAAATTTCTTTACGCGTATTTAAGCACATCAAAACAATTCTAAAATAACCCCAATTAATATTTTCAAATTTAATTTAACTACTTTTTCATTTAAAAAGTATTTAATGTAATTAGTAAATTGATTTATACTTTATTTTATACATTCTGTTCAACTCTAGAATAATTAATGAGCGATTTTGCCAACTAAAAAAAAACCTGTTTAGTTTGTCTTGCCAAACTTCTATCGTTCTCCTACATAACCATCATTGATTATTTTCGCAAGCCCTACAACATCAACACCACCAACCCTAACCAAACACTTGATTTCCCGCCTGATTGCCTGTGTTCAACCCCAGTTCATCCACATAAATTACAAAGCCATCCATCTATCTTCCCATCCACCCTCCCCCCGTACTTTAGAGCAAACACCTCTTAAATTGCTTTTGCACACGAACGATTCAGGAAGATTGCAGTAACCAGACAGAAGAGTTGCCAGCAAAATGGATAAAATTAAGCATGAAGCAAAATGACGACAATAAAGTGCAGGCGAATGCAACATTGCAGGTAGGGTAGGGTGTGAACGGAAGCTGGAGTAGTGAGTGAACCTATCAAGGTGACAGCGAATCTGACTGCACCTCGTTCAGCACTCAAAACTTTAACAACGACGCATTCCTATATTATTTGAAAGCGCTTAGCTGCTCTTATTGTGGTTATAATTTTGACTTTAAAATATTAGATAAGTCCACGAAGGTACTGCAGCACAAGGCCAAACATTTTCACTGTTCGATTGCGAATGTAGCATTAGACCTGAAATTCCTTTAAAACCTTTGAAACTTGGACTTCTTGTCGAGGTGTTCAGAGATGATTATGAAAAGTGATTTTGTCAAACATAGCTCTTTTCTTTTGAGAAATAAATAAGAAAATGATTTTAAAATCGGGCTGCAGAAAAATGCCTTCCGGCTATTTCGATCATCGAAGTTACATTGAACAGTTGTGGCACATTAAGCATGATAGGAAAAAAGGTTTTTTTAAAATTTTTTAATTTAAATTCAAGACTAAATTCTCATCGCTAGAAGATTGTTTGCCAAAATGCAAAAATCTATAAAAATATTTCTATCTTAAAAATGGCACAAAGACAAGGAAGATTTGGGCGAATATGCACAGAAAAATTTACTGGACTCTTTGATAAGTCTAGTACCCCTTTAGTAAATGGCACTGGCGATGGATTAGCGAGTTTACTAGCCACTTGGCTAACTGTTCTAGTTCCACTTAAATCTACTTTCTATGCATTTAACAGGCGAATTTTATATAAGCACTTCATTGAAAGGAACTAATTGCTACCTTTTACACTGTGAAGTTCAGAAAGTAGCTATGGAGATTGTAAAGAAATAGTAAAGTAGCTGGAAATAAATAGAGCAATTGACCAGTAGGGGAAGTTAGGAAGTAATTATTACTGAACTAGTTATATAATGATTACTTGGTAATGGGAGTTCGTTCCCTGATGGGTTACAGCACACAGAAATAAGGTATTATTTAAACATGGGCCTGCTGCTTACCTCTAGCATTACTTATAATTAATGTTGTACTATCAGGTATTACAGCTTATGTTATTTACAGTACGTAACGGAATTGAGCAAATAAACTTGGTTTCTTTAGAAAATTTTTTTCATTATGTAACCCAGAATAACTGTCACTACTTTTTGCTTTGCTCCTATCTCTAATAAATGAAATTTAAAATTTTTTAAGTACGCTATAATTGTTCAAATTTAATTGCTTAAAGAAAAAGTTCCAACATTTCACGATTTCAGCCATTTCAAAATAAGTATCGCGAGCGAGATTATCAAGAAGTTAAAAACGCTCAATATTAGGAAAAGATTTATTTATAGAACTATAAAACGGTTTAATGAAACGGAAAGTTGTGAAATCGCGAAGAAAGAAATTTAGATGCAAGTGAACTGTGAGAACAAAAGCTATCATAAAATGCATCAGAGTAAGAATTAGACGAAATCCAGCTCAATCGGGTCGTTCTATGGCAAAGGGCGTACAGGTATCCAAGTCATCAGTGCAACGGATATTGAAAAATGATTTAAGGCTCACAGCCTATAAGAAGCAGCGCGTGCACGGTGTTACACGATAGCCACAATCAACAAAACAATCGCGTGTATGCAGTGAGTCTCGCAGATGCTCCCAGAGATAAATTGGCCGTAGAGCGGTACCATTGTTTCGAAAGTAATGATCTGGGGAGCAATATTAACAAAAGGCAAGTTACCGCTTCTTTTCATAGATCGAGGGGTCAAAATTGATACGAACTATTACAGTGAACACGTTTTGGAAGGACATCTGTTACCTCGTGCCCAGGACTTGTATGGTGATGAATATTTTTGCTTACAGCCAAATTCTACGCCATCACACCAGGCAAAACACACTCAAGACTGGTGTCAGAAAAATTTGCCCTATGTTATAGCAGCCAAAGAGTGGATTGCTGCGTCGCCAGATCTTAATCCTCTCTACCTCTGTGTATGGGACAATGTATATGTTAAGTAAAATTGGCATCACGAAAGGCCTTAACATTGATAATTTCAAATTTCGGCTGATACAGATTTGGGATCAAATGGACCAAGATATGATGCGTGCCGCTTGCATATTATCAAACGATGGCGTCAAAAAATCAAAGAGTAAGGCGAAAGATTTGAATTAACGACCTGATTTCTGTAATACTGTATTATATTTTAATAAATAAAAATAAATTATGACATTTCATTGATTACTTTATTGCACTTTATTTTAGTGACACTTATTCTGGGTCACACTGTAGACTGTCTTATATGTGGTATTATTGTATAAGTGAAATATACTACCGTTGTAATGCTTATATTTGTGTTTTGGCATTGGCAGTCATTTGCGCAATTGTGTTACAAAACTACAAAAGGGCCAATGAAGTTGATGGTGTTAAAGGCCCAAAGAATATAAAAAATTTCGCAAAAGTTTACTAGAGTAGTAGGTAGGGCTTCAATATTTTGTTGTTTTGCTCGATTTAAAGTTTTTTTCAAATACTGTAGTTTGCCTTAGCACGGCAGTAAAGTCGTTCAATTTTCACTGGAACAGCAAAATCGGGCACTGACGTTCAAAAGCAGCTCAAAAATAACTTGGGGAAAGAAGTTTCAAGAATGACCGTTAATCGAGAGCTTAGAAAAATGGGATACAAGACACGGCGAAGGATTAAAAAAGCTCCTACCAACAGCACGTTGGATCAATGGGCCGACGAAAGCCGATTCAACATGCACGGATCAGACGGATCCGGTATGTGTGGAAAAACCATTCAAAAGGATAGCTGATCGCAATGTTATTCTTACAGTTAAATTTGGAGGAGAACAAATTTTATTCTGGGATTGTTTTACCAAAAAAGGTTTCAGAAAACTAATATTGAATGAATTAAAGATAATGGCTAATGTCTACATCAATATATTACAGCAAGGATTTTTTTTTCTCTCGAAAAATTGGGATTAAATGCTGGCAATTATACATTGATGCAATAAAACAATCCCGAACATACTGCTAAAGATACCAAGGCGTTCTCAAAAACCCATAACATCAATACTATGGAGTGACCGCCGCAAAGCCCAATCTCAATCCGATTGAGAACCTATGGTTTTTACTGAAGAAGAGGGTCTATGACTAACCGAATCCGCTAGCAAACAAAGAGTAGCTTTTTTAACGATGCCATGAAGTTTGGAACGCTATTACCCCTAAAGAATGTGAAGACTTATAGCGCATTCTTTTCTGAAAAAAAGTCTGCCCCTTTCAAAATGCATAATTTTTCAGATTCTGACCTTAATCTACAGAATATTGACCTCTTTTGTGCTGAGAAAAGATGCTGAGGAAAAAATGCAAAATTTTTTCATTTAATATTCGCTGCTCTGGCATAACGAATTGGTAGGTAATGATTGTTTACTTAACATTTTGGTTAAATATTCTGCGACACTGATGTCTGTTTTCTTATGAGTTAACTTTTCTGTACACATGAATGGATATTTTAAACTATTATTAGCCTTACCTTCCATCTTTCTGCGCATTTTCTTGAGAATTCGGCAAAGATGACAGTCTCATCGGGATGCTTCTTCTTGTGTTCCTCTCGGCATGTTTGTACAAAGTAGGCGTACGCTGTCATGCGGCCTCTAGGTTTGGCGTCTGCTTTTGCTCCACGGATCATCGTGCTCTGTTTCTGCAAACGATGTAGATCAGTTAATGGTTCTTCAATTAAATGCATTTGTGTTTGTTGTTGTTTTTGCTGCTGTTGCTGTTGTTGTGGTGGTGATGGAAGTGGTTGTGGTTGTTGCTGTATAATCACTTGCGAACTTTGATCCAAGTTTTTAATGAGGTTTTGTTGTTCTAAGTCGGGTGGTATGGATTCTAATTGCTGCTGTTGTTGTTGTGGCAACAAGATTTGCTGCTGCGCAGTTTGTATACTACTTGGATTTAACATTGTTATTGTAGCTACTGATCCTGTTGTTTTTTGATTTGCAATTTGTTGTTGTATGAAAGTAGTTGTAGGTACAACAACATTAGTAGTTGTCGTCACAACAATTTGCTGCTTTGGTGAGTTCTTTTTCCCAAGATATAACCAAGTGGTTCCAAAAAAAAATTTAAAAAGTGGGTGAACCCAAAAATACGCCGAGAGAGAGGGAGAAAAATCAAAAAATTACAAAGTCTACTAAAAAATTATTTTGCTTGCAGTGTGTAAATTATGACAATTGGCGAAAACATGATTGCCCTTGATGTTGATGACGTTGACAACATTCAATTCAAATACGTAGGTTTTTTCAAGAATATATGGAAAAACATATGCAATACTGTGAAAACAAACAACGTGAAGATTATAGCACAATATCCAAAGAGCAAACAAACTATGCGGGGTATGTACAAATGTTTTCAGACATGTCTATCTTCCGACTGAGTCTGCGTCTCAGTTTTTTATTAATATGTTTGTGTGTGTGCCCGGATAACAGCACTAAGTGACCCATGGGGGTGCTATTTGGCATGTTTGTATGAACCTACAAACACTAAGAGCAACATGGGGAAATACTGAAGTTGCAACGATTTAAACTACAACCGATATATCAGGAACATGTTTTGCAGATGAAATATGCAACAGAAATATCAACATGAATATGTTCCATAAATTAATATAAATGCATAAATGAGATATGATGAAACATTAAAACAAGTCAAAATGAAACACATAACAAAAATAATGGATTTTTAGTTAAAAATGATGGCCTCAAACTTGCTGATAAACAAAAAATAAATGTTCCTATGAATGATGATATTTATATTGTTTAACAGTTATGTGTTTTTCAGTCTGTCCGGTAGTTCTCCGATGATTTTGTTTAAAATTTGACGTTTAAGGATGTGTTCTGTAATCCATATCCACCAACACTGACACAACAACATATTCAGCAACAACACAAAAATAGTAAATTGTTATTTATTCATAAATGTATGTAGTATGTATATAATAATAGTAGATATGGTGAAAAATGCATTCAAAATTTTTTAAAACAATATATAAATTAGACAAAATAATATTTATTTTACGATAAGAAAAAATACATTACCAGTAATTCGTTGAATCAATAAATCAAATCTATATAAATTCAAACTTTTAAATTATCTTATAATTATACAAGAATTATTTATATACATAGGGTGCGGTGGGGTGAATCATAAAGTAATAATTTTTTAATGGTTTTTGGCTTAAATCGCAAGAATGGACTTTTTTCTTAATTTCTATGCGCTCGGATTTGAACGCTTTCGATTGCGGTAATGGGGAAACATCGAAAATGTTCGTTAAAAAATGGTAGGGTGAAGCGTTTCACCCAAAGAATCTTTCCGTTTTCATGTATAAACATTAACATAAATCGGTTTAATGGCCTCGGGGACAGGCTCCTAAGTCAGCAAGAAACTAAAATACTGAATAAAAGTTAGACGCGTTCACATTTCAAATTTTCGTCAAATCGTTTGACCACAAAAGTGTTCCCACTCATCAAACTTTTCTTCAAATTTCATTCTTGTCTTGAACAACGAAGTTATCATATTGCTATGATAACTTGTTAACTATGAAAAATTGTTAGTATCACTTGTTATTACCATCGTATTGGAAGAAGGAGACTTTAATTTTAAAAATTATTAAGGGTTAATTGTCAAGGTTGCAGCTGTTGATGTGAACGCATCTGCTAGGACATTTAACAATCAAGTGCTAAACTGATATGTCAAAATCAGCGGACAGACATCTACGGCTAAAAATCTGTGGTTTTCAAAACTCGTTTAACCAAAAATGTTTTTAGACTTTGAAGCTGCAAATCAATTTTCTTACACCATGAGTGAAATAGAGAGAAAGAAAATTGTACTATATCCCTACAACATTAATCTAAGGCCACCGTGCTTAACTACATTTGTGGTAAACTTTACATGAAATTGTTGGTTAGGTGTATGTCTAACGTATTGTTTTTCTTTATAGGAATCGAAGTGAACACTTGTCTCATCTGTCCATAAAATATAAGCTATATTAGAGAGAACTCAATACTTTGTTTAAAATGCACAGCTTTCCACAAAGGTTATTTTCTTGGAGATCACGCTATTAAACAAACTGCGATCAGTCATTTTTTGATTGCTAAAGTCGCTTTTGAAAGATTTAACTCACTTCTGATTTGCGTTGACGGTATGAAAGGTTCTTGCGGTCATCTTATCCTGCCTTTCACTAGATTTCTTACATTTACCCGTGGCTTTCGGCTTGTGACGATAAATTTTTAGCATTTATAGTCATGCCATTAAAAACACCAAGAAGCTAACTTATACTTACAGGTATAAGCTAATATACTTATACTAAGTTATTATAAACTGGAATAGCAAATTTTGATTAGCTTTTGCTGAAATCTAGCATAATTTTGAATTGGTTGAGTTTCAAGCGCAATTTTTGCTTAACCACAATACAAATTTAGCAGTGTAGGTCCATTGCCTCGTGTAGTTCCGTGTAGGTCCATTGCCTCGTTGTCACCAAATTAAATATATTTATAATTCGACACGCTACAATATACGGATGGAGTGCTGCCATTTTTTTATGGCAAATAAAGTTAAAAAAACCTTTTAACATAATAAAAATAATTGCTAAAATAATACAATCTAAGTAATTTTTACTTCTATAAAATTATTGTCTAATGGCAATAGTAACTTTGACATCTCACGACACGTGTTGGGATTTTTTCAATGAAGTAGCAGATGAAAAGAATATTCAGTGTCGCGATCAAGAGAAAAACCCAATTTCGGCCGAGATTGAATACTTCTTGGAGGGAGTTAGAATTTATCGCAGTCGCGATTCTTGATGATCGATTAACTCCTAAAAATACGCTCATTTGACATCGCTTGCCAAAACGTAACTTTCAGCTCCTTGCAATAGAGTTTAAAGCAGGAGACTCTTTTCCGAAGCTGGCTTGGTTTACGAAAACAAGCGAAATCGCCTATTGCCTTCGAACGCTGAAAATTTAATTTTAATCATTATACTTATTTAACATTTTTCTAAGTTTTTATTTTATATATGAATTTATCATTAAAGTGAATACTAGGAAAGTAACCTAAGTTTTTTTGGAAGATACTTTGTAAATTTTTTGTTACTTTTTCACATTTAAATAAAAGTCGCCATAATAAGAACCTATTTAACTGTTATTTATGTTACAAAGATTTATTTAAATAAAATAATTTCAACAAACTATCCGGCCGGCCGGATACCTGTTAGTAACTCAGTATCCGGTATCCGGCCGGATATCTGGCAAATCGGATAGTTGCCGAATATCTGTTGCATCTCTAGTTTCAAAAAAAAAATGACCGAGAACTGTCAATATATGCATTATCTTAATACATAAAAGGCAAGCATGCTGCTCTGCGCCTAATATCGCTCAAACTGTATTTTTTTTATGCCATTATTACCGTGCTTTTACAACATATACTGGCATCAAAAATGTTATAAGTTTTTCTTAAAGAGCCAGTGTTTAGTCATGGGCAACTTTATGTAGCCATGTCAGCTAGAGTCAAGCGGTCTGATGATGTAAAACTAAGTATTAAATAGGGCAAGGGACAAGGGACAAAGGAAATTTGGTACAAAATTCTTAAACGATTTTTACTAGAAAGGTTGTAACCACCTTTCAGTTAGAACACTAGCTTCTGGCGAAGCAAAAACTCGTTTCATTTCTATGGTGCATTTCGACAAACAATCGAACACCAATGAATATTGAAATAAATGAAGAAGCAACTAGAACAGATGGCAACCCTTGATAGAGTTGATGGCGGTGATCTAAAATGGCCTACTGCTTTGAAGTGTCATATGATTAGCAGCCATACAATTCATACGAATGAATTAGAGGATCTGCACATTCATATGCTAGTTTAAACAGTGAGTTGATCACAGCTTAATCACTCAAATACTACTGATGAGGAATATGTAGCGATTTCCGAAACAGACTGTCTAGTCAGCTAAGTGATTGACTCTATACAGAGTTGTTGTTGTTGTTGTTGCCTTTTTGAAAACTCACTTGATCTAAAGCTCACAATCTAAATTCATGTAATTATTCAATAGATCATAAAAACTAAGTTGTAAGGAAGTTTTATCAAAATAATTTATCCACACATATATTCTAATAAAAAGCGATGTGTATAAATCCAATAAATTTTTTGTCATTCTTTACTCTAAATGCTTACAACCCGTCGTAGGACGGGCTTTTATACTAGTTATTATAATAAGCTGCGATGTTCTTAACACAACAGAGGTAATCTACGTCGGTTCGACGTTTATGTGCTCTTGCAATGTGTAAACGTTTTGCTTGGCTTGGCGCAGAGCAAGTATTTTTAAATGAAAAAACTAAAAACAAACAACGTAGCTGCGATGTAGATTCCTCTTAAGTGACTTTTTACGTTTTGGTGCTTATGGTGTTTCGCTATAATTTTATTACTTTACATTTCGTTCTAGAGCCTCAAAATATCTCACAGAGAGAATTATCGAATGCTTTAATTTAAACAGTTTTAGCAGAGTTTGACAATAATGATTTTGAAAAGCTGAGTAAGTAAGAGTCTGCTAAACTTTCCGAGCAACCACAAAAGAGAGCATCCCTAAAGTTATTGCTGACAATGACGCTGCAAGTGTCAAAAATGTCAAAAAAGACAAAAAAACCAAAATTGTGTAGATATTGTGTATGGTTTAATTAGACAAGATAGTGTTAGGGCGGGGAGCCGTTGACCAAACTGTTAAAACGAATTTCACAGCTCATACAAAATCTGCAACCGATGAGAATACGATGAGAAAGCAAAAATAGGCAAAATGTAAAAAAAAAGATAAGTCAAAGTTTTAACAAAAAATAATTACAAATAAAAAAAAATAAATAAATAATTACCTTGTCTAGTTATACCATGAAATTGTCCTCATACAAAACGACGAATGACAAAGACTTATTACACAGTACGACAAAATCGAATTTTTGGGAGTACACATGAGAAATGTTAACAGAATATGAAAAAAGGCTTAAAATAAAGAAATACGTGTCTCGGCGTTTTGCTGTAGCACGTCACAATTTTGAGAAAATCGATTCTTAAGCTTCGCAGGACCGTGGAGGTTCACTTGTAATGTAATACTATTATAAAAATTTCTATAAAAACAGAATGGGTCAACCGATTTTAATGCTTGAGCCAGTTTTGAAAAGGGAATTAAATTTGGATTAAAAAAACAATTTTTTCTCCGCTAGATGGCGCTTTAATTTTCATGTAAAGTTAAAAAAATAACCAAAAATGTAATGTAATGTAAATGTGTGTGCTAGCGAAGCACATTCTACTTTAGTTATTGGATTTTAAATTAACAGCATTGTATTTTTAATGAATTTCGTACATTTTGTAACTTTACATGAAAATTTAAGCCCCATCTAGCGGAGAAAAATTTGTTTTTTAATAAAAAAAAATCCAAATTTAATTCCTTTAATAAAAATTCCTTTGTTTTTTAATAAAAAAAAAATCCAAATTTAATTCCTTTTTCAAAACTGGCTCAAGCTTAAAAATCGGTTGACCCATTCTGTTTTTATAGAAATTTTTATAATAGTATTACATTCAAGTGAACCTCCACGGTCCTTCGAAGCTTAAAAATCAATTTTCCCAAAATTCTGACGTGCTACAGCAAAACGCCGAGACACGTATTTCTTTATTTTAAGCCTATTTTCATATTCTGTTAACATTTCTCATGTGTACCAACTACTGTCGTACTGTGTTATATATAAGTCTTATATATAATATATGTAGAGAGCACAAAGTTGAACGTTGCATTTCTTGCAACATTACAAATTAAATTTAAAATTTCTGTGTTTTTATTTTTATAAAGCTTTAATACTATTTAATTTTAAGTTTGGAGGGGTATTTTATTTTCGAAAAAATTTTTAAAACTGGACTACGTCGACCCCACGTAGATTACTTACAACGTGTGTAAAATACTGCCTTTTATTTAAAACAACAGATTGTAGTATTTATTTATTATAGAATGCATACATTTTTCTAAACGTATTTTAAAAATTGTTATAATTTAATAATAAATGAATAAATAATAATAATAAATAAATAATAAAAAAATATGATTACCTCTCTAGGGTTAAATATTTCCGAATACATTTTTATGACAATTTTAATTTTTTGTTTGGTTGTTCTTATTATTTGAAACACAAATGCACTATGAACTAGATATTTTTCTTTCAAGATTTAGTCATTAATGAGAAAGTTAAAGAAACAATATTGCACAGTAAAGGGAACGAATAAATTATAAAAAATATCACTAAAGAAACAAGCTCACTAAGTGAGCAATATGTACTAAACGAACTTTACCTCTATAGCCTACACTCTAAGAACTGATTGAAAAATCTCTACAATAAATGTTGTGAAATTTCACGACATTTATTGGCGATTTTGTAAAAAAAAACCACGCTTTGCAGCGAGTTTTTCAATTTTGTCTGAAAATCAGCGTCTTTTTCCAAAATATGTATACGTATTTACTATACTATTCACGATATTTGAGCGTGTTTTCGCTCAGAGAGTCTTAAAATATGTATATCTCTCTACTTTTCACGCTATTCCATCCAGCGTGTTTTCGCTCAGAGAATTCTAAAATATGTATATTTTCTACTTTTCACGCTATTTTTGTGTTCTCGCTCAGAGAATCTTAAAATATGTATATTTTCCCTACTTTTCACACTATTTCAGCGTGTTCTCGCTCAGATAGTCCTAAAAACGCTCCAGCAGCGGTATTTTACGCTTGTCCTTAAATAAACATCTCTGCTTTAACGTCATATGATTCCAAAGAGTTTATTCGAACAAGTGTCAAATTATACTGAAATAGGAAAGAGTAGCGCCTTCTGCTGAGTTATTGACTCTATACAGAGTTGTTGTTACCATGTTCAAAACTTACTTGAGAGACTTCACGCATTTCTAGCTTTTTTATAAGCGCAGACAAGATTGGAAGAAATAATTTTAGAAGAGAGTTTTTACACGAGAGCAAAAGAAATAATTGTAGGTGAGAGGATTCACGCATTTTCAACGATAAATATTTATAATTTTGCTCTATGGGATTTAACGACAATAAATGTAGGCAATCAGTTGCCAGCAATTATTGTAGATAATTCTCGTGAATTTTCGTTAGAGTGTATGTATAAACGATTTAATTACCACTGAGCTAAAATTAAAAAAAACTAAAACTAAAATTAAAACTGAAGCTATGCACGGAAGAGTAGTCCCTTATGGGAAACCCCGGTTGGTCTGATTCACCAATTTCATCAAACAAAAACAAAAGTTTAAGCACATTAGTTAGTTACAAAGTTCAAAGCGAATTTGAATAATAAAATGTCACTAATTCAAAAAATGTATCAGTTTCCATAAACATATGTATGTAATTCATATTGGTTCTATGAAGCAAGCAAAGGAATTTCAATTGGCCAACAAGTTTACGAATGACACAGAATTTCATCGAACTATGAAGGGTCTTGCAATAGTTTGTAACAAATTTACACTCTCAAACAATAATGTTAACAAACTGTTGCTGCACTATTACTAGTTACTGTTGCTTGGCTAGCTGATGAGTGCTGGATTGCTTTAATCGCAGACGCTTTGTCGCCCATTTAATAACAGCGACAGCGACAACGACAACAACAATATAAAAAACAGTCACAACGGCATCACCTACTAAAGTGAAAACTAGAAAATATCAACGAAGCTATCTTCGAAATATAAACAAACATACATATCTACAATACAGCCAATAATAACGATAAAAACAACAACACAAATCATCAAACCAGCAACATTCAAAACAATTCAATATCAACGCGCTTGGCGCCAAAAAATTTACAATTCAATTCATTCATAAAAATGAATGTTTTTCTATATTTTTTTTTCTTTTAGTTATTTTTTATTGTATTTTTCATACCGTTTTGTTTTTCATACCAAAATCAATGCATGAATGAATAGGATAGCAACAACAACAATCGCAACGACGACAACATCAACAACCAATAAACCTGACAACAACACTTTCATGCTTTTAGATGGTTTAAAGTTGTGGGTAAAAATAAAACGCACACATTTTGACAAACCTACAATGCAGCGTATGTGTGTCAGAGTTTTTGACAAGGGGAGGGGGGTAGAAGACAAGCAACGCATCAGGAAAAAAAATTAAATCTAAACCACAACAGAGCAACAACAGCAGCAGCAGCAACTCACTACTCCTCATCAGCAATGGAGGCGACAAAAGTAACAACACAAAATACAAACTGCCGCCTGCAAAAAAACGAGCAGCCGGCAATTTTTTATATTTTGACGCTGAGATATATTTACGAAAACAGCACGAGGAAAAAATACACAGCAGTCAGCAATGTTTAAGAAGAAAAAATAAAGATATATAAAAGCTGTTGCTACTCTTGCTTTCGTAAACAAATTTACATAATAGTACAAAGTATAGTAGCACAGCACAGCACCAATAAAAACAGCATTAAGAACAGTCAGCAAGTCTCTCAGTCGTCAGTCGGCGGCATCATCAAGGTAGGATTGAGTGAGCAAAAAAGATTTTATGGTTATTATTAAGTAGCACAATGATTCAAAATAGCAGAAAAACCAAGAGGAAACAAACAAAAATTCGAGGAATGACAAGAAATTGACATGATTTTGAACTCTGCTTCTCACTTCTGCTTTACACCATTGAACATTTTGGAATAATGCAGACTTGTCTAATCTTAGACTAAATATAAGACCAATTAACATCTTAAAGTAAAAAATACGTTAAGTAATTTAAGGTTTTGCATTTTTTACATATTTCAGTGTAAACTCGTTTGTTCAAACGATTGTTTCAATTGACATTTTTCTTATAAATCACTTTCCTTAAATAAAGAGCATTTTTGACGAGTGTTTAAGTATTTCTCAAAATTCTACATTTAAGATATACAAACAAAAAAGCTACAACGAAACTGGTTAAACAAGAAAAACATGATGTGTAAGAAGTTAAAAAAATATCTAACTACATACTTACACAAGTGGCCTAAAAAAATAAAAACTACATTAAAGTTGAAAGAAACGAGGTAGAATCAACGCAGCACATCATCTTCTTTCGATGCGGAAAAGCTGTAGTTAGTAGGAACTGGTTTTTAAATTTAAATAAAGATATCCACTTTTTGCCTTTGCAAACAGAAAATCGTGAATTTAATTTAAGCTTTTGTAGATTAATACTAGAAAGGAATTATCGTCGACTGGACCGAAGTTAAAATACCCCCACAGCCGTATTTAAGTTTAATAGAAGTCTTGAATGTTGTTATATTTGGGTGATATAGCGGTGGTTTTTTTCTAATATTTCATATTTGGACCTCAGAGTCCTTTTTTTATTAAAGCTTATAAGCCTATTATCAAGTTTAAACATTAATATTTTGGAATTTTTAAAGGTTTTACTATTATGATCACGTCACTTTGTATGGGAGGTGGGCGGAGTTTAGTTTTTTTTAATTCCAAATGTATTTAATTTCCAAATTTTAAGCCATTGGGTCATGTGAATAAAAAATCAGCAAATGCTTTTACTGAATTTTTCTAGTAAAAAGTATGGATTTAGTGAATAAAAAAAGCTATATAGATATAGCTTAAAAAGCTTAAAGCTATATAGATATTGATATAAAAAAAGCTATATAGATATAGCTTTTTTTATTCACTAAATCCATACTTTTTACTAGAAAAATTCAGTAAAAGCATTTGCTGATTTTTTATTCACATGACCCATTGTACTAATATTTGTGTAATTTAAGGAGATTTACTGATTTCATAAAGTCACTTTGTATGGGAGGTAGCCGTGATTTTCATTCCATTTTTACAAATTTCATACTCAAACTGTATATTGTGGGTAATAAATTTACTCAAATAAATAATATAGATAAATTTTTATTTAATTTAAAGAGATTTTTGCGTTTTAGTAAAGTCACTTTGTAGGAGAGGTAGACGTGGTTTTCATTCGATTTTTACATTTTCACACTCTAAGTGCATATTAAAGGTTGAAGCATATATGGACTTTCCTCCAAAAGGTCTACCGCGACTAAAAAATAAAATGTTACTGAAAATTTGTTTAAACCTTCATAACAGAGAAAAAATTTTAAATTTATACTGTGAGAGTACTGAGAGCTAATCTTAATTTGAATTTTGAAAAAATGGCAACAAACATAATGAATGGCAACAAAAATAGAAAAATGGTGACAAAAGCTGAAAAATTTTAACAAAAGTAGGAATTTTATTAGATTAATAAATACCCGTATAATACAAAATTTAATTAAATTTTTTTCAGTTTTCTATTTTTAAGGACCTGAATTACACTTTATATGATTTTTAAATTCAATTAAATAAATAAAACTATAAAAAAATTTTACTTCTTTGAAGGGAAAAATCTGTATCGTAACGTATTATGTGATGGCATGTATAAAAATAATTAAAAAAGAGTTTTCAACGAAACAATTATGAATACATAGCAACATCATTCCAGAAAACATTAAAATATTTTTAATAAAAGAACTCTTGCACACTTCCCAGATTTTTTGATTATATTAATGCAGAGAAAACCACTTCCATTTTTTGTATCGTAACGCGTCCTCTTTTGATTGCTTATATCTTTGGACAATACTTTCGATCGCTTTCACCTTTTACACTAAATATAGTACTACTAGAATACTATAGAAAAATTAAAACAGGACAAAAAGGTTTAAATATTTCCTTGCTTTTTTTAATTTTTAAAAACAACAAAAAACGTAAGAACGTTACGTGCGTGACTATGGAAATGCCCATATGCAAACTTTAAGGTCATGAGATGATTAATTTTTGTAGAATTTAAATATATTTTTTTTCGTAGTAAAGTCACTTTGTAGGGGAGGTAGGCGTAGTTTTCGTTCGATTTGGCTCATTTTCGAACTTTATTTTTGAATGGAACGCTTAATATATTGAATTTCGTTACCATTGCTCTAGAATCACGGCTGCAACCGTGATCACAGACAGACAGCCGGACATGGCTAAATCGACTCAGGAGTTGATGCTGATCAAGAATATATGTACTTTTCTATACCTGCCATGCCTCCTTATCGGCGTAACAAACGGAGTGACAAAGTTAATATACCCGATAGGTATTTTTTATAATTAGAGTTCTTTAAGTAGTCCATCATTCATATAACGATATCAACGAAATGGAACTACACAATTTACAAATAAAAACTTTTTCTTTCTTTCGATGGGGTATTCACAATTATGATAATTGGGAAAGAAAAGAGCTGAACAAAATTTCAACGTGGAAACGTTGTTTAATTTTTGGGGAAAAGAAAATAACAAATAGAAAATTATAATTCATCATAAAATCGAAGTATTGTTGATATATAAGGTAAGTTACCCAAATAAGGCCAACCTAACGGTTTTTACCAGACAGAAGAGAAACGGGTTTTTTTAAACTTATTTTTGCAATTTTGTATTTTTGTTTATTCAATTCTTTTTTCAAAAACATAAAAATAAAACATGAAAAAGTAAAAAATATATCCAGCTCAGAAGGTTTTAAAAAGGTCTAATTTTTGCCATATTAGGACCACTTATGTCTAAATAAGGCCCAATATAATTTCAATATAATTTCATTAATCAAGTTTTTCTCGGAATACACCACAGTTAGATTTGATCAATTAACCTTTTTGTTTTCGTTAACATACCTCTCTTGATTTTTAATTCAAAGCTGGACGTAGGCAATAGTTAATTCGTAGAATAACGGACTTTTACTGCGAGTACAATATAACATCAACCACGTTATTAACGCTACCGCTGACTTCGTTCGACTGTCACTCGCTTCACAGATGCGCAATCGAAGTATTTTTTTTGCATCGTGATGCAGATATGAACATGTTTAAACGTGCAAAAAATCATTTTGCAGGGAATGCAATAAATGTGCGTATTAGAAACCGGGCCTTATTAAGGCTTGGGCCTTATTTGGCGAAGAGACCTTACATTAACGAGCCTCATGAAAAAAGTCCTTGGGTGTTGTTGCTGCAACCTCTTGCTTCAAGAACTTATTTGGCATTAAGCTCAAATATAATTCTAAAAACATTATATTTTTAGAATTATTAAAAACAATATTGTAATTAAAATATGCCATCATTACTTTTTCATGTAATCCTTGGTTTATTTTATGATGAACGCGATTTTTAGAGGTTTTTTCGATCCATTCTAGCTACCTAACGGCTATCGCTAAAGCCGAAATATTTGGAAAATCATCATAACATACGCCAAAGTTTATTTTGAGGGGGTGATCCGGCTACCTTTTTTTTATGAGGCACCTTAATATGCATACGTTGGTAAGAGGAAATAAAAAGCCACAATCCTGAGCAAATCATTAAAATTTTTAGAAAAACAAACAATTTACACCAAATTTACAAAAGTTTCTACACTGAGAATAAAAACATACTTTAAAATAAAACAAAAAAAATTTTAAATAGAAATATAACGCTTTTGCGGTTCTGCAAAACAAAATTTGAAACAAGCGTGTTTAATTTTCAACTATAAACTTATTTTTTTATAATTTTCTCTAAGTCCAAAACACATAGAAAGCTTGCATGCCTCAAGCATGCATAATTTCTGTGAAGCATGCTTCATTAAAACAGCAAGCATACATCGAATATGTAAAAAATGCCAAAAATGTTGAAACTAAACAAAAATGTTTAACAAAAAGTCGAGGAAATACATTGAATTTAATATAAAATAATTCAAACAATCAATAAATGCAATTGAATGTGTTAATATAGCTTTTTCAAGCAAAGCTAACTGATGCTTATGTCTGTCAAAGCATGCCTGCAAAAAGTTAAAACTTGATCAACTTCAGCATGCATGCTTTTGATGTGGGCTACTTCATAAGAATATGTATATGAAAACTCAAATGTCAGATGCTTAAAACATGCATGCCTTCTATGTGTTTTAGCCTTTATAATTTCTTTGCAATAACAAAAACTACGTAGCTATCTAAGATTGAATTAAAAAAATTATGAGCAGTAGCATCATTGACCAGAAAGTTGAGACCAAGCTGAAAAAAAATTCCGATTTTATATTTGAATATATTTGAAATACATATATTGTTTGAAAATAGTTTTTGAATTGGTATTACTAATAATGAACAAAAACTAAATAAAAACTAATTTATTATATAAATATTTAAAATATTTCAATATTTCAAACCGCAATAAAATGCAAACTTCATCGAATGGAGTTAAAATTTTGTATTTGGAGGGATCCCAGGGGTCGCAGATCACAAATATGACATCAAAAACGCCAAAAATTAAAAAATGGCGGTTAAATTTACTTGTTTTTAGTTTAAGAACAATATTTTAAAATTATGTTTTAAAATATTGGTTTCAATATTAGAGTTTTTGTTTTAAATAAATGTTTTAAACTGAAAATGTTTACCATAAAAGTATTTTTAAAAATATTGTTTTGAAAACAAAAACTTTTGTTTTAAATTTAACTTTACAAATATTTGTGTTTATAACTTTAATGAAATTTTTTCAAGCTCTATTTAAAAAACAAATTCGTTTAATATGAACACAGTTTCATGAAATTTTAACACATATTTCCCTCAGTGTACTATAAAATTGAACATAAAAAGATGAGTGGAATATGAGTTGGCGTGAATATTCAAATTTGAAAGAGTAGTATGGCATCATTCTAAATCGTCATCGGAATCAGTGCATGAAGCTGCACTTTAAATTATTGCATTTTTTTTTTCTTTAAAAATTCATTTACAACCTTAAGAAAATATTTTCAATGTTTTAAGCTCAATACAGAGCCTAAAAAGCCTCTGAAAGTCAGTGAATTCATGTGCGTCAAAAGTACCGAGTACAATAACGAAAACTTTAAACGCGTTTTTCTCTAAACATGTTTTTCCCGCGCTGTCGAATGTAACTGAAAAAGAAATAAAGATATCAACATGAAATTTTCCACAGAAATTTCGTTAAAGCGCACTTGTTGTTTTTATTTGTGAGTTTGTTTTCAATCATAAGTGAGAATCTTTCTTGCAATTAAGTTTTAAGAAATGTAAACTGCAGCAGATGTGTGTAATACAGTGTAATCGGACGTTAAAATTTAAAAAAATATTTTGGCACTAGGGTGGACAATAAAAATGTGTTTTTTTTTATTTTATACTCTTTGTTGATGCACCGACCGCTGATTTCGAATCTTATTTTAGAATTTAAGAAAATGTTTACTCTCGGGTGAACCCTAAAAATATGTTTTCGTCTTATACTCTTTGTGCATGTGCTGGCTGTATTAACGAGTCGCTGATTTCGAGCCTTATGTAAGAATTTAAAAAAGTTTTTACACTAGGGTGCACCCTAAAGATGTGTTTTTTTATTTTATCCTCTTTGTTCATGCACTGACCGCTGATTTCGAATCTTATTTTTGAATTTAAAAAACGTTTACTCTAGGGTGAACCCTAAAAATATGTTTTCTTGTCTTATACTCTTTGTGCATGTGCTGGCTGTATTAACGAGTCGCTGATTTCGAGCCTTATGTGAGAATTTCAAAAAGTTTTTACACTAGGATGGACCCTAAAAATATGTTTCTTGAGTTTACTTTTTGTAGATCGCTGGTGGCTGATTTCGAATCTGATGCTGAATTTCAAAAAGTTTTTCACACGAGGGTGGGCCCAAAAGTGCTTTTTTTCTTTATACTCTCTGTGTTTGTGCTGGCAGTATTAAGGGGTTGCTTATTTGGAATCTTATGTTAGAATTCAAAAAACTTTTTGACGCTAGGGTAGACCCATAAAATGTGTTTTTTTGCTTTTTACACTTTGTGTATGTGCTGGCAGCAGTATTAAGGGGTCGCTGATTTGGAATCTGATGTTAGAATTTGACAAAAAAAAATTTACACTAGGGTGACTCTAAAAGTGTTTATTTTTATACGCTTTGTAGATACGCTGATCGCTTATTTTAAATCTTATGCTAGAATCCTAAAAACAAATTTACACTATGGTGGACCCTAAAAATGTGGTTTTTTAAAATTGTTGTATATGTGCCAGCAGTATAAAGGGTCGCTGATTTCGAACCTGATGTTAAAATTTCAAAAAGTTTTTAACACTAGGATGGACCCTAAAAATGTGTTTATGGCTTAATATTTTTTGTAGATGCGCTGGTCGCTGATTTCAAATCTGATGTAAGAATTTCAAAAAGTTTTTGACACTGGTGTGGACCCTTAAAGTATGTTTTTTCCCTGTATACTCTTTGTGTATGTGCTGGTAGTATTAAGGCATCGCTGAAGAAGTTGATGGTCTAGCGAGACAGGGTGCAGCAACAAAATTTATAGGACCAGAACCATTCTGCGGATTGGGCACACATTACATAAAAGAACAACTAAGAAGGGAGGAGAGGCATAAACGTTCAAACCTTTGGAAAAACCTCCCAAAGCTAAGACAATCCAAATTGCTCCTCAGAGATTTTAACACTCAGAGAGCAAAATTGTACATAAGCTTAGGCAAACCGAATCTAAGGATTCTAACGGGGTTCCTTACAGAACACTGTAAACTTAAATATCACCTGTTGAAATTGAGCATAGAAACTGATAGTAACTGCCGTTTCTGTGAAGAAGCAGAGAAGACTCTAAAACACCTACTTACAAACTGCACCGCCGTGACTCGCAGACGTAAACTAGCACTGGGGAACTATGAGCTGAGTCTAGACCAGGTTTCATCCCTTGAACATAAGAATATTCTCAAATTCATTGGAGAAATAGGGCTGGATGAAATTCTGTAATCCGCAAACCCAGCGGAGCTTTGAGAAGTAGGTACAATAGATGTCATTTAGGTCGCAGTACGCTCTCCACCATACAACATTAACATTAAGGCGGCGCTGATTCCGAATCTTATGTTAGAATTTAAAAAAAATTTTGACACTAGGGTGGACCCTAAAAATGTGTTTTTGTTTTATACTCTTTGTAGATGCGCTGGTCGCTGATTTCGAGTCTGATGTAAGAATTTCGAAAAGTTTTTTGTCACTAGGGTTAACCCTATAAATGTGGTTATTGTTTTATACTCTTAAGTCTAGTTTTAAATCCAACTTTCTAATCAATTCAAGCTCCATACGAGGAATATGATGAATATCCAATGCTACACGCCTTGTGGCGTCATGAAACAAACATCGCTGGCAACGGTATATGCCTATTTTCCAGAGACTGTATTTTGGACAACAAAATAACTCGTAAACATTGATTTAAAATTTTTTTTATTAAAAAATTAAAAGCAAAATCAGTATTTCAGTTTACGTTTGAAAAATTCATATTATGGGATTTATGTCATCTCGTAAGTGCTTCATAAGGGGTCGTTCAAGTATTATGTAAGCAGGTTATGTAAACTAATTATTATGTAAACTAATATTAATTCAAATTAAGAGTCCTCGTTAACTAACTTCTGTACATTTTGTACTTTTTTATTTGTATGAGATTTTTTTAAACTTTCGAATAATTTTTGGTGTAACTTTTGATCTTGATGAAAAAATAATAAAGCTTTAAAAAATAAAAATCAAAACCTACCAGTTATTTTGTGACCAAAAAAATATCGGGCGAATTTTGATTTTTATTTTTGCCTTAAAAAAATAAAAAGCAGAAATAATTATTATTTTTTGCTCAAAATTTTAAAAGTCACAAGATTATTAGTATTTTTTGCTTTTTATTATAAAAGGCAT
Source organism: Dichetophora obliterata (assembly GCA_963920525.1). NCBI lineage: Eukaryota > Metazoa > Arthropoda > Insecta > Diptera > Sciomyzidae > Dichetophora > Dichetophora obliterata. The sequence goes on along the minus strand of OY986439.1, from coordinate 13,842,233 downwards.
ACTCAGTACGGTCTCTGCTATTTTCATCTCTCTTAAGAATTTAACATCTTAATTTTCAATAGATAAAATTTATTTTCCTAAAATATTAAACTTTTTGATTTGATTGTTCATTTACATTATTTACCTTAAAAAAAAAAAAAAAAAAATAAAACTAATACAAAACATAAAAATATACAGATTTTATATCGAATTACATTCGAAGTTGAAGAAAATGCGTAAGGAACTTCGTTCCCACTTTTTTAATCTTAAAATTCGGACAGTCTTTTCAAGGGCTGAAATGGAGAATTATTTTTTTATGAAATTGTCTTTTGAATCAAAATTGATATAACTTTTTTGTATTAATTTTATATCTCCTTTTTAAATTTATGAAAAAGTGTTATTCGAAAAGAATACATCAGAATTAAACAAACAATCCAATAATATTTCACAATAAAAAGTTGGCTCTTTAGCTTTAAATACTCACTAAAAAAAAGGCATGTTGCTTGTAAAGAAATTCCATACTAATGTAAATTCTGATAATAAAACAAATCATTTTTGGTGTGGTAGTGCTAATTTAATTATACATATTTAGAACAGTTAAGTTTACAAATACGAACCTAAACCCTGACAACATCTCTACCAATGTGTGAACATGTGTTAACAAAGTGTTTTATTTTTCTACACCGAACAGCAAAGCGATGAGAGCTGATGAACGCGAACAACGTTGAATATTTTGTTTTTAGTTTTTTTGTTTTTTTTTTTTTTTGTTGTCTTAACTAGTCATTTCAAATGGTGCGTGGATTAGTCAGAGTGAGTAAAATAGTCGTTTAGCAGCTAGCTGCGCCTGCTGCTGACTGCTAGATCGTTAAGTCAGTCACTTGGGCAGTTGCTGGCATTTACATACATGCATTCACACTCCGCTATACTATATTATACTATACAATAATCCAGAGACTTTAAAGTGAATGTGGTTTTTCATTTTCGGTTTCGTTGGTGAGCCAGTTTTTATGTTGTTCATTAACCTATTGCAGCAACTGGCTTTGAGCAGCAGCAGCAATGATTTACCTTGAAATTAGTTTTATGGGAGTCAGTAGTTATTGTGTTCAATATGTAATGCTTTATTTATTTGTAGTCTTAGTGACTAAGAGAATATACATGTAACCTTTCAAAGCGGATATGCTATACATTAAGTTTATAATATCTTTTCAATGTGTTAGTTAAAGCACTGTAAGATGTCTTGATGGTAGTTTTATAATAAAAATATTTTTGGGAATAATTTAATGGGAAAATATTAATGCTTAAAAGTTGTGCCTCCAAAAATTAAGTAATGCTCTTGCTGTGGGTACAAAAATCATTCAAAACAACAGTATGAATTAAGTTTGAGAGGCTATTAAAAATTGACTCGTGTTGAACAAATTAAATATTCAAAATGTGGCCTCTTTATCAACATAGATATGCAATAAAAATTCCATAAATCTTTTTATATTCTTTTCAACATGTTTTGTGGAATGGTCAATGAACTTTTATGCATATTTATTAAAAATAGCTAAAAACAAAGAGCTTAATGAAGAATACCTGTCTTGACAGCATTGGCTATAATGCTTTTTTTTTAATATGACCAAATTGCCAAGTTTTTTAGAGAGAGTGAATGAATATTTTTGAGGAATACGAAATAAAATTAAAATAATGTACAAATAACTTAAAGAGCTCATGGAGAAAAATCAAGCAAAGTTAACGTGGCTCAAGTTTTTGTTTTGTTTGCTCTTAGCCATGTAGTATTAAACTCTTGATGAGGGAGAAAGCGTTAAGTAAAAAAAAAGTACAAATCATGCCTCAAGCTACTGACTCACACTGTGAATATACCTATCCTTCCACTAACCTCCTCTTCTTTTCAATGTCACACTGTGCTAATCAATGCTTAATTAATATTAACTTATTGAATTAATGGGTATAAAGTAAATACCATTCATCAAAACTTGAGTATGTCACAATCGTAGCTAAATATTATTAATTATTATCAAATTCAAAATAAACTTTTGCTTAGTGCATGGCTCAATTATGATATTATAATTTGAAATGTTTATCAGTTAAGTGAAAGTTAAAATCATTGACTCATTTCACAAATATTTGAAGTCTTTATTTTATAAACCAGGTACATACTTCAATTAAAAATTAACCATGAATTTAAAAAAAAATAATTTATCGCTTTCATTTAAGCAAAATTAAAAATTAAACGTGATTTCACTACTAAAGCTTTTACAAAGGTACGGTATTAAACAAGTATGTTACTTTCATGGAGAAAAGTCAATGACCTCATTGAATTACGTGTAGCAAATATTTATCCTGAAAGAGCGAAACTGATTGTAGATTCACTCAAATAATGTTTGTCACAATTTCAACAACAAAATTTAAGAGAAGGTAAGTAACTGGGTACTGATTGAAATGGATTTAAAAGTTAAAATCTTCGTAGGGATAAAATAAATATTTTTGTGATTTTTGTGTGTATGTGTGTGTTATTTATTAACTTTTTATAAGCATATAAATTGCTTTGTCATTTACTTTCCATACTTGTTTCAGAAATATGATTTTACTAGGTAGTGTCTCCGGTTATGAGACACGTTAGGTTTTTGCTTCATAACTTTTGATTATATGCATAGCTATGGAAAGGTCATCAAATTGTCTAAATTGTTGCTGAAGTAACTGTATTGATTTAGTCAACCAGAAAAATTTTACAACCAATTTTCACTTTTTGTCATTTAAAATTTGTACCTGGTTGTGGGACACCTTGAAAAATCCACAAAAAAATGGGAAAATATGAAGACAAACCACCAAAAATACAAAAAATAACAAAGTCTATTAATTTTAGAAGGCTTCAATGGCACAAAAACAACAGATAATTACATTTCTTTCATGTTATTAATCACCTTTAAAATGCGTAAAAATACAAGAAAATACATTTTAAATATGATATATTGACAAAAACTATGATATTTGACAGTATGTAAGTCAAACGCATGCTTTAAATTCAAAAATAAGGTGTCGCGCAACCAGCTACATGCAGTGTCCCACAACCGGGAATGGTAGCTATTTCGAAAATGACTGGCAAAATTGTATGGATAACATATTTTGTCAGAAATTTATGTTTCATCGCAAAATACAATGAAAATACTGCATAAATTATGCATAACACTTCTTTTAAAATTAATTCACTTCAATTTATCGCACTCTTAAGAAATTCCAAAGTTACTATAGTTGATTTTTTAGATTTTTTTTCAATGCTCACAGCAAGCAAACAAATGCGTATATTCACTTCGGTGTTAGCAAAAACTACAAGTCTGACAATACTCAAATCCACGATATTTGCTTTCTGTAAACAAATACGAAGGCTGTCCCACAACCAGAGACGTCCCGTAAACGGCGATGCTCCCCTACCTACTTTTATTAGAACAAATCTTAACTTTAGCTTCGTAAAATTCTTATTTATTTTACGATATTATTTTTTATTTTATTTATTTATTTATTTATTTATTTAACAGTGGGCACTTTGAACAGATTTCAAAGAAAAAGAAGCACACATATTTTTGTTTAACATATTATTCTGTAAGCAGAGGCCTGCATCATAGGATTGTGATGATGAATCAGTATAAAATCCTTATGAAAAAAGACATGGTGTACATTTATGTGTTTGTTTAAGTATTATTTTAACATCGTATCCAACTGCTGTATTGTATTCATCTCTCTATTTTACTGGCTATAAACATGCCGGCAAATACAACATCATCATGATGAAGGCAATACGATGTGACTACATGTGCCATTGATGACTGTGAGATGAATCGAGGAAGATGTTTCATCATTATGGAGAAAAAAAAAGTCAATGATAAATATTGTGACAACAGCAAAAAAGTAACAACAAACAAGATTATTTACATAACGTTTGTTGCTTTTTAGACCAAATAAATAAAATATTAGCACGTGGTGATCAATATTTGTATTGCTGTTACAAAAGCTGACGAGATGGAGGGGAGAATCGATAAATTGTGTTTTTGTGAGTGTAGTAAAATGAAATAAAAAATTAAACGTTTAAATATTTTAGCTTGAAAATATTAAAATTTTTGCCGTTTCATTTGTGCATTGCTTAATAAATTTTATCAAAATTTAGGAAATGTTGCAATTTTTCTATGCAACCACGCTTCTATGTTTAGACAAAGTAGTGAACACTTTATTTCTTAAGCTGAGATCGAAAAGCAATCTACATTGGAGATTAGCAAAGAGAGTGTATATACAATAAAGATGCATTGGATATGAAACATAATTGGTTATTGGCTTTTCAATTCGTGGAGCAACCACATAGATAACAATTTAAAAAGTGGTTTGTAGCACAATAAGACAAGCTATTTCTTTTGGTCTTTTGTGGTCTAACCACTGATTTTCTAGGCATATAAAATATACTCGTAAAAGATAATGGAACAATTTCTTAATATTTCTAATATTGACGCTAAGCATTACTTACTTTCATGAATAAATATTTTAAATAAAACGATAAAAGTTGAAGGGAGTCGTTGAAGTCTAAGGAAGTTTTGAGGGAAATATCTGTTATTAAATGAAATATTGTTCATATTCAACGAATTTGTTTTTGAAATAGATCTTGAAACAATTTCATTAAGTAAAAAATAAAAATAAAAGTTTCCGTTTTCAATATAATGTTTTTAAATATACTTTTACAGTAAACATTTACAATTTAAAAATAATAAGAGAAAATTATAAAAAAAAAAGAATGAGTTTACAGTTGAAAATGAAACATTCTTGTTTAAATTTTTTTTTTGTAGAAACGCAAATGCGTTAAAATTCTATTTTAAAATTTTTAAATCATTTTAAAGTATGTCTTTATTCTCAGTGTATGTTTCGAGAAAATTGTGTCTAGAGTGTTTGAGAGCTTGTAGCTCGTAGCTCGTAGACTAAAGCGCTGATTATAATAGACGGAACGGTACGTTATAGAATGTTGAGAAATGTCACTTTACAATCTATTGCATGAGTTTCTTATGAGTTCGATTATAATAAGACGGAACGGAGCGGCACGTGACGTTGAGCTCTATTGATTTTTGATTTCTCCGCTGCGTTCCGTAACGTTTTGAATAAAAAATTTATGTTGACAGATGCTACTAATTTTATTCTGCATTTGTTTTGTTTTCTGTATTTCTTAATAAATTTTGATCGAATACATGTTTTAAAATAATCAGAAAAGAAGAATTGATGGAATTCGTTTTGTAATAAAATATGTTTTAGAAAAAAAATAACTCCTCTTCCGATGCTATTATAATCGTCACTCTGTTTGAAAACGTTTCGTCCCGCCACGATGACACTTAACTACGTTCCGTTTCGTCTATTATAATCAGCGTTTAATGATTCCATTTTGCTGATTTATTTTTTTTAAATAAATTCTGAAGTTTATTTCAGTGAGTTATCAAATTTATTTATTAAATTTTTAAAAATATATAAGATCAATCTTATATATATTAGTTTTAGTTATTTTACTTTATTAAATAACTAAAACTTATATACAAAAATCTCTACCTAAAATTAAAGAAACGACAATTAAAGTATTACTTAATGATCTTCAGCTCAATCTTCAGCTCAATCTTCAGCTCAATCTTCAGCTTTCTTATTTAGTATGTTTTAAATCATGCTATGTAAATACATGTTATTTTTCTTTATACTTAATTTTGATCTCTGCTGCGTAAACCGGTTTCGGCTTTACGGGCAGAGTGCGGCAAAAAGTTAATTTAAAGAAATCAAGTTTCATTATGTTGATTTTATATGATTTAAATACAAATTCTAAATGTTTGATAGTTTAAATCATACTTGATTTTCAAGTTTCTTTACATCTCTTTACATTTCTTAACATATATATGTTTAATATAGTTATTTTAAAAAGTCATGTAGGACGCTCTTTTTGCATGAGACACCTTTTATAGCTCCGATTTTGATAAAATTTTGTAAGCATGAAGACAATTGATAAAACAAAAACTTTTGTTAAAGTCAATTGTGTTACTCGAGTTATTATCGATATGGGTGCAGTTTGAAAAATGTTCTGCAGCTCTCTTAGAGCTCTTAATTAGGCATTAGTAATGATACAGAGTAAAATAAAAAAGTCTGAACTCTTTATTATTCAAGGGATTAATAAGATTGCCATTTTTGTTAATTTATTTACTTGCATTTTTTATAATTGGTGGAACAAATTATTTATTTAATACATATTTTTAATAACAAAATTGTTATAAATGCAATGTAGTTTCTGAGCTTAGATAAAGTTAATGATGTTTTGTCCAGTACACCCACATTTTATTATGATTTAATTTATGATTTTTATTCTTCAGAATCGTTTGTTTTTTTTTCAAACGTCTTTTTGAGATAATCTGAATTTTCTAGTAGCATGAAAGGCGTTAGGGACAAAACACCTTAACTTTTTTCCGAGCTCAGACCATAACATTGAACTGGTAATTAATTTAAATATTTTATATAACGTTGTTACAACATAATAAATAACAAGGTTATTTAGGAAAAAACTTTAGGAAAAAAATTTATTTTATATTACATTCTATTGACCAAACATACGTCTATATCTTGACTTCTGTCAATTAACTATATGTAATGTAACCGTGTTCTTCCTCTAGCACACATCACATGATTCAAATATTTCATGATTCAAAACGCGTCCTCCGCACAAATCCTTTTTTCATTTGATTTTCGCAAAATACAAATATACTACATTAAAGAACACTTTAAACATACGTAGCAACTCAGGTGTCGTTTCGCGGTTGGTACAATTATATTTTTTGGTACAATCCATCAAAACAATTTCATTAAATTCGTAACAAATTATTTATAAAAGGAGTAGTTAGATCAAAAACTTACTCTTGTAAAAACTTACTGCTTTATTCTGTATAACGAAAATGTGCACCAACGACAAGCAAGACTCAAGAAGCAATAGCATTTCGTATAGAAAAAGTAATGCTTCTCGTGTCTTGCTTGTCGATGGTGTGCTGCTTCGTGATACAGAATAATGCACTTAATTACTAAAAACAAATGTTGTGACTGATGAATGTCAAATTAATTTTCTATGCATGCTTTCAGGCTGAACATTTTTGAGAATCCTGTCTTTTGAGTCTTGTAACAATACTGTATTGTCAAAAAAGAATTACAGTTTGAGAAATACTTTGTGCGGAGCAGCATGCTTGCCTTTTATGAATTAAGATGTGCATTAGAGCGGAGCGATAGATAGGGTATCATACATCAACGATACAAAATTTTGAAAGGATAAGACTTCATCTTCCTGCTCCGGTTTTGAGCCAAAAACAGGGCATTTTTTAAACGAGTTTTTAAAAAACTTCTAACGAATAGAATTCATAAATATTGGAGCGATGATTATTAATATAAACTTTCATCACGATATGATCCCGTTCTACAGCTGCAGAAGGTCCTTTAAAATAATCGCTTTCCAAAAATTATTTTTATTGCAATAGAAATGAGCAGAATGAATAACTATAAATTAGAAAATCTTCTATACAAAATTTGGTCTCGATATAACAACATCTTCCTATTCCAAAATGTCCTTAAATATCACGGTGTTAAAAAAAAAAATTTTTGTCAATTTGTAGTCGATTTCAGTAGATTTATAAACGCTGATTCCGATTCTGGTACCAGAATTGTTTTATCTCTGTTCGATCTTAAGATATGTAGTGTTGAATAAACAAAAATATGAATTTTTAGGCATATTTGAGTAGTTATTAAAAAAGAATGGATAATAGTAAAATCCTTCAATTAGCCTTGAATGATAAAGTAAGCCCTTACCTATAACTTCGCATTGTTCAAATAGTAGGTATGTAATTTTCAAAAGTTTTAAACAAATTTTAAGAGTACAGCTTTTATAGAAAATTATAGAAATTGCTTATTAAAAATTTTCAGCCTTTATGAACCATACTCAAAATTAAGGACATTATTATTTCATAACTATAATAATTGTAAAGATCCTTTTCAGTCTATAAGATTAAAGAACTTGTCAAGTGACTCATTAAGAAAATTTATTTATATTAGCAAAAATTAGCATTTTGTATGTGTTTTCATAAAAGCTAGACACCTACAATTTTAATGTTAAATTTTTGGAAATAGCATACGATTATGCTATCAAACATTGTAAGATTAGAAACTATAATCTACTCTATCTTTCAAGTCTATTTTGAAGATTTTACTACAATCCATTAATTTTTAATGACGACATAATAATGCCTTAAAAACTCGTATTTCATTCATTCAACAGTATGCAGCTGCGAACGAAATAATAGCAGTACTCTTATATTCAGACATGTTTGGATAAATAATACTAGTCTACAATTTCGGATCTGGCTAGCCCATTAACACTTCTATATGTACTTTCAACACTGGTTCCAAACCTGTACTCAGTTTCCTTCTGTATTGTAAAGTTTTCTCAAGTATTATTGATCTAGAATCTAATCTACTCACCATCAAATATAAAATAATATTTGGTATTTTGGACAAAATATCAACAAGATTCGGAATCAGCAATAATAAATCTATTGACATTGACTATAATATTGAAAAAAACATTAAATTCTCTTGGACACCATGATGTTTAAGGATATTTTGGAAAAGGAAGATATTATTGGTGCGAGATCAAAATTTTAATATACACTTTTCTATCTTATAGTTATTGATTCTTATCATGTTTACTGCGATATAAATAATTTTAAAATTGAAGTAGGCATTTGGGGTCAGATCGTAATGAAATTTTGTATGTGTTTAGTTTATCCTATCATCAGCTGATTTGGCTCTAATTTTTAACGATTTTTATGATTTTAAAAATAATGCCATTTTCAAGGGCATTCTGGAATAAGATGACGCATCGGAAAAATTTCATAAAATCAATATTTGGGTTAGTACCAATATATAAAGCAAATAACTTCATCTAAAAATCTTTCCAACATAATTTTTGTAATTTAATTTAATTATGTCATTTTATGGATATATTAGAGCAGGAAGATGTTATCAGAACAGGACGAAATTTTGTGTACCTCCATTTCATGTTTGTACTAACCGAACCACTTCGTAAGATTTTTCATACCATTAGTTTTTGAAAAATTACCAGATTTTAAATACAAACCGGAGCAGGAAGATGCAATCAGATCGAAATGAAATTTTGTAGTTTACATGTTTGTTACAATACCTGTCGAACGTACCAATACCTGAGCCATGAGAAAAATATGCACTTTTGAAATTCGCTCCGGCCTAATGTGCATACTTTCAGGCTGAATTTTTTGAGAGCAGTTTGAGCGATATTGGGCACGGAGCTGCGTGCTTGCCTTTTATATGTTAAGATTAGGGCTGTTCACAATCCGAAGAATATGGTCTTGCATCATAGCATTTGCAAAATAGTAGAGTATATGTTTACTCTACACTAACAAAATATTCAGGGATGCATTTACTACGTTATTGGAAATATGCAACACTAAAATCTATACTTAATATTTACTATCAATATGCAATACTAAATTGCAAACGGACATCTGATAATGAAAAAAGTAAAGGCAAAAAAAAATATTGATATGGAAGATAAGCAAATAAAAATAAAAATAAATAAATAAATAAAATAATTTTGCTTTTCATCAATCAGCGTTGAATTTCATATTTGAACCAAGTGTAGCAAATTTTTACAATTGCAAAAATTTGCAATCTCAAATACACAAGATTGTGAATAATTAAGTGGATTGTATTTATTTAGACCTTTCTAAGTCCAAAAGTATACAAATTTCATGCTGCTCCAAAAAGGTTTAGTAGTTAAAGGAGTCTAAAGTTGAAAAAATGGGTCTGAAAAACTTGTCGGTTTCTATAAAAAATTCCTTGTTCTCTCTAGACTTTAACGATTAAAAAAAATTTACGCGTTTTGGCATCATGCTGAATATAATTTGAAGAAATACATTTCTATTTCGTCTTTTAGCTCTAGAAGGTATTTAGATTTTAAGCTATTTACAACTTCTATATAATCTAAAATTAAAAAACTATTAATTTTGATTCGATATCCTTGAGTTAAAACAGATTACATTTTTATTTTGACAGTTTAATAGAAAAGCAAATTTAAAAAAAAAACAAAAACGTGCAACATGTGACCTTGTGTTAAAAATAACGAAATTCCCTGATAACAACATCAACAATAATATATACATATACCGTTGAGATATCATAATGAGAAAATATGCCGGCAGTGCAAAAATAAATAAATAAAGAAATCGAACTTGTGAACAAAATTCGGTCAAGGGTTTATTTTACGCTATAAGCTGGTGCTTTGTAGCCAAACCTAAATAAAACTCTACTAAACCTTGTAATGGAAGGTAGTCTGCAGGCGGTCGGTCGGTCGTTGCTTTTGTCGTCATGCGTTGTGCAGAAAAACGCAGAAATACTGCGCACTAGGGCAGCAAGTGGGGTAGATGAAAGGAGTTGAGAGGTGTTGTTTGACTTATGTTTTTTTTTTTAGATTTTGAATGTTGACTGGTGGGTGACTCGCTTTGTTGCTGGTCGCATGATTAATGCAAACAACAGCAACAACGACAGCAGAATTCTGTTTTTATTTCTTGGAATTTATAGCTGAAATTAGGTGTAACTTCTTTTGTGCGAGTCACTATGAGTGTGTGCTTATTTGTTTGTTTATAATGAGCACTGAAACGCAAATGAAAAAACATACATACAATTTGGCGCGCTAAATTCTTTTATCAACAGTAGCAAATGTTAAATGGGGCCAACAGTTAGGACATTGCCATTTATCTTTTTATGCTAAATTATTTTAAATTTTATGATGATTTTGGTCATTTGCTGACGGTCTCAGAAATAATGGCCGACTTATTATTCAGGCTCATTTAAAACCTCTAAGCTAAATAACAATTTTTAATAAGACTCCTTCGTGTTATTAAGAACATTAAGAAATATATAGGTATATAAAATGTAACAGTAAAAATTACCTTTTGTAGTTTTAGTTAATATTATCAATATTTAAAAAATATATATATTTATATTTTTATAATTTAGAATGCATTTTTAACCACATACAAAAAATATATAAAATTTAACACATCAAATAAATAAAAAAATAGCACTCACCGCTGCTGCATTGACATTTGACTGCTGTTGTTGCAACTGTTGTTGCTGTTGCTGCTGTGCCTGCTGCTGAGCTTGTTGCTGTTGCTGCTGTTGTTGCTGCTGCGCTTGCTGTTGCTGTTGTGCCTGCTGTTGCTGCGCTTGTTGTTGCTGTGCTTGTTGTTGCTGCTGCAATGCAGCTGCATTCGCATCAATTTGACCTTGATTGGCAGCTGAATACCACCATTGTGAGCCGGGTACAGCTGCAGCTGCAGCTGCCTGTGCCATATTCAAGCGATAATCATAGCCAGTCGAGCCAGCCGCATTCGAGGTGGCAACAACTTGAGCCATCGTTGTAGCTGGATTCGGGAAGCTGCTGGCCATTTTGTAGGTGAAAAGCTGCTGTGTACCGACGCCGGAGGTTGTATTGATATTGTTTCGGCCATCGTTTTGATGTGCCTGCTGCTGGTTTTGTTGGACGACAACTTGATGTTGCTGCTGTTGCAATTGTTGCTGTTGCACGGCCTGCTGTTGTTGCTGTGCAGCCAATTGCTGTTGGTAGTGTTGAAGAGTTTGTTGGTCAATTTGTTGTTGTTGCTGCTGTTGTTGGGACGCGGCAGCAGCGAGAGCACCGGGCCACCAGAGAGCGGCTTCGGCGGCAGTCGCTTGCCGGTTACCCCAAGCACCATGTTCTGACATATTGGCGTAAGTACGCGCGTGTTTGTGTGTTAGTGAATGTGATTTGATTTATTTCAATTTAGGGAAGCGCTTAATTCAACGCTTTACAGCGGACGGATAAATGTATTTATTTTGTAATTTTAAATAAATCTGATAAAAATATACAGCATTTTATATTTGCGAGATATGTACATGTGTCATAGTTCATAGCACGGAAAAATTGCAGTTAGATTTTTTGTGTGGAAGCACAATTCTATGAAGCGTCGTCGATCGTGTTTTAAACTTTAACTTTTTTGTTTTAATTCATTCACTGAATGGAATACGTTAAATCGGTACAAATTATACCACACTTTATTGCAAAACGAAAAATTTATTAATTATGTACATAAATCCGCCATTAAAACAAAGAGCAATGAAGATAAGTATTCCCAATCGATTGTAAGGCTATTCACAATAGTTTCAACTTTTTACAAATTTTGCTACTTTTACTACCCTTTTGTCTGATCGTAACTTGAATTTATTGGCAGCACTTTAAACTTAGTTAATTGCACACGCGTTACACACGCTATTCACAATAGACAATTTACAGTGGGTGAAAAAGAAACGTTTGAAATCAATTTTCACTTTCAATTAAATCCTTCAATATTTTGTACTCTTTAATAAAGTAACACAAGTTAAGCTCTAAAAAAAACAACAAAAAGCTATTTGCAGACTGTGTCGTTGTCATTACAACATAAGAACGCTTTATTTTGCTGCTACTGCTGCTTTGCTTTGGGTTTCCTTATTATCCACGGCTTTTACCAAGCAAATTTAAGAAACACAAAAAAAAAATATCAATTCTTCGTTTTTCTATTGAAGCAGCACTTTTAAAACAAAGAGACGCTAGCGCGGTAGTACGAACGAACGATTTCGAATAGCTTCGTTTACTTCTTGTATTGTGTGTGCTGCTGCTATGCTATGCTAGCCCTTGGCCACTAATACGTAGAGTAGAGCGTTGCCTGCCTTTGCCTTGCTTGCGCGGTGCTGCGCCCCAGCTTGTGTCTGCCTGCTGCCTGCCATCGTTAGTGGTGCGCGTGTATGTACAGACGTCTATATATACACACACAAACACACGCTCCTTTATATTAACATGCTAGTGCTACGTTGTGAGCTAAGTATCTGCGTGTGTTTGTATATACTATACTATATAGAAAAAACGTTTATATATATAAGTACGTAAGTCTGTATACATCAGAGCATATAGAAAAAATATCGTTATAAATATACAGCGTACGTATGTAAGCAGCATGGCACGAACGACCGACCGACTCTGTGGCTATGGGAAGCTAGCTTGTAAGCCAAGCAAGCATCGACCGTATGAAACGAATAATTACGATGACGACGACGACAACGAAGAACATTGGTAAGCAGGACAAGCGGGTATAATGAATATCGTCATCGTTGTTGGTTCCCAGTAATTGTTCTAAAGCTGAACTAACTTAAATTCGCTTATAGAGAAAGAACATTGCAGAATGAAAGACGAGAATACACCAAGATAAACCGACAGAATGACAAACGGTTGACAATCAGACATTCGTCGCATTGAAAATATGGATGCATGGAAACATTCAATGTTTTTATTTAAAATTCCCACATAATTTGTGTAAGATTTTGCTTTAAAGACAGGTGTAAGAAGTAATGTGCAAAGCTGTCTTAAAAGTTTTTAAAATATTTTGGTTTCGTCAGCTTAGCTTTCGACTGTGTATAGCATAGGCATAATTTTTATATTCCCTACATAACTATGGCCCTTATTATGATCTGCGTTCGATCTTCGACTGTAATCGAAAGGCTTGATCGAACGAATTTGTATTTGGTATTGGTTCATATGAATAAAAAGTAACATATTCAGTTATTTGTAGTAACTACCAAAAAGTAAAGTGCTACAAAAAAGCTTGGATTCGGTATGAATAAAAATTTTCTTCGAAATTAGATGACTACTTATTTCGAAAGTACCATATACTACACAAATTTTATATATGTTCGTCGCAGCTGGTTAATTTCAATAGCGGTATTCACGATTCAGTGCGCTTGCCAGAGCAGTTGTATACTTGTGTGCATTGAACATTTTGACAGCTTTGAATAAAGTGATAGTGGTGTGTTCACGAAAACCTTACTGCTCAACGGCAAAATTAAATTGTCCATGGCCAATTGCAATGGCCCAGTATCATAGTCAAAATAAAAGTAGACTCTAAATTTAGTGCAAGCTTTTTGACAACAAATTATATTAAAAAACTGTAAAAAATGTTTATACTAAATTTAGAGTAGACTTTTATTTTGTCAATGATAATGGGCCATTTCTTTGTAGTTGCTTTCGACTTAACAAATCTTCTTTTCGCCTGTTGAAGTTTATTCTTATAAGCTAACTACTTTTGAAGGTTTTTTTATTTTATAGTAAAGTCAAAGTAGTAAAGTCAAAGCTGCCACTTTTATTCTATTGTGAATTTTGCCCGTTTAGTTTGTTCACGATAGTACATTGTCATCAACTGATCAAGGCTCCCAAACGATACTACTAGGCCTATTACGGTTCACAGCAATACACTGCTGCGTCTTATTTTAAGTATTAGCAATGTACACAATAAAATCAGAAATTACTGTTGTGTTGTGAACCGTAATAGGCCTATACATGTCGGGTGAACCTGTCATGTCATCACACATGTAGTATCGTTTGTGTGTAAAAACTAAGTCGGATGGACATGTCCGATGGAAGACAAAAAGTTCATCCGTGCAGAACCGCACACATGTGCGATCGTTTGTGTGCGTGTTCATCCGACTTAGTGTATTTTCTCATTCGATCAAAATTATCCAAATGATCAAGTCTCGCGGCAAAACTGATGAACGTAACAAATGTTAAATTTTCATGCGAATTTTTTTAACTTTACAAAAGCAATCATGGAATTCTCAAATGTGTATTCATTATTCGTGCTGTTCACAATACAACAATTCACAAAGTGAACAATAATGTGAGTTATAAAAATGTAAACAGAGCTAATAACGAATAGCATGGAAAATATCAACGTTTCTTAATTCCATAAATCTTTTCATTCGATGTTAATTTTTCGACAGCTAACAAATAATGAAGTCTATCTAACATTTACTAAAAAGAAAAGAAGATATAACACCAACTAAAAAGAATCCCAGTATTTTGTCGGACTACATGTCCATCTGACATGACATCGTTTGAGATCCCTAATGCCGTTCGCATCCCTTTTCGATTCCCCGAGAAAAATTGTTCAGAATCGGGCTAATAATAGGAGTATTTATACAAAGTGGCAAAATTTAAAATTGAGCAATAAATTAATTTTATCAGGCAGGTTGTATGGACAGCCCATGAATTGTGCCATCGAGTGTGCATTTGCAGTTTATATGTCATATATTGTCATTTGCTGAATATCGTGTCAATATGTGATTTATATTGCTCCAATTCTTACCTCTTTCATTGCTTTTTTACTGGCTTCTGTTAAGAAATTAATTAACTATAAAAAAAAGAAAACATCTGACTGATCATATGAGTTTGCCACTTCGTTTACTCACATAAAACGAAAAGGAATATATCTGGTTTGGGCAAAGGCTTCTCCACACAAATTTGACAGTTCATTTATAAGGATGATAAACTTATACAGTTTATTCCATTTATGAGGATATTGCATGAATACCCTTTCTATATGTTTTATAAATTAAATAAACAAAATAAGAGAAAAATAGTTATGACTGCGGCGAAATTATAGTTCGACAATACTGATCAGAAGTACAAAACTATTGATGAGGGACGCTCCTAACTCTTTGGAAATGAGTGTAGTCTTTCAAAGAAGTTTTGACATCTTCATGTAGAAAATTTGTTTATAGATTCCTACAGAACTTTCTTCCGACTGTCCAAGGAAGCGTTTATGGACTTTAAAGACTAGCGAACTGCTGAAGAAATGCGCACGAGGAAGATTCCAAACAAATTAAAATTGTCAATAGTTCTGTAATTTTGTGCCTACTGAACATTGGGAATAAGAATATGCTTGAACTTGCATCAGTGTTTGTAGTGTTATAAGAGGTTTTAGATGTGGTGGAAAATTGCCAAATATGGATAAAATTTAACTATACGAACACTGAACTTTAACAAGCAAAAGCATATTTTTTTAATAATATCAGAATGCCGCGAATTGTTGGCAGTGTTGAATGCACACACGCTAGAACTTTGACTCCAAGAAATTATAACATTTCTAAGAATCTGCATAAATTAGTTTTTGTGCCCAAAAAGCAAATTTACTAAATTTGCTAAAACCAAAACTGTATCGAAAGCAAAATTCAATTCGACTGAAAATTTGAACCACAACAAATATTTCGACAGAGTTGCACTCCGTAATAGGAATTTGTCATTCGATATTCGAAGTTCGATAAGCACCAAAGAACGAACGTCGATAGTAACTCACAATAAGGGTGTATATTTATAATAGAGAAGGCATGAAGGTGACCGAAGTAAAGACAAAACCGTAAAATATGAAAATTGGTCTGGTACTTTTAGTGTTGAATAAAGCAGAACAAATACTCAACGAATAGGCAAAAAAATTTTCACATCCCCATTAAAAAATACTGCCGTTTTGTTTTATGCTTAGCTATAGTATGCTGATATTGATTAGTGCATGCTGTAATAGCTAGATATATATAAAATAATGCACTTAAGTTTAAGTGGTGGCAGAAAAAAATTTCATTTACCAATTATTTCAATTTTAAATGTTCAAAAAGTAACCAACTAAAGCCGTTTTAAGATTAACCCTAAGAACATAAGCTTACAAATGAAATGTACAATTGAGAATTTTGTTGGACTTTCAAATAAATAAAAAATAAAATTCTAAAATCATTCTTCTTTGGTTCTTTCTAAAAACATTTTTCTATACTGACAAAATTCATATAAAAAATGTTTTAAAAAAAGTAATGGGGTTTTTAAGCACCCCGTATGGATTCTAGGGTTAAGAAGATTGTGGATTTTACCTTAAACGGCAATATATAGTAAATATCTGTTTAATTTTGAAAGCAAGGTCATAATATGTGGCCTTACCTTGAAACATCCAGCAATGATAAGCGTGCAATAACAACAAAAATTAGACTACATATACTTTGGAAAAGAAAACTTGTCTTCTTATAACTATGCTGAGTAATTATAAACCTAAGGTCTAAATAAATTAAAAATTTGTGTTTACCAATTAATGGTTGCACTTATCAGCGTACGCAATTTATTTTAATTAAAACAATTGAATTAATCCGGTAATTTGAACTTCTTTGTTGTTTGTATGTTTCGAATTGATTGCTGTGTTCGATGAGTTTGTGAGACAGCTGAGGTTTTTTTATGTAAAATATTATAACAAAATTCAAACTCTCACGCAAAAGTCCCACGGTGCGACTAAGAATGTGAGTGAGAGAGAAAGATATGCCGAGAGAACATATCATTTCAGTTATTATTCGCGTTGATTTTTTCGTATCAATTTAACGAATTGTGCTGCGTGCAAGTTCGTCAAGTAATTAATTGCACTTGCTCTGGAGTAAACAATATTATCAGCATTTGTCGCAGTCGTGCGACACGCCGTGTTAGTTGCAGTTTCTTACAAACGTGCGACTTGAATGGTTTTCAATGAAATAGCGCACAAAACTCAAATATTTTATTTAACTTTTACGAATTTTAAAAATACAATTTAAATTCTGATCGAAAACGAATCGAAGTTATGTGACAACAATATATATAATTGCTTAAAACTTCACTACAATCTCAAGGCACAAAAGAAAAGATTAATTGAAAATATATAAAGGAGCAAAAAGCTGAAAAGCCCAGCCAAAAGATACCTCCTTTTTTATGTATGGTACATTAAACTAAATGTTTATACATTGGGGCTTGCTGAGTCAATGGATGAAGATACATAGAAAGCTGGAGAATGCTAAAAGATATGTGCGCAGTTTATGCGTTTGGTTGTATGTCTAAAAATCAGGTTTTGCTGAACTCATTATTCTGGCCTAATTGTTTTATGTGAAATTACATCTTTTTCAATTTAAAATTACATTATAGGTACATTATTTACTATTACAATATTAATAAAATGAAAAAATATTGCAATATTTTGATTTGAAGCACAATAATGTAATTGAAATGTGGCAACATCGCTTGCACACAAGAAATATCGAAGCAGCGAATCGAATAAAATTTAATTTGTGCTTTCCACTCGGCGCCTCCACATTGTTCCACAAGAGTTATCTTGTCTTTCGTGTGCCTATACTATATAAAACATTTGGCCTGACAACGAGAACCGGTTTTCTTCGCATCAAAAAATCGAATAAGAGGGACGCCACTCGCTTATACACACTCCATCCGCCATCATTTCAATTCGAACACATGCAATAAAACACGAAACGTTTCAATGTATGTTTGCTGGCTGTGCATATTTTCAACATTCATTTTGAGCAAAAAACAAACGAACAAATATGAAAAACTCGCGCGCTCCTTTGCCAACTAGCATGCCCGCTCGTTCTTTATATGCATGTTCGAAAGCGGGGAATTTTATATAAGTGCAGTCAACCATTGAAATTATTTATATTGTATACAAACTATATTCTTCTACCTCTCCACACAAAGAAGGAAAAGTCAATTTTTTTAATTTTCCTCTCTTTTTGATTCTATGTGCACTAAATAATATGTAGATATTAATATTATTTTATTTCTCATTACTTTATATAAACTTAAGTTCTCTCTCGTAAGCTCTTTACTAAATGTTAAATACTGCGCAATTTTTTATTGGAGAACGAATTACTCTGACAGCAGTGTTGCCAGCCACTTTCGAAAAGTAGCAGCAACTCATTGGAATTATAATATAAATCTTGCTGTTGTGCTATTTATCTTTAGTATTTTGTGTGTTTTTTTTCCTTTATTTTGTGTTCTTTGTTTAATTTAAAGCATGCTTACGCCAGCATTGCTTATTGTGTTAAATTTTCCCGCCATTTTTTCATTCCTGACATTGACATAAAAAATATGTATTACCAAAGAACAAGTTATGATTACGCTGTGTGTTTTCTTACAAAGGCGTGGCTGTAACACTTTGATGTTAGAATTAAAAAAAGCTTATTGACTTGAAACACGTTTTGAAGAATAGTGTGGATATTCAAAAACTCTCAATGCGATAAGATTAGCTTATTCAATTGGACACAAAAGCATTTTCCCATGCCATGACACTGCTTTAGTAATAAAGTATTTTAACCCGGTTCTGTCTGTTGCGCGTGGACGTGTATAATTGTAAGAGTATAGTTAGTAAACTAGTTTTAAGTCAATGTTATGTTTTGGGTATAATACTCTATGCGGTGCAAAAGCTGTCAAATTAACATTATTATTTTGACAACAAAAAAAACTTCGTACACTTCTGTACTTAAATTTTAAGCAAAAAAAGTTAAGAAAAATTAATTGCTTTAGTCTTAGTTTTACGTTTAAAAAAGAAAATCAGAGTGAAGCTATCCGAAGCGAGATATCGAGTATTGCAGAATATGGGTTTGTTCAGTATCGACGAAATCTTGCACATGCTTTGCCGCATTCTTGCTTTTCTGCACTGCTCATGCCAATGAACTTGCTTGTCTGCCCTGCTATTGCCTTCCTGTGTATGCATCTCTGCTTTCACAGAGCGCCAAATTAACAATTTAACATCGGCTTTAGTCCGAATAACAAAATAATTAAAAAACCATCAAAAACTTCTCAATTATCATAAAATATTAATTTTAGCATTAAGTTTTATGTTGATCTTGCTGCTGACATTTCCACATCAAAAAAGCAGGGTTGCACCTCTTAAAAGTTGGAATTTTGCAACGTTGCTAGACTTTTGTTCACAGAACGCAATGCTTTGAACAATGCACCAGTAATTGTGCATTGTTGAGAAATCAAGCCCTATAGTTTTATCGCGATGTAATAATTTCCATATCAAAGTCTAGTTATTTTCTTAAAGAATCCCATATTTTTCTTTCCCGGGAATATTATATTGAAGTTGTATTTTATGCTTTTTACGTTTTCACTTGGTTTTAATGAGTAAAAATCTTCTTTGCCTGGATATTTATTTCTTTCTTTTTTGTATTTCTGTGTTATTTTTTCCCGGAATGTTTGAAAGCTAAATTATTTTTTGCGATATTACATCAAAATAACAGGCATCTTGATCTGGTACAAAAATTGAATTGAGTGGAATTTCTATCGCGATATCACAATTCTTTCTACACTACTCTTAACAAATGACGATGTGATTTTTGATACAATCAATACTTCTTGTGCTGCAACACGAATATTATTTCAGAGAGTCAATTGAAGTTATTTTTCTCTCTTCATTGCTCAGTTTTACATTGCCATGCAATTAGTTTTCGAATGATTGTTGTTCTTTAAAAGCAAGCCATAATAGACACAATATTTTTTTCAATATGTCAAAACACAATTTTGCTGTTCACTTATATGAAAGCGAAACAACTTCAGCGGATTCTCTAAACAAAAAGTATACAGCCACTTTGCAACATCACATGAAAATGTTTATTTTTAAATTGGTTCAAATCTGTCCATATCAAAAGCCTACAATATGTTGTTGACCATGCTTTGCAAATAAAAAGCATTGATACAATATTCATTGCATCAGACGGAACCGGTTATATGAATGTTTGCGATGATTAGGCACATCAGTACTGCGACAACACCGCACGAAAGCAGTTCACAACAAAATACTCTCTACGGATTGCAAGCAATTTTATCGTCTGAATATAGAAATTCCATTTCTAGTGCTTTTTACTCAACATCACTAAGCAAAACAGCTTTTGGCGGGAATCTCGTCGCAGTGTTTGTTTGAAAATTGCAACGGCAACACTCTTCGATGTTGCGCAGCAAGTCTATGAAAATAAAATGGTGGCACGATGACGCCGCGATGCCAACTTCGTCGAAAGCTCAAAAAATATAAAAACAAATATCAACAACAAAAAAGACTGTACTTTGTTTAAAACATGAATTATGATGAAAAATCCGCAGAATTTTTGCAATATTTGCCTTAAAAGTTATTCACGGAATAAATTTAACTTGTTTAGTTGTTTTGAAGAGAAAACGATTATGTCATGCAATTTTACTTTGCATATGGCTATGAATCACGTAATTGTGTATGTATGCGTTTAAAATTAGGAAATTGATTTTTCACAAAGTTAAATTTGAGTCAATAAAAAATACTTCTACTTTATTTTAAAATATTTTCAGCGCAGCTGAAACATTAAAATTTTGTTTTTGTTTTCCGTTTAACACAATCGTCACCAACAAACACACGAACACTTGAGTAAATACATACATTCTTGATGTTATGTTTTCCGCGTTTTGCTATACACACACTAATGATAATTATCCAGTATTATCGAGAACATGACGCGTTTGATTAATTATGGCACGTTATTCAATATTCATTACCAATATGTCAGAACATGGGCGTGGCACTTACACTAAATTAATTACTTAGAATAGAAACAAAAAGTAGTCGTTTACACGTTTTAATACCTTTTCAACGCGTAATTCTGTTGAGCGTTTTTGCTTTGCAATAAAATAATTCACAAACTAATTTGGGTTTAAATCGGCTTTTAAGATGTTCCACAATATTTGGAAGAATTTTGATGTTTTGAGGAAATCGTATAATTTTATCATACAAATAATTTTGTTATACACCATTTTCAGGGCTGGTCAAAATAATTTTCAACACTAAACGTTTCTGATTTCAGTAGTAGCACGTCCTTTATTATTGTGTCGTAGTGCGCTTCTCAACCGCTGTTCACGACGCGCAATTTTCAAATTATCAATTTTTATATAAACAGCGCTGCATTGCAAAAATTTCCATTTGATTCACACAAATCAAAAATTAGCATAAAGGCAGAAAAATTAACAAACAAAAAAAAAACAAACAACGTCGCTTAACAAATGAAACAAAAGTATAATTTGTTCATTGGCCTCTGATTGTTGTTGGTCGTTTTTGTATTTAATTTTTTTGTTGCTGCTACTACTACTGCTGCTGCTGCTGCTGGTGCTATTGTTGCTGTTAATGATAGCGCCACCTAGCGTCCGCCCCGTTTCATCCCGTCATATATTGTTGTTATTATGTTAGGTTATTATTATTATTATCATCAAAGCAAAAACATTTCTCGATTACGTTACGTTTTTCGTTTGCGTTTGATTTCGATTGATGGTGAAAAAATATAAAAACAGCGACGAACGACAGAAAGCGAAAAAACAGAAAAAAAAAATCAAAATATATATAAACTTACCTGAATCTGATGAAAATGCTCCATGGTACTGGTAGAGTAGCCTAGAAGCGCAGTGGGTAATATTCTGCTGCTCTGCTATTCACTCTGCTTTAACAACTCACTGGGCTATTATAATAATGCTTGCCTATACTTTTGCTTGCTTGCTTGGCTTAGCTTATGGATACACGGTTAGCGCGCTGTTTTCTGGCTGGCTTTCTTGCAATACAACGTATAGTATAGTACCATATAGTATAGTAGATATCGTCTCGTATGGGCTCGTATAGTCTCGTATAGTACTTTGGATTTGCCTATTGCTGGATCTGTTGTTGCTGCTGCTGTTGAATCACTTCAATACAATTCAATGCTGCTCGCCGCTGCTATATTAAAAACACACAGCGTACCAACAACGAATGCTATGGCAATTGCCTGTGCAAAGGCTATTGAATTGAATTGATGCCT
The DNA here is from genome assembly GCA_963920525.1 of Dichetophora obliterata. Taxonomy (NCBI): domain Eukaryota; kingdom Metazoa; phylum Arthropoda; class Insecta; order Diptera; family Sciomyzidae; genus Dichetophora; species Dichetophora obliterata. The sequence continues at coordinate 13,819,679 of OY986439.1, read as the reverse complement.
TAACCGTGGTGCCTCAGCTATACAGTTTGCTGGCTTGCTCTCTCTCACTCACTCACTTAATCGACCGCTCGCTCGCTCGCTCTAGCTCTTGTTAGGTTGGTATTTTTTGGCCCCTGTCAGGGTATACTGGCAACGTTTTGTTGTTGCTATACCAGTATCTGTGTGCTGCCTGTCCACATTGCCATGGAGGAGAGAAGTTCACACTTTAGTTTTTTTGCTTCTTGTTTTTCATGGCTTTTTATTTTTCCCACATATACCCAATTTCCCACATGCCGCGCGCTTCTTTTCAAACTTTTTGTCGCATTCCATACTGCTCACTCTCTTGTTTTTCTGGCATGGTGTGCATGCTGGCCTGTTCTTACCTTATATACTAGTTGGCAATCGTATACGAACGGAGAGCCCGTGTGCGACGGAGAAGTCTCGTTAGCTGGTTTTGCTTGGCTTGGCTTGGGTCGCTGAGCGCAATTCTGCCGAATGCTGACGATGCCAAACGAACTTGCGATCAAACGAGCGTGGAAACAGCATTTGGGTACTTTTATATTTGCAGATTTTTGAAGACTTTTTGCAAAAGAAAGTACCTATCTTTTATGAGAAAAACATTTTCTTTAAGCATGTTTTCGGATTTTGATTGCATTTGAAATATTCTCGCGAGCACGTCAGTTGGTTGCGTTGCAGCGCAAATTTTTCCCACATAAAATTTGCAATATTTAATTAACAACTACAATTCCAACTTAAAGAACGGGGTAGATCGTACTTATTTTTTGTTTAATCTCTTGGGCATAAGTTTTTGTATTTCCACGAGGGACTCAGGGATTAAATTTTCAATGTAAACTTAAAATCGTATTGTAATAATATTCGAAAATTAAACTCATTGAAAACTTTTTATCGGAAAAAATACCTTAAATGACAAAATAATGTATACTTGAAATGAACATACATAAAGCTATAAATTTTCCTAAACTAGTTTGTATCTTTTATATAAGGAAACAAAAACAAAAAGGCATCAAGGGAAACCTTTTTTATGGTAGGTACAGACAAGAACTATACACACACACACACACACACACACACAAATATTTTTTATATAATTTTTTGTTTTGTTTTTCCTTACATAAACAAAAACAGCAAAAAGGAAATAAAAAATGCGTATACAAAGTACAGTCATGAGCTTGAATGAAATGATAGATTTAATAAACTGAGGGAGAAGAATTATGTTTCAATCTACTGCGGTGGCAAACAAGAGAAAAAGTAAACATATGATATTTTTAAAAAGATTTGAGAATAAATTGCAATCACTACACGGATAGAAATAAGTCTATAGTGAAAAATTATTTTGCAATTCAATTAATTTTAATCAAACATTAAAAATTAATTGTAATAAGTAGGGTTAGGAATCTCGTGCACTAAGAAATTCAAAATATGCGTACTTTTAAACTCTAAAATCATGTTAAATATGCAATTAAAAATATTTTTATAATACCTTATTATCGATTTAGCAACAAATATTGCATGTGGTTAAAAAAAAATATAAAAATCCATGTTAAATTACATATAAAATTAATATGTATATTAAAAACAAAAATATGAAGTGAATATAAAAGCAATAGTTATAAATTATCTTTTTCCAAAATATGTCGCAATAAATTAAAATTATTACAATTCAAAAAAGGAATAATATGCAAAAACCACATGCATTTATTGTAAAATATACATAAATATGCAAAAGCAGGCAAAAGTATGCACTAACGTTTGAATGCCATTTTAACCCTAGAGTACTAATCATATTTTACATACGTTGTAACTAATGATCGTCGTTTCGACGATGTTTCTTTTCAGATACCTTTTTCAGACAAACTAAACTATATATTGAAGTTCAATCAACGTTATTGCTTTCCTAAATATGTTAAATATAAAAATAAAAACAATGCGTGATATGTATTTAATGGAAAACTAAGTTTATTTAAATTTCATATGAACACATTTAATGAGGCAATTTTTCCAATATCCCGTCAAAAACGGGCAATAAATTAAAAAAAAAAATTAAAATAAGAGATCAACTTCAGTTTAACTAACATAACTTAAGTTCAAGTATATAAAAAAATAAAAAAAAATGTTATAAGACTTAATTTGAACATGAGGCACAAAGCTCAACTTTGTGCTCTCCACAAATTGGTATTTTGCATTTATCACAGATTGATTTCGTCATTCGTCGTTTTTGGTATGGGCAGAATCTACAAATACTTCTTTTCTTCTCCCTTTGTGCTCTTTCAGCATTGCTATTAATCGGATTTTCATCCGCGGTCATCACATTTTGTATATTTATTCTAGTAGAATTTTTAAGAGTAGGTATCTTCAACCTTTCTTTCATCCATGGATCTACCAGGCTCTTGTGGAGCGCTTTTATATATTCCCTGCGATTTAATGGTTTTTTGTTAAGACTGAACATGTTGTGGGAATAAATTACATAGCTGTTTATAAAAGCTATATTCAGAATACCATAAAATATGCATTTCTATTCGTTTTTCGAGAAGAGGACATAACGCTGCACATTTGGTCCAACGTATCGACCCCTACTTTCGTAGAGTTGTAAAATTCGACCATATGTGGCTTCTTTGTTTCACTATTTATAGCGCCTTCCTCATTGCACGATGATAATAACAGTACGACTTTGTTGGGCTTTGACTTATATGAAAGTAATGTCAATTCCTGGTCGTAGACGAACATGGAAGTTTGACATTTTCGGCCTTTGGTGTTGGTCAGTTCTTTTGGGATTTCCTTTTTATTTGCACGTAATGTTCCTACAAGTGTAAGATTGTAAGGGGCTCTAAATAGCGATTTTGCAAGGGGAATAGAAGTAAACCAATTATCCATAGTAATATTTCTCCGAGTTCCATGAATGCTCTGAGTAAGCTCTTTAACATAATATTCACCAAGCGGTAAATCTCCACTATTTGAGCCCTTTCCAAGGTACGGTATGGCATTTACCATATATTTGGTGCCGCTGTCGCACATCATTATTATTTAGAATCCATACTTAGCTGGTTTGTTGGGAATGTACATACGGAATGATGATCTATCTCTAAATGCCAAAAGTTGTTCATCGATTGTCAAATAGCAACCAGATGTATAATTGCCGATTCAGATTCAGAATCGTCACAGGGTTGCAAAAATATTTCTATTTCAGCATCAAGTAGTCCTCGCTTATATTTTTCCATTTTGGAGTTCTAATGAGAAGAGCATAACAATTGGCTTAATACGACGAGATCTACAAATAAACAACAATGCAAGAAAAATTTACTCACCATACAAAAGTCACGTTATTACTAATCTTCGTCTATTCGTCGAGCACAAAACCCAAAACAATGCACTTGCACAACAACAAACTTAAAAATACATCCGCTTACATCAAGAGCATTCTAACGACTAACAGCATACAAGAATTGGGAGCGATCACAGCATACAGCAGAGAGATACACAATAAAAAGAGAGCGGTGCTCGTCGAGTCGTCGAACATTAGTACTCTAGGGTTAAAGAAAATTTCATAATTCCTAAAGCTAACACTAGGCGCCAAAGTCCAAAAAAATTTCTGTGATCCACATGCCACTAATTTTATCTTATGGATTTTTGCCTTCTAAACATGAATATCACAATAAAACAATTTTCTATGGATAAGTTTTTGAGATATGATTTTTTGAAAAAATTTCCCCTTTTTCCAGGATGTAGTGTCATAAATAGCAACCCATCTCGAAAACGAATTAACCAATTTAAAAAAATAAAATTAATCAAGACAATTAACCCTCTGCAACTGACGTGCTCTAATTGTAACAATGTGACTGACATGGGGTCTGGCAGACCTCATTTTTAAACCGATTCCCCATGTTGAAGTTTTTGACTAGCGCCTTCTTGGCCTTATTTATGAACAATAGTAATTAGTTTTCAATCTAACATAGGTTAAAAATTTCATATAAAAGATGTTCTTTTCAAGGTATGGTTTATTTCATTTAGTTCTATAATAACAAAAAAAAAATACTCTTCTCTTAAAAACAAAGAAAGAAAAAAAAACAATAATTCTTACAAATATTTAGGAACTTATTTTTTACCTTAAAAAATACTTATCAAATAAGTTTTGGTTTGATTTTAGCTAAATCGTACGGTTAGATCAGTATATGTTCAGTTTTAAAAATTCAGTCTTAAAAATTACATTTTTCTTGGCAGTTTTCGCAGAGAGGATTGGAACACTGCAAGCAAATAGGTTTTAAACAAGAACAGCAGTTGTAATTTGCTTTTCTTTGTAATTAAGATGGACATATATGACACAGTTTTCTTCCACTGCCTGTCTCAGGCTGAATATTTGGAGGAGGAAAATCAAGGAGGTGGAGGAGGAAAATCTTTTCCTAGAACTTGACTGATGGTCATGCGCAATTATCGTGGTAATCTTTCATTATGTGCACGTGCTTTCATGTGATCTAGCACCATTTCACGAGCCATATTTAACAAAAATTGGCCTCTTCTCAATTTGGGGTTCATATTTTCACATGCTTGGTACGCAACGAAACAGTTGGCACCTATCATATCCAGTATTCTATAAAAAATTGCCATCGGCCAACGACGAGTTTTGCGACTGCAGGAATATATCGAGCACTTTTTGTCGACCTCATCTACGCCTCCTTTTGTTTGATTGTAATCTACAATCATTAGTGGTTTGCCTGACGCAATGTCGGATTCCTGGATGTGGTGTGTGTATGAAACTAAAAGGACTGCTTTATTTTTTTTTAACAAAGGATAATAATGTAAAGTACTTGGTGAAAGCGTAAAGTGAACTCGAAACTTCTCTTTCTTTGTTTGGCAAAAAACATGCAGGGATCTCCCTATTATTTTTTCAGTGTTCCAAGATAGGTTACTTTCTTTTTTAGCAAAGCTTCCATTAGCGGAATGGAACTAAACCAGTTGTCCGCTGTAGTGTTACGGTTTGAGCCTTCAACAGCTTTCACAAGACGTAAGACTGATTGCGATGGCACCGATAATTTCTTCTCTTCTTCATGTAGTCCTATTCCATCAGAATTTTTACAATAGTAGATATAATCATTGTAGGTGTAAAAAGTTCGTGCGTCACATAAAATCATGATCTTTAGTCCATATTTAGCAGGTTTTTGTGGCATGTAGATTACAAATTTGCAACGACCTCTAAATGGAACCAGCATCTCGTCAATGCACATATAGTCGCCAGGGGAGTACTGAGCTTGAGAATTTAAAATGAACTTGTTAAATAAATTTGATATAGAAGCCAGCGGATCCTCTTTTAAACGTTCTTGTCTGGTCATAAGATCATCAAACCTCAAACAGTTGACTAAACATGAAAATCTATACTTAGACATAACGCAGCGAAATATTTAACGGCCTGTGCATCAGTAGAAAATACTGTATTGAGATCGGAGTCGTTGCATTTAAACACCGACGAATAATATGAGAGCCCTATGAATGCTCTCATTTCAATCTCATTCGTGTCCATAAGTTCTGGTTGGCTGTTATTTTTGAATAATATGAGAGCCCTATGAATGCTCTCATTTCAATCTCATTCGTGTCCATAAGTTCTGGTCGGCTGTTATTTTTGAATCTCATTCGTATTGAGATCAGAGTAGTCGTATTTAAACACCGACGAATAATATGAGAGCTCTATGAATGCTCTCATTTCAATCTCATTCGTGTCCATAAGTTCTGGTTGGCTGTTATTTTTGAACTGGCTCCTAAACATATTAAGCTTTTGGTCTGTATTTACTATCAAGTATGAAAGCATAGACTGATCAAAAAATTTTGTTCAAAGACCAATATAACTTTCAAATTTTGTGAAAGTTGCAATATTTTGTAGCCTTAGAATATTATGAGCTGGAACTCTAGAATGTCTTGGACCCTCCTGATCAGACCATACAAAGCCATTTTACATCTGTAAAAATTCTCACTTATGGATTCTGTTTGAACTTCCGCAAAGCTATTACCTTCCTCTTGAAACCCCGCTTCCAGAGAAATTTCGTCGTCCTCAAATATATTTTGTTCAGCTTCAAAATCTGGATCATTTACAGCATCGTCGCCGCTGAAATTTTCGCCCTCTTCATCAATTTCTTCGAGCCACTCAGTTATTTGCTGTTCGCTGCTTTTAAAAGTTCCAGCTGATGTTCTTTTATGGGAAGTCATTTCCTCTGAGCTTACTGCCTGCAAAAATATAAGTCAAAATACAATTTTACTGACAATATGTAATTTTACGTTATTACTGATGTGAGGTCTGCAAGACCATATTGAATTTCACAATAATACTACGTGGTGGTCTGCTGGCTACTTGCACTAATGATGATGTGCGGGTATAATAGACCATTTACTGCGCAGTTAAGCTCGTGCGTTGCCCAAGATTGCTCTTTTCACACTGAGCGACGTAGAAGCATGAATTGAAAAGGTAACGAGAGCGTAGAGATCGTAACTTGGAATTTTACAAAGTTACGCACGATTGTTCTCTTTGCGGGGTCTGTCAGACCACACGTCAGTTGCAGAGGGTTAAATTACCTACAAATGCTTAGAAAAAATTTTGTCATTTGGCTCAGTAAATTTGACGGAATTAGAAGAAATTCGTCGATTTTTTTTTTTTTTTGAAAAAAATCAAGTCGAATAATGTTTCAATAACACTATGCGACAATTTAAGAGTCATGGAATCTAACGAAAAAGCGACCAACACAGATCGATGATACTGATCTAGACCAACAAAACCCTAAAAGGGTTTTGCAAAGTTAGCTCGCTTTTAAAAGATATAGGCATTGAAAGTTTGCCTCTTGCAGAGTATTTTTTAAAAATGAATTACTCATAAGGGCGCTACATTTGTTTTTAATTTCTCATCCTAAGAGGTCTCCAAAGTTCCATAAAGTGGTCAAGATTTCCCAGAAAAATTTTAGGAAAAAAGGATGTCTCTCTCTACCGCAAGGACAAAGTTGTGATTTGAGAAAAACAGTAAAAATAACCGATTTATAAATGCTTTGATTTTTGAAATAATAACTTCATATGTCTTAAAGCAAAAGTAAATACAGACTTTAACAAGATGCCACTCTTGATTTTTACCCACAGTGTCCTGTGTGAAGGATATTCGAATCTTAAGGTACACTCGAAATAGCACATAACTTTTGATTGTTATCTGGTTGTATAAATTTTGGTGGTATTTAGTAAAGTGTTTACGTTTTCCTTATATTTGGTGTATTAAAAATTTGCACATTTTTGCCTATGCATTTACTGTTTTTTAAGAAAAGCATATTTCAAAGCAATTTTTCAACTTTTTGAAAAAAATTAATATAAGGCTTTAGATATCAGAAGTGGTACCGAAGTGGTACCGAAAATAATTTTCGCTATTTGGATTCTTCAAATATCTCCTTTCAGGTTATTATTTTCTTAAAGCACATCTTAAAAACAATTGTTTTTCAATAAATTGAGACTCATCGAATGGCAGGCTCAGAAACTCAAAATTTTAGTTTAACGTTTTGATAAATGATGGCTAGGAAGAAAAATTTTTATAAAAAGTCAAAATACGAAAAAGAATCGTGGTCTTAAGCTGGTGTTTGAAAAAAATACTTTCAGATAGTGTTTCGTTCAGAAATATTTTTTTAGAATCCAAATTCAAATGCCCAAAATATATACAACCTTATATTAATTTTTTTTAAAAAGTTATAAAATTGCATTCAAAATATATTTCTCGAAAACAAGAAAATGTATTTGCGAAAAATATGCAAATTTTTAATTCGCGAAATTTAAGGAAAACGTAAACACTTCAATCAATAACACCAACATTTAGACAATCAGATAACAATCAAAAGTTCTGTGCTATTTCGAGTGTACCTTTGGATTCGAATATCTCTCACACAAGACAGTGAGGGTAGAAATCGATAATTGCATTTTGTTTGGCAAGAGATTGTTAGTTAAAGTCTGTACATATTTACTTTTGCTTTAAGACATATATAGTTTTTCTTACAAAAATCAAAGCATTATTAGGTTGTTATTTTTTACTATTTTTCTCAAAAAACAACTTTATCCTTGTGGAAAAAGGATATTTTTGGATTTTTTTTTTTGTAGATCTTAACCACCATGCAACTTTTGAGACCTTTTAGGTCCATTTTGTTCACAAAGGGTATAAATATGATTTAATTCGGGGATAACTATCTCTAGGTTAATTTTATACCAAGCGTATTAATTCGGGAGATAAAAAAGTGGGTTTGTTCACATTTTATCCCAGCTTTATGCTTAGAGCATAAATTCGCTCTCAGTTTATCTCGATTTCCATTGGAATGTTAGAGTGTTGCTCATTAATTAAAAAATGTGTGGGGATTTTTTGTTTATTTTTGCGAATTTGGGGTTTGGAGTGAACACTTGGTAAAAATGGATCGCTGATTTTGCATCTGATGTCAGAATTTCAAAATTCTAAAATGTTTCTACACAGGGCTGTCAACTAAACATTTTTTTAAGAATTTTAAACATGAAGAAACAGTATTAGGGGTTACTTCTTCCGAATCTGGTGTCAGAATTTTAAAATTCAAGATGGCGGATAAAGTTGCCACCTAATTTCTTGTTTATTTATGCGAAATAAATTTCTCTGGGAGAAACACTAGGTAAAATTGGGTCGCTGATTCCGAATCCGTTGTCAGAATTTCAAAATTCGAAAATTTTTCTACACGTAGGGGTGCCACCTAAAAATGTTTTATTTTAAGAATTTTCAACATGAGGAAAGAGTATTGGGGGCCGCTGAGTTCGAATCTGAAGTCAGAAATTTAAAATTCAAGATGGTGGATAGGGTTGCCACCTTAATTTTTTGTATTTTTATGAATTCGGGGCTGGCAAAAAAAAATGGTACACAAAAAATGGGTCGCTGAATCCGAATCCGTGGCCAGAATTTCAATATGATAAAGTTTTGAAATAATAGGGTTGCCACCTAATAATATGTATTTTTTAGAATTTTAAACATCATTTAACAGTATTAGGGAGCCACTGATTTCGAATCTGAAGTCAGAACTATAAAATGCAAAATGGTGGATAGGGTTGCCACCTTAATTTTTTGTATTTTTATGAATTCGGGGCTGGCAAAAAATGGTACGCAAAAATGGGTCACTGAGTCCGAATCCGTGGTCAGAATTTCAAAATGATAAAATTTTATAATAACAGGGCTGCCACCTAATAATATGTATTTTCAAAAGTAAAAGCAACCCTATTATTTCAAAATTTTATAATTTCAATATTCTGACCGCGGATTCGGATTCAGCGACCCATTTTTGATGTACCATTTTTTTGCCAGCCCCAAATTCATAAAAATACAAAAAATTAAGGTGGCAACCCTATCCACCATCTTGAATTTTAAAATTCTGACTTCAGATTCGAAATCAGTGACTCCCTAATACTGTTAAATGATGTTTAAAATTCTAAAAAATACATATTATTAGGTGACAACCCTATTATTTCAAAACTTTATCATTTTGAAATTCTGGCCACGGATTCGAATTCAGCGACCCATTTTTGGTATACCATTTTTTTTTGGCAGCCCCGAATTCGTAAAAATTTAAAATATTAAGCTGGCAGCCCTATCCACCATCATGAATTTAAAAATTTTGAGTTCAGATTCGAAATCAGTAACCTCCCAATATTGTTCCCTCATGTTTAAAATTCTAAAAATAAAACATTTTTAGGTGGCAACCCTATGTGTAGAAAAATTTTCGAATTTTGAAATTCTGACAACGGATTCGGATTCAGCGACCCATTTTTACGCTTTAGTTCGCGCCAGCCCCGAATTCGTAAAAATAAAAATTAAGGTGGCAACCTTATCCAAATTTTAAAATTCTGACATCAGATTCGAAATCAGTAACCCCCAATACTGTTTCCATATGCTTAAAAGTCTGTATTTTCAATATTTTGACACCAAGTAAATAAAAAATATTAAAATGAGAGTGATGAGAGCGAATTAAAAATCTTATCTCACCAATTTTCACGAGTTAAATATTTCTGGGGTTAAGCTATCTCGCCACCATTTTTATCTCCAGTTTGAAGAGTTAAATGCTTAACTCGCTGTGAACAAATGAAAAACTGGAAAAATCATGGAATTAACTCGGGGATAAATTTATCTCTCTGTGAACAAAATGGCCCTTAGAATGTAAAAATCGAAAAAAATTGTAATTCGATACGCCGTAATGATCACTTTATTTTTAAAAATACTCTGCAAGAGGCAAATTTTCAATGTCTATATCTTTTTAAAGCGAGCTTACTTTGCAAATTCCTTTTAGGGTTTTCTAACTATCTAACTATACAGTAGTACTATCATCCTGTGTTATCCGCTTTTCCGTTAGAAAAATGTGTTGTACAGTGTAATCTAAAAAAAATCGAAATCTCAAAAAATATCTCAGTTTTTCATTTTGTACGTAAAGATGCCTTAGAGGAAAATTCATGGTAGAATAATGAAGTTATAGAACATTGATTGAAGGTACCGAAATTCTACTTTTTAATGATTTTTTCATTTAATGACGGTTAATTTAATATAAACACATCTGAAATTAATTTATAATTAAAAACTTTTATTTCTAACGAAATATTAAATATCTACATAAGTCCTTAAAAAGTGCAGAATAAAAAGAATACCAAAAAAAAAAATATTGACTTAAAAAGGAAAGGAAATAAGATACAGATGTTTAATTAGAAAGCGATAAAATAAGTTCAGAAAAGTATTCGAAAATTAAATTGTTTGGCAATGGTTTAAAAATTCTTTTGTCCCTTTTTTCCTCTGAATACAATTCAAAATTGTGAGGTATATATATAAAGAGGTCTTATTCGCTTCCACTCAAGCCTTTAACTCAGAGTTAGATATACGAAAAAGAGTACGCTACAAGCAGGTAAAGCTAAAAATTCAGTATGTGTTTGCTAGATATATATATATATATTGAGGGTTGGAATTAGTTTAAAGGTTTTCTAAGAGATGGCGTAACTATCAATAGATCGCATCGGGCACACCTGTGACTATATTCATTTCAAAGCACATTGTCTAAGCTTCATTTTTCAGTATGTGTCATTCCACTGAAGTGTAAACAACATATATTTTTTTCTCTGTAAACATGTCGACTTTCGTTCCAACAAAACGCAATTTGCGGGAAGGTTTACTTTTGTGCTTCCATTTGAAGAAAAAAGCGGTTGAAGCACAACGCACGCTTACTGAGGCTTACGGGGACTATGCTCCATCGATTTCTACTTGTGAGTACTGGTTCCGTCGGTTTAAAAGTGGTGATTTTGATACGGAAGACAAAGAGCGTCCGGGCCAGCCGAAAAAGTTTGAAGATGAGGAATTGGAGGCTTTGCTCGATGAAGACCCGTGTCAAACCCTTCAAGAATTGTCAGAATCATTGGGAGTCGACTTATCAACGGTCGGCAAACGCTTGAAGGCCATGGGAATGATTCAAAAGCAAGGAAATTGGGTGCCGTACCAGTTGAAGCCGAGAGACGTTGAACGGCGATTTTGCATGTGCGAACAACTGCTTCAACGGCATAAAAGGAAGAGTTTTTTGCACCGTATTGTCACTGGCGATGAAAAATGGATCCATTACGATAATCCCAAGCGAAAAAAATCGTGGGGACCACCCGGCCATGCATCAACATCGAGGGCCAAGCCGAATATTCATGGCGCCAAGCTTATGCTGTGTATTTGGTGGGATCAGAAGGGTGTCGTGTACTATGAGCTGCTAAAACCTAATGAAACCATCACTGGGGAACGCTACCAACAACAATTGATGCAATTGAGCCGAGCATTAAAGGTTAAACGGCCGGAATATGCCAAAAGACACGACAAAGTGGTTTTTCAACATGACAACGCACGGCCACATGTTGCAAGAACCGTCAAGGAAACGTTGGAGGCGCTGAATTGGGATGTGCTACCCCACCCGCCTTATAGCCCAGACATAGCCCCTTCCGACTACCACCTATTCAGATCGATGACGCATGGCTTGGCTGAGCAGCGCTTCACTTCTTACGAGGATACCAAAAAATGGGTCGATTCGTGGATTGCCTCAAAAGACGAATCGTTCTTCCGGCGCAGAAGCCATATGCTGCCAGAAAGATGGGAAAATGTTGTAGCTAACGATGGACAATACTTTGAATAATATACATTGTACCGTTGTTTCTAAATAAATGCTCAAAAACCGAAAAAAAACCTTTAAAATTAATTCCAACCCCCAATATATCAGACCGGTCCTTATTTCTTTTTTTCGAATTCGTATCATCATACGCATCATCATGGCAAGCGCTAAAACCATTTTATTTGATCCTAAAAATACACAAAAAAAATTTGAGCTTGATTGGACAATTTTTAGCCGTGCCCCCGCCAACAATTGTTTGTCATTCGTAACTATTGTTCTCTCATTCAGAATATCACTATGCTCATGGTAGAAGAATACAGGTATATGCACCAGATGAGAGCATACTGCCGGAATTGTCAAAAGGAAGCAAAACTTTTTCTTCATTTTCTTTTGTTTCCATTCGCCACACAGCTAAATTTGACAGACATGGCAGTATGCAAAGAGAGCACAGTCAGCGCTGCATATACCTCTATCCTTCTACCATGACTATGCTCATGATTCAATTATATATAAGGTTGAGTAAGCTGAGAGCACATATCTGTCGGCGAATGTCAAAAACAGCTGTTTGGTGTTGTTATCTTTTAATTTGACATTCGCCGATCCAAATTCCATCCATCCAGCGTTTTTGTTTGTTTTCCTTGTTCCAATAGTTTTGGCAAATCGCGTACTTTTTCGGCATTTCGAAGTGGTAACAAAAACTCGAAATCCAAGAAAATTGTTTAAAAATTATTTTAAACACAAATTTAATATTAAAATTCAATAGTTTTACTTCTAGTCAGAAATTTTAATTTCATTGTTTACTTGTCTTTTTTGTTTTACTCTGACATTTTGCGATCCAAGTTTTGTTGTTGTGTGAGAACAATTTCATGGTTACTTAACCTTATATAACCCAGCAAACCAAAGTTTCCGAATTTGTCTGAATTCCGATTAGTTCGTAACTATTTCGAGAATTCTTAACGAATTCGTAACTATTTCGCAACAGTAATTTCGGAACATTTCCGAATAATTCGAAAGAGTTCCGAAATCAAATTTTAAAATTTAAATTGTGAGGTGTTTTAAATATTTCGAGTTGAAACAATTGGTAGGCCATGAGTCTAGCGGCATTTTAAATAATTTTCCATTTGTAAAATAATTTTGTTTAAAAAACTTTTTCTTTAAAGCAGATGATACTAGAGATGGTTTTAATTTTAATTTTTACAGATGCAGATTTGATAGTATACAAACGACATGTCATATTCACATTTATATATGTTCCATAATAGTAGTTGCAAAGGATTTGGAATTTTTGGCATGTCATGTCATTTGTATGAAACATATAGTGTGGTGCATCTTAAGCGGATTGATTAACCAAACTTCGATTCGAAATTGTTATTTAATTTTGTAGTGCATACGGTACAAAAATCATTAAGAGATTGTTGCGAATTTGATGCTTCATTTCGTTACGAATTCGCTGCTACAATTCGTTAAGAAATTGTTATGAATTTTTTACGAATTCGTTACGAAAATGATAATTCAATTGTTTACGAATTTGTTACGAAATCGATACGTCAATTCTTTACAAATTTGTTACGAATTCGTAACGAATACGATACTCCAATTCTTTACGAATTTGTTACGAATTCGTTACTAAAAATCCTTCCGAATTCGTTACGACAATTCGTTACGAATTCGTGTCAACCCCTCCATACGATTTTCGTTACGAAATCGGAACGAATTCGAATGCTGAACTAGGAATAGTTTCGAAAAATTAGTTACGAATTCGGAAACTTTGGTTTGAGGGTTAAGTACTTATTGAAATGTGTGTGTGTGCGTTTGGCAAATGTGAAACACACTCTCTCTTTTTTTGTGGCTACCCAGTACTGTGCTGTTGTTGTGTACGTCTGACGAAAATTCGCATAAATAAATCATTTTGTATTGCAACTTTCACACGTGGAGATCGACAAATTTAGTGAAATCGTGAAGTTCAAACAAAAAATTTAAAAGAATATTGTCCAAAAGATTACCTTTAAGCAATTGAACAAATAAATTTTAAAATTAAAAATCCAAAGCGATGACAACCAAAAGGCTATCGATCGGATGATGACATTATTTTAATTGGCGTAATTGACCACCAAATTACTGCATTGAGAAGCTGGAAAAATTATACAACGAGTGGAGAGATATTACAAAGCATCATGGTCGAAAAACAGAATGCCAAAAACAGGAAAGAAACTGAATTTCAAGATAAATTAAATGATTTATTCGATATCGCACACGCAAACGCGTTAGAATTAATGAAAATACAAGAAGACAAAGAGTTCTTAAAAAAGTAACGAGAAAAAGGAATACCAGGTTGTATGCTAGGAACGGATAAAATTGTCATGCAGAAAGAAAAGCGAAAGGCAGTCCAGAAAGAACAAGAAAACCAGCGTCGAATAAAAGAAGATGAACGAAAAGAATTATATGAACAACAGACTCAAACAGGTATACAATTAAGAATTCTATCTTTTAAGCAAATCAGATATATTGTTGTAAAACAGGTATGATTGACATTGACGACAAAAACGATATTGAAGTTGTAGCATCAACATTAGCAGGAAATGCATATCCTAGTATATCAGGTATATCCAGAGATAAAACAAATTTTTTTACACCAAGACTGCTTTCAACTTTGGATAAGTGGAAAATCCTTGATGGTGCTGCAGTTCATATCCTAAGTGCAACTGCTGACGCGTTGGGCTATGATATCGAAGATCTTATACTAAATCGTTCATCAATTCGTCGAATGCGCCAGAAACATCGTGCAACAACAGCACAAAACATTGCAGCAATCTGTAGTGAATGATGCTGCGCCAAATTCATTACATATTATAATAATGAATTAACCCACAATGAAGAGGAGAAACAATTCCTTTTTCAAGTGGTTAAAGAATATAACATGAATTATCCCACTTTTAAAAATATTTCACTATTAAATTAAAATAATATTAATGTTACTATGAGTATGTAATTAATAAAAATATTTCAATTTATTCTTAATTTTCAAATAAATGTAAATAAAATAAAAAAAAATTTTTTTTTGCCTTATTCCTCATAATAAAACAAAAGGGTGCTTGGGGCACGTCTAAAAATTATCCAATCGTTGTCAAATTTTTTTTATGCTTTTTGAGACTAAAACGAATATTTTTAGCGCTTGCCGTAACATATATGCGAAAAAATAAATTTGTCCATATAAATAAGGACCGGTCTAATATATATCTATAAGTATATATATATATATAAATAGGTCACAAAAATGTCACTGCCTTCAGTTCTTTATTTCAAATCACTATAAGTGCATCTTTTGTAAACACGTACGTTGTAAGCTTGATGATTTAAACTGGTGAAATGAGCAAGAGAGCGAGATTATTTTCATGCGATAACGATCCTGACCGTTTTTGTTACGTGTGTGGTAGATATGTTTTTAATAAAAATAAACATAAATTCACGGATTCGCTACAAAAAAAAGTATGGCCAGAATTTTGCAATGGCACCTGATACTTTAAATCAACATTGGACACCAAGTTTTATATGCCATGTGTGTCAATCAATTTTTACCTCCAAGTAAGTATTTGTTTTAGAATGTTATGGATATGAAGGGTGGGCCATCGGTAAGGTGTCCCTTATATGACCAAATTTAAAAAATTTATGCCACAAGTATTTATAAAATTGAGACAAAATTAAAATAGGAGAAAACTATATTTTCTAAAAAAAAATTTAGTTTTACGGCCCTGATTACAATAATTTATTTTTCCCACAGACGAAGCATGAAATTCATCAAGCCAATGATTTGAAGAGAGACTCAGTGTCATGTCACTGAACGCTATTTTTGTTTATGCAAACAGAGTGGCTTCGGGAAAACTATACGATGGAATTACCCGAAAAATTCGGCTGCTGGGTTTACGCTTCCAGTTCTGCATTCAGATGGAATACAGTATCCGAAATTTCACATTGAAAGAGCTATGTCAGAAGAAACAAGCATATCACAGAAAAGCTGACGAGACAAAGAAATGCAAGTGGAAGAAAGGCCAAAAGTAATGACGCAGCCGGAATTAAACGATTGGGTTAGAGATCTCAATCTTACAAAAGGAAATGCACAATTACTTGCATCGCGCATGAAAGAACGACACTTCTTGGCTAAAGATGTCAGTTCATCATACTACCGAGATCGGCATGACCCTTACATTGGCGTAGCAATTTAGCTCGATAAATAATTTAAAAATAAAACTTCAAAAGTTATTAAAAATATCAGTTTTTTTTTACAGCGATAATATTTTTGCATTATATATTTTGATCTTCTTTCTCTCTTTTTCATAAGCATGCTTTCGGATAACCATTTTCTTTCTCTGTGTTCGGAAAAAGATAGAACAAAATTTAGAGTTTCTACTGCAATTCCAATTTGAAAATAATCGGATACACTGAAAACACTATTAAATGAAGTTGAAAAATGTGTTACTTTGATTTTGACTGTGCCTGCATCAGCAGCTTCATCTGAGCGTTCTTTTAGTGCACTAAGACGGCTTAAAACGTATCTTCGAGCAACTATGACACAGAAACGACTTACTTATGCTGCATTTATAAACATTCACAAAGATAAAACCAAAGAATTGAATTTGATAGAGTCGGTGAAAGATTTTTTTCTTGCAAGGATAGAAAGAAACATTTTAGAAGAATTTAAAATTGATATAAATTTTAGTACCTTATTGCATTTTAATCATGTAAAGATATACCTTGTCTTATATTTTCATATTACGATATAAACGATCCTTTAAAAAATGATTTCTAATATCAAAATTGGAAAACTCTTCAAAATAATGAAATTTTAATATTTTTATTTATTTTTTTTTATTTTGAAATTAAAATAAGAAATTTGTTTATTCATATTCATGTTTCTTTTAAGAAATTTTGGTGATTTTTTTTTTCCCCCCAAATGAAATTAGCTTCCGACGCTCTTGGACCCTTATGCAAAATATTATAGAATGAAAGACAACATATGCTTTTGTCACGATATTACTATTACTATTGTCACGATTACCGGGTTGTTTGTGGAGCTACATCAACCGTATGACGCAAAAGAGTGGAGGTTGTTTATCGACAGCAACAAAGCCAGTTTAAAAGCTGTTTTATTAAGCAATGGAAACCACAATCCGTCCATACCCATCGCACATGCTGTCACTATTAAGGAATCATATGAGGCAATTAACAAATTGTTGAAATATATTAAATATGAAGAGCATAACTGGAAAGTTTGTTGTGACTTAAAAGTTGTCGCCATGTTGCGTGGATTGCAAGGTGGTTACACTAAAAATTGCTGCTTTCTCTGTCTTTGGGACAGTCGAGCTCGTGCCGAGCATTACATCAAAAAGGACTGGCCTAAAAGAGAGGACGAAACAGTAGGCATGCACAACGTCAAAAATACAGCTCTTGTTGACATGGAAAACATAATTTTGCCACATTTGTACATCAAACTCGGACTGATAACAACTTCATCAAAACCCTGGATACAGATGGTCAAGCGTTTACTTATTTAAGAACAATTTTTCCAAATGTTACGCTGGGAAAGATTAAGGAAGGCGTGTTTGATGGCCCTCAAATAAAAAAAATTGCTAAGAAATCAACAATTTGAGAGCTTGTTGTCATCCGATGAGAATGCTGCATGGAATTCGTTTCGATTGATTGTATCTGATTTTTTGAGTAACAATAGGTATCCAGAATACGAAACAATTGTTCACGATTTACTTAAGAATTATGCAAAAATTGGTATGCATTCTCTAAATTAATTTTACTTTAGTACCTATTCTAATGCAGGTTTCCCGTAGTGACGAACACGGTGAACGTTTTCATCAACAAATGAAATCCATGGAGAGACTCTCGCAGGGATCCTGGAATCCAAATATGATGGGCGATTATATTTGGTTTCTCATTAGAGAAACTGATTCTGAATTTAATCGAAAAAAAGGGGGAAATCATTTTTGAGATTGCCATTGCCAAACAATTTAATTTTCGAATACTTTTCTGAACTTATTTTTTCGCTTTCTAATTTAACACCTGCATCTTCTTTCCTTTCTTATTTAAGTCAATATTTTTTTGGTATTCTTTTTATTCTGTACTTTTTAAGGATTTATGTTGATATTTAATATTTCGTTAAAAATAGTAATTTTTAATTAGAAATTAATTTCAGATGTGTTTATATTAAATTAACCGGCATTAAATAAAAAAATCATAAAAAAGTAGAATTTCGGTATCTTTACTCAATGGTCTATAACTTCATTTTTCTCAAAAGAACTATCTTTACGTACAAAATGTAAAGCTGTGATTTTTTGAGATTTCGATTTTTTTATATTATTGAAACATTATTCGACTTCATTTTTTAAAAAAAAAAATCGCCGAATTTCTTTTAATTCCATCAAATTTACTGAGCCAAGTGGCAAAGTTTGTTCTAAGCATTTGTAGGTAATTTAATTGTCTTGATTTTATTTTTTTTTTTTAAATTGGTTAATTCATTTTCGAGATAGGTTGCTATTTATGACACTACATCCTGGAAAAAGGGGAAATTTTTTTCAAAAAATCATATCTCAAAAACTGATAGATAGAAAATTGTTTATTGTGATATTCGTGCTTAGAAGGCCAAAGTCCAAAAGAAAAAATTAGTGGCATGTGGATCACAAAAACTTTTTTGGATTTTAGCGCCTAGTGTAATTGATGCAAGTAGACAAATTGAACTTCTTAAAATTCTAAAATATAATGATATTCACATCGGCTTTATTCAAGAAACTCATTTAACTTCTAATCATTGAGTTAATTTGGAAGATTTTGATTTTATACGTCACAACAATGCTCCTGGTGGTGGAATATCCCAAACATTTTTGTCACTAGGTATAGATTTTTTAATTGAGGGTGAATTAAAAAAAATTACTATTCGGATGTGTCTATTTACCTTGCAACTTTCAATCATCTGAAATTTTTAATGGCCCCTCTAAAATTTGTGATTTCTCAAATAATTCTGATGGCCCGTTTATTGGTGGTGATTTTAACGCGAAGAATTGTATCAGTGGCTATGGAATAGATAATTCTTACGGAAAGAGTGATATAAATCCCTCATTCTCATACGGTTCACCATTTTTAGATCATTTCTTAATAAGTACAAACATTATGGACTTAATTAATCAAAATTTCAAAATTTCAAGTTTGTCAACCTTTTCTGTTCACTATCCTTTAAAACTTACAATAAACATTTCAGCATTTGATATTTTAATAAGACCTCCGCAAACTTTTACTTCCTATAAAAACACAATTGGAATAATTTTAGATCTGACTTGGATTTTAGTCTCCAAAATTCATTTCCTCCATCTAGCCGAAATCTAAACAATTTTGAAATAGATAACTACATAGAAGTATTCACTGAATCTGTAAACTCTGTTAAGATTCAAGAAAAAAACAGTGATAGATTAACAGTTAACAAAACACTTATAACAAATGAAAATTAAATTTGTAGTAAAATGTTAAATCACTTTAATTCATTTTATGAAGAAACCATTCCTTCTAGGTCTGATATTTCCGAAATTAAAACTACTACAGGGTCCGCCATCTAACTTTTTTTTTCAACTAGTGCTTATTTCGTGAATGGTAACACTTAGCTCATGTCTGATTTGACAGATAATTAGTTTCATCCTTCCGCTGATATAAATACAACGCTGGGAAATATTGCGACATTACTTTGAAAATCATGGTAATGTTGCAGAATGTGTGCGAAAATTGCGTACGGATTTTGGAAGAAGAGAAGCACCGTCAGCTCCGTATGTTCGTTATCTTGTGAAAAAAGTGAAAGAAACTGGCATCCTCATCGATAAACCAAAGCGTGAAAAGCCAAAGACAGTGCGTACACCCGAGAATATTGCTGCTGTGGCAGAAAGTGTGCGTGAAGCGCCATCAACATCAATTCACAGTCGTTCTCAACAATTGAACATTTCGGAGACATCATTGAGACGAATTTTGCATAAAGACCTTGGTATGACGCCATACAAAGTCCAATTGGTTCCAACTGACCACCCAATGCGTTTTTTTCAAAAAAAAAAAGTTATTTGGCGGACCCTTTATATCATCAACTTTATCAATTTACCCTGATTCCATACTTTATTTTGATAACAATTTTCCATCTGTAAACAACACTGATTCTTCTCACTTCATTAATACTGAAGATCTTGCTTTAATGAATAAACATTTAAATACAAAAAAATCATGTGGATTAGATAGTATTTCAAATTATATGATAAAAAGCTACCATCTTCAGCGATTGATTTCTTAACTTTAATTTTTAGCAATTGTATTAATAATGGTTATTTCCCTCTTAAATGGAAAGTTGCAAAAATTTTAACAATTAAAAAAACCAGATAATTACAATACAGACAATTTTAGGCCAATCCCAAGTAACATTGTTGGAGCAACTAGGTGCGAGTAAGTCCTAAAAGTGTTCTATAGGTGTATAATAGGGCAATTCACGATCTTGTTGCATCGTTGCAAATGCAAAATAAACAGCTTTTACAAAAACAAAAAGCACATGAAGCAAAAGCTTTTCAATGCTTTTTGTTTTTGTAAAAGCTGTTTATTTTGCATTTGCAACGATGCAACAAGATCGTGAAGTGCCCTAATATGTGGTTAAAGCTTTACCGCAGCTTTGTTTGCTGCTAGTTGCTTTTAATTTTAAAGAAAATGCTCCATATATGATTTTTTTACCATTTTGAACTCTAATACTTTATACAGCTCTGTAAAGGATTTTATAAAGTCTGCAAAAGAGCAGAACTCTAAAATTTACTACTTGCTCTGTAAAGGATATTTTAAAGTAATAAACATAACTATAAAGCTGTTTTGAAACTCGTAGATTCAGTATAATATTTGCTTTAATATGAATTTTTGCAAATTAATGCAATAAATTTTTTTGGAATAACAAGTGATTAAAAAATCTGATAAAAATCTTTGAAAAAATGGCGATCTTATTAAAAATAGAAAATCTTCAGAGTTGAAAAAGCTAAATATTAGTGTTTACAATAATATTTTAAACATAATTGATGACTTCTATGATATATATATTTAAGAATAAAGTATTTAAATCATTTTAAGTTGATTTTAAAGAATGTTAAAAATTTTCGAACTATTTTTAAATAATTAACACTTCTTAATTTTAATTATTTGTTAAGACCGTTGTAGTTTGTCGAAGTAAGAAAACAGAGCTTTGCAAGAGCTCTTATTTAGGTTTGACAGGAACTCTTTTAAAAGTTGACAGCTACTTCTACTCTCCATATGCAGCAAAAATAGTGCTTTTAAACTCAAGAAAGTAGCCATATATATTCTCTGCAAGAGCTTTAGTAGCGCAACTAAAGCTTTAGTTGAAGCTTGCTGCTATACAAGATAGCACTATAAGCTCTGTAAGAATTAATATATGGCTAAAATTGTCACGTGGGAACATTACTTTCAAAAATGTAATACGACTGAAAATGGATTTTAATATAAATGATGACTACATACCAAGTTTTCAATTTGAATTTAAAAAGAGACATTCTACAGTCCATGCACTTGCTAAATTTCATAATGATGTAGTTTTTAGTTTAAGAAATAAAAAATATACTGTTGCAGTATCCTTGGATATCGAAAAGGCTTTTGGTAACGCATATCAAGACGGGATAATTTTTAAATTAATAAAATTAGGCTTTGATCCTTTTATTATAAAAAATTTTAAAAGGTTCTTTCAAGATCGAAAATTTTTTCTTCAAATAAAAAATTCTATTTCTGATGTTTGTTGCATCGAAAGTGGTGTTGCCAAGGCTCCATACTTGCGCCACATTTGTATAACAAATTTATTTATGATTTTCAACATGAACTGAAATGAACATGAATGGCTCAAGAGGTATTCTTTATGCTGATGATTCTTTAATTTATGCTCACGATGTATCCCCGATACTAGCTCTAAATTTAGTTTCAAGACATCTTTCTTTAGTATCAAAATGAAAACTTCAAAATCAATGGCAGTTTGTCTTCGAAATGCCAGTGGAAAATGTGCGAGACTTGTAGTCCCTCGAAGCAAAATGTTGTGACTTTCACTAAACGTAGTAACCATTCCATTAAAAAATAGTTTTAAATATCTATGTGTTCATTTTAATAAATTATTTAAATTTAATGAACACTCAAGAATCATTATAAAAAAGTTTCAAAATTAAAAGTATGTTTGCTAAACTTTTAAATAATAAATATTTAACGAAAGAAACGAAGCTTCTTATATACAAAATATCTATTCGTCCCGTCTTATTTTATGCTTTCCCATGATACAAAGAACTACAGATAAAGTATTGCGCACGTCCGCAATCTTTGCTGTGACGTGCAAGGTGCTCATTGGTTGCACCGTATTCACAATTTATTTATAGGGTGTAAAGATTTTAAAATGCCTAAATTTTCTTATGAAAACTTGTTTTACTGAAATGAAATAAATATTGTTAAATAAAGCACATGTCCAAAATAAAGTCAATATATTTTTCAGTACTGTTTGTGAAAAAAAATTTGTATATTTTGTTGGGGTGTTTTTTCCCTTTTTACCGATTTACACAAAAAGCGGCTACGTTGCTTGAAGTGCTTGACAGAATTTTGACTGTTTGTTCATTTTAATTTTGCTATCTTCGTCTCTTTTTGACATTTTCTCATTTGAATGTATTCATCAAGTGTCACATTTGACGAGCACAATGACGAGGTGCGCAGTAAATTTTGTTCGTTGCGCCCATGACGAATAATAAGGTAGGGTAAGTAGCTTTGACAAGACCTATCGTTAATGTCAAAGTGTGTTTTAGAGTTGCCAGTTTTCTTTATTAATGTTATTTCTGGGATAAACACATGGAAAAGGAATTTTATGAAGGGTAAATAATATTAAATGAGGATATATGTATCTTTTATGAAATAAATAAGCTTTGAAGTAGTTTTATAGCATAACCTTGACTAATTTATTATTGCCTATAATTTTTTGTTTGACTTTTTGAATTTTTAATTTTTTATTCAAGAATTTGATTCTCACTTGCATCCTGTATCTTATAATGAATTTCTTTATATCGTTTGCTATTGTAATAAACGAACATAAATCTAAAAAAAAATTTTAAATTGAGACAGTGCTCAATTTTAAAACCATTAAACTTACTTGCAACGACGGCAATGCATTCGGCTTCGAACGTTGCTTTTTGCAACATGGACCACATGTGGTGGCTTGCAGCACGAATTACGTGGAGAGTTGATGAAATCGGTGACTGAAAAATGTTTTTTACAAACTTTTCCTGTATATTCCAAGTCTAAGCCACAAGACTCCACCCTTTCACCTCTTCGCATCATCACTTTGAACATTTAAAAAACTTAAATTTTCTTTATTCTACGTTGTCCGACAAATTTCACCACTTCTCCAAAAATGAGGCGCTGAATCCGAATCCGTGGCCAGAATTTCAAAATGATAAAGTTTTGAAATAATAGGGCTGCCACCTAATAATATGTATTTTTTAGAAATTTAAACATCATTTAACAGTGTTAGGGAGCCACTGATTTCGAATCTGATGTCAGAATTTTAAAATTCAAAATTGTGGATAGGGTTGCCACCTTAATTTTTTGTATTTTTATGAATTCGGGGCTGGTGCGAACTAAAAGATAAAAATGGGTCGCTGAATCCGAATCCGTGGTCAGAATTTCAAAATAATAAAATTTTATCATAATAGGGCTGCCACCTAATAATATGTATTTTCAAAAGTAAAAGCAACCCTATTATTTCAAAATTTTATAATTTTGAAATTCTGACCATGGATTCGTGTTCAACCACCCATTTTTGGTGTACCATTTTTTTGCCAGTCCCGAATTCATAAAAATACAAAAAATTAAGGTGGCAACCCTATCCACCATTTTGAATTTTAAAATCCTGACATCAGATTCGAAATCAGTGACTCCCTAACACTGTTAAATAATGTTTGAAATTCTTGAAAATACATATTAATAGGTGGCAACCCTATTATTTCAAAACTTAATAATTTTGAAATTCTGATCATGGATTCGTATTCACCGACCCATTTTTGGTGTACCATTTTTTTGCCAGTCCTGAATTCATAAAAATACAAAAAATTAAGGTGGCAACCCTATCCACCATTTTGAACTTTAAAATTCTGACATCAGATTCGAAATCAGTGACTCCCTAAAACTTAAATAGTGTTTAAAATTCTTAAAAATACATATTATTAGGTGGCAGCCCTATAATTTCAAAACTTTATAATTTTGAAATTCTGACCATGGATTCGTATTCACCGACCCATTTTTGATGTACCTTTTTTTGCCAGCCACGAATTCATAAAAATATAAAAAATAAGGTGGCAACCCTATCCACCATCTTGAATTTTAAAATTCTGACTTCAGATTCGAAATCAGCGACCCCCCAATACTCTTTCCTCATGTTTTAAATTCTTAAAATAAAACATTTTTAGGTGGCAGCCCTATGTGTAGAAAAATTTTCGAGTTTTAAAATTCTGACAACGGATTCGGAATCAGCGACCAATTATACCTAGTGTTTCTCCCAGCGTTGAATTCGCATAAATAAACAACAAATTAGGTGGCAACTCTATCCGCCATCTTGAATTTTAAAATTCTGACACCAGATTCGAAAGGAGTAACCCCCAATACTATTTCTTCATGTTTAAAATTCTTAAAAAAATGTTTAGTTGACAGCCCTGTGTAGAAACATTTTAGAATTTTGAAATTCTGACATCAGATGCAAAATCAGCGATCCATTTTTACCAAGCGTTCACTCCAAACCCCAAATTCGCAAAAATAAACAAAAAATCCCCACACATTTTTTAATTAATGAGCAACACTCTAACATTCCAATGGAAATCGATTCGCAAAATATTAATTATTATTCATAAGCGATGGAAATATGCTTATTATAAATAAATACCGAAAGTAATTCAACAAAATAACTTAAATTTAAGTTTCAGTACAACAAACGCACGCCGATACACAAAAAAGAATATGAAGCAATATGAAAAAAATGAGAAAAGAACAAAAGGAACACAAAAAATTTACGGTACAGAGACATCGGTACCGTCAACTTTTTTCCCTTTCGTCGCTTCCAATTTGCGGCGAATTGCCAACAAACTATAAAAATTGAATTCAATTCTTGGCCAATGTGAAAGGGGTCTTAGTTTTATAACTTGGCAGCACTATTTACGGCACCATTTTGAATTGATGTATTTTAATTTTTGTGTATTCATTGTGAAAAAGAAGTAGTAGCAGTGTGGCAGTAGAGTGATCTCAGGATATTGCTAAAATTTTAATATATAATAAAGTTATTTGAATTATTTTACAATGAACCGTGCAAGACGTCCAGCAAAACCATTTGTAGCAGGAGGAGTTTATGTAAGTTTTTTCTTACGATTTATAGACAATTTAGTTATTTCATTATTCTGCTTATTCTATTTTATGAAAATTGGAGATTAGAATTAATTTTGAATACTGCTAAATAGTTTTTCTTGCACATGTCCACCGGTACTCATTTTATTATTTTCAATATAAAATCTTGCTAAATTTTTTGGGAGGCTACACACATGGTGAAACATTCCTTAAGTACAGTAAGCCCTCTGTTAACGTAACCTCAATATAATATCGATTTAAGTCTGCAAAGATTGTATAATATCTATATATATATTTTCGAATAATTGCAGCTTACGGCCCACGCGTAAATAATTTTTTTCTTGTTTTTATTAAACTTATTTGGTTCTCCTAAGTCCAAAAGTCTAAAAATAAAATGTCGGTCTCGAATGGTTTCGGAGATAAAATTCGTGAAAACTTGAAAAATGACAATTTCAAGCTTGTTTTTAACACTCCATACAAGGGCAATAATTTTATCTGTTGAATTCCAAATTTTTTTTTCTTTTTTAATAGGCGCTGCTTAGGGATTACAACCCTCAGTAAGTTCAACACCGGCTTCGCTGTCTACAGTATTTCTAGCTAAAATTTTCGTTTATATAATGGGATTTCATAATAGGGCTTTGTTCCACACACTTCATAATTTGCACTGAATTTTGAAACTTTCGCAAATTTTATCTCCTAAGCCATTCGAAACCGACATTTTATTTTTGTACTTTTGGACTAAGGAGACTAAAATATGTTTAATAAAAACAAGAAAAAATTATTTATGCGTGTGCTGTAAACTGCATTTATGCTTTTAATTGCCTAAATTTAAATATATTAATCTGCTACGTGTTGTTAAATTTTTTTTTTTTTGTGTTTTAACGTTACTCCGTAAGCTCCTGTGACTGACAGAAGGTGTAGAGATTTATTTGGACAATTTAGTTAAAAATTTTAACGCCATCACAAATTATGAATCTTTTTGATTCTATTTAAAACTGTACTTTAATTGTGTCGGTCGCATCAGCGGATGGACCACAAACACAATTACAGCTGGCTAGTCGCGCTTCACGACCTCGGTGATGAAACGACGCGAGTCGAAATTTTAAAGATATTTTGCAAAAGATTACTTTGTCTGAACAAAAAGGACAGGTAACGGTTGCCACCTTTGTGGGAAAAATCCCATTTGTGGTTATTTTTAATTGAGTGTGGTTTTTTTGTCATAAGTGCAGTTTACAGCCCACGCGTAAATATTTTTTTCTTTATTTTTATTAAACGTATATGGGTCTCCTAAGTCCAAAATAAAATGTCGGTCTCGAATGGTTTAGGAGATAAAATTCGCCAAATTTCTATAATTCAGTGCAAAGTTTGTGTGGAAGCTTATATAACCTGTAACATTATAATACTTAAATTTAATACGAAAATCACTGCTTTAAATTACCCCAAAAAATACAAGAACTTTAACCCTCTTAGATCACAGTTCTTTATTTTGGTAAATTTTAAGAGAATTTAAAAGACAAGAAAAATTGTTATTAAAAATCGCGGCGATTTTTAATAACAATTTTTCGCCTGCGGTGCTTTCATTATCCACCATTTATTGAACAGTTCCTAAATATTTAAAAAATTCTTATTAAAATAATAATCTATAAAACTTAATGTTCATGTAACTATTTAACCTACTTCGTAAATCTCATATTTGTATTAAGGGGCTCTAAATACACAATTTTACCTGTCTAATGCATTCTTAGAACTTCACTTATGCCTGAAAAGTAAGGATTTTTTTTTGTTTTGTGAGATTTTTTGTTTTGAAGAACTTATTTTTATTTTTCAGTTAAAATATATACACGTAAAAGTTTTTTTTTCATATTTTGTTCATTGCCAAAATCGTCTCAACCCATCTATATAATTTTCGCAACGAATTCTTTAAGTTTTCAGTTACTTTGGTTTGGTGGGAAGTTCTTTCACTCATGACATAACTACATGCATTGGGAAAATATGTTTCAGAGAATTTTTTTCTTTTATATCAACATACAAAATTGGTATATCTTAAAATTGATTTGTGATTGGCTCTTATTCGACGTAATCTTAGCTGGTTATCGAACGTCAAATCCTGTCAAAATTTTCTTTGTTCATCGAATTTTCGTTCGAATTTTGCTTTTGATACGCACCGCACGCACCGTGCTGAGCAATAATTGTTAAAAAGATAAAAATTTCGTGATTGTGTTTTGCTTTTTAAAGACTAAAAACTAATTAGGAACTCTTTTTGTAAACTTTTTACAGGTTTAAGGTGGATTAAACAAATATTTTTTATTGAATATTATTACTAAAAGACTAATTAAAACACAGACGAAGAAATATACTAGTTCTTTCTAATTTTTCATTTTTGACAATTTCTTTATGTCTGTATCATATTTACTGTGGTAATTTTTAATTTAAGATTTAAGGTAAGAGATTTTTTGTGTTTTTTTTTTTAATAAAAATGGGACTTATCGTGGTTTTTTTGAATACAAATAGAATTTTTTGTGGTTTTTTTATTTGCGTGGAATTTTCGTGGTTATTTTTAATTGCGATAGGATATTTTTTAAATTTTATACCATGGGAATTTTTGTGGTTATTAATTTTTGATATTGTGGGAAAAAGGTTTTTCGTTGGAATTTGAGGTCGCAACCATGGGACAGGTGGAGTTGGTGACTGCACCACGGTTGCCACCTAAAATTACCACGGAAAACCTTTTCCCCGCAATCTCAAAAATTAATAACTACTAAAATTCCCATGGTATAAAATTCAATAAAAAATATATCGCAATAAAAAAAACAAAAAATCTCACGTACATTTAAAAACCAAAAATCGCATTTGTATTACAAAAACCACGAAAAATCCCATTTGTATAAAAAAATTTCTCTTCTATTAAAAATGACTACAGTAAATGCCACGGAGATAACAAATTGTCAAAAATGAAACAAAAAAAATTAAAAAGAATAACTTGTATATTTCATCGTCTGTGTTTTAATTAGTCTTTTAGTAATAATATTCAATAAAAAATTATTTGTTTAATCCACCTTAGACCTGTATAAAGTTTACAAAAAGAGTTCCAAATTAGTCTTTAAAAACAAAACAATTACACAAAGTTCTTATCTTTTTAACAATTGTTGTTCATCACGCACCGCATCGAAAGCAAATTTCTATTCGACTGAAAATTCAATGAACAACGAACATTTCGACAGGTTGCACTGCTCATAATAATAATTTTACGTTCGATTACCAGCGAAGATTACGTCGAAAGCAACTCGTAATAAGGGCCAATCACAAATCAATTTTAAGATATACAAATTTTTTATATTGATAAAAACGTAAAAAAATTCACTGAAACATATTTTCCCGATGCATGTAATTACTTCAAGAGTGAAAGAACTTCCCAGCAAACAAAAGTAACCGGAATCTTATTTCAACTGAAAAATAAAAATAAATCCTTAAAAAAAAACCCCTCAAAACAAAAATCCCACGTTTATTAAAAAAAAACAATTAAAAAATCACATGGGAATTCTCATTTCCCACGCAATCAAAAATAACAAAAAATGGGATTTTTCCCACAAAGGTGGCAACCGCGTGGACTGCACATTAATCTAAAAAGAAAATGGTATCACGTTGGCAACTGTCTGAAGCTTTACTTGAAATTATGCGAACAGTGCTTTGAATAAAAAACTTAAATTTTTGTAAAAAAATTTTATTGCATAAAACTTTTTTTTCATTACGCCCATAAAAAGGTTTTCTTATTTCAAACGTCTTAATTCAAGCTTTTCCATATGCAAGAAAAAAAGAAAGTGCAGTATACAAAATATTTATATTGTAGTTCAGTCTTAAGTCGACTTAAGTGATTATCGCTTATGAACACAGATATATATATATAGATATATATATAGATATATATATCTATATATAATACGAATAGCATTCGCAGAACTATTATTTATTTGACATATGGGTACGTTGGAACGACAAAATTTTAATAAATGTCAATATTCACATTGTATTTATAAGGTTTGGGGACGTGCCAAGAGAAAGAGTTATCCAACTGCTAAATTGACCAGCACGAATTCATTCAATAGAGTCAATTTTGTTTTATAAAATTTTATTAAATCAATTTTGACGTTCCTACATCCAAAATTATGAACTTTTGAAAAAAAAAATCATTTTTATTCTTATATTTTGTTTAATTTTTTTATAATTTACAGCATATAAAGTTAGTATTTTTTAAAATTGGATTCATTAGTGAAAATCTAATAATTTGCCTAAATCAAATAAAATGACTTCATAAAAATTTGGATTTAATAAGCAGATTATTTGCCCTCGATTAGAAAAAAGTTGAGATCAACCCTGATTTTAGTTCAGCAAGCAGTTGTTCACTAGTTCTGTGGGCAAAAGTTGTTTACTAAGTTCCCAATTTTGTAGTCAACATTAAAACGACCTGATTTTCCATTTTATTAGATTATTGCAAATGCATTCTGTTACTATTACATAAAAATTAGTTTTGTGTAAATTAGTTATGTTCATTTGCTAAGCTTAATTCTCAAACGAATCAACATTGCTCATATCTTAAAACTTTTAAATTAAACTTGAATTTGAGTGGTTATTTCCTTGCATACACATTGAAAAATTTTACAATATTAAACATTGAGTCGTTACGCCACAATTTCTTTACAATACTTTTTATTTCAACTTGATGTTTTTCTATCATGTTAAAATGCCGATTTTGGTTAATACAAATTTAATAACACAGAACAACTGCTAAAAATTCTCATAAGGTACTCAAATTCTTCCATCACGTCTCTGATGTTCATGAAAAACCAGTTTGGAAATTTTTTTAAATGTCGTGGATTTTATTATGAAAAATGTTATATCTTCAGTGCTCAAAAAGTTTAAAAGGTCATCTTATAAAACTAAATAATGTTAAATATAATTATATTATTGTTTGTTTTTCTTGCGTTCATGTAGTTTGTTATGACGTTTTAAAACATTGTTTGCGTTTATACTAATTACATAATGGTTTAATACCATTACAATCTAAAATATATCCTTGTATATATAAATCGATGACACTGAATAGGATGCCGTACATGCAATTTTTACTTATCATGTCTAGCTTTTTGTTATAACAGTTTCAACTATTAAATTTTTTTACAAATTTATTGTATGTTAGAAAAAAAGCATTGTTTCTAACCATTTTTTCTAATATATTGAAAACATGAATTTTCAAATTATTATATTAAAAACAATGAACGTGATAGTGATGGTGGAAAAAAAATGAGTGCTCCATTTTGTTAGCCATCATTTACTCATATAGTATTTATATATTTTTTATAAACCGAGTGTTCCATCTTGTTTCCGGTTTGTCAATTTAGATAACATCAATTATTCAAACTCTTCAGCTTTTTTAAAAGTCGATTGCGTTGTTCTATGTAATCAATAAATAATAAAAATTTTACAAAACGTGTGAAGCGAATTAAAAAAAAAACAAGCACTCCGTAAATTAATAAAAATCTGGCTATCTCGATCAACTATCGCAATCTCTAAATTTTGTGACCATTTTATGTGTGAAAGAACATAATTCACCTATTGATGAGAACTCTGTGGTCGCAAGGCAAGCGATATGGCATTTTCTTGATTGCCAATCTTTGGAAGGATGCAGAAAAACATTTTTTGCACAGAATAGATTACCACTTATGTCTGCACATATTTTGTTTGTAACGGTTCATATATTTCAGGAAAAAGGTCGGATTTAGTGCAATAAAAACATCGTTTTTACGTTACAAAGTAAATTTTCCTTGACCACAGAATAGCGCTCTGAATGAATTGACCTCTTTTTTTTTAAAAAAAGAAAGCTCAACAACTTTTTGAAGAATTGAAACTTGAAAAACATACTTTTGAAAAAATTAACTATTTACGAGAGAACACATTTTAGAATTCTAGTGCTAAATTTTTATACTGGTTAAAGTCTAAAAATCAACTTTGGTTACGGTTGAGATTTTTATTAAGATTTTTCAGCAGAAACCACGATTTTATTGAAATAACACATAATATTCCCTAAATTACATAGCGAAACAGGAATTTACTGAAAAATTAGATAGCCATTTTTTTATGTCCTACTATTGCTTTGGAATTATTAATTCGTTTTACTAACTACCATCACCAACAAAAACAATGTCGTTTGGGAGCAGGCTGTAGAAATGTTCATAGCTTCTCCTTAACTAAAGTTTTTGAAATGATTTTCAACAACTGGTCCTATTCGTCCACTCGCATGAAGATTTGATTCGGTACAGAAGGTAAATCAAGAAAAAATGCAAGTAGTTGCCGGATACATGGTCATCCTGGTGTACTTTAAGGTCATCACTCAGCTGTTATACGCATGGCGGGTTATTAGTGAATAAAATGAGTAAATTTTGGACTTAGCTGGTTTGTATAAGTAAAGAAGATGATCTAATATATGTAATATCCTAATATGGTTGTTTTTAAGATTTGTATTTTATGCTTGGGGTGGGTAAATATCTGTATTTTATGCTAACAAATAAAAATGTACACACTAGGATCCATCGCAAGGGGGTCAACCTGCTGCTGCCGCCGCCGGCGCTGCCGCAACTCCAGCACCTCCAGCAACTCCAGCAACCCCAGCAACCCCAGCAACTCCAGCACCAAGAAACTATTCTTATCAAAACACACCAAAAAGGTTGCCTCAGACGACACCGCAAAAGAATACGACACCACAAGTTGCAGCAAAGCCAATTGTGGAGGAGAAGGCTGCACCAGTTGTGTTACCACCAGTATTAAAAAGTGAAGAGGTTGATATTCCTCAAGAAGTGACTAACAATGGAGATGAAGCTATGCATGTGGAGGAAGACTCAGCAAAGAAAGGCAAACTAATGTTTAAAAAAATTTTTGCAAATCGCAAGAAGTCTTCCGGTATATCACGAATTTTATTGTTTTTTAAAAACTTTTATTTAATCAACCAAAATACATCACTTTAGTTCGCGCTAAGGAGAAGAAAATTCGTCAAAATCGTCAATTGCGCAAAGTTATTTTGCCCAAAAATGCTTTAATGGCGCTGAATGAGGTCAAAGGGATAAATGTTGGTGACTTTGTCATTAACAGCAATAGTGGCGGCGGTTTTTGTGCGGTTGTTTGCGTCAATGGTAACCAGTATGAAGGCAAAGGACCTTCAAAGGTTATTGCTAAAAACAATGCCTGCGAGAAGGCTCTACGCGACTATGTTCTGGCTAAAATGCGTCAAAAGCCAAGACTCCAAAGTCGTACAACATCGGTTTCTGGCGAAGTTGCTATGGATACTTCTGAAGAGAATGGTAACATAAATATAAAACTAAGCTATTCAACAATAAAAAATCTGTACATATCTGTAGGAGAAAATGTTGAAAATGGCGATGGTGGAGAATCTCAACATCAAGATGATGCTGACGATGTACCCATGATAAACCTGACATCATTTGCACTTTACAAACTTTTTTCTGAATGGGAAAATGACGGTTTCGAAATTCCCGAATTTCATCCTTCAGCATATGGTCAAGCAAACGCAAATGATTCTGATGGCGGCTCCACAGCAGCTAAAGAACCAAAGAAGCCAACAATTCGCAATGATTTGCCAGCTAATTGGGAAACAATGCACCCAGCTACATTGCTTTGCATGGTAATTTAAAGAATATGCTCTAACTATAATAAACATGCACTCATATGCTTTATCCTTATCTATTTTAACAGATGCGTCCAGGTCTTACTTATAGCGACTATGGTCTCGTTGGCGAAAAACCTAATGCTATACAGAGCCTAGGTGTAATTGTAGATGATAAGGAGTTTGTCGGCAAAGGTCGTTCGAAGAAGATTGCCAGACGTAATGCGGCTGCAAGAGTATGCAATACACTTTTTGGCACAAATTTTGAGCCAGAGGAAGCAATCGCAGCTCCAGCAGCATCTTAAATACTTTAATGACCATAACGTTTATGTATTTCATATATAAAAAGAACAACATACATGGTTTATGTATTAGAAGAAATGTTTCTCCATTAATAATAGGACACAATTTTCGCTTATAACTTATATTTTATTCACTCCTTAAAAATCCTTAAATATTATACTTAGTTTAGTATTTGGAACTTGTTTTATTTTAATGCTATACGGGAAGTTATAATAGGTCTGTTTCCGTACTCTACGCCATGGCTGAATTATATAGGTTAAGTAACCATGAAACTGTTGTCTTTGTATGATGTTTGTCAAAAAACAACAACAAAACTTGGATCGCAAAATGTTAAAGTAAAAGAAAAAGGCAAGTAATTTTCTGATAGAAGTCAACATTTTAAATTTATGTTTGAAATAAATAAAATTTGGTTTAAAGAATTTTCTTGAAGCTTGGGTTTTTGTTATCGCTTAAAAGTTCCGAATCAGAAGTGTCTGGCTTGTTCGAGAC
Source organism: Dichetophora obliterata (assembly GCA_963920525.1). Lineage (NCBI taxonomy): Eukaryota > Metazoa > Arthropoda > Insecta > Diptera > Sciomyzidae > Dichetophora > Dichetophora obliterata. The sequence goes on along the minus strand of OY986439.1, from coordinate 13,785,656 downwards.
ACTCAATAATTGCAGCAATACTGCAACACAGTTACTCATTGACAGCTCTGTTGCAGATGCTCAGCTGATACTTTCAGCCCAATTCTGAATGATTTTTCCCGGGGAATAGGAGAAGGGAGTTTTAATTTTTACGGCAGCAGATAAAGTATCACAGTTCGCATTATTGGATATTGACGGTTGAACAAATTGGCATCAACAATTTCCAAAGTGTTTTTAAACTTGATCTTAAAAATGAAAACTCCCTTTTGCGATTCCCCGGAAAAAATCATTCAGAATTGGGCTGTTTACCTGGATATTGCGTATCATGCTGATTGTGGAATCCGGCGGATCGGTTGCGGCGGGAGAATTACTCGTTTTCGTTGGCTTATCGATTGTAGAATCCCGCGAGTAACTTCGGAGTGAAGCGGTAGCAAAGTTTGCGGATACGGAGTGAAAAAGGCTATTGTTGAAAACGCAGTCCATCCGCACTTCATACAAATTCGTTCACTTTTCATCCGCAACAAAATTCGTGCGGATTTGGAGACAATTTATCAAAAAAGATGCGATGCATGATTTCAGGGTAATTTGAGTTCGCTAAACTCGAATCCGGTGTTAAAAATAATCATACTTGTAATTTTTTTTTACTCAAAGAATTTTTATAAATTAAAAAAAAATCAACTACCTTGTCTAGTTTTGCCATGGTTCTACTCATGGCAGAACTATTCAAGGTTGTGTTAGGGCGGAGAGCCGGTGACCGAATCTGTCGGAACTAAGTTGACAGCTCATACAAAATCTGTAAACAATGAGAAATCAAAAATTGGGAAAAATACCAAAGTGGCTGAGTTTGACAGTTATGGTCACCATGACAGAGCACGTTCAGCCCTAACACTACCTTGTCTAGTTCTACTATGAACCATGGCAAAAGTAGACAAGGTAGTGTTGGGGCGGTGAGCCGGTGACCGAAACTGTCAAAACGAAGTTGACATTTCATACAAAATCTGCGACCAATGAGAATACAATATGAAATCAAAAATTGGCAAAAATACCAAAATGGCTGAGTTTGACAGTTACGGTCTCTACGGGCCATTTTGTTCACAGAGAGATAAATTTATCCACGAGTTAATTTCATGATTTTTCCAGTTTTTCATTTGTTCACAGTGAGTTAAGCATTTAACTCTTCAAGCTGGAAATAAAAATGGTGGCGAGATAGCTTAACCCCAGAAATATTTAACTCGTGAAAATTGGTGAATTAAGAGTTTAAATTCGCTCTCATCACTCTCATTTTAATATTTTTTATTTACTTGGTGTCAAAATATTACAAATACAGATTTTTAAACATAGGGAAACAGTATTGGGGGTTACTGATTTCGAATCTGATGTCAGAATTTTAAAATTCAAGATGTTGGATAAAGTTGCCACCTTAATTTTTTAAATTTTTACGAATTCGGGGCTGCCAAAAAAAATGGTATACCAAAAATGGGGCGCTGAATCCGAATCCGTGGCCAGAATTTCAAAATGATAAAGTTTTGAAATAATAGGGTTGCCACCTAATAATATGTATTTTTTTAGAATTTTAAGCATCATTTAACAGTGTTAGGGAGTCACTGATTTCGAATCTGATATCAGAATTTTAAAATTCAAGATGGCGAATAGGGTTGCCACCTTAATTTTTTATTTTTATGAATTCGGGGCTGGTGCGAACTAAAAGGTAAAAATGGGTCGCTGAATCCGAATCCGTGGTCAGAATTTCAAAATGATAAAAATTTTATAATAATAGGGCTGCCACCTAACACAGTACAACACATGATTTGCCAACACAATTCTGAGAACTGTATGTGAAATTAGACCCAAAAAAGAAGAATTTCTGCATCATTCGTTTTGTCTTCTTACCTGCCAAAATATTTTAATATCGATATGAAGTTAGTACTATCGTATAGGGGAATTTATCACATTTTAGGCCCTGTTGTTTGACATAGCTCGACAACCACTAGCCCGATTTAGTTGAAATAAATTTTAAAAAATTAAGAATTACAATTCCCTTAATCGGTTTATATATTGTTTTCCTATAAAAGCGACAGTTTCCAAGTTAAAAATAAGCGCATGAAGAAAAAAATTATTTTTTTTTTAAATTCATAAAAAATACTTTTTCTAAAGTCTAGTTACTTTTTCGTAAAGTCACATAACCTATGAGCAAAATGAGACAAAGATCATGAAAATCGATGCACGCGTTTCGCTTTTATTCGCAATTGAGTAAAGGGTATGAATTTCAAAAATCAATTATAGCCACCACCCTTAAAATAAAAATAAAAATTAAAAAATTATAATGCAAAAAAAAAATTTATTTATAAAAACTTATTGAAAATAAAATAATATAGAATTAATACGCAATTATAATATGCATAAAAACAAAATTTAAAACATTTTTTCAATTATTGGCAATATCCATCCTTGTAGAAGTTGACGCTTGTGGTTCTGATGATCTTGTTTTCTTCGTAGGTTGTTCATATTCATGGTCTGAGTCTGTATCGTCAGCTTGGCGTTGTCGGTATGATGTTGCGCTGACATTTTGCTGTGTGAGTTTTCTGCGCTTCAAAAATGATGTCAACCATTCCGAGTTTTGTTGTGATAGTCCCATCTTAGCCACAATGTAATCCATTTCGATTTGTGTTACCGGTTCTGATCCATTATTTTCAATATCGGGTGTCCAATCAGCATCATCCTAATTGGTCGGATTGGTGAAAACGGTTTCGGCTAGCAGGGACACAGTATCCGCACTCGGAGGTTTAGGTGCATTGGTATCAGCAGAGCGTTGCACTGGAAGTGTGGCAGTAAATGCAGCAGTGTATATTTTGCTTTTAATTGTTTTCTGTTTAATCCAGGACGAAAATTTATGCATGCGTAGCACCTGGATTCATCATGTCCAGTTAGGTCTTCCCAAATTACTATTTTTATAATTCTATATGTGAACGTAAAATCTGCATTTGATGTAATTTATCAAAATGTATGCATTTATTTATCGTTATTTCCCATTTACACACTGAGATATTGTATATATGAAAGTAGCACGTCATTGTGTATAGTATTTTCAGTGCTTGTATATGTCTCGCCGTGTACAAGTTGTCCCATATGTTTTTAGGACAATCGTCAAAAGCAGATCTTAAAATACTCTTTGAGCAGGAGTTAATTAATCTGTAATAATATTGTAGCCAAGTGGCTTTCGATTTATTAATTTACTTTATAGTGTAACAGACTAGGCAGGTCTTACATAAGAGCCGCTAAGTTAACAAATAATAAACTGTTTATATATATATATATATATTTTGTAATGTCGATTAATTAAAGACTCAATTAAGTACTACTACTACTTTGATTCTGTTTGATTATTTTAAGAATTTTATTTTAAAGTATGGAATATTTTGTAAAATTAAATTTATTAATAAACAGATACAGTGTTGCGCAAAAAATAGCAACAAAATCAGTACACTGCTACAAAGTCGTGTATCTTTTTAAATATTAGGTACACACAAAAATGATTATAGGAACCAAAGCATATATTCATACATCATATTAAAAACAAATCATATTTAAATTTGGTTTTGTTTGCTTTATTAAATTTAAAATTAATGTGATTTCATTCAGTTTGTCTGAGAGCAAAACAAAATCAACATAATTTATATTTGGTGTAAGATATATTATTCTTGATAACCGCTGCACATCTGACCGACATCCACTCTATTAAATTAGATATGTTGGTATTAGGTATATGTTCCCAATTAATTTTCAGGGCTTCATACAGTGCAGTCTTATTGAAAAACCTTTAACCAGAAACTTTTACCTTCAAAATCCCAAAAAGATTTTCAATGGGATTCAAGTCATTGTGACTGTGCCGGCCAATCAAGGACTTAAATCCCATTGCCTCTAATGTAATCTTTGATGAGCTTTGAAGTGTGCTTTGGGTCGTTGTCGGGCTGAAACGTTCACTGAAGCGACATATTCCACTCTGAATGTGGTTGCATTTTGCTTTATAAAATGTCATTATATACAAATCGATCCATAATACCATCGATTTTTTGAAATGGTTCAACTTCATTACAGGAAAAACAAGTGCAGACCATAATGCCACCGCCTCCGTGCTTAAAATTTATTTTGCAGTTTCGGGCTTCAAGTCGTGTACTTGGGTGGCGCTGTACCGTGCACATCCCATCTGAATTAATCAAGTTGAACTTTGATTCATCTAATAGCCCTATTATGATTTACAACCAAACTGAGTTGGGTTGTCTACAACTCAACTCAACTTAGCACACCACTGGAATATTTGTTGGTATTATGGCTTACAACCATTCTAAGTTGAGTTGTATGGAATGCTTTCAGAAATTGTAATAGAATTTAATGCAATTTTGACAGCCAAACATATACAAAAACAGCTTTTTTCATTTTCACTGTTTCATCTATTGGTGCAATTGAACAGGGTTTAAAGAAAAAGTTTCAAAGAAATTTTACAAAATTTTTCAAAATTTCTATTTGGTTCTTTGTTTGTGTTTTAATAGCATTGAGATGTTCTTCCGCAATGCTGTGTATGTGTAAAATCGCCCACGGCTGGGATTTGGAACAGTTTGGCTAGGTTGTGAAGATTGGCTAGGATGAGTAGGCGATCGGTGATGCTGTAGAGATGGACTTGTATATGTAGGAGAACGGCTTAGATGTGCAGGTGATCGGCTAGGATGCGCAGATAATCGGTTAGGATGCGCATGAGATCGGCTAGGATGCGCAGCAGATTGGCTGAGAAGAAGTGAAGATCGGCTTGTGGTTTGAGCACATATTGGGCAGTTGGCAGTTCAAATAGCTATAATCATTTTCCCTTTAATCAGCATTTTAGGATTGAAATGTGAAAGTGTGAAATTGAAATGTGAAAGGTCTGCCTGGCGGTGTTAAAGTATTGTGGAGTTTAGTCAAATCGGCAACACTTCAAGTGGAGTTAAACTAATCTCTTGTGACGGACCTCCTCCTGTTGCGGAAATATTTTTTTGTTGTTTACCAAATTTCTTTTCAAGTTGGCCTAGTTGTTTAATAATATTTATTAATAAAATAATGTTTTTGCAAAATTTTCTTTTATTTATTTTACTTATAAACAAACCCTTTGCCATTCCTGTGGTGAGCGTGTTGGAGGCCCGATACTATTGAGCTCAACAGTAAACTTATCCCAGAGCTCATTGGTCAGATGCTTGCTAGATCCAAAATGCCCTTTTACCCTAGTCACATCTGGATACTTCTCTAGCAACGAAACCATCCTATTAAATTGTTTTTTGGTAGTTACTTTCCTAAATATTATTTGTATTAATTAAAATCGGTTTTTATTAATAATTGTTGCAATTTACAAGTTATTTGCCGCTTTTCCTTCATAACACAACCAGCAGACAACCTCACAAATGCCGTTGTAAAATTTTGACACTTGACACAACCGCATTCAAGTTCGGTTGTAATTCATAATGTCAAAAAGTGTACATACACAACTGGAAAGACAACTTTGCAGTTTGAAGTTTGGTTGTGTTGTAAATCATAATACCGATTTTTATTTGACAACTCAACTTTAAGCAAAGTTGTAAACCATAATAGGGGCATAAAAAACAATAAATTGCAACTTGTTGTTACAATTTCAGACAGAATTGTTTAAATTGTAACACCTCACCTTGTTTTTTATGCTTAGCTGTAAGCAAAGGTTTCTCTGCCGTTCTGTAACTTATTTAATCGTTCTCAACGGTTCGTCATCAAACAGTGCTGTGATGGATATCTAAATCAAGTGTCCGAACAACCTCTTTGGATGTGGCAAATGCATTTCGTTTGAATACGCCGCAAATGTTCCTGTCATCACGCAGCGATGTCTTCCGCGGCCGCCCTCTTTACTAAACCGTTGTTACGTCTTTTGTGATGGTATATTTCTTTATTATTCTGCAAACTATTGACTGATTAATATCAAACTGTTTCACGTTAGATATTTGTGAATTTGTGTTTTTATATTCGGATATAATTTGCAATTTAAGAGCTTCACAGTATTTAAAATGTGCCATTATAAATGGAACAGTCAATGTCACAACTAGCGCAAAAACAAAACTAAACTTAAATGTTTATGACTTACAAACAACGCGTGCTTTACAATAACGGAACTTTTACCGGTAATTCTTGGAACTTCTGTTCTCTTTTTACATTTTTCAAGTTTTGTTGCTTTTGTTTTGCTCTCAGACAAATTGAATGTAACCACATTAATTTGAAATTTAATTAAAAAAAACAAAAACAAAACCAAATTTGAATTTGATTTGTTTTATATATGATGTATGAATATATGCTTTGATTCCTATAATCATTTTTGTGGGTCCCCAATATTAAAAAAGATACACGATTTTGTTGCAGCGCACTTTTTTGTTGCTATTGTTTTGCGCAACACTGTATGTATAAATAATCATTAAAAAAGATTTTCAAAAAACAAGAAAGAAGAAAAAGTGCTTGACAAAATTAACACAGCAAATGTTGTAATGCATTTTCTCGTTCTTGTTTTTTGACAATCTTTGTTTAACAATTAAACATATCTATGTTTGCTTATCAAAAAATTTAACAACAATTTTAGTATTTTAGACTGAAATTTTTGAAATCAAAAATTTTGAAAAAGAATCAAACTAATTTCTAAAAGTAGTCTGATTACTTTTAATTCTTTTTGATTATTTTCGTCATCGGAACAAGTCGTAATTATTTTGTGAATGTTATTATTATATAACAATTACAAATAGAAAATAATTGTACTTATTCAATTATTTCACATTATTAAAAAAATAATCTAATTGCTAATGAATACGATTAGTAATAATTATTTAACAGCTATGAAACAAAATAATATATAAATACCTAAAAAAGTAATATAATAGCTTGTTCAGTTAAGTGTAATATAAATAAAATGGGTTGCTATTGCCCTCTATTTAAATGAAATTTAAAAGTTAAAAATTATTTGTTTTTAAGTATTTTGCAAAACAATATACCTTTCTTTACCCATTCCCAAAAAAATCTTCTTGTCTTATCGTTTATAGTAAGTTTTAAATAAGAAAAAATTCTTTCAGCAGCAGCTGAGCTATGAGGCACACTTAATATATTTATCACAAAATTTTAAAGTTCTTTGTAAAGAGGTTGCGTTAATGCATTTTTTGATAAGAAAGTACTCTCCAAAAATAACTCAATGTCATAATTTTTCTTCACGTTTTTGTCGAATTTAAGAAAATGCCTAAAAATTATTTTTTTAAAAAAGTATTTTAACTTAAACTGAGGCTTAAAAAAGTATCCATGCACTTTTTTCAAGCGGCAACACTGCTTGAACAGATTCCTATGGTGTAATTATTCTAAGAAAATTGCACCATGATTTTTCAGGGATGTTTTACATTGCTTTTCCGACGTCTTTTGTGGTATACCTTTTGTTACCCATATTGTTCCAATAATATGCTGTTTTACAGTTATCGGACCTCAAACGTAACTGGTGAATTTCTTCAATCTATCATAACGGGTTTTTTTCCGTTGATTTTACGACCACATGTAAGTGTTTTGTGCTAGTATTGGAGCCAATTTGACGTAAAATCCAACATAATGCTATCCCTCTCCAACGGAGTTTCCCATCTCTTTATCTCTACTATAAATAGCCTACTGCTTTGAAATGATTAGCAGTCATATAATTCAAAAGAATGAATTCCTAAATGTGTGAAGTCATATACAAAATTTAACAGTGAGTTGATCACAACTTAATCACTCAAAGACTACTGAAGAGGAAAATGCAGCTATTTCCGAAACATACTGTCTAGTCAGCTAAGTGATTGACACTATACAGAGTTGTTGTTGTTGCCTTCTTAAAAACTAACTTGATATAATTTAATTCAGCTCGCAATTTAATTCATGTAAATAAATAAACATGTTGATTTTTTGATCAGTGTCAGTTTCCGCTACTTTGTGTGCCTGTTGAACGGTTTGTTACGTTTTTTGTCAGCGCAGTGGCAGAAATAAAATAAAAATTAATCGATGAATTCAATAAAACCTCACTCAAAAGTTGAGCAATTGTTGCACCTTCTCAACGCATCCAATCTAACTCAGTTAAATCTAAGAAGTTTCGTGGATTTAGCGAAATTCAACTCAACTCGTGTTTTCATGGGGATTTAATCTCTAACTGTGCATTTAGACCGCCTGAACGAACGAAAGAAACCTCGTTCGTTCGCTCGGTTTAAACACTTTGCCCGAACGAACAGTGTTCGCTATAAATTTATCGCGAACGATGTTTGCCCGGTGTAAACAGTAAATTAGGGCGAACGAACGAAGATTCCTTCGTTCGCTCTGATCGAACAAGCTTCGATCTTTTAGGGCGAATCCGGTGTTGCGCTGTGTTTAAAAACAGAAAAGTAGCAATAGGAGTAGCTTAAGAGAATAATTTATGAAAAGTACTAAAATATGTAGTAATTTATGTTTTATGTGTTTTAAAGTGTTCTGTTAATTTTCACTGCAATATAATTGTGTTTTGTAAAGGGCCAAATTAAGTTTTTAAAGCGGAAAAAACACTATATTTAAAGTTTCATTTTAAAGCGACCGTTTATTTGAGATAATTTTTTCTTTAATAATAACTATATAACTTTTAATTAAAAATTTTGAGTTTATGGATAGCAAATATTATTTAGTAGAGCAGGAGTCCGCAATAGAGTTTGTTCAAATAAAATAAAAAAAAAACATTTTAGGTTCTGCGAAAACTTTTTGAGTTTTTAATCGAAGATTTTAGAAAAATGTGGATATTAACCAAAATGGTAGTTAAAAATTCGATTTGTTTACTAAAAGCAATTCTTTAAAGTTATAACATAAAAAGTATTTCTCTAAAATAATAATCGAACGACTAAAAGTGCCAATTGTATTTGCTTAATAAGTGCATACAATTTGGTAGCAATTTTTATTTAATTGACTTAAAATTTACGAAATTTATTTACACACGAAAAATGTGAAAACATTTAATTTTTTGTTCGTTGAAAAACTTAAATGGGCCCTAAAGTTAAACAGACGTCTTTTCTATAATAACTAATAGGGTAATATATTGTTATGCAGTGGCAAACCATTTGTTGTTGAGAAACGGAGTATAAGTTTTAGTACTATTATAAATATAAGGAGTTATCAACCCTGCATTTTCTGATATTCGGCCAAATGCACAAATTGCTGTTTACACCGCCTGAACGTACAAGATGGCGGCCAATGTTTGTTCGCGATTGATGTTCGTGTGGTCTAAACAGTACTACGAACGAAGAATTTATTACAATAAATTGTTCGCGATAAATTTTTCGTTCGTTCAGGCGGTCTAAACCCACAGTAATTAAGCCCGGCTCAACTCGCCATGGAAACGTAGTAGAAGGTGAGTTAACTCTGAGTTCATACTTTCTTAACTCGCCATGGCAACGTAATGTTGGTTGCGTTCATTCTGTTTTTGGCATGGCATAATTATTTGACAAGGTAGCCGTGACAGTTTTTTGGCGATTGGTAGTTGTCAAAAACAGATAAAGAAGTTGTAGTTTGCTGCTGTTGACTAGCTATGTGCTTATTTTTAACTTTTATTTGATTCATTAAATTGGTTCGCGAAGTTTCTTGGAATGTTTTTAGTTTGCCGCGATTGACTAGCTATGTTTAAGTCGTTGTTTATTTTTTCACATTTCTTTGATTAATTGCATGAACAGCTAATTTTGACAACTACCCATCTCCGTTCGTGAGCAAAAAGCCTGGCTACGCTACTACCTTGTCAGTGGTTGTACCATGTGTTTTTGGTATAATACTTTTTAGCAAGATTGGCAACGCACACAATCGAAACAATTTCTAACGCTGAAAACAGCTGTTTTTGTTGTTAAAAATAAAGTCGATTTCAGATTATTTCTGGTTATATCAAAAGTAAAGATGATGAAATTTATTCTGCCAGCGGTTCGAAACAAAGTTACTATCTGTAATAGATTAAATAAATTTTTCTTAAGGTAAATATTATTCATGAATTAGTTTTCAATAGCATTAAATTAATCTGAATCATCACAACCAAAATAAGTTGTATCCCATTGCAACGCAATATTGTACATTATGCAGCAATCGGCACAAGTCCAATGCATGGCAAAGTGTTGTTGCCCATTCATGAAGGTTTTTCTGGCACACCGAGTAAACGTTACATGTTCATACAGACGCAAGATACGCCAAATCCCGACAGTTTAAAGTTTTTGCCAGGAACAGATGTTCTTGGCAAAGGCAACACTTACGATTTTCCATCAGCTACAGCTGCTTATTGCAGTCCACTTGGTGAGTCCTTGGACATCAAGTATTATTATATCAGTTTATTGTTCCATTATTGTATAGCAAAGCTCCTTTTCCGTATTGAGGGTGTTCGTGCGGTGTTTTTTGGTGGTGACTTTATAACTATATCGAAAGAAGAGGAAGCTGAGTGGAGCATAATAAAGCCCGAAGTATTTGCAATAATAATGGATTTTTTTGCTAGTGGTCTACCCATATTAAACGAAGCTAAGCCTAATGCAGATACACAAATCATGGACGATGACGATGATACAGTAATGATGATTAAGGAATTGCTCGATAGTCGCATAAGGCCAACGGTACAAGAAGATGGTGGCGATATAATATTTATAGGCTATGAAAATGGTGTTGTTAAGCTTAAAATGCAGGTGGGCAGCTTTTTTAATTAACTAATTTAAAAATGTTGACTAAATGTTGTTATGCTATGGAAAAGGGTTCCTGTTCGTCGTGTCCTAGCTCCATTGTGACTTTAAAGAACGGCGTGCAGAATATGATGCAATTTTATATTCCTGAGGTTGAATCTGTAGAACAAGTTTTCGATGAAGTGGATAAAATTGCGGATAAAGAATTTGAAAAGTTTGAAAAGAGTATTAAAATAAGGCAGCATGAGGGCGAAAACACACAGCAAAATACAAATGGAAAAACTTGAATGGGAAATAAATTATTTCAAAAATGAAACGTTTAAATTGCTAGCAATAAACTGAATCGGTTCTGGTAAGCTATGCTATTGAGAAAGTAAATAAGAATAAAAAAATTAACTGTAAAGCTTTAATAAAAATATTTTACTAAAAACTCCTCATTTGGCATATTCTCTCGCAAAATTAAAAAGCAGAAACACTAGTGAAAAATTTGAAAACATTAAATTTTCATAATATTTTATTAATGCCCCTATCACCGTCTGCGAATCGAATGCTTCACTTGAATCGAATCATTTGGCGAATTTTTCTTTTTGTGGTATCACGGTTTGCGAACCTACTTATTCGCCTCAACGAGCCTACTTATTCGCCAAAGCAGAAAACATCAAAATTCGCTTAGAAACGTCAAACTCGAACCTCAAATTTCAATAAAGCCGCGATAAATACAAATAAATAATAAAATATACCAAAATGTTAAGCAGCAAGGAGCTATTCTTTGGAGAAACTGAGGAAACACAAACTTTGTGCAGATTACGACACAATATTAGGGATAAATCCAATCCGCTAGAGATTCCTGACGACCTGTGAGTATTTTTATATGCCCGGTTGATCTTCATTGAAATATTTAAAATCTCTTAAAGGTTTCAATCATATTTTAGGCTTAACAAGGAAGCCTTTGTCTTTGTGTTGCAGAATATTGAAGACTCCATGCAGTCAATTCGAAGTTGTGCGATTCCTCCTATTTTGAAGCTAGCTAGTACTCTACGATTTTTTGCTGAGGGTAGTTACTAAAAGAGCGTTGGAAACGATTTTGAATTGGGTCTTGCGCAATCAACGGTGTCCACAGTTTTAAGCGAAGTTGTCTGGATTATTGAGCGTAATCTTTGCCCTGTACGGATAAGAGCCATTTTATGGACCATTTTATGGAACTGCCGGCTGTTGGTTTTTTCATACTAAAAATAAATAACAAATTGCTTAAAATTAAAAACAAACCACAAAAAATACACACAATGCAATTTACTGACCTTTTTCTATTATTTTCCATTTTTATGTGCAAAATAAAAAGAAATCAAACGCATTCGCTGGCTTGTCACCAAATATTTTTATTCGTCTGTTTTTGACGCTTAAGAGCCTGAACAGAATCAAAAATCGTTGCGATCGACGATTCGTTGTTGTTGGAAAATACATGCAAAATACGCAGCACGTTTTCTGCAACGATAAATCGCAGACTTAGAATCTATGCTATTTCAATCGTCGGTCGCAACGATTTTTGATTCTGTTCAGGCTCTAAGTCGAATGACATCTGCGAAATTCGCGAACGGTGATACCACAAAGTTTTTCATTCGCCTGTTTTTGACGTTTCAGTCGAATTAAATTTAAACATTCGCCGACGGTGATACCAACTTGGTGAATTCGACTTAATTTTTGTTCGTTTCGCAGACGGTGATAGGGGCATAAGAAAAAAAAAGTATGTTTGAGTGCAACGACTTTTTCATAAACAACAACCATATTGTACGGCCCCAGGTACACGCCGAGCAAACTGACATCCATAGAAGTAAAATATAAGGAAGCGGTGTAGTTGAAGTGAAATGAAGTATTTTACAAACACAGTGAAGTTGACACAAACACAAAAGCATTCAAAGAGGGCCGCATTCAATTATGTAGTAAATAAAGGTGTAAATAATTTTTTTATTTTTTAGATGTATGCTTACTATGCAATTTTTATATAGCACCGACAGAGAAAAGCATTGCTAAAATAAAGTAAAAGACATGAACTCAGAATAAGACTGAAACGACAAAAGTTACTTTTAAGGATTTTTTAAAATTAATTTCAAAAAACTATTTTTTACAAACTATTTAATTGATATTGAAATAACACAAAAACTAAACAACTAAAATACATACCAAATTAAACTCTTAATATAAATTGTTTTGTGTAGTTTTTTCCGAACTGTCGGCTTTTAATTAGTTTTTAAAAGTTTTTTTTTTATATAAAAATACCTAGTTATAGCTTGTAACCTTAGGTCGCTCATCCACTTTAATTTCATGTCAAGTTTTCAAAGAAATTGTAAACAAATAAATAACTATTAAAGCTTATCCCAATATGAAAAAAATTAAGGCCCTTGCCACCCTAAATAATGAATGCGCTCATGAAGCAGAACTTGTGTTTTGACAGATGCTCTTCCTCAAAAATGGCGGACAACAATTTTTTTTTGCTCGGGAAGGACTTATGTCAAAAAACGACGCTCTATCTCGCTTCCTCAGCGACGAAAATTACGTCTACACACGTATAGTGTGTGTCAGTATAACACCACTTCCTTAACTTTTATGTCTATGCGGACATCGTGTAAAGGCCCCTATAGACGAGCAACTAATCGAACAACTGGTTGATCAACTGGTTTGTGTTTTTTCCTACAGACACAACTTTCAATTGATGGCAGATGTTAAAATTCAGTTCAAAACATTTTATTTATAAAATGCCAATAGCAGAACTTCAACAAAAACCGAAGAAAAAATTGAGTTTTCTGTTTAGTTACTAAGTTTGCTAAAAACACGACAACTAGTTGATCAACTCGATGAGCTTCATCCGAAAAAATCAAAACTTTTTGATTTTCAGCAACTGGTTGGAAAACTGGTTGAAAAACTGAAAAAAAACCAAAAACCCACCTACACACTGCTTATTTTCATCAACCTAAGATTAGTTGCTCGTCTATAGGGGCCTTAATATGGGCATATGAAATGTCAACTTCGTTTTGACAGTTTCGGTCACCGGCTCTCCTTCCTAACACTACCTTGTCTAATTTTGCCATGGTATTGCCCATATCAAGTTGACATTTCATACAAAATCTGCAACCAATGGGAATGCAATATGAAAGCAAAAATTAGCAAAAGTACCAAAATGGCTGAGTTTGACAGTTATGGTCACTAAGAAAGAGAACACATTCAGCCCTAACACTACCTTGTCTAGTTTTACTATGGGCAATACAAAGAACTACAGATAACGTATTGCGCATGTCCGCCCTCTTTGCTGTGACGTAGAGGTATTATGGTATAGGAGGATAATGTGGTATAGGCTAATATCTCCGGTTCTGCTAAACTTATTCTTCCGCAATCTTGCTAAAATTTGTGTAAACTAATAAAAAAAGAGAATAGAGTTCAAGAAAATCAACGAAACCCAACACGTTTTCTATCAGTTGAAAAAAACATGTGAAGGCGTTTGATCGACTTTTTTTTTTGTTCCAAAGTCAGTGAATTTTTTTAAGGAAAACAACGAGTTATTTATTATTTTGTAAATTTTGCATTTAAGGTAAGTGTTAAGCTTTGATTTATTTGCAATACATTTTGTTTGTTCTCAACACTATTCAATTTAAAAAATTTTACACCTGATTGTATCTAATCGGCTTTGTGGTATACATCTTGGCGGCTAATGTGGTATTATGATTATGTATGTGAAGGCATTATTTAAAATTTTTTTGTAATACTTTTTGACTTGCGCATAAGCAATACTTTTTATTTTAAGTTTCAACGATACCTAATATAATGAGTTTATTAAACAACCCTGTTGTCATTCTCTTTTCATTATTTTTTCTTATTTATTGAATTATAAACGTTTTCTTTTGTTAAATTTAAATATTTAATTCTAATAAATTTATAAATTAAAAACCTTAATCTCAAAACAGTCCATATATATAAAATAATTTTTTTTAAGCTTTTTCAAAATCAACTCACTCAATTACAGTATACCACATTGTACCTATGTTGTGTACCACAATACCCTCCAACTTTCTAGGAAGGAGGTTTATGGGTTTTCTCAAACTTTTTTAATAACTTTTTTTATGGGTTATCATAAGATTCTTATTCTATGCTATTTTGTTACCAATACTTCAAGCATCCAAACTAATAACATTTGACAAAGAACACACTTATAGTTTTTTTACAAATCGCAGAATAAAAATACCTATACCACAATACCCGAAGTTCCTCTAGATGGAGCTCGTTGCTGTAACCGTAGTCACAATTTATTCATAGGGTGTAAAGATTTTAAAATGTCGAAATTTTCTTATGAAAACTTGTTTTACTGAAATAAAATAAATGGCTCATTATCATAGTCAAAATAAAATCGACTTTAAATTTAGTGCAAGCTTTTTGACAACATATTATATTAAAACACTGTCAAAAAAGCTTATACTATATTTAGAGTCGACTTTTATTTTGACTGTGATAATGGGCCATTATCTTTAAATAAAACAATGTCCAAAGTAAAGTAAATGACCCATTATTATCATAGTCAAAATAAAAGTCGACTCTAAATTTAGTATCAGCATTTTTGACAGTTTTATATATAATATGTTGTCAAAAAGCTTGCGCGAAATTTAAAGTCGACTTTATTTTGACTATGATAATGGGCCAATATATTTTTTAGTACCATTTGTAAACAAAAAATTGCATATATTTTAGAGGTGTTTTCTCCCCTTTGTACCCCTTTACACAAAAAGCAGCTACGTTGCTTGATGTGTTTGACAGAATTTTGACTGTTTTTTTCATTTTCATTTTGCTATCTTTGTCTTCATGGTAGAAGAAGAATAGAGGTAGTCGCACGGCTGAGAGTGAAATACCATAATTGTCTCAAAGCAAATAACAGCTCATACAAAATGTCTCAGCAATGAGAATGCTATGAGAAAGGCAAAATTAAAAAGAATCAGGCATGGCTGAAACTATTTTGCTTTTTTAATTGTTTATTGAGCAATCAATTAAAATAGGATTTTGTTCAGCTGTTGAAGTAATTTATATGAGGATCAAAAAATCATTTTCGTGGAAGTGTCTGTCTTTAAACATGAGCATCTTTTAAAAATTTTTTTGGCACATCCCATGTTTCATCGTTGTCTTCTAGGCTCATCAGCTGGAACACGAAAACGGCCCAGTTTCCGTGAACAAATTTTTTTTGGCACAACACGCACTTAATTTTAATCTAAAAAATAAGTAATTAACTTTTTTTCAAGTTTTAAAACACAAAAATATCCAATTGGAGTAATTTAATTTTTCTCTATTATCTTTAAAAAAAACTGATGTTGACAATTCTGGTAGTAGAAGTTGAGAAGTACTACCTGTATTATTTTACCATGTTCGTCTCCTTTCTGGTTTAATTTTTTTGCATGTATTCATCAAGTGTCACATTTGACGAGCACCGATGACGAGGTGCGCAGTACATATTTTTCGTTGCGCTGGGAATACTTTCTCTGTAGTTCTTTGAATATTTTGACCTTCGAAGCAAATATGTCCGCTGTTTTTAAATATACTTAACTCAAATTTTCAAAAGACTTAACAAAAATAGTTTATCTATTTATTTTTCATATTTTTTTCAAAAAGTTACAAAATGGTTTTTTTTTTTCTTATTTCTTGTTAAAATATGGAACTAAAAAATCATTATTATTGCAATCATTATTGCAATCATTATTTTAATAAAAATAATTTTACGCCTGGCGTGATGGGTGAATAACTGTAAATTTTGCTTAGCGGCCAAACGATCACACATGCTGTCAAACCTCATTTGGCTAAAAAATTTCGTGTAGACAACATGTCGTAGATTTGGCGGCAGCTGTACTACCAACATTTTTCTGTTATTATTTTTTTCAAAAATTAACAATACATCTTAAGTAAACATAAAAAACCGTGTATTTTTTGCCAAAAACACTTTTTATGCTTTATTTTTGCATTTCTATTTTTGTACACTAAACTTTTTATGTTATCTTGTCTGCGCCATTAGTTTTTAAATGGCGATGCTTGGCGTGCTCGTCCAACACGTGTTCACATTGGTAGGATGGCTGCTCATCAAACCTTGAATTTGAAATTCAAGCCAATATGTTGTCAGTCGGCTGTATCGAGCGTTCGAACGGTCAAATACGAGGCTTGTCCTACCAGGCGTGATACCATGTAGGACCATGTAAACCCCCCTATTCTTAGTGATCATAACTGTCAAACTCAGCCATTTTGGTATTTTTGCCAATTTTTGCTTTCATATTGCATTCTCATTGGTTGCAGAATTTGTATAAGCTGTCAACTTCGTTTTGACAGTTTCGGTCACCGGCTCTCCGCCCTAACACAACCTTGTCTAATTTTGCCATGTTTTACAAGTCTCAATAAAAAACTAGTAAGGAATTATCTTCGACTGGGCCGAAGTTAAAATACCCCACGGCCGAATTAGAGTAAATATAAAGTTTTAAGCAAACTGTTAAATATATTTATAGAGATTTTCCCGTTTATGTTAAGTCACTTTGTATGGGAGGTAGGTGTGGTTTTCATATGATTTTTACAAATTTTATACTCAAAATAAATATTAAATATATAAGACACTGTGCGAAATTTGAAGTCATTAAATTGATTTTTGTGGAATTTAAAGAGATCTTACCGTTTTGGTTAAGTCACTTTGTATGGGAGGTAGGCGTGGTTTTCATTCGATTTTGCTCAGATTCGAACTTGACCTCCATTTTTGTATAAAAAGCCTATATTTTTAATTTCGTTATGATAGCTCAAAAATTACGGCTGCTATCGTGGACACAGACGGACATGGCTAAATCGACTCAGGAGGTGATGCTAATCAGGAATATATATACTTTTCTATACCGGCCACGCCTCCTTATCGGCGTTACCAACGGAGTGACAAAATTAATATACCCCCATTACGTTTTTTAAACGAAAAACAAAAAAACAAAATGAGTATAAGAAGAATGTAATTTTTCCATTAAGGAAATTGAATTTTTGTTAGCAACAATCAACCAATTGCCGCTGCGCCTGAAAAAATGGTTATGCTTCAGAAAAGCAACAAATCTATAAAACAGGAAGAAGACCAAAACAAAAAACTAGTTTTTTGGTTTAAACTTAGTTAAACCGAGAAACAAAGTTAAAATTGCACTGAAAAATTGGCCCATAATGTCTCTCGATTAATTTTTATGGAACTATGTTTAGTCATTAGGTTATGCAAACCAGCTGCTCTTGAAGCATTGGAAGCCAATTTTCAAGCCACCATTGACGCCAAACGGAAAGATTTATTGGAAAAAGTAGTGAAAAATTGGGTTAATCGAATGGACTATATAACTCGTGCCGCGGCGGACATATGCCTCAAATCAGGTTTAAAAAATAAATGCCATTAAATGATCTACCAGATCTACCAAAATAAAAAATTTATTCCAACAATATTTCTGTCTTGTATTATTATTTAAAGTTCTCATGTGGAAGTGGATAGGCCACACAAGTGGAAGACAAAAGTGGAAGTGGATAGGCCACACTCTCCGCAAAGACAACAACAGCATCGCAAAGAAGGCAATGGAATGGAACCCCCTCGACGCGAGGGGCAGACCACGAGAAACATGGCGAAGAACGGTAGAACGCGAAGCCAGTCAACTTGGCAAGAATTGGAGGAAGCTCAAAGCGACTGCCAGTAACCGAACACGATGGCGCGTAGGCGTAGTTGAATCCCTATGTCCCGCTAGGGATTAAAGGACATTAAGAAGAATCAAACGGTCGCAATTTTAAATTTTGCATTTGCTCTCATTTTATTCTCTGGGTGTGTTCATTTGTGCGTTCGAAGAATATGCTTGTTTACACAGGGGCTACACGAGACAGTTCTGTTAAGACAGTAAAAAATACGTATAAGTTGTCGAACTTTGTGTCTGTGAATAAGAGTCCAGACCGTTGGTAAAACAGTTAGCAAGACAGTAGACAAAATAGTAATAGTAATTTATATTTTATGAAGAAATTTTTGTTAAAACTAAGAGCACGCCATAGTATTGCAAATTTCCAATTAATTCTATTAAATTTTATCATCTTCTGTCATTTGATATGCTTAATATCATTCTACTGTCCTAGATACTGTCCCGCCAACTGTCTACAAAAAAGTTAATACAGTGGAGCAGACAGTAAGCAGACAGCTGCAAAAGTGAGTGTGTGTAAGTAAAAATTTGTGAATGTGTTGAGACTGTCTTAACAGTACTGTCTCGTGTAACCCCCGTGTTAATAAAGCTAACCCAGCAATTCAAAGTGTTGACACTTACGCTGCGTTTACACGTAAAAATTGTTATAACAATTGTTTAAATCCGTATTAGTTGCCAAATTTTTGTCAACTTCAAGCAAATTGTCTAGCGTGACGTAGGTGGGCTTAACAATTACAAGACAATTGTTGTATTATTTGACGTTTAATTTGGTTTTTAACTTTTTCTCTGTTTTTGTTCTTCACTTTGTTAGTTCAATTGTCTGCCTAATTGTTGCGACAATTGAGCTGACAACTGAGAAAATATGAATGTGTTTGTAAAAAATGTGTGAGTGCATTGAAATTGTCATGACAATTTGTCTCGTGTAGTCCTAGGGTTTAGTGCCAAAATCAGTTGTAGTGAGAACCACCCCTAAATTAACAGATTGCACGAATTTCGCATTAAAATATTGACCTAACATATAATCTAAATATATATAAATATAACCTAAAAGTTCAAAAAACATTAAAACGGTATTATTTATTCATTCATATTTATATGAGGAAATAAAAATAGTGGGTGGGAAAAAATCCCACAAGAATAAAAAATTTCCGCATTGAATTAAAAAAATGCCATGTGAGTTCCCATTTCCAGCAATTGGCTTGATAACGGCAATAATTTTACAGCTTGTACAAATTTTGAAATTAGCACAAATTGTCACGTGTTTTCGCAAAGTAAACGATGTGTTAGAACATTTGCGTGATGATGTCATCATCACATATGCGACAATATACAAGTTAAACACAGAAAGCCCGATTCTGAATAATTTTTTTCCGTGGTATCGGATAAGGGAGTTTTAATTTTTAAGATAAATTTCAAGAACATTTTATAAATTTTTAATGCAAATTTGCTTATCAACCACCAATATTCATGAGTGTAAACAAAAAAAAAATGTGATGTCTTTATCTGCTATCTTAAAAATTAAACTCCCCTTTCCGATTCACCGAGAAAAATTATTTAGAATAGGGCTGATCAGCTATAACTGTTTTGCATCAGCTGTTTTGCAGATGTGTATAAGATTTGTTTGGCGTTTAATGAACCATGATTTAATTATTTAAAGGTTATTCGTATTTTGATTGTGATTTTTGATTTTGGTTATTCATATTTTTGACGTTTTTCAAATCGGTATATTTATTTGAAAATGAGAGCAATGTCGAAAAAGCCAAAAATTCTTACGGTTGCCTAAATATCTTACTATTTGGTACTAAATTGACTACAATTAATTTTTTTAAGCACTTTTAATGTTCCAATTTCTTAGTGCATTTACAATTTACTAAAATATTTGTATTTACTAACTTAAATGAAAATTAATTTAATAAATATTTAAAAATAAAAATATATTAAAAAATAAATTGGCCATTTCAGCCCTGGAAGGACTTTGACCGAGTTTCTATTAATCAATAGTGTTGTGCGTATTATTAAATGTTTGAACACAAATGATCGAGAACTGAACCTACGAGTTAAATGCCGACTCCTAACGGCTTATGTTTTCAAGAAGCTTTAAATGGCAGTTTTTACTTTCTGCGGTTTGTCATTATCTGCAGAGAGGTGACGACCGAACAGAAAAATTATTTCAATTGAAAAACATTTTATCTGAGCTGGAATTGAACCCGGGCTACCGCGGTTCTTTAGCTTAGAGGCCACGCACATTATCCACTAGGCCGCCACTCGTAACTTAAATTTTGCAATTTTCATAAAAATCATATGCATTAAGACCTTCTAAGTTCAAATCCGGAAAAATTTCAGGCCGCTCTATAGTGGTTTAGAAGTTAAAGGGGTCCAACATTGTAAAAATGGGCCTGAAAAACTTGTGATAATTTTTTTATTTTCATACAAAACTTATACTTATGGGTATCAAAAGAAAGCTATTTAACGAGCTGCTTACACAAAATATGTTTATGTTTCATTATAAAGATAATTATATTCAGAAGTACTTCACATTAAAAAAATTTGGTCGTTTTCATATGCTTGAAATGATAATTTTGTGCAACTTTGAATCCCTATAACTTCTAAACAACTCGAGAGTGGCCAGAAATGAACTTAAAAGGCGTTTTCATTATTCTTCAATTGTTCCAAATTTTTTACGTCAAAGACGTCATAACCTTTAATAATTAAATCATGGATATGAAGCATTGAATTCCTAAAAAATATTGATATATTTTTTTATTCAACATAGGTATATGTGGCAGCACGAACAATGTTAGGGATCCATGAACACAACATGAAAGCAAAAAATAGTCCCAAAACGCCATTTTGAAGTACGGAATATCCCAGAAAAAATACTCATCCGATCCGCCATCGTATTTAGTTTGGTAATTGCCGTCAATTGCTAATCATCACGTCGTAATTTGCTTTTGCTTTGCTCAGTATATAAATTAAAATAATAAATTAGTATTTTACTTAAATATTATTAAAATAAATAGTCTTAGTAACGAGAACGTAATCACACATACTTTTATCGTTAAAGCAAGCAAAAGTAAACGACGAAAACGAACGAAAAATATATTTGAAAAATAAATTTTTCATTCAATTCAAGTATACACACACATTCACACGCAGAGCATTCATCTTCACGGCGCTGGCATCAGAATCGGAGAAAATTTGATTTCAACATATCTTGAATGCAGTGAAAGATCGTTCATAACGATTGGATTGGAATAATTTTTTTAAATAAGAAAAAAATTTCTATTTCACCAAATAAAAAAAGGTGAGTGGGCACTTCTATTTCATTGTTTTTAATAAGGGTTTTATGTGGTACATAACTTTTCTTTGTTCAGTGTTGCTAACTCGTGCCGTAAGCGGCACTTTGTCGACAGCGTGGTTATTGAGGGTAAAATTAAGGTTTTGTAGAAGAAGAAATACCAATGAATATCAAAGTTATCTTTGTTTTTGTTTGACGAACATAATGATTTATATATTGCCAAAACCCAAAAATTCATAAATATTTTATGTTGTTAATATATCAAGGCTTCTTAAGAATGAGTACATTTGTGTTTTTAAGATTTATTTTAGCGTATTTAAAAGAGCAACAAGATGGAAAAGATCAATAATTTGGTCATGTAATACAGCGTAGAACTCAAAATATGAATAAAAATAAAATGTCACTCAGGTGATGGGTAATTGTAATTTGGAATAAGCTATTTTTAGAATGTCTTTTCATCATGTAAATTATATTAAAGAATTATGCCAAGAAAACAACAGATCTAATTGACATGTGAAATAATTTCACTAATGAATTTTTGAAGATAGTTATACCGGTTTGTACTTTTTTTATGACATCTTGCAGTTGTAAGCGTGTTTTAAGGATAACTTTTATTGACTTGGCCACTTTATTTATTGCGCAACATAGACGTGTTTGCATAAGTTTTTTGTTCTAGCAGCCTTTTATGCCGTGGTTATGCTAGCCAAACATGTTCGGTGTTCATTTTTGTTAATTCTCTTCAGGGCTGTTCACATTTCAAATCGCTCATCAAATCGTTTGTCAAATCCAATATAACAACGTGGCAATTCCATGGAAATTTCACGTTGTTCTATTGGATTTGACAAACGATTTGATGAGCGGTTTGAAATGTGAACAACCCTTTCGCTGAAATGTTTGTTTGGTGGTTATGCTATGATTGGTGGCACAGTTGCACTATATGTAATAGTATGTCAAAACACAAAAAAGCACAATCCTAATTTGCATTTTTGTACTTAAAATTAACGAATTATAATATACAAACTTATATTACTTGCTCTGAATTTTTATTATAATATCTTAAACAAAATGGTTTGCATATATCTGACATGCTAGCTAGCTGTTTATGTTAAGGGTTACTTGAAGACACAATCAACTTCACTTTTTAATACTTTTACCTACGTTTTTGGTGCTATTATACAAAATGACTACAGCCAACACTGGAAAGTTCGGCATGTTTGGCGTTTCAATCAGCAATCAAAATGTTCGGTCCGAGAGCGAGAAAATGAATATGAGAAAAAGTTTATTTCTTCATTTTATACGTGAAACAATAAAAAAAAAAAAAATGTTTGGCTAGCATAACCACGGCATTAGTAAGAATACAATACCAATGGATGTATGTAACCAAATTTATTTTGTACCAATCTATATAGAAAGTATTTTAGTTGCGGTTTATACTCGTCAAGTGGTTCAAGCGGTCAAATACGCTGACATCAAAGTGAGAGGAGGAAATTCGAAAAGGAATGACCAAGAATTGACGTCAATTCTTGACGAGTATAAACTGGGTCATATATAGTCTGATTCTGAATATTTTCGGAATAATTTCACTTTACAGCCCACGCCCTTTTTTTTCAAAATTTGTATTTGAGCCCCTTAATACAAATCTGCAAAAAAAAGTCGGTCTCAAGTGGTTTAGGAGATAAAAATCGTGAAAGTTTAAAAAAGTGGCTTTTCCGTATACGAAAATCTTTACTTTAGGCATGAGTGAAGTTCTAAGAATGCATTAGACAGATAAAATTGTGTATTCAGAGCCCCTTAATTCAAATGTGCAAAAAAAGTCTCATCTCAAGTGGTTTAAGAGATAAAAATAGTGAAATTTTCAAAAAGTGACTTTTTTTTCCCTATAAAAAACTTTTTACTTTTTATGCATAATTGAAGTTCAAAAATGTATTAGACAGATAAAATTCATGTAAGTGCAAAAAAATTACCATTGGAAGATTATGAAAACATGAAGGCTCCAAATGAGAAAAATTTAAATATTGAACATATTGATGTTTTCATTGGTGCCGATGGCGATGTTTGTGATTTTTAAATTGATAAAATAAATTGATAAAATTAATACAATTTTGCAAATATTTACTTATGCCGTGGTTATGCTAGCCAAACATGTTCGGTGTTCATTTTTGTTAATTTGTTCTCTTCGCTGAAATGTTTGTTTGGTGGTTATGCTATGATTGGTGGCACAGTTGCATTACATGTAATAGTATGTCAAAACACAAAAAAGCACAACCCTAATTTGCATTTTTGTACTTAAAATTAACGAATTAAAATATACGAACTGATATTACTTGCTCTGAATTTTTATTATAATATCTTAAACAAAATGGTTTGCATATATCTGACATGCTAGCTAGCTGTTTATGTTAAGGGTTACTTGAAGACACAATCAAATTCACTTTTTAATACTTTTACCTACTTTTTTGATGCTATTATACAAAATGACTGCAGCCAACACTGGAAAGTTCGGCATGTTTGGCGTTTCAATCAGCAATCAAAATGTTCGGTCAGAGAGCGAGAAAATGAATATGAGAAAAAGTTCATTTCATCATTTTATACGTGAAACAATAACAACAAAAAATGTTCGGCAATCATGTTTGGCTAGCATAACCACGACATTAGTAACTAAGGTATAACTAAGTCATATAAGGTATATATGATGGAAAAGTATTTACGAAGTAAGTTAAATAGTTCATGAACGATTAAGCTTGGAGAAATTTTTAAAACATGTACAGAGTAAGATTTTTTCAGTTAAAAGCCGTAACATATTATTATTTTAAAAAGAGTTTTTGAAATATTTAGGAACTGAAAATAAACGGTGGATAAACAATGCGCCGCAGACGAAAAATTGTTATTAAAAATCGCCGCGATCTAAGAGGGTTAAAGTTCTTGTATTTTTTGTGATAATTTTAAGCAGTGGTTTTCGTGTTAAATTTAAGTATTATAATGTTACAGGTTAGATAATCTTCCACACAAAGTTTGCACTGTATTATAGAATTATGGCGAATTTTATCTCCCAAACCATTCGAGGCCGACATTTTATTTTTGCATTTTTGGACTAAGGAGGCCCATATACGTTAAATAAAAATGAAAAAATTATTTACGCGGGGGCTGTAAACTGCACTTATGCCATAATTTCTCCCTGGGAATCGGAAAAGGTAGTTTTAGTTTTTAAGCAAGTTCAAGAATATTTTGCAAATTTTTTCATCAACCGTCAATATTCGTGAGTACAAAAAAAAGGAACAATTGAAGAATAGGGAAAACTTAAATTTAATTTTTTTTTTAATCATCTGTATCAAGACCTTCTAAGTCCAAACCCGGAAAAAATTTAAGGCCGATCTCAAATCGTTTAGAAGTTATAGGGGTCCAACATTTTTTATGTTATTATGTTTTTAAGTTATTATTTTTTATTTAATCAAATATTTTGTATAGTCTGTAATGAGATGTCATCTCTGCTTGACAAGCAATAAATAAAATTTTTAAAAATTGGCCTGAAAAACTCGTGATTTTTTTTTTCTACAAAACTAATAATTATGGGTATCAAAAGAAATTTGATGCTGTTACCTACCTATTCAACGAGACATAAATCTAAAAAATCCATGCATTTCTTTCGAAGATATAAAATTTTACGTATTATGCAAATTTGTAATTTTGTAAAAGGGTGAACCATCAAGTGTGCATAATACGTAAAATGTTATATCCTCAAAAGTAATGCATGCATTTTTAAGATTGATTGCTCGTTGAATAGGTAACAGCATAACGGTTCTTTTGATACCCATATTTATTAGTTTTGTAGGAAAAAATCGCGAATTTTTCAGCC
This sequence comes from Dichetophora obliterata, assembly GCA_963920525.1. Taxonomy (NCBI): domain Eukaryota; kingdom Metazoa; phylum Arthropoda; class Insecta; order Diptera; family Sciomyzidae; genus Dichetophora; species Dichetophora obliterata. The sequence goes on along the minus strand of OY986439.1, from coordinate 13,760,123 downwards.
CAATTTTTACAACTTTGGACCCCTATAACTTCTAAACGACTTGAGTGCGGCCTGAAATTTTCCGGATTTGGACTTAGAAGGTCTTGATACATATAAATAAAAGAAAAAAAATTTTAAATTTGAGTTCTCACTATTCTTCAATTATGCCAACAAATGTGTGTAGTCTTTATCTGCTATCTTAAAAATTGAAATTCCTGTTTCCGGAAAGTATTCAGAATCGGGCTGATATTATATTTTCTTTATTATTGAGAATTGGTCAAAGGGGCGTGGCACCTCCCATACAACTCAAGTTTGCGATATCGAATAGCTTTTGAGTTATAGGCTGTACAGCCTCGGAATTCAGTATTCGAACTCAATTTACATATGCAGTTTTACTGATAACTTTGTATGGCGTTGATCAAGGAGGCGTGGCACCTCCCATGCAACCTACATTTGAGAAATTCAACAGCTTTTGAGTTATAGGTCGCACAGCCATGGAATTCAGTATTCGAGCACAATTTACATATGTATACAGTTTCACTGATAACATTTCATTCACGTTTGGCAACGAGGCCGCGGCAGCAACGCGCCAGGTTTAAGCTAGTATAACTATATTTTAATTCAGAAATGAAATAAAAATAATTGTTTCCACTCTTTATGAAACAAATTAAAATTTGTTATATTTATAACTACCTGAACCTCGAAAACCTGAACCGAAGCAGCTCACACATTAGCGAACTTGTACGTCAAACAAAATGGCGGGTTCAACTTGTTGCAAAAAAGGTACCGTTCAAATCAAAACAACCTGTTCGTCAAACAAGCGAAGAATTTTTGTTGTTTCTCAACATAATTTTGTTTCACAACCCTAGGTTAAAGGAGAAAATCATAAATTTTTGATAACATGCCAACAGATTTGACGAACTGTCTAATTAGCTCTTTAATTATCGAACATGGCAGCCGTTTGATGAACATGTACGCTAATGTGTAAGCCCTTTAAGTGTTTGTCGTCTACTTGAAAAAAATGTATAAATATTTAAAACATGTGTTTATTTACTTTTGATGTTACCTTAACCTCAGCGAAAGCTAAACTTGAAAACCATCCCCATTTTAGACCACTACAGTTGGCATCACTGCACAACAAATAATTTATGTATTTCGTTTTCCTTTTTACATTTTATGTACTCTATTTTTTCTTTTTCTTCTTGATTCGTGAGCAGCGTTACGAAGACGGCAAATAGAAGCTTTTAAAAAACGGGCAAAACCAAACCGATTTATCAAAACTAAACATAGCTTTTAAGCTCTGTTCCAACCCACATAAAAAGTAAATAAAAAGAAAAAAGCACGATGTACGCAGCTAATGGATACGCAGCTAATGGAGCACAGCAAACCGCTCCAGCTTTCTATGGCGGCGGTGGGGGACCCCGTCATGAGCGTCCTCATTATCAGCGTAATGCCAATGGTGATGCTGTCGGTAATGCAAACAGTGGCATGCACTATGGTGGTGGTGGCGCAAATGGTGTCTATGGCAACCAAAATGGTTTCGGAGGTGGCGGTCTATATCGTGGCAGTGCCAACATGATGGGTGGCGGAGCACCAAACTTCTATGGAAGTGGCGCAGGATTTCAGCCACGCGCAAAAAATCCAAATTTCGTGCCGCGACACCAGAAACCAATAGGTGGTGGCTACCAAGGCAACAACAGCTATCATTCTAATAATATTGCAAATTTAAATATGGGTATGTTGAGCAAAGAAGAGCGCGCAGAGTTGCAGAGAGAGAAGGCCAAGAATCCAGGACGCAACTTGGCAAAGCCACAATGGGAGAATCTACAGCCGTTCAAAAAAAATTTTTATGCCCCAAGTCAAAATACAGTAAATATGGGTGAACAGGCGGTGTCCGATGTACGCGCAGACATGCAAATCACTGTTTCTGGCAACAATATTCCACATCCAATTTCATCATTTGAAGAGTGCACCCTACCTGAATACACTATCGAAGAAATGAAGCGTCAGGGTTTCACTAAACCTACCGCCATTCAACAGCAGGGTTGGCCAATCGCATTGTCAGGTCGTGATCTTGTGGGAATTGCCCAAACTGGCTCAGGCAAGACTCTAGCCTACATGTTACCAGCAATGGTGCATATTGCCAATCAACCGCCGTTGCAACGCGGTGAAGGACCAATTGCATTGGTTTTGGCACCCACTCGTGAACTAGCTCAGCAAATTCAGTCTGTGGTACGTGACTACGGGCACTTGACTAAGCCTGAAATTCGCCACACTTGTATTTTCGGTGGCTCTTCAAAAGTACCACAAGCACGTGACTTGGAACGAGGTGTTGAAGTTATAATTGCTACTCCAGGTCGTCTCATCGACTTTTTGGAGAATCGTATAACCAATTTACAGCGATGCACATACCTTGTTTTGGATGAGGCTGATCGTATGTTGGACATGGGCTTCGAGCCGCAAATTCGCAAGATCATTGAACAGATTCGTCCCGATAGGCAGGTGGTTATGTGGTCTGCAACTTGGCCAAAAGAAGTTCAAGCATTAGCTGAAGACTTTCTTACCGATTACATTCAAATCAATATCGGATCAATGAACCTTTCGGCGAACCACAATATTCGCCAAATTATTGATATTTGCCAAGAGGAGGAAAAGCCACAGCGCATTGTTAAATTGTTGAAGGACATCACACCCACAACAAACAACTCTGCCAATAATGCCAATAAGATAATAATTTTTGTTGAGACTAAAATAAAGGTGCGTACATTTTATATTACATTCTTAAATGTGTTTGCCTTTGATGAAATATATCGTTCGTTTTCTTCCATAGAGCCATAATGCACAAAACGTAATAATTGGGTTAAGGGTGGTTTTAGGCAAAAGTGGTTAAAATTAAGGCATATTTTAGAAGATGTTTTCTAAAAAAGTTTATAATATATGGGCATTTTAGTAATTAAGTAGTACTATATTCAGCCCTATTTCAGAATCCGTCGCAGCGTAAATTTTCTTTCGGTTTCGTAGTGTCGTGTTCTGCAATCCGAATCATTGCATCGTATTCGAACATTCGTAGCATTGCTATTCCACAATCCGAACGCATCAACTTCTGGCAGTTATTTTCGGATTTTTGCTTTGCCTCGACGGATTTGTTTACGACAAAAGAAAACAATTGAATTTTTATAGAATTAGGCCGCAAAATAAAAATTGTAATTAATTTTTGGTAAATGTAGGTAAAATATTTTTTTTTTTAAACCTGTGAATATGTTAGTTGAAATTTATTAATTGCATTTCCTACATTTCCTAATCCATTTCGAAAGGGTTGATGGAATCCTCCCAATATTCTTCGATGAATTTTCATAGATTCTCTTCCTCTTATTTTGCGTAAATTGCAATTGCAATGAAATCCATTAAAAATCACAGCTAAAAAAATACAATGTTGTTCAAAAACACTTCAGTTGTTAAATAATTATTTTTATTTATTTGTCTGCAGTTGAAATCAGTTGTTTTCGAAATTCCGTAAGCAAATTCGGAAAGGGAAGTTTCGTTCGGAATTTGCATTAGCAAATTTATCGTATGTGTTGCTTTACGTTCGGAAATCCATTACGGTAGATTCTGGAATAGGGCTGGTTAAGTAAAAACAATATCATCAATCGACCCTAAAGATTTAAAGATATAAGTAAAAATATGTGGTGACATTACGTTACAAAAAACGGAAGTGGTTTTTTTTGACTAGGATTACATGATTTGCAAAACTCTGAATTGGGCAAGACTTTTTGTATACCATTCTTTTAGAAGGGTTCAAAATAACATAAGTTTGTTTTCGAAGTGATCAAATTAAAAAATGTGCTCTGGTTTTTTTCTATTAGGCTTTTTGATCTGGCATTCTGTTACTTAAATTTAGGCATTTCAGCTAAGTATTCTGTAGAAACGAAAATTTGTAGGTATTTAATTCTACACGCAAAATTTTGGTGTAGACTCAAACTTAACACTGTCCCATACTTACTATTCTGTTTATTAAATGTGTTAGTTGAATATTATTGTTGAATGGCAAATTTTCACGCCAATTAAATGTACGGACATATAAAAGACAGCGAAATTTTTACATTTGTTGACAACTCTCCATTAATGGTTGTGAACTTGGCTGCATTGGACAAATTTTTCGGTTCAACAGCGTACTAACAGCTCTAACAGCGCTGTCAAAAACGCAATGCATTTCTTACGAAAGATTTTTTTTCGCTTCTACAGCATATTTGTCTTTCCACTTTCAACAGCGTACTAACCAACGAAAAAAAATTCGCTACCTTTTCGCTGTCAAAAGAGCAATGCATTTCTTACGAAAGATTTCTTTTCGCTTCTACAGCATATTTGGCTTTCCACAGAAACAAGCGCGTCGGAAGCGAATTTCATCTGGGGGGGCAGTACAAATGGGGGGGGCAGTACAAATAGTGGTGCAAAAAAAGTTCACCAAAATTTCTTCACATGAAACATGAAGAAGAGAGAAAGAAGAGGAAAATATATAATACAAAAATATTATCGTTGCAAAAAAACTGATATTTTGAATAACTTTTCCTTTTAAATTGTTTATCTAGCTAAAAAAGTGGGGGGGCAACTGCCCACCTTGCCCCCCGCTTCCGACGCCAATGCACAGAAAAGTCTTCCGTGACCAAAAAAATAAAACTTATGAAAAACTTATTATTTTCTGATATCTAAGAGAAACTTTTTCATATTATTAATTTAAGCAATTTATACATCAAAAGGAAGGTGAAATCGTTTTCACTGTTTAACAAATGCAGTAATTCTTTTTCGTAAATGTTAATTTTTCGTAAGCTTTTTTGGTTTAGAAAAAATGCATCAAAAAGCAAATAAAAAAAATCGAAAAAGATTTTTAAATTTGATCACTTGGAAAATGAACTTACAAGGAACTTACTTAGTAAAATGCCTTCCATTTTTACTAAAACAAAAAAGTTTACGAAACATTTACTAAACATTTACGAAATAGAAAAACTGCATTTGTGAAAGAGTGCAGGCGATTTGATCATCATGGTAGATAAATTTATGAATAAATGTGATAATATCAAATAAAAAGTTTTTAATAAGTTTTAATTTTTGGTCACAGTTTGACCAAATTGAATTTGCCTGTTAATTTTATAACATCAGTATAAGTAACAGAATGTTTTGTTTTCTTAACATTTACTTTTTTTATATATAAAGATGGCGCTGATATGCTTAAAAAAAGATGAAAATCGGGCCACACCACAGCCCGGGTCCAGATCGCCTGACAAAAAATGCATTCGAAAAAAGACCATTAAATGATCTTCTTTTACCAAAATGGAATGAAATTATGAAAAATTACGAAAATTATGAAGCTTGGGAAAGAAGTCTAAAAATTTAAGTTATTTTAAATTTTCCAAAGACGGTAATTTTGGTAAAAGATGTGTAGAATTAAAATACACACAGACAAAAAAAATTTATATCGGCCTATTAGTTTGTTTGCAGTAGTGTGGCACGCTTTGAATAGTATGTTACTTGCATCAAAACGAGTTACATCAAAAAAAGGACTTGGTATTCATTCTATTGGATCCTTGTCTTAATTTTAAGATTATATTAATCTCATCACTAAGTCAAACTCGATGCTTGGTTTCTTAATAAGAAACTTGGTAGATTTAATGATCCCCACACCCTCCTGTATTCTTCATTAGTTCGACCTCGTTTAGAAGTACTTAACCTTACGGTATGCATAAGAAGTCCATAAGAGATAGTGTCTCTGTTTGATGACAACAAATGAATAAATAAATAAATTGCCTATGTCTGTTGGAAACATAAAATGCTTCTCATAAAAAAATCTGTTTTTTAGTTTTGACGTTATTCCAGAAAACGAGCGATATATTTTTCTTTTAAACAACAAATCAATTTCTCTGTGTCTTTAACAGGTTGAGGAAATCTTGCAAATCATTCGCAACGAAGGCTACACTGCTACTTCTATACATGGCGACAAGTCTCAAATTGAGCGCGACTCTGTTTTAAGAGATTTCCGCAATGGTAAGTCTAACATTCTAATTGCTACTGATGTGGCTTCTCGTGGTCTGGACGTCGAGGACTTGCAGTATGTTATCAATTATGACTACCCTAATTCATCGGAAAACTATGTACATCGCATTGGACGCACTGGTCGCTGTCAACAACTGGGCACTTCGTATACCTTTTTTACGCCCGACAACGCCAAGCAGGCACGTGAGCTTATCTCGGTATTGGAGGAAGCCGGCCAAGCTCCACCACAGAATCTGATTGACTTAGCGCGTTCTGTTGGTAATGGCAATGGACGCAATACCGGAAATAACAAACGTTGGCAGCAGCAGGGTAACCAACAACAACGCAACAATCCACTAAATTATCAAGCCGGTGGTATGGGTGGTGCCAATAACAACTATGGTCAAAAGCAATACACACCACACTATCAACAACAACAGCAGCAGCAGCAGCAAACTGAAGGCGGCAATATGTATCAGCAACAAAGTGGTGTTGGCACTTGGAATAATCGCGCTAACAATCAGTTGAATGGCCAAGATGCTGGTGCTCGCTCTTATCGGCCACGTGCGCCATTCACAGCTGGTGGACCGCGTCCAATGATGGGCTTTCCACCTCACGTGCCTGCTCACTTGCAGCACCACCAACAACAACAAACCAACAGCTATATGCAGCAACAGTATCGCCCACGTGGGCAATATATACCAAACAGCAATGTTCCGCGTTTCCAGCAGTATCCGAAGCGTGAATATCAAAATCAATACGACAAACAGCAAAACAGCATTGCTAACGGCGTGGACCAACAGCAGCAACAACAAAATGCTATGAATGGGGTAAATGCTGCACAGCAACATCAACAAAACGTTAATGTTGCTGCCAACATAGCGGCTGCTGTTGCTGCAGCCGGTGGTGTGCAAGTGGGTGAATATCCATCAAATGTTTCCACTCCACCAGCAGCTGCAATGTACGCTGCGCCAGCACAATCGCCACCAACTGGAGCTGGAAACAATGCTGGAGCGGCTACTTACATGTATGATGCAAGCGGCGTACTTGCTGCCGCTGCTGCTGCTGCAGCCGCCAATCCTTATGGTGGTCAATTTGCGCCTGCACCACAGGCTGCTTACTATGCGCATCCACATCAATTTGCCGCCGGCGGTGTTGCTGCTAGCGCAGCTGATGTGTTGCAGCAGCAGCAACAGCAATAAATGGAATACTTTGCAAAAAAAAAAAAAATACATAATACAACTAAAGAATAATTCCATTGCAACATTTTTCTTCAATTTAATCAACTTAAAATATAATTAATTCTTATTATCATTAACGATAGTAAACGACAAAATACATAATATTAAACATAATTGAACTATATAATAATTCAAACTATATCAAGCAAAATTATTGAAAGCAAAGTTCGATTTCTAAAATATTAAATATTGAAGCGGGACGTGGGAACACCCTTGGGACAAAAATTATGCACGATCAGATTCTACAAAAAAAAAACAGACATTGTGAACACAAAAAAAACCCCATAGAAACGATGTACGCTCGCTTGAGATATTGCAAAGAAAAAACCGAACAGAATTTTCAAACAAAACGTTTTGAAACACGAAAAAATTTATTGATTTTTTTAAGGCGAATGATGACTACAAAATAAAATAAATTGGCAACATGTAGAGTTACTGTAAATTTGCAAATGTTTGATTTTAACGAAAAACACTTCAATTATTGCAAATAATTTGAGATGTTGCTTGCTACAACTCAGATTTGTGCGCACTCTGCTCAAACATGCTTTTGCTGTAAATTTGTAGGCCTTAAAATAAAATCGAATCGAATTGAAATCACTAATGATAATAATTATAATGATAATAGTAATAATACAAAATATATATGATAACTTCTATATACATTTATATTTATAAATTTAGAAATTATGCTTGTTTCTTGCTTTTATATAAAATTTTAGCCAAAGCAGAAGCTGAACAAATTTCCTTTAAATTATATACAAATTTAAACGTTTTAGTTTCCCTCTATAATTTTTTTTCTCATGCCACAAAGCAAATATTGTATGAAGTAAATATTTTATTTTTTTCCTGTACGGAAACGAAACATTTTTATTTAATTTTCTTTTTATATTTAAAATGAGTAACAAGTTATATTATAAATATTAGAAAATGCCAAACAAAGAAAAATATTAAGAAATTAAATTTTTGATAAATTTAATTTAATAATTAATGAGAAACAAATGGAATTTGCATACATATACAAAACAAAGTAATTTATATAAAGAGAAATTAAATTTTACGCAAATTAACGAAAGTAGATCAAAATGCAGACGCCGCAATGCGCCGCATTCATCCATACAAAAGCTACATTTATTGACAAGTTTCGTTATGCTTATTTTTTGGCGGTATTTTTTAGCAAAAAGGCCAAAATAAATATTGTTGAAATTAAATTAAATTGAAGGGCCAATTTTTGGAGAAATGCGCGCCAAGCCAAATAATGCATAAAACACTTGCTAACACACACACATTTTTACAAAACCTACAACACATACACACAAAGCATTTTTCGTATTCCCATGTGTGTGTGTGTGTGTGCGTGCTACTATGTTGTGATGCGCTCAGCAGCAAGAATTGAAAGTAATTAAAATGATTTTAATTTTGTTAACATTAAGAAATTGCATTTGTTTTGTTTTTCAACAAATACTATAAATAAAAACACACTCTTATAGACGCGTAATTTTTCTACAAAAATGTTAATATTCGAATTTAACTGAACTAAACAAAGCCAAAGTTAAATAACATTCATACAAAAAGCTAAGCTAAATCGATCGAATATTTTTTATACGAAACGCGTTAAAAATCAAATCAAATTGATTAAGAATATTGAATAAAATTGCATTTGAAGTTATGTAGTTACACACATGCAAATACATATTCAGATTTGTAGATTTGTGTATTCTATTCAATCAATTATTGTTGAAGCACAACAAGAACACGAACTAGAACAACAAAAACAAACAAACAAAATGTAACAAAATAAACAAGGATCTCTTAAAATTATTCAATAAATTTTTATGAATAACTAACATAAAATGCTGTGAGTATTGTTTAAAAAACAATATTTTAGCATTTAAAATACAAAAACAAAATGTGATGTGATAGACTTAAATATTTATATGGATGACATGAGGCACATTTTTTATATACTTATATAACTTATAATAAGTTCATTATCCTTTTTTTTACTTTAGAAAAAAACATGAACATAAAAGAAAAAAGACAAATATTTTTTTTACTTGAACAAAAAAGTATTTATTTAAACTAAAATTGTTGTATACAATTAAAACTACTATAAAAATTCTATTTGTATATATGTATCGTATGTAAATAAAAAACGAACACTGTGATGATTAGTTAAAATATTAGTTACAACACAAAACAAAACCAATAATTTTTAACTAATGTGATGCCACACAAGTGAAAATCGGCAGTAAAAACATACGATATACGAAATAATGTTGTATCTCATTGATAAATAAATTGAATTATTATTAAAAATTAAAAAACATTTGCTGTACTATACCACTAACAACTACAACAAGTACAAGAACAGCAACAACACTAATGTATAGCAAACGAAAATTCACTTAATAGACTTGAAATTAGTATTTAAATATTTTTAAAATTTTAAAATTTAAACATACATTTCTCCTACACATTTGTTTCTGCATTATCTCAGCTATTTATCAATTGCAATTCTTGTGATCGAACCTTAACTGTTATTATTATTCAGCTCATTTTCAAATCATTACAAAACTAAATGTAAAGAATTTAAATGGAATTCCTTTCAATGAATCCAAACATAAATTTTACGCTACTCATTTTAAATTTAAATTTTGTTCAACTGTTATAAAAAAAAAATCATTTCCAACGTATTACAAGAGGAATCATATTACTTTTTGTTGTATTAAAAACATATATGTGAAAATAAAAGCGTAATTATTTAACAAAATAAATTCGTTTCTTATTGAAATGTGCACCAATTTTAATTTATATGTCAGTATTTCCCCTTAAACCTAATGGCCCATTATCATAGTCAAAATAAAAGTCTACTCTAAATTTAGCATAAGCATTTTGACCGTTTTTTAATACAGTATGTTGTCAAAAAGCTTGCACTACATTTAAATTGGACTTTATTTTGACTATGATAATGGGCCAATGCTGCTATCTAGAGAAAAAAGAAAATACAAGACTTTATGGGCCAACTTTTCAGTGCGAGTTTAAAGTTAGTCAAATTAAACCTAACTTAACTCACCAAAATTGGACGTTTAAACTCGGTTTTACTAGATATTTTAGCATTCGTTTGAGTTAAATTGACCTAATTATCATGTGTCTCTTTTTTGCCTGAACCGAATTTAAACGTCCAATTTTGGTGAGGTAAGCTCGGTTTAATTTGACTAGACTTTAAACTCGTACTGAAAAACTGACCTTGCTTTATGATTTGTTTAATAATTTGTTTTTTTAAAAAAAATTTAATTTATTGTCATGCTATTAGCTTCGTTCCATTCGCTTCAAAATAATCCAGATTATTTTTTTTTTACATGCAAAGCAAAAACAAAAATAATAATCCTATAACAAATTGCATTATTTTTGCTATCCGTATAAAATTGTGATATAGCCTTTATAAAATCTGAAACACAAGTGTCGCACCTGTATATTTCTCTGAGCTGTCATTTATTTTTTTGAATATTCTGTTTGTTTGATACAATGACTATAAGGTAGCTATGACAGCTACCTTTTTTCTCACGAGCTGCGACCATCGAATGTTAAAAGAAAACAAAACAAACCGCGTGTATCACACACATTGGACGCATTCAGCGGAGCCAACAATTGCACTTAAACTTTTTATATAGTTGCATAAAATTAATAATTAAATTAAATAATTTACAATTTTCCTGACGTTTAGAGTAAAACACATTCAGAAAAAAACATCCTTCACTAAGGTATCGCTACCATAACAGTTCACAACAGTTTTGAACGACACACGTTCTCATGACACCTAATAGCTATTGTATCATGATTGCTTGGTTGAATTTAATTTTGACTGCAACGCTAATGCCCTCTACGAGTCGTTGTTCTTGCCGTTCCTTTGAGAAAATTTGTTATCGCGATTATATTAAGGCGAAAGGAACGCAGCTATTGTTATGCGACCTACGTCACTATCGGCAAAAACGAGAAAATTTAATAGAATTAATTTGAAATTTGCAATAAATTGTCGTGCTCGCAGTTTTAACTAATATTTTTATATATAAATAATATAACAAAATATAAAATTTTTACTATTTTGTCTTCTGTCTTGCCAACTGTCTGGATTCTTATTCACAGACACAAAGTTTGACAACTAATACGTATTTTTTCACTGTCTCATAGCCCGTTCATGCTGGGGGAAAAAGCACCTGTTTTGTAAAACGCAACTAAATGCAACATAAAAGCACCTTTTTCCATACAAATAACACTAGAAAAAAGCAACTTTTATTCTGCTTTTTTGTATGTGTCACCCTGTGTTTCGTCAATACTTTTGAAATTCGAAGTTAATTTTTTGTCATATGTCAATAACATATATAATCAACAAAGTCAATAAGTAAAGGATTGTAAATATTTCTATATACTTAGTTATAATGTAGCAATTATAGTCATTTACCTTTTTTTATTCCAGAAAATAGCAAAGGAAAAGCTAAGTCCAGGCTGATCATTCAAATGTCAAAATAAAAGCTAATGCTAAGACCCCTTTTTTATTGATCAAGACTTGAAGTCAAGTTTCAGAGTTTGTAGGTTATTCGCGCACATCGGAAGCGACGGAAGGGAAAAAGAAACTTGAAGCTGTACCGGCAAATTTTCGTATTCCTTTTGTTATTTTCGCGTTGTTGACAGTGCTTTTTATTTTATTTTTCGCATATCAATGTGAGTTAGTTAGACTTCAGTTGAATTCAAATTTTTTTCCATTTAATTTAATATAATTTTGCATTAAATTTTTAAGCAAAAACATTTTGTTAAATTCCATCGTGGTAAAAAATTAAAATTCAGTTTGCAAATTTTTATAAACTATAACTAATTTGCTTGTTACCTATCTCGTTTTATTTTTAGAAAACAAGGTAAGAAGACAAGAAATTGAATGCAAGTCTTGACCAATGTGAAAGCTTTCGTCAAGTTCAAAAGAGAACGTAAAAAACTTGACTTCAAGTCTTGGTCAATGTAAAAGGGGTCTAATAAAAGCCAGCATGAACGCAATCCGAAAAAGCATGTTCGAACATGCAAAAAGCAGTTTTTTTATGAGTATGAACATGGTATTAACCATGGCGAATAATAAGGTAGGGTAAGTAGCTTTGACAATACCTACCGTTAGGTCCAAGTGTGTTTTAGAGTTGCCAGTTTTCTTTATTAATGTTATTTCTGAGATAAACACATGGAAAAGGAATTTTATGAAGGGTAAATAATATTAAATGGAAATATATGTATTTTTATGAAATAAATAAGCTTTGAAGTAGTTTTATAGCATAAACTTGGCTAATTTATTATTGCCTATAATTTTTTGTTTGGCTTTTTGAATTTTTAATTTTTTTATTCAAGAATTCGATTCTTACTTGCATCCTGTATCTTATAAAGAATTTCTTTATATCATTTGCTATAGTAGTAACGAACATAAATCTAAATTTTTTTTTAAATTGAGACAGTGCTCAATTTTAAAACCATTAAACTTACTTGCAACGACGGCAATGCATTCGGCTTCGAACACGTTTATGTAACTAAGAATAAATTTGAAGTGGAAGGCTCTAGCTGGATTATAACATACAAAAATATTTCGCAGAATAAGTCCGCTTTAAGCTTGCCTAAAACAACAAACCTGTACTTCCCCGTTTTGAAGTATTTTTAGTAAAGAATTTCATCAGAAACGCTTAGATAAGATATGGATTTTTCATTGGATTTTAATTTGTGAAATGGCAGCACTATATTTTATGATTTTGACATTAACAATAGGTCTTGTCAAAGCTACTTACCTTACCTCATTATTCTGCCATGGTATTAACAAGGTTCATTTTTAAGGTTGTGGCACTTGAGAGAAATGTACTGTTTATCCGCCTTTGCTTGAACTGTCACTGTACTTTTCTTTGTTCTATGCATTCATTTTCTTAATTTCTTTTCTTCCATTCTGACAGTTCGACTGAGCTCGCTCTCAAGTGCCACAACCTTATAAATGAACATTGGTATTAACAGTACGGTGGCGTGTAAAGCCCGTATGATACTTCATTGTTTTGTCCAATTTTAAAATCTGAAAACAAGTGGCGCGTGAGCTAGACAGATATATATTGTTGGAAAAGGGATGAAAAATGCATCGTGTCACTTTTTTACATCTCCGCAACGTGACTATTTTATCTCTCTGTTCTTCTTGGCTGCGAAAGAAAGAGCTCAAGCTTGTTTTTGACAATTAATATTTGATCGAAACTTAACGACGAAGGAATTGAGAGAAACGTCAAAAACAATGCATTGAAAATGCTGTCCGTCGCACATTTTTCGTCCAATTCGTATTTTATGCGTATACACTCACACTTCTTGAATTTTAGCTTTAGCACTATTTCAACTGCTCTAGTTTCATTTTCAATGCATACAAATTGGACAATACAATGAAGTATCATACGGGCTTAACCCCTTGTTGAACTATTAGTTACCACCTACACATTTACTAAACGTATTCAAGTTGAATAAAAAAACATGTCGAGGTGGCAGCGCTTTATCGTATGAGAACTTTTAATTTCCCTTCCTTCAACTGTCATTTTGTGTGTCATCGAAATTTTTGGGCTAATGAAGAAAATTTTACAATTTTCAAGTGGTAACATATTTTTGCTAAAAAATAATAATAATTCAATAAGAAATTATTAAGTGAACGCTATAATTGCCGTAAAATACTACAACAATTTTGAAAGTAATAATAGAGCAGAAACTTTTTGCATATTTTTAAAACGATTGTCAAGAAAAGAATTTCATCTAGCATCCAAGTAGAGAAGGTGGAGTAGCAGCAAGTTGAAATAATTGATATAAATACTCGAACGGCAGTTAAAAATGGTGAAGCTATTTTCACTAAGTGTATTTTATAAGGGTAGCACAGAGGCGCGACCCCTTAAGTCCGTATATGACCTGCAGTCCTTTTCATTTTTTCAGCGTGGAACCGTGCAAGAGTTCATGACGTGAGTTCTTTGCACCTTGTCGCATTCGTAGTCATGGCTTAATATTTTCTTCATAGATTTGCTTCGAAAACAATTGTTGAGCGCACTCAACCTGCAATGCGGCAGTCCGTAAAGCAGGAGGCTTACATGTGCCACGTCTACGTGCGTGCGGATAACCTGGCTGGTGTGTTAATTGCTGACCATGAATATCCTCAGCGTGTAGCTCATACGCTTATTACCAAAATGCTCGATGAATTTACTGCAAAAGTGCCTGCAGATCGTTGGGAAAACGGCACAGAGGCAACGATTGATTTTAGTATACTTCCCGCTTATTTGAGCAAATATCAGGATCCCAAAGAAGCCGATAATCTTACTAAAATGCAAAATGATCTAGATGAGACGAAAATAATACTTAAAAATACCATTGAAGCTGTGCTTGAACGTGGCGAAAAACTAGACGATATGGTGGTTAAGTCTGAAAATCTTTCCATACAAAGTAAAGCATTTTACAAAACAGCAAAGAAAACAAACTCTTGCTGTAGCTTCAGTTAAGAAAGAGATATCGCGAGATACACTGCTCACCGACTTTCATCGTAGTTGCAACATACATTTTTTATTATCGCTACTTCACATGCAAATTATAGCCACACTTAATAATTCTTTTTTTATATTTTAATTAAGTATTTTTTTGTTAGTGTTTGGCTTTGCAACAACTTTAAATTTAATGTTTTTATTAAAAATTCACTAGGAACAAAAAATTTTAATTTGTAAAAATCTACATATGAAAAGATAAAACATATGAGATATAATCTGGAATATTATTTGAAATGAAAGCTATTTTAAATTTTTGGTTTTTCATAAAAGGATGAAGTCAAAATTCTGATATTTTCAGCAGACAACTTTTTAAACAAATCCGAACGTTCGAAAGCTTCTTCGCAAATTTACCAATATTGTTATGCAATACATTATTTACTGTTATTAAAAAAATATACAAATAAATAACTGATTTCTAAGACTATTCATGTATTTTGTTGTGTAAAACATTTGCTCGGCATTGAAATATTAATCATTTAGCTAGTACTGCTGAAATAAATTTAATTTAATAAACCTAATAAACCTAATTAAAAAATCTAGATGTATACAAAATAAAAACTTCTCAACATATGTATTTAGGTCATGTTGAAATGTTTTTCCAGACATATTTGCTATAAGTGTTTTTAAAATTAAAAACTAATAAACTATACAAACATACTCTTACATAATAATCATAATTACTATGAATATCTCTAACGATAATGAATGCTGCATTTACAACAGCGTTAATTCTATTAGCTCAATAAAAGACATTTCTATGTATAAAAGAAATAATACTTTAGTTCATGCAGCTTATTATTTTAATTATATTTAAAGTTGTATGCATATTAAAGGAATGTTTGATCTATGACTGTCTTAACTCTTTCCGGGCAGGTGGATGGAAATTATACCATTTTTTACTTAGGCAAATACCACTTATAGAATTTGAGCTTACATTTCTTAAAAAAAAAATGTCAAATGCGAAAAGGAATAAAAAAAACATTTTGCATGGTAGTTTGGTTATTGTACCACATTTTTGCGCCAAACCCTGAAGGTATTAAATTTTATTTTTTTTTTGGATTTACAGATTTCTATAAAAATAAATGCGAATAAAAATTTAATTTAGTTTTATCCAAATTACATTATTTTCCTATAGTGCCCCGAAAAGAGTTAAAACATCTACCGGAGCAAAAAGTTTTTTTAATTTAAATATTATTTCCTATAAAAAATTAAACGTGCGAAAAAGACGATTTTAGATGTTTTTATAGTAAATATATACACAATTTAATAAATTCTTAAATGTTGATGGTTTTAACAAACATACTTGTTTCTTTCTTTATCTTAATTAATATAAGTTAAAAAATCCGGTGGATTGGGCATCTTTCTTTGTAAAATACAGCTTCAAAATGTCTAATGCTTTGAGTGCCGAATAAAGTTGGCAACTCGTAACACTGGCACCTGTACTTTGTTGATAAACACGTTGTGACGTAACAAAAGTGAAATCAACTCAAATCACACAAACAAGTTAAATTATTTTGTGTAAAAATAAGTTGTGCGACTTCTAAAGCTGCCAGTGCTTACTTGTAATATTTCGTTGCTGAAAGTGTTATCTAAATTTCAGGTTTTTTATTTGTTTTATGTGAGATCTGTGCTGGAAAATTTTATTGCAGACTAAAAAATAAAATTTTATTGGCTGTTTACGTTTATTTTTTATACTCAAGCCAATAAATAAATTAATGTACCAAAAACAAATCATCGATGCAATCTTGTAAAATTTGTGTTTATTCAATTAAAGAATGAAACATTTTTATGTACTTAGATTAATAGTTAAAAAGATAATGAGGTGCATGTTATTTTTCGTTTAACCGTTTAATTGGATTTATTTGCAGTTGTTGGCCTTCTAAAAGCAGAGACCGCAAATACTGATATCAATCAATCATTTGATAACAATTAATTTTTTCGATGTTCTTTCGATCACAAATAAAATTAATTGTATTATCGATATTTTTCGATCAGAAAAAAAATATTTTTAAACTATATTTTTTCGATCAAAAGTAAAAATAATTTGCAGAATGATATTTTTTCGATTAAACATAATGATTATTATGTTTTGATTGATATTTTTAGATCAAAATAAATTTTGAATGCTCAGAAAAATAGCTATAAGAAATAATTTTAAAAATTAACAATTTTGGTTTCTTATCAAAAAAATATAGATAAAAACGAATTTTTATTTTTGATCGAAATAATTTTAAACGAACTAATATTGATCGAAAAATTACTTGTTTAAAGTGATTTTTACCATAAAAATTATGAAAACAAATCAGTTCAAATATAGAATCTCTAGCTATCTAGAGTTACAGTGCTGTATTTAAAAGTACATTACAACTTTTTATGCTTGATCTTTTATCTGAATATAAAAAAATAATCCCCATTTTCGGTCCCTTCCTAAAACTATGTGCCATATATAATTTTTATGCTAATCGGATGAGTGGTTTATATTTATATTTACTACATCCGTAAACTCTATATTGTAAATTTCATCGAAATCGTTAGATCCATTTATAGGATAGCTATAAATGCCATAGAATAGCTAGACATAGAACAATGCTGGATAGACAGACATCGAATTTTTCAGATTTTTAAATTTAAAAAAAACACAATTTCTTAAAATCTACAACATGATAAATTTTTTCAAAAATACTCATTTTTGTATCCAAAGACGTGGCTACGTACTACTTAAGAAAAGTATTGAGACGAAGTAAACAGCATCACTTCATTTGCGGTCTTTCTGTCTGACTTGCTACACACCAGTACCAGTGATATTTTATGATGGAGCATCTATTTGAATATACGGAACCTTTTTGGCGTGGTTTAAATATGCGTGAACTTGGAGTTGATGAAGCGTACATAAGCGCCAGATCAGGCTATAACAACACTACGTTCATGTATGTGCTATCTGATGAGTGTTATACAGTAAGTATAATTTAAAAAAACAATACTATAAATTTACAAATAAATTCATGTTCTCTTTTAAAGTGTCCTTTTAACAAAATTAAAACGCTGCTTCCTATGAATGGTCCAAGCGAACAAGACAATATGCAGATTTTTAAAGTGAATGTTGCGCATGCATTCAAAATAAAATTATTGGACACTGATGTGGGACGCCATGCCTTTGACAATCAGTAAAATATACAGTTTAAATATTTTTTAATAGTGTCCTTATAAAGACATATATTTGCATTATAGAACTTCACTTTGCAATATATATCCAAAGGATATGAAACAGTTTGGTGTTTATAACTTTACAATCAATGCTGATGGAGAGTGTGATTTAATTACCGACAAACTAGGCGTTAACGTTAACTTATGTAAGTCGTCTTCACATCAGCTTTTTTACAAAATTTTTAAATAAAGTAGGCATTTATATCAAACTGCTCGATTTCAATTATGAAAAAGCACTAATTGCTGCGGCCTCTTAAAAACTGAAAATAAATTCTCGACCATTGAGCTTTGTTTGTCCCCTGAGCTGCGAAGTCCAATCACAGACTTTGAATATAGTAGCTCGGGGACCTGAGAAACACCTGACGCTTACTAGTCGGATGCTGTGAAAATTCAATATTGCAATATATTATTAAATGGAAAGTCATATATTACTGTGCGGAAGATGTGTTTTTTTTTATCAGGTCCAATGATTGGAGCACCGTAGAATTTAGCCTTCAAGTCAAATGCCAACAAACAAATCTTTAGAGTTTTTATTTCTCTTAAAATCATTTTCCTGTAACCATTGAATTTTTAATGTTACCAATAATTGTATTCCTCTGCCCAACATTTTCAGCAATACTCTCCGTAACTGTTTTAGTTGGCCTTCTACTTTTCCTAATCAAGATAGTCCTGTGGACTTGGCGTACCTTTCGTTATGATCACGTGATAGAAGTTGCTTCTGCAACAAGACAAACGGATGACACCGTATCAACACCAAAAACAAAGAAGAAACGAATGCGTAGTTTGGATACTTTTAGAGGGTCAGTGAATGGTACTCGAATTTTGAGATCCCTTTTTTACAATTTTTTTTCTATGCATTTTTCAGATTGGCCATTGTGCTGATGATATTTGTGAATAGCGGTGGCGGTGCATACTGGTGGATCGAGCATGCAACGTGGAATGGTTTGCATTTGGCTGATATTGTGTTTCCGTCGTTTCTTTGGATCATGGGCGTTTGTATACCGATATCTCTTAAGTCTCAATTAGCACGTCAAACACCAAGGCTTAAAATATGTGGCAATATATTCTGGGTAATATGAAAATGTAGGGCTATCTATAATTGACGAATTGAAGAGCCATTTTGTTTTCAAAATTAATTTTTAAGCTAATTGATTTTTCGTTCCGTTCTTGTAAAGTTGTTATTTCTTTCAAGCGTTCTTTTAAATTGTTTGCCATCGGGCTGTGCTTAAATTCTATTAATGGGACAAACTTGGAAAATTTACGCATTATGGGCGTCTTACAAAGGTTTGGTGTTGCCTATTTAGTTTGTGGTGTTGTGCATACGTTGTTCAGTCAAAAGGATTTAACAATGCCTCAGGTAGGGTAAGAAACCAAATAACTTTTAATTTTATTCATTAATTTTTATTGCTGTCCTGCCGCTAAAGCAAGTTTGGCAAAGTTTAATACTCGAGTTAATACAGTTGAAAGCAGAGCTTATCCTAATGCTTTGTCTCATCTGTATATATTTCGGAATCACATTTGGACTGCCTGTGCCGGGCTGTCCAAAGTAAGTTCAAGATCCATGCATGCTTTTCCACTGTAAGTTAGCATAAAATAATTTTGTCTAGAGGTTACATGGGTCCCGGTGGTAAAGATCGATATGCTGCGTATCCTGATTGCATTGGTGGTGCAGCTGGCTTTATAGATGTGCAAATATTGGGTAACGCTCACATTTACCAATATCCTACAGCAGCACATGTGTATGACTCTACGGCGTTTGATCCGGAGGGTATATTTGGTAAGTCATATTCTGTGAAGTATGCCTTTTAGGATTTAATTTTGTGATACTTTTCTAGGCTGTTTGCTTACGATCGTTCAGGTATTATTTGGTGTTCTTGCTGGCATGATCATCTTAGTACGCAATGAGTGGCGCTCACGAGGAATACGTTGGATATTCTGGGGACTCTTTTTAGTATTGCTCGGTGGCCTCTTATGCTTCTTTTCCATAGAAGATGATGTATTCATACCAATCAATAAGAATTTATGGTAAATAACGAAAAGTAATTAAATTTTTTATAATTTACTCCGTACTCTCTTGAAATATCTTCGTTGAAGTGTATATGATGCAGTTTTTAGAATTAAACTCATTAAAATAATCAGTACAATTCACCCTGATCAGATAAATTAAGTTAAATCCATAAAATCTAATCGAATTTTGTTTTTATTTTATTTATTTATTTACGTCTATGGACAATGATCCTTACAGACTAAGGAAACTTAAATAATATTGAAGAACTTAGTTACTTTTTAACAAAAAAGTAATGCTATTTTTAAAAGCATATTTCGGCATAAAGAAATCAAGTATGTTAGTGTTATACATAATGTTTAAAACTATAAGAAATCTATTTATTGGCTCATTAATGGCATAGTTAGTTCTATGACAGTTAACGTGAAAATAATTACAATATCTGAGATCTTTGAGGAACATTAAACGATAGCAGTTCAAGCAAGTATTCGCAGATAATATTACCATTAATTAATTCGCAAATAAACATAATGCTATGTACAAGTCTTCTATCCTCAAGAGAGGACAGATCAATGAGCAAACGACGCGTCCTATATGAAGGAAGTGGTTCGGAAAAATTAAATGATCGTAAAGCGAACTTCAAAAACCTTTTTTTAACTTTTTCCAATCTATTAACATGTACAGAGTAAAATGGGCTCCAGATGACAGAAGCGTTTTCAAGACTTGATCTAACGAGGGACATGTACAAAGTTTTTAGCGTGTAAGGGTTAGCAAACCCTGCACTATTACGCCTAAGAAACGCTAAAAGAGAATACGCTATGGGGATAATACGATTTAAATGAGCACTAAAGCTTAGACTTGAGTCAAAAATTACACCCAGGTCACGAATTTCAGATAGTCTAACTAACTTAGAGGTATCAAAAGCATAATCAAATAAAATGGGGGAATGTAATTTATAATAAGATACTACGTAGCATTTACCAAGATTTAGTGATAATTTGTTCAATTTGAACTACGAAAAAACATTATTTAGATCATACTGAAGACGAGTAGCATCAAGATGAGTTCTGACTTTATGGAACACCTTAAGATCATCTGCATAGACCAGAAATTGAGCAGTATGGAAACATTTCGAGATATCATTTATAAAAATAACGAAAAGTAAGGGACCCAGAATACTACCTCGGGGAAGTCCTGACATAGGGTCTGTGTTAAAATTGATGATGATCTTGCATTGTAAATGCCAACGTACGAGACTCTATTAGCTAGGTATGAACCCAACCAAGCGAGAAAATTTGAATGAAAGCCAAACTTTGCAAGCTTGAGCAAAAGAATATCATGCGAAAATTTGTCAAAAGCCTTAGAGATATCAGAATAAATTACATAAAGTTGATGTCGATCTTCTAAAGTTGTAATGCAGTAATTTATAAAAATACTAAGGTTTGTAGTAGTAGACCTACCTGAGACAAACCCATGTTGATTTGGGCTGATTGAATTTGTTATGGCAAAATACATTTTATTAATGATTTTTTCAAAAAGCTTTGAGATATTAGTTAACTTTGAGATGGGTCTATAGTTCAGAACATCGTGCTTGTTGCCAGCTTTAAAAACAGGGGTTATAAGTGAGACATTACTACTTAAAATTTGTACCTTTATATATTTACTTTTATTTAAAGATTCATGTGAATTTAATGCGAATTTGGGATAAAATATTAAATATTGCATTTTTTATTATTTAAAAAAAATTAGATTTTAAAACTTTTATTTTGTTTAATTTATTTAATTATTTCATTTACTGCAGGTCCCTGTCATTTGTCTTTGTTACCGCTGGAATGGCTTTCCTTGTCTTGAGCTTACTGTACTTTGTGATTGATGTTCATAATTTTTGGAGTGGATTTCCTTTCGAAGAGTCGGGCAAAAATGCTATTATAATGTATATTGGACACTCGGTGATAAATAGAATGTTGCCATGGCATTGGAACATTGGTGCAATGAATACACATTTTGTGCTGCTGTTAGAATCTGTATGGAATACATTAATGTGGATTGCTATAGCTTTATATTTAGATGCAAAAAAGTTTTATTACACTTTATGATCTAAAGAAATAGTTTTTGTAATTTTTTTTATAACTAAATCCTTAATAAATCAATTATATTAAATAAAGACTGTGTACATACCTATTTAAAGTTAGGCAATATATTTGTTCAATGCACAATAAGCTCCATTAGCTCTAAGCGTGTTTCGCGACCCTGTTCATTTTGTTCGCTACCTTTAATTTGTATTGCCTGTGATGAGACCTGTGTTACATCAACTCGTTGCCTGCTGCACATATATGTATCCTCGTGATCGATGCATAGATTGTGCAGTGAACAGACGGTTTCCAGCATTTTACGCACCTCACTTATATCCTTTGCTTCGAGCGCATACATGGTGTGAAAACGCTGCGCCATGCTATCGAGTACACGTTGTCCCATGGACAAAGCGGGCAAAAGCATGCGATTAAAAATGGTTTCCTGGCGAAAACATTCGATTTCAAAAGGACGCATTAGGTAACGCCTTAGCGGAAAACTTTTGTCACCGATAATATAACTGCCAGCTGGTATTGTTTGAGCATTTAAGTCCATCGTCTGTCCTATGGGAGTGCAATCGTAGGCATAATCATTTGCGAATTCCACAAAACAATCGATGATCTTTTCTTTCGCATTACAGATGATTTGCAATATAACAGAGACTTCTTCATCTTCACTCTCAAGAAATATATCCAGACGCCTAATAGCGATAATACCGAATAGGTTAGAAAATGCTTTGAGTGCGGCAATTGATTGGAAATCATTGAGTGTAGTCTGTTGCGTTCGCTGTGAATTTGGCCATTTTATGAAGGTTTCGTAGTTCTCAGAAACAATGTGCCAAAACTTGCGTATCACTAAGTGACAGCTCTGCAGTGGTATTCGGAAGCGTCTTGCTATTTCTTCAAAGTGTTCGTCGGTGGTGAGCTTCCAGAGAGCAAGCGAGAATACTGTTTGTGGAGGCACATTGCTAGAAGTGCGTGTCAGAGTTAGAAGTTGACGCAAGGATTTAAATATTTTCTAAAAACGTGTTGTTAAAATGAAGTTGCAAGCATAATATTTTAAAGAAACAAACCAAAAAAGTGGACTTGCTCAGATGTAAGTAGTTCTCAAATGATTTCAGATCAAATTCGTTGAGCAAATTAAGCTCTAAAACAGTATCCCTTCGAGCAGATTTATCGGAGCTGCTGACAGGTATTTTTTTTTGCTTTTGCTTATTTTCCATGCCTCCAATGCTCGTGGATTTGCGTTTTTGCATCATCTTGTTAAACTTTTTAATGGGATAATGAAAATCTTGCTGCTTAAAGTAGAATGTTAGGGCTTCATCATCACTATCGAGCAAGGAATATGAAGACAAAGCACGTTGGTCGATTGGTATAGCAAGGCTGCTCTGACCATGTTGTGATGCTTTTCTTTGTTGAACATCATCGACTAGAATGTCCTTGGCAATAATAGCTGCTATATTTAATAATAGAGCATTTTCTTCCATTCTTTTAAATAAATCTATTTTTTCTAATTCTTAAGCTCTACCATGATTTTGTTTATATATTCTTCTTCTTCTTAAAATATGCTGCCTATTGCAGACAGCATATGCTATATATATGTTATGTTATTTTTTTTTATGTTAAAAAAGACTACGAGAAACACTAGGTTTTTATTGTAGTCTTGCTTAGTTGAATTCCAATTGGTGTATAAAGTATTATATTGCGTTGTTTAATTAACACACATTTTTGTGCATTAATTTTTTGAGGTTATATTATTTTTGTTGTTAATAATTAACTGTAAAAGCCACATCAATTAAGATGGACGATTATAGTTGTTACTGACTGGCCGCACTTAACGACCTCACTGTTGAAACGACGCGAGTCGAATCTTTGTTTATATATGTTTTATAAAGTTCTTATTTTTTCTAATGTAATGGCAATTCTTTTCATCCCCTAATTGCTTTTTTGAAATACAACCTATTCACAGCAGTTGACAGCTCATGAGGCTGTTCACACTTGACTCAAATAAGGCGACTCATTTGCTTCATTTTGACGTCTACTGGCAAAGGGAAAAGCGGGAAGGTGACATGTTACGTGAGGCGAGAATTTTAAAAATTTTAAAAATTTTACGACTCATTTTGACGTAGGTCACAGTTAAGTTTGTTATGCTGAAATTTTACTCGTTTTAGTTTGTTTTGGAGCGAATTAATTTTGTTAATTCATTGTTGTTCGCAAATTAATATTTTTTAAATTGTAAAAACTTGAGCATTTAATAATTCAAAAGAAAACAAACGAAAAAAAAACAATAAACGCCAAACTGATGCAGCCTCAAAGTGAGGCAATAGTTTGTGTGTGAACACCTGATAGCTAACTTATGTCAAAATGAGGCAAGTAAGTCGCCTCATTTGAGGCAAGTCTGAACAGCCTCCAAATAGCTGAAGTTTTATATATAACTTAACATTTTCTTATACATTAGTAGTTTATGGTAGTGCTGCCATATCTTACCTTATTTTTTGAGTACTTCCACTAAAAATATTAGAAACATTAATATTCGCTCCTCTGTGTATTAGGAATACTGATTGCAATTGTAACTATAAATACAAGGGAAAGAGTAAAGGACCCTTTTTTAAACCATTATGAATTCGATATTTGTTGTTGTGTGTGTACTTAGTGTACTTTTTTGACAGAAGTGCACTTGCCCAAAATACACTGTTATGCAGAGTCTGCGTGAAATTGGATTTCTTAGACAAGAAAGGTGAGGCAGGCGACGTGAGGTTAAGCAAACTTATCCAGTTAGCTGTTTCCTTAAGTATTCATGGAGTATTCATGAACGAATATTCCCAATCGCCGCCGAAACTTGCGGATACAAATCGTGCAAGAAAATTTAATATAAGTGTCCAAATTTTCGCCGAAAGAAAAAACTTTGAAAGAAAAATGCAAGAAATTTCATCAACGAAAACAAAATTAAAATATGTAGTAAATTTCGGCAACGAAATAAAATCAGAAATATGAAAGAAATTTCTGCAACGAAAATAGGAATAAAATTTCGCCCACAAAAGCAAGATGAATATTTTTTTTACCTTGGGCGTTACTCTGTAATTTGAAAAGCAAATGCGATTCGAAAAGCAAATGCGATTCGAAAAGCAAATGCGATTCGAAAAGCAAATGCGATTTGAAAATAAAATCACACCATGTCTATACATTTTTTTTGAGAAATTTTCGATTAGTTCGAATTTAATGCAGACAGAAGTTAATGAAGTTACTGCCATTTAGTAATCTCAATTCATGTTTTTACATGGTGCGATTTTGTTTTCGAATCGCATTTGCTTTTCGAATCGCATTTCAGAGTAAAGCTCCTTTATTACAAATTTATATTAAAAACCTTTTATTTACCACCTTTTTACTACAAATTTTATTCAATTGCAGATTTGCACAACTTTTTAACTTGTGAACATTTGTTTGATAATAAATTTGGTGTTGCCGGAATGGTACGCCGTGAGGCCACATGCAGGTATGAGAAAATTGTAAGAAAGTTAGTAAATAATTTTAAGGTGTGAAAATTCTTTTCGGATTCACGGACGATTATTCGTTAAGGGATTTCTGGCCTACGGGGTACTGATAAAAGTAAAACTTGCGTTAACATCACTGCAACATGCGTTGTTTGTATTAGAAATGTCAGAATTTTTGTTTTTATTTAACACGTGAGGAGGTTTGATGGTTTGTGGATTTGTACACAAGCTTTAAATATTCTATAATTTTAGTAAATTCTATCCATATTCAAAGAAAAAATGGATGCTCACGATCTGTTCCATCAATTAACGAGGGGAGTGCGGTTTACGAAAAAACAAGTTCCTTCAAAGGTGTGATATTATTTCCGCAGAGAGGATGTTATTAAAAGTAATTTTAAAAAGTTCCAGCAAAACGTTCCGAAACTTAAGGAAAAAGACATTAAAAACTATTCTAATGGACCTTTAAGTAATGACGAGAAGTCTGATAATGAACAAGTTGACATGTTGGGTGAAAAGGAACAAGAACAGGAGCAGGAGGAGGAACCAATATCATTTCAATATCTTGATGGTGCCTGTGCCAGCGCTCCCAGCAAAAAGCAAAAACAAAGTAAGCTTAGCGAAGAGGAAAGGAAACAAAATTTAGTGCAGGAAAGTGTAGGTATTTGTAGATTAAGCTTAAGATTTATTGCATTTGGCTATTACCATAGATCGCAGAACTGCGAAAAGTGTATCGTATATCAGTTATGGGCAAAAATATACCCCCGCCTATTGCAACGTTCGAAGAGCTACGAAGAACCTACAACGTTCCAGAACAACTTGTTAAAAATTTGGCCAGTTGCAACTATCCCGAACCAACACCCATTCAAATGCAAGCGATTCCAATTCTGTTACAGGTTTGTTGAAAAATTTAAAACAAAAATATATTTTTACAAACCTTTGCTGCCATTAAAACTTAGAGTCGTCCATTGATGGCTTGTGCACCGACGGGCTCTGGTAAAACAATAGCTTTCCTTACACCTATCATAAAAGATTTGCGTGAACCCAAGAAGGAAGGCTTCCGTGCAATTGTTTTGGCACCTACCCGCGAGTTGGCGCATCAAATTTATCGTGAATGCCTACGTCTGTCCGAGAAGACTGCACTAAAAATACACATTATAAGCAAAGTTAATCAAGCTGAGCAAAAGTTTGGTCCAAAGAGTAGCAAGAAATTTGATATTCTCATCTCGACGCCTAACAGAGTACGTTTTCTGCTGCAACAAGAACCACCGTTATTAGAATTGAAAAGGTGACATTTATAATGATATTATAACTATTGAAGAAATCTAATTTTTGTGTATTGCTGCACCTTTTAGCGTTGAATGGATTATTATTGATGAGGCAGATCGTCTTATGGAAGAGGGACAAAATAATTTCAAGGACCAATTAGATGATATTCTGGCGGCCTGCACAAACTCCTCCAAGAAAATAGCATTATTTAGTGCCACGTATACGGTGCCTGTGGCAAAGTGGGCTCTTAAGAATTTAAAGAATTTGGCACGCGTTACTATTGGTCAACAAAATACAGCTACTGAATTGGTTGAGCAAGAATTGCTTTTCGTTGGCTCTGAAAGTGGTAAATTACTAGCGGTGCGTGACTTGGTGCATGCTGGCCTAAAGCCACCCGTTTTGGTGTTTGTACAGAGCAAGGTGAAGAAATTGGAACTTTCGCTATTTATGCTTTTCTTATTTTATTTTGTATTTTATAGGATCGAGCGAAGCAGCTTTTCGAAGAATTGCTCTATGATGGTATCAATGTTGATGTCATACATGCAGACCGCACTCAACAACAACGTGATAATTGTGTGCGCGCCTTCCGTGAAGGTAACATCTGGGTGCTTATCTGCACTGAACTGATGGGACGTGGCATAGATTTCAAAGGTGTTAATCTTGTCATCAATTACGATTTTCCGCCATCCACAATATCGTATATACATCGAATAGGGCGAACAGGACGTGCTGGCCGGCCGGGTAAAGCGATAACGTTTTTCACACAAAACGATACGCCATACTTGAGAAGGTAAGACAAGCGGGTCAGCAATAGATCATCCAGTTGTACTTTACTATATAATAAATTTCAGTATTGCACAAATAATCAAAAATTCGGGTGGTAAGGTACCAGATTTCATGTTAAAAATGAAAAAACCACGCAAGACGGAACAAAAAAAACTGGCAAATTTTGCACCAAAACGTGACGATATTTCTACCAAGTTAAAACCAGAAGCAGAACGTCAAGCCAAGCTTAACAAAGTTGGACAATTCGTAAAGAGACGTTTAAGCACAGAAGAAAACGTGGGGGGAATCGGAAAAGAAAAGACTCAAAAGAAATTAAGAAAGATTGAAAAACTCAGCAATGATGAAAGGAAGCCACATAAGGGGAATAAACTAAAAGAACATGGATTACAAAAGATAGGTAAAGCAAAGAAAAATCAGAAGGAATCGAAAAAGATAGGCAAAGCTCTATCAAAAAACAAGAAAATTAACAAAAATAACAATACAAAAATTATAAAAAGAAAGAATTCAAAGTAACCAGAAGCAGCAGTAAAAAAAAAACAGAAAAATATATTGTAAAAAAATAATAAGTCTGTGTTTATGCAAAATATTTTGTTATAAAATAAATTAAATACACTTAAATTGTTATCGTTGTATGAAGAACATTTCATAGACTAATATAACTTAAATGCTAAATATAGGCACATTGTTAATTGATCCCCAATACAATAAATTCATTGTTTTCAATATTTTATGATTCACATAACCAATCACAGGGTAGTTTTGGCATTTTACTGGCTGGCCATGGCAGATAGCCAGCTGTCTTAAATACCCAATAATCGTAGGAAACCTTTGTTATTAAGGCCAACAAAAGAATTACTTCAGTTGCAATTAAGTAGTAAATATAATCGGTCCAATCATGCGGTGACTGACACAATTTAATTTCCTGCAATTCCATAACACGCAGCGGCAGGTTACGGCAAAGGATTTCATTATAGTCGGGTATGTCGCGATTGCGCTCAAGCAGCCAAAGCTACATAAAATAAAAATTTTTTACTTTTGATTATATGCTAAATTAATAATTCATGCATTACACTCACTTTTAATACTTTGGCAGAATTGCAATCACATTGCAGCTTATTGCCACCTAAATAAATGTTTCGTCCAACATCGCTGTCCAAAGCGTTGGTTAGCAGATACTCTGGCAGCTGCAAAGAATAAAAAGATTAAAAGGAATTAGTACAATATAAATAAAAAACATAATAAAATTGTTTTCTAATGTAATTAAAATTTAACGATCTTAATCGTATCTTAGACTTAATTTATATAGATAAAGAAGTTGTTTTTAGTCTTGAATTGCCTCGTATTGAAATTGTAAGTATGTAGTTCTCAACACCATGTGCCGTAATGCTTGAGTTTTATGCTTTTGTTTATCAAAAAATATCTTCGTCTGAACTATTTTAATTTGATTATTCACGTGCGGATTTAAGTGTTATTCAATCTGGCCTTGAATCGAAAGAGCTTTCTTAAAGATGGAATCGGTGGAGTTGTTTTCATCATTTTGCTCTGTTTTGAATGAATTAGTTATGTTCCTAAGAAATGCTCTCATAGATCTAACAACACAGTATAGTTCAATAAAAGGCCTCATCTTAAAAATACAAAGAACAAAGCTTATTAGAAATTCAGATGTTCAATAAATATTCAGCTTCTCAAAATACCCTATTTAAATTGTCAACATGAGTTTAATATTTTAAAGTAATTTTTTTTTAAATCTCATAATATATCTATTGAAGATAAGCTTAAAGAGAATAGCAGATTCCTTTGGTCGTATCAAAACATGAAAAGAAAGTCAAGTGGCATTCCTAACTCTATGTTGTACATGGATTCAAGTACTGAATATACACAAACAATATGTAACTATTTTGCAAATTATTTCAAATCCGTCTACACGACAGCTCATTCTTCAACGACTCCTTGTCACGAGAAACAGCGACAATAAACAGTTAAAACAAATTTGATTTTTAAAAAATTGCTTGCCGAAAACCTCTCTTAAAAAACTCTATATTTGAGTAGAACACAACGCTATGTTTGAGTAGAACACAAATTTAAGTCGTCGGTCAATTTCTTAATTTAAACCAAGTCTTTAACTAATTAATAACACTTTTGAGTCCATAATCGGTAAAATAAAGGCTTTTTACTATACATTTAAATAAAAGTATAAGTTTTTGCGTGGATTTAATACGAATTTACTTCAAATAAAGTTTGTGTCGAATTGCTGTTGCACTTGCTGTCTCAAATACTGTTGCTGTTGTTGTTGCTGCTCTGTGCTGAAGTCTTATTTGTCTGCTTTGCATTTTCTTTCGTGCTAACCTTGAAGTGTCGTTGAACTTTATAATTTAACATGGCACCAACAAAAATTGTCAACTGTGGAGTGTGCAATAAAAGCGTTGGAAAACAGCAGTCCAGCATTGGATGTGGCCTTTGTGGAAATTGGTTCCATATCGCATGTGTGGATATTACAACTGAACAACATGCATTTTTGCTAAAAAACCGTGCTTTATCTTTCACATGTGCTGAATGCAAAGAAAATCCTCAGAACCGAGATAAATCTTTAACTTCTCTTCGTGCTGAGTTTCGTGCTGAGCTTCGGGATGGACTGGCTGATATTAAAGAATATTTCGGTGCACTATTTGAGAAAGTCAGGTCGGAGTGGTCTACTACCTTTAATGATCTCAAGTCTGATATTTCACGTTGCAATCAAATGATCAAACTTGTTGACTCTGCCGCCAATAATAAAGTGAAAGAGCTGGAAAATGCAAATAATATTCTGCAGCGCCGACTCAACCGTGCAGACATTGTGATTAGTGGATTGCCGTCAGGAAAGAATAATATTTATGAACCTGCCATTGCCCTTACCAGCTTTTTTAAACTGCCTATTAGCGATAACGACATACAACATTGTTGCTATATTCAAAATCAAAAAGCTGTTCTTGTTAAGTTTAACAATGTCAGGCTTCGGGACAACATAATGAACCAGTATTTTAAAACAAAGAACCTGAAATTGTGCGATTTATTGGGAGGAGAGGTGCAATCAAGAGTTTACCTAAATGATCACCACACGCCAGCTGCCACCAAACTAAACTTTATATGCAGAAAACTTTTAAAGGAGAAAAAGATAAAAAAATACAAAATTCTTAACTCTGATACTCCAAAATCAAAAATAACTATGCTGGACGGTAGTGATAAAGTTTGTTGCATTCAACAATGCACTGCGATTTTTGAATCAGCTGATCTTGCTACTACAGGGCCCGGTGCTCTCCCCACTGTTTCATCATGTCCGCTGGATGGCATTCGTGGTAATTCATTAACGGAGTAATTTTTAAGTTTTCTTATTCTTTTATTTAAAACATATTTTCTTTGAAATCTTATCAACCAAAAATGTTCTCTTTTTTCATATTGATCGACTTCGAAAATGAATTGTATTAAACGAATTTGATCTGTATATATGTATCTATTTTATAGTTATTTAAGTTTAGTTATAATGTATTGTGCCTTATTACGACTTCCCTACTTATTCTATGAATTTGGAATCACCTAACTGCAATTTAGGTCCCATTGTTAGCGATAACTCTTTTTTAAAATCAATGCTGCATAAACATAGTTTAAATCTTAATGTTGGTCATGTTAACTGTCAAAGCTTCAAGCCATCTTTTCAATCATCAAAATTTGATGAAATTAAATGTATTCTTAGTGGTTGTTTTTTGGATGTTTTCGGTGTATCTGAAACGTGGCTAAAACCATATATATGGAATGCTGCAGTTGATATTCCAGGATATACATTTTGCAGAAGTGATCGTCCGAATGTAAGAGGTGGTGGTGTAGGTCTTTTTATATCGAAAAAAATCAAATATAAAGTTGTCTTTCGTTCTACTGAGTATGGTGTCTGTGAGGCTCTTTTTGTAGAAATTTGTCACAATTTCCAAAAACTATTAATTGGTGTTGTATATTTACCTCGTGGTGATATTAAGAGGTGGTGGTGTAGGTCTTTTTATATCGAAAAAAATCAAATATAAAGTTGTCTTTCGTTCTACTGAGTATGGTGTCTGTGAGGCTCTTTTTGTAGAAATTTGTCACAATTTCCAAAAACTATTAATTGGTGTTGTATATTTACCTCGTGGTGATATTGTGTCCTTTGAAAATTTGTTAGGTGATTTGTTCGTGCGATACTCTAATATTGTTATTGTTGGTGACTTCAATCATAATCTCTTTGATATGACTAAGTCAACCAGTCTTCGATCCATGGCTTTACGTTGTAACTTGTCGTGTATTCACAATTCGCTTCCAACTCATTACGATTCTTATAATAACTCAACGTCTCTAATTGATTTTATTCTGATTAGTGATCCGAACATCGTGAAACTTTCAGGACAAATGTTATCACCAACAATTTCTCACCATGCCTTTTTATTTGTTTCTCTTGACTTTCCAATTGTTCGCGAGGATAAGTTTGTTGAGTATCGGAATTATGGAGCAATAAATTATGAGCATTTGAATTTATTTATGACTGGAATTGATTTCAGTGAAATGTACTCCACCAGTGACATAGATAAGCAGTGTAGTGTATTGAATGCAGTTTTAACTGAAGCTTTTTCTTTTGTCCCGATAACTAAATATAAACTTAAGTATACTCAAGGTAATAAGTTGAATTCTAAAGCGATTATTTTCGTTAAATCTATGCGTGATCTTGCTTTTAAAGCATATTTACAAGATAGATCGGAACATACCTGGAAAACTTTTTGCAAATATCGTAATCGTGCTAAGTCCGTTATACGTAAATTTAAAAGGGAGTCTGGAGCTCGACTATTTGAGGGTCTTAATTCAAAACAAATGTGGAATACCTTAAGAAATAGTGGTTGTTTAAACTCAATTGAGACAAGTGAAGAATTTGATGTTGATTGTTTAAATAGTTTCTTTGTTAATAATCAGAATAATTATAACGCCAACCCATTCGATTTTGAGGAGCATTTGGATAGGGAAGATAGTTTCTTCTTTAAAAATATTTCTGAAAGTGAACTTGTGGAAGCCATTTGGAGTGTCAAGTCGAATGCTATTGGAAATGATAACATTCCTTTAAAATTCATTAAAATAATTCTCCCCTACGTTCAAACTCATTTGTTATTTTTCGTCAATAGTATTCTTACGTCCTCTAAATTTCCTTCATCTTGGAAAGTGGCTAGAGTTGTGCCGATTCCCAAAAACAATTCTTCTACGTATATAGAGAATCTTAGGCCGATAAGTATATTACCTGTACTCTCTAAAGTTGTTGAAAACATAATAAAAAATCAAATATTGGAATATACTAATCGGCATTCTCTAATTGATGGGTGCCAATATGGCTTTCGAAATGGCTATTCTACGGCAACACTTCTTCTTGGCCTAACAGACTCTATTAGACATAACGTCAATGCCAACAAAATAAGTATTTTGGTGTCCCTAGACCTATCAAAGGCATTTGATACAATCAATCACTCGAAGTTAATAAACAAACTAAAAACCATGTTTAATTTTTCAAATACTGCGTGTAGGTTATTGTTTTCATATATATGTGATCGTAAACAATTTGTTGTGTACAATGGTTCTGCATCCAGCCTGCTTAATATTGTTTCTGGGGTCCCACAAGGATCTGTACTTGGACCATTACTCTTTACGTTATATTTGAATGATATCGTTAATGCTGTTGATTTAAATGCGTGTAAGCCCTTTATTTTTGCTGATGATATCCAACTTCTGTTTACGGGTGAGTGTCAGTTTAAAGATGTACTGGAGTCCTTAGTCAACTATAATCTTTCTAATATTTCCTCCTGGATGTCACAAAATTATTTAAGTTTAAATACCAGCAAAACCAAATTCATTCAATTTAACCCTTCTAGGCTACTTGAAGACCATTTGAATATAAGTCTACACAATGAGAAGATACAATTTGTTAATTGTATCAAATGCCTTGGTGTTTTCATTGACAACAAGCTACATTTTGATGCCCATATAAATGCGTTAAGTTCTAAAATAGGTTTTACTTTGAGGAAACTTTACAATACTAATTTGTATCTGCCTTTAAGTGTAAAATATAATATTGGCCATGCTCTTCTTATGTCCAATATAACATATTGCGTCGAGGTTTATTCTGGTACGCTAGCTCTTAACATTAAACGAGTTCAAGTCATTGTCAATAATATTGTACGTTTTGTCTATGGTCTTCGTAGACGAGAACACATATCTTCGTATGTCGTTAAGTTTTTAAATTGTTCCTTTCATCAATATATAAATAATAGATTGATGTTGTGTTTTTATAAGCTTGTGAAAACCAACGTGCCACAATACTTGGCTCAGAAATTTGTGTTTAGTCGCTCTACTAGGAATCCTCAGATAATCTACCCTAGAATAGATTGTTCTACGTTTGAAAGGTCTTTTGTGGTACGAACAGCTCGTGTTTGGAATAGGCTCCCTATTCATCTTCGTATTTTCACATGCACCTTAACCACCTACAAAATTAAGCTCAAAGAATTTCTTCATTCAACAGTTTAAATATATTACTTTTAAAAATCTTTTTTGTTGACCACTTTTAGTTTTTAAAACTATCTTTTTTCCTTTGGCTTCTTTTCTTTCCGCTAACTTGGGATCTTCAAATTCTAATCTTAAATGAATGCTATTAAATATCATATACTGTTAAGGGAGGTTGTATATAAAGGTACATGTATTATTAGTTAAGTTTTCTCTCGCATATGCTACTATTAAACTGGTAATATGTAAATTGGCCAATAAGGCTTTTGTATTACTTACAATGAAATAAATAAATAAATAAATAAATATATATTAGCGCTAATATTATTCGTTCCAATATTATTGACAAAGTCAATGAGTCCAAATTGTATTCAATTTTATAACAATTTACTCTTTGTATCGGATATGTTAACATCACCAAATGTTTAATTCGTGAAGATTTTGTAGGATTTGATTTAATCTCCAATTACAGATGAACTCGGCACTTTAGGTATTTTTATTGAAAATTTAAGAGGTCAAGAATGTGATGGAGGCTCAAATATGGCTGGACAGCATAAAGGAGTTCAATCATTAATATGTGCAAAACAGCCATTAGCTTACTAAAGTCGCTCACTTCATTTATGCGTTGCCAAGTCTTGCGAAGTGCCTGAAATTCGAAACATATTCAACATACACGGCCGCTTAAAAGAGTTCAGTTTTAAGAGAACATTATTGATGAAAGAGGTACAGAAAAGAAAAGTAGTCGTTTAAAAATAATGCGCCCCACTCGGTGGGTAGAAAGACATGAATTTTTGCACTCTTCTTGCGAATTGCTACCGTTTCAGAGACACTATAGAATGGAGCATGACCGTGACACAGAAACATCCTGCCAGTCAGCTTAATTTTCAGCTTGCATTAGAAAAATGCATTTTATACTTTACCTCCGTGTCTTGGTTAACGGAAGGAATTCTTCAATCGAACTTTCAGCAGAACTCTTCAAAATCTAAAATCCAAATAGAATACATAATTAAAAAATATCTTGAAGTGAGAATAGATAAAAACAGTTTTAAAAGTATTTTCCTTTAAGCCAAAAAGGCAGGATCTGAGCTAAACATTGAAAAAAAACTTCGTAGAGTATGTCAACAACAGAAATATCAAAGTAATCTCAAAGTCGAAAATACTACACCTAAAGAATATTTTTGGTAAATTTTTGTGTTTGTATATTGTACAACATCATTATTACAATTTTACAGTGCTGTTTTCTATCACATCTGGATCACATTATTTTCTCCTTGAACCTTTAATTTAATGAAATTTTGAAGATATACTACCTTTGGAGAGCTGTCTATAGCAATCAAGGCAAATTTTCATTTAATGAAATTACAAAGGCAGCCTAAATAATAAACATATAATAACAGTTTGAGCGTGTTGATCAGAGTTGAAAGCCGAAATAGTTCTGTGGCAATGATATTGTTCTAAGTAAGATCTAAAAACAGTAACAGAGATCAAGTCAACAAAGTTGATTCTGACCAAGGATTAGGAAAAATTTTTACAAACATGTTGATACTTCTAAAAACGAAAGAAGTTATTCCAGTGACTTCTACTGAAAGAAGTTTTTTAGTACTAAGAAGACTGAAAACATATTTAAGATCAACTATGTTAAAAGGTCGGCTAAATGGTTTAATCTGTTACACATTCACAAATAAATTAAAATAAGCCCAGAGCAAAACGCGGAACTTTTTTGTAAAATTAATAAGAAAATGAAAAGAAGCATACGAATTTTAATCTTAATTCTTAATAATTCTTAGCTACTTCTAAGCTTTTAATTAAATGATATTACTTCTTAACTTTTGAATTATATATTAAAGTCATTTAAAAAGTTAATATAAGTTTTAAAAACTAGTGTACTACACAAATCAATAAGTATTGTAAATAAAAAAACTAATTTGTTAATTTATTTCCCCATTTGCAATTTCTAGATCCGGCCACTGGCCAATAAGTGTGTATATATGTATAAGTAGTCTGTAAGAGTTCCTAGCGGTTAAAACAGGCATGAAATAATACATTCTCTCAAGCCTGAGCGGTAATGGTAAGGCTTGAGTATTCAACACACCACTTGATTTCCTTTTTTCATTAAGATGCCATACTTACGTAACACCTGATATCGTATAGCGTGCACTCAGGCCTCAATATCCCCAAGCAGATTCCTCCGAAAATTCAGGCCTTAGGGAACGCTAAAAAATCAGGCCTTCTATCGGGTATTGAATACTCTGGAGTTAATATTAAAATAAAAAAGCAGGTAATATCTAGTGTCCGACCGAAACCGAAACCGAAACCGAAACCGAAACTGGTTATTAATATGAAAATTTCAGTTTTTACTAATGATTGTTTTTATTAAAAGAAAAAGTACAAAACAAGTATTATTTGAATATTAAAGTTTATAATAATGAATTGAAGTTTACTAAATGAGATAATTTTTTATTTTATTTTTTATTACACACAATGCATAATTTTTTAGAACTACAAAGCAAAGTATTTCTGTTTTTCTTAAAGGTTTAGTAATATAAAAATAGAAATATGTATTTCGTTTTCTTTTCCTTTATTCCACACACACAGAATTCGTTCGGAAGTTTAAACATCGATTTTTGGCTTAAGTACCTATAAAACTTTAACGGTAATTGCAATAGAGATGATAATATCTAAAATGATAGCATCAAACTCATAAAATTAACTAACATGTTTTGTGTTAACACGATAAATCCAGTATTAGACGAATTCATAATTTTTGTTTTGTACAATGCGTTGTAAATATTTTTATTAAACTAAACTTATATATTTGAATTAAATGACAGATGCAAAAAATTTTGGTATAATTCAAGAATAGCGAAAACACTATTTTTTAATATTTTTTTGTAAATACGGATTTTAACCTCCTAAATCCAAATCCAAATTTCAGGCCGCTGGCAATTGGTTTAGAAGTTATAGGCCTTCAAATATGCAAAATGGGCTAATAATTACCTTTAATAACTATAATTATTATAATTAATTATAATTAACGAGGTATGTATCAAACATCAAAAATCCATTCATAACATTTTAAGATATACCTATTATTATATTTACAATTTGTCTGGAAAACAAGTGGTTTCCCTTTTACGAAAGCACGACACTAAAAATGTGTATATCTTTAAAAGTTAGGTATGGATTTTTTTGTTTGAATAGGTAGGTTCATATTATTCACTATAAGTACCTTGTTGAATAGGTAGTTAAATTATCTTTCTTATGATAACCATAGATTGTAGTTTTGTTGGAAAATTTAGAAAAATAGCAAGATTTATAGGCTATTTTTTCCAACATTGGAGGCCTATAACTTCTAAATCAATGGCGAGCGGCCTGCAATTTTTTCAGATTTGTAGTAAGGAGGCCAAAATCAATATAATTTGCAAAAAAAAAAATTCACAATTATAGTTGTCGCTATTCTTGAAATGTTCCGAAATTTTTACCAAAAGTTCGGCTAGTTTCGGTTATTCGGCCATATTGAGCCCAAAAGTTCTGCCAAAAAGGGCCGAAACTGGCCGTAACCGAAACCGAATATTCGGTCGGACTCTAGTAATATCTAATATATAAAAATCTCGTGTCACGGTGTTTGAGCAAGAACTTCTCCGAAACGGCTCTACCGATTTTCATTAAATTTTGTATGTATATTTGGTAGGTATGAGAATAGATCGTAAAGTTTATTTCACCCTCTTATCTCCAGTGGGCGTGGCACCTCCCACAACTCAATTGCGATATCGAATAGCTTCGGAGTTATGCGTCGCACAGCCTCGGAATTCGGTACTCGACCACAATTTACACTATCCGGTTTCACTGAAAACATTTTATGGGCGTTTAACATGGGGGAGTGGCACCTCCCATACAACCCTAATTTGCGATATCGAATAGCTATAGAGTTATAGGCCACACAGCCTCGGAATTCGGAATTCGGTATTCGACCACAATTTACACGTGGCGTTTCACTGATAACATTTTATGGGAGTTGGACAAACGGGGGTGGCACCTCCCATGCAACACAAATTTGCGATATCGAATAGCTTTGGAGTTATAGGCCATACAGCCTCGGAATTCAGTATTCGACCACAATTTACATATACAGTTTCACAGATAACATTTTGTCTGGCGTCTGGCATCGGTGCCGCGGCAGCAACGTGCCGGGCTTAAGCTAGTATATAATATAACATAATATAATAAGGGTTCTCATCTAAGCATGCAACTGACCCGTAAACATTGTAAACCTTGTGAACTTACATGCGCGTAAACTATCTGTCAAAATTTGCATGGGCGTGAGTTTACAGCATTTCCGAGCCTATTTTGTAGTGTAAAATATCATGTAAATCTACGTGTGTGAAGGAGGGTTGCCTTTGGCGCTAAACATCACATATTTAAAGTAGTTGAAGTAAATATTAACATGCTTTATTTATTTTTCTATGTAAATGAAGGTTTTTAAAAGGTTTAAAATTTAAAAAAAGTCATAATGTTGTCACAGCCGCAGCCGCCATTTTGTCGACATTTACGCTATTTACACTTTATCGCTCATCAAAAGTTTAAATCCTATACATGTTTACATGTTTGCATGCTTAGATGAGAACCCTTATTAAAATATAACATAACATATTATTGTATATATATAACATAATTTAATATAATATGTATACAATATTTTTTCCATTTTCATTTAAATATTGTATATAATTTTTCTAACGTTCCCCCTTTTTTATTTTTCAGAATGAAAAATTACGCGTCGACTACTTCGCATTGTTAGACTTTTATTAAATTTCCCAAGTTATTTGTTGGTTATTACGACTTCGCTTCTAAACTCAACCGTCGCTCAGGTGCAAATATGAAGCAAATTCAGTCTCGGGCTAACTGAAAGCACTCATAAACGTTTGACAGCATTACAACTTCGCTTCTTAACTCAGGGGCATCTTCCGGTCTGAGATTGAAACAAAACAAAATTTTCACAGATTGGATAATTTCAGGGACATTTTCAGAAAGCTTGAATGAAAATGCTTATTCTAAAATCAGTAATATTGTTCCTGAATTTTCAAAGCAAAATAAATCTTATTTCACACCAGATTTCGTCAGGCATTACAATTGCTGACCGCTGGGTTACTCTGTTTGATAAAATAATTAAAAGAAATAAAAAAAAAATAATAAGGGTTCTCATCTAAGCATGTAAACTTGTAAACATGTATAGCATTTAAACTTTTGATGAGCGATAAAGTGTAAATAGCGTAAATGTCGACAAAGTGGCGGTTGCGGCTGCGACAACATTATGACTTTTTTAAATTTTAAACCTTTTAAAAACTTTCATTAACATAGAAAAATAAATAAAACGTGTATATATTTACTTCAACTAATTTAAATTTGTAATGATTAGCACCAAAGGCAACCCTCATTCACACACGTAGATTTACATGATATTTTACACTACAAAATAGGCTCGGAAATGCTGTAAACTCACGCCCATACAAATTTTGACAGATAGTTTACGCGCATGTAAGTTCACAAGGTTTACAATTTTTACGGGTCAGTTACATGCTTATATGAGAAGCCTTAATATATTTGCGCAATTTTGAGTGATTTTCGTAAAAAATATTGGGGAAAAGCTATGATTTTTTAATTTTTTTTGCAATAATTACGGAAGCCAATCGAAATTTTTTTTGTGCTGAACCACGTGGCTCCACTATATACTCAATTCCCGCAAATACTATGGGTTAGTTTGTTCGTGTTTAAAAAATAACGATCAAAACAATAAAATACCGATTTTGGAGGCAAATAGACCTTGGAGTTGTCCTAGATAATAAGCTGAGATTTAATCTACATTTTGATAAAGTCTTATCGAGGGCAAATAAACAGCTGGGATTTATAAAAAGACGTGCTAAAGAATTCCAAAATGTGTGGGTAACCAAAACGTTATACTGTACCTTAGTGCGACCACTTCTTGAATATGCTTGCATCATTTGGAATCCAGCCTTTGAATCTCATAGCGACAAAATTGAATCCATTCAAAAACAATTCCTGCTTTTTGCGTTAAGAGATATCTTTGACCCCCGTGACTATAACAACTTGCCACCGTATGAACAAAGACTCAGGCTCCTCTCTCTGATGCCTCTATCATCAAGAAGAACTTTACTGAGTTCATGTTTCACATTTGATGTTATTAACGGAGCTATTGATAGCGAATATATCTCCAGCAAAATTACACTAAATGACCCAATTAGACGTACTAGGCATACGCGGCTCCTAAATGAATATATTCACCACACTATTTACGCAAATAATGAACCCATTAGTAGGTGCTGTAGAATTTTTAATAATATTAGCGAGCACTATTCACCATCCATACCAAAATCCACATTTAAGCGAACCCTCTCAAAGTCTCTCTTTGACTCGGAATAATTTGTCCTTTTCAAGCACTGCTCCCTACAGAGTTATGCTTCTTGGTCTAGTCCCCCTCCGTCATCCCCTAAAAGTAGTACTTAAGATATATTAGCGTAGTTTAAGTATTCTTTTGAAATTAAGTTAAATAATATGTAAGTAAAAAAAAAAGAAAGTAAAAAATGTAAATAGAATTAGTAAATTGCCTTGCTTGGTGAAATAAATAAATAAATAAATAAATAAAATTTATCGGCATTTCAGGTGGCTAGAGGCTAAATCTATTGCCCTCAAATTCAGGATATCTTAGTTTAAGACATCCAAAAGATTCAGAAATTAAGTGCGCTTTCTGACTTTAAAAAATGGGCCTTATGTGTATTGTCGCATCCAAAAAAATTTGCACATTAGGATGCCTTTCTGAAGAGGTGATTTTTTAAAATAGAAGTTGGCTCCGCACTCATTTATTTAGGAATTGGATAATATTCCTTTATATAAAAAATTGCAAAACCAACATTATAACACTTAAACTTACTCTGCTCAATGCATTGTTTCTCAAATATAACCGTTGAAAATGATCCATAAATTCGGTGCCCTCTAGTTCATACATAGACGAAATTTGGTTGTTGTCCGCATACAACTTGACAATATTTTTGTATGTGGGATTGCTGTGAAAGTGTTTTCCAATGCTGGTTATCTAAGTATAACGAGTTAATAAAAATTCGTACAATTTATGACCTAAATATTTTAATTTCATTGAGGCTTACATTATTATTAGATATATTTAAGGAAAACGTGTTTTCCGGCAACTTTTGTGGCAGTTCAATTAAACCAAGGTTAGAGCAATCGACACGACAAAATAATTTGGCAGATGGTTTTGATTGGTCGCCCTAAAAAGTTGGAATTAAAAAAAAATTAAACAAATTACGCATTATTTAAGACGATTTACCAAGATAAGCATTTGTTCTGGTGTGCAGGTGCAATTGCCGTATCCTGTGATGACTGGACACTCGGTCTGAAAACGCCTGGCCATTTCAAGCTGTTTAATCGATACATAATCCGTGGAATTGAACCAGTTGTAGGTGTAGTTAAACAGACAAAACGACGTCTCGGGATCGACAAACTTAAAGGAATCATGAAATATTGCTGTGATAAGAGGCGCGCAAAGCATGCGCTTATTTCCACTGTAAATAAAAACAAGCAGCCAAGATCATAATTTAAGTTCAAAGTAAACAGTAATGCTTCAGTATTTTAAAAGAGCGACGTCTTCGAAAGATTATTTATTTCGAATTAAACTGAAGAAACTTAACTCACCTCACATAGACGGTTATGTTCTGATTCTGATTCCAATAAGGAATTCTTGATAAGTTATTTTTTGATATGTCTAAATACTTCAGGTTGGACAAACCGCTGACAGCACGTTGGGATATGTCTGAAAGATTGTTATTCGATATATTAAGGCACTTCATGGGAGAAAAGCGGGAGAATGATTTAACGACACGCGTTATATTGCCATCAGTAATAGCCAATGAGTGTAGCGTTTGATAGATTGAGTTGGAGAGATCCAATTCGGTTAGCGAAATGTTACGTATATGCAAATTCGTCCAGTTGCTGACATTGCTGCATGTGGAGATCATTGCCATTTGTGTGACGTTGCAGCAATACCATGAGTTTGGATTCGATACATGTGGACGACATTGACAACTGTTGGTTATGTCACGACTACCGAATCTCGTCGTCGTATTATGTTCATTAAAAGAAAATTGCTGACACAGATCCTCTTCGATATAAAAGCAGTTCCTAAGATATTCAGGAACTTCTTTTTCCACCGGTGCATTCGTTGTGGATGTGAGTTGTATGGGATTTACAACATTGGCAATCACCGCGGGAAGTGGCACATCAACTTTCTGTGGTGCAGCGGGACTATCTTCGGCATAAATCTCGACAGGTGTGAGCATTAAAAATGTTACGAGTGGCAAAAACCAACACTAAAAATAAAAATATTAATAATTATGGCGTATAGCTTAGCAGCGTATCATGACGATAATGGAGAAAGGCTAGTTAAAAAAGTTTTTTATTGCATTTAATTTTTCCCTGCACTTATATAAATTTTGCTATAGATAGCAAAGTGTGTCTGTATGAGCATTTGTAGAAATAAATTGTATAAGCGAAACAAACAATTTTTGAATCGAAAATATTTTTCTCAAGAATAAAAGTAAGTATTGCAAAAAGTCTGCGTTCATCTGCTGCTAAAAATATGTTAGGCAAATAAAAACAAAAATTTTTTCGCGACGAAAGATGATATAAATCTGTGTTCACAAGCAATAATCGCTTAAGTCGACTTAAGACAGAACTGAGTTATTGATGTAGATGTGTTCCACGCATATATTTTTATAAACATACCCGAGAAACAATTTCATATTTTGTGTCAATAAAGTATCTGATATAGGTCCGGTGCCCGTATCGGTAAAAGTCCTATCTCTGCACCGAAAGAAGTGCTAGTTCTGGAACACCTTGGGCAGGCACATTGTACGAACGAAGACCGATTCGGGCACTCGCCAGTTGATTGTGTCCGGAAATAGTTGCTCGTTTTTTAACTCTTTATTGACATAATGCAGACTTACTACGGTACTTTTTCAGGTGCCTTTCAAGGCACTTGTTGGGCATGTTTCGGGTACATTATAGTTAAGACTCAGACCAGTTTCGATACATATCAGCTACTATATTGACAGAATATATCAATTTTTTCTCGGGTCGTGTTCGCTGAAGCTCGTTTCCATTCGGCTGAATATCAAATGTGCGATTATTTTTTTTTATAAACTTCGCAGTTTTTCGTAGCTACTCGTATCTTTTAAAAATAAAATTGAGTTTGATACTCTGGACTTTTGTTCCTGAGTAGTTTGGTACGGACACAAATTGTTTCTCGGGATACAAAATCTGGAGCTTCTAGCATGACCCTAGCCAAAGTTATGACACAAAAACAAAAGATCCTTTCATATAACTCATATGTGCCCATATTACACGATGTTGGTTTGCTCGGCGTCCACTTGGCCGTACAATATGGTTGTTGAAGGTTCAGGGAAATAACGTCCAAAATAAAAAATTAAATAAAGCCCAAAAATTTTCCATACAAATTTGGGCCTTATTTCATTGAAATTGGGCTTTATTTTATTTTTCTATTTCAAATGAAATAACGCCTAAAAATGAAAAATTAAATAAAGCCTTAAAATTGTCCATACGAATAAATAAATTTTGGGCTTTATTTCATTTTTCTATTTGGCATCAAAATGTTAGATGAATTTCAAATTCAATTTAGATGTACTGCAGACAGCGAAGCCGGTGTTGGAATTGGCACCACGAAATATACCCCAATTGAAATAAGCCCCAAAAAAATGAAGCAAACCCCCAAAAATTCATACATTTTTGGGTATTACTTCATATGAAATAACTCCCCATTTTTGGAGCCTATTTCAAAAATTTTGGGATATATTTCATTTTTTGTTTAGGTCCTATTTCATTATGAAACCAATTACACGGTCGAAGTGGTTAGATTTAAAACTTTAATAAAAGCTTTTTGTCGCACTTTGTATATTTTATCATTTTTGGCATAATTTTTTTCTGTGAAAGGTGCATATTAAAAAATAATTTGCCCTTGTGCGAAATGTTGTTATCACCATTCCGTATATAGGCAAATCAAGTTTTTTATGGTGTTTTTCCGATAAAATGATTATTTTATCGTTTATCGATTATTTTTAGTTATTATTTCAGGCATTTTACCTTAGTTGATTTGCTTTCTTTACAAAGCCGATTACGGCTTATGACCAGCAGGTCTCATGATCTCTTTGAAACTGGCCATAACCCATAAAAGATTTGGGTCTTATTTTATTTTCGGTTTGGGTGTTATCTCATTTTTTTGGGCTTTATTTAATTTTTATTTTTGGCGCTATTTCATTTTTGTAAGCCAAAATATTTTGGGTCTTATTTCATTTATTTTGGGCCTTATTTAATTTTTATTTTGGGCGTTATTTAATTTCTTATGCCCAAAATATTTTAGGCTTTATTTAATTTTTTATTTTGGGCGTTATTTCATTGGGCGTTATTTCACTGAACCGTTGTTGTATGGATGTTGTTGTATTCTCCAAAATTTTTGACAGTTTCGCATTGGAAGCAAAAACAAAATTATTTGTACGTCGAGCAAACGGACATCGTGTAATATGGGCAATGGCGATTGAAAACTTTGAATCAAGATTTCTCGAAACTTTGAAATCAGACTTAAGCTTTTATTGCTTATCGACACAGAAATATATATATTAGGCCGGGTCGATTTGTGGGGAGGCAAAAAATCGCCCATTGCTCAGTGAAAATCGTATTCTAGGGATCAAAATAAGA
Source organism: Dichetophora obliterata (assembly GCA_963920525.1). Lineage (NCBI taxonomy): Eukaryota > Metazoa > Arthropoda > Insecta > Diptera > Sciomyzidae > Dichetophora > Dichetophora obliterata. The sequence continues at coordinate 13,715,153 of OY986439.1, read as the reverse complement.
AACTTTGCCCGAACTAAAACGAATACTAATGCGCCAAATTTTCCGTAGGGTCAAATTTTGAAAAATTTCTCTTTGACCCATTTAGAGTGCCACAATCGAGTCCAAATGTATGACCGACCCCCACTAACTTTGGAGGGCCGATCCACCCATGCCATTGGCACACCCCCTGTAACCCCTGGGGTTCCCCATACAAAAGTTAGTGGGGGTCGGTCATACATTTGGACTCGATTGGGGCACTCTAAATGGGTCAAAGAGGGATTTTTCAAAATTTGACCCTACGGAAAAATTGAGGCATTAGAATTCGTTTCAGAGGTATAGTTCCTCGGGCAAAGTTTCTTATTTTAATCCCTAGAATACGATTTTCACTGAGCAATGGGCGATTTTTAAATCGACCCGCCCTAATATTGAAAACAACAATGAAGTTGGAAATTAACTATTCGAAGTAGTGAGTATTTTTTTATAAATTTAAGATTAAATACTGAGCTAAAGAGGATCTGATGAATTTAATTTTGAATCTCATAAATTTAAGATTAAATACTGAGCTAAAGACAACTGTTTAAGTTCGTAGCAAAAGTTTTAAGTTATTTTTATAAAAATTTTTGATTTTATTATTACAGTAGCCGTGCTTACTGTGAACACTTAAATGTATGAACATGCAATGAGTGAACAAAATATCACAGATAAAGTTTTTAACATGAGGTTCTAATGTGTGAACAAGCACCTATCTCTATTATGTGAACAATATTATTATTCACATTTTTTGAAGTAAAACATCTTTAGCACCGTTGTGATTCGAAACTCGCTGAAACGCAAAATGACATAAAAAATAAATATGTACAACAGAGAACTGCAAAACTCACATAAAAATATTCATACGTAATCAGCACTGTTAAATTCATGACTTAGCGTTCAAGCGATCAAACTTGCTCGAATGCACACATTCGCTGTTAAGTTTATTTCAATCAAAACTTGTGCTTCGTGTTGGCTCTATGATTTTATCCATCGATCGTCTTCATACCAATCATTTCGTGTTTGTTCGTTCGGCTCAGCAATGATTATTTTGATCAAGAATAAAACGCAAAAAGCAAAAATCAACGCGTATGAGTTTTTTCATAGGCTGGCAGAGAAAGAGAGAGACCAAATAGAAAAAAGCAAAGTTATATAATAACAACCAAACAAACACTTGTTTGTTGTTTACACTTTTAAAAAATTGTTCTATCACAAAAGCTTGGCCGTCTGACATTGTTTTGGAAGCGGTAAAGTCTTTGTTATTAATTTTTAAAACAATTAAATCTTATTTTTTGATTCCTTTTTTACGAAATACATACATATTCATTGCAACATATAACGCCAAAGTTAGTTTGCTAAAACATGTGAATAAATCATGATCGACAAGCAAACTCATACTCCCCAGCACGATGATGATTTTATTCAAGGCTGAGTTTTTTTGCGTGATTAAATTTGAATGAAAAATGTTCGATCAGACAACGACGTGCTCACCCGAACGACGCATTTGCCTGCGTGATGCTGATTTTATTCAAAGCTGTGTTTTGTCGAGTGATATGATGTGAGTTAGAATTTTAGTGTATGAATAACTCAAGAAAATATTGAGTTTTGCAGTTCTCTGATGTACAAGCTTAGTACTGTGCGCCAAGTACTGTACGCTTATTACTGTACAAACCACGCTTAGCTATGTACACAAACCAATTTCAAACGCATTTTAAACGTTGCAGTAGCTGTTGAACTGTCGGAGAAATTTGGAGGCATAGACACAGAGTTGCCAGTTTTTTCGTACTCCTGGCCGCCATTTGTCGACAACTAAACCGCCAAAAACCGCCTATAAAAAAAATAATATTTACATAACGTCATAAATATTTTTATTATATTTGTACATATGACCAGAAATTTCAGCTTAGTGATCTTATTAGATATAGTTAAATATATTCTTACTAATATATCAACATGTACAAAACATACAAAAAACTAAAAAAAGATCCACGATCAGAATTTTTTAAATTATAAAAAACGATAACATAACAACAGTAAATAAAGTAATAAACACACGGCCAAAAATCTTAGATTAATTTTTAATCCAATCGTTGGACTTATGCATTTTTTATTACTTGTTAAAATAATATGTATAAATAAAATAATATTAAATACATATTAGAATACTCTAATAAAGCAGCGTTCGGCTTGGTTCGGTTCTTATGCATGTTTATCATTTCTCTATACATGTGGCTTTAAATAGCAGTTGGCAGAGCCATAAACTCCACAGGTTAAATAACTCGTACTCCACAGGTTAAGTTATTTTTTATTTTTGTCGCATATATTTGAATACAAGTTTGCACTAAGATTTAGTCCCATGAGCTATAAAACTCAATTTTAATATTTGGCGTCGATTAAATTTTAATACAGTTTCGGTCATCATATATACAATACAGGATTTATAAGAATTTAGTCCAAGATTTTTTGAGCATGTAAAAACTACGTATAGAGAATACCAAGTCTATATAATCCAAAAAATATTGATGGTTTTTAACAAATTGTAAGGAGGTCACTACATTTTATTAGTAAAACGTTCTCATAGTATGCCAAAAACCAATGCTGAAACTTGTCGTAAATATCGGCAGGAGAAAAAACTAAATTTAGATAAAGTCACAAAAAGTTAAACGGGAGGAGTGCGTGAATTTCGTGCACGCACAAAGTCATTATTAAATATGCAACATAATATTTCACTAGTTCCACATAATACACCCACTGTCCAAAATAGTGTAACGAAATATTTTTGGTTTTCATTCTAAAATAAATTTTTAACTTTTCTGAAATATAAAAAATCATAACGTTTTTTATTAAATAAACTCATTATATAATTTAAATATTTAAAAATTTAGTTAATATCTTTAATTAAGGACCGTAAAGGTTATGATTTTTATTAGAAAAATCATCATACCGTAATCGTTATTTTCTAATTTAATGTTTTTCGATCTGGTTTAGTCAGGTGATGCATATTTTTTCAATCATAAAATTAACAACTGTTTCCCCTAAAAATACAAAATGGGGTTTCAGAATTCGATTTTATCTTCCAATTATTGTTGAATCTTTTCCTGATATTCTTCTTTGTACATTACAACTGTTTTGTAACCCTTGTCTGCATTAGTAATTATGATTTTTTCTTAGTGTTGTCTTATAAACTTTTGAGTGTTTTTGAATATTTTAAGTATTTTAACGATCACGTCTAGATTCCTATTTTAGAAATCAAAAAAGAAAAAAATAATATGCAAGTCTTTTTCCCCTTAATTTCTGCGTTGTGGCAAAGTGTTGTCTTATAAACTTTTGAGTGTTTTTGAATATTTTAAGTGTTTTAACGATTACGTCTAGATTTCTATTTTAGAAATCAAAAAAGAAAAAAATAATATGCAATTCTTTTTGCCACAACGCAGAAATTAAGGGAAAAAGAGTTATTAACGGCATTTCGGAATCCCGAAAAATTCCGGGATCACGAATTTTAAATCCCCAAATTCGGGATTTGCCAAAACCCTTCGGGACTTAAAGCTTTAATAGTGCATATTTCGTCCTTACTGCTTATAGATCACATGCATAATCTCCATTCATCACTTGTACTGACTTATTGAAGTGAAACTTCATTAGCACCGTTGTGATTAGAAACTTGATGAAACGAAAGCGACATTAAACATACAAACAAAACATTTTAAAACATTGGAGTAGCGGACAACACCTCACATGCGGACAATTTAAAATAAGAGAACTTTGACAGTTAGTGATGTGGAATTAAGTTTGTAACCAACATCTTGTACCAAGTATTTATATTAAGGGGTATTCACAGGTTAATGCGAAACGCAGTTGCGACGATGCGAAAATGCAAAATTGTGAACTTTCTCATCACTCCAACAACAAACACATTAGAAGCAATTTTGCAACTCTTCTTGAATTGCGCACTGCCCAAACCTATTGCCCAAACGCACAAGCAGAGATGCTAAACAGCTGGTTCATGTTTTGGTTGTTCTCAAACATAGTTGCCACCTGGGTAAAACTTTAAAAAGCTTAAGTTTGTACGTTGCTTTTAACAACTTTTTATGATTTTGAAATAAGGTGGCAGTATATTTTATTTAAAATTCCACATATAATTTTAATTGCGTAATTAAGTTGCAATATTGATGTTCACGCGTTAGTGCCAAAAATCTTGCATTTTCACAGTCTTGCAATTCGCAACAACCCGTGAATACCCTTATTATGTTTAAAAATCAACGAAAGGGTTTGCTATTTTATTACTTGCTTGTTGAAGTGAAACTTCTTTAGCACTGTTGTGATTTAAAAATGAAATGAAAATGACATATTAGGTCTGTTTCCGTACTCTCGAGCACAGAATAAGCACAGAGCGTGATAGAACTCATGACTTCGAGTAAATTAAGAACAAGCATCAAGAAGAATAAGCAAATATCAATGTTTGTTTATGTTTTTCACAAATATTCACAAATTGTGCTGCTAAAAATAAATTTAAAAATTGCAGTTTCTTTTGGCCTTCTATTTTTAACTATAAATTAATTATTTAAAGTAATTTTATAACTTAAAACCATGGTATAAGTAAATAATTATACAATGGCTTAAAATAACTTTACTTCACAATCAAATTGATAATTTTAATTTGAGTTTTTTACGTTTGGCACGATTTTAAGGCTTAAAACAAATTTACTTCACAAACAAAATTACGACAGTTTCAGTTGGCGCTATTTACGTTTGACTCGTCTGCTGCCAGAATAAGCTGTTTTGTGCTCGAAACTTGCTATAAGCTGTTTCCGTACTTTTGCCAATATTCTCAAATTTCATTTTTACTCTCTTAGTTCGAGCTTACCAGTAGCTCGTTCTTGTAATTCGTAATGATCGCAGTTACCGATCCATGTAACCGATTTGACGTCACTCTGACGCAAGGCTCATTTATAAGGTTGTGGCACTTGAGAGCGAGCTTGGTCGAACTGTCAGAATGGATGAAAAGAAATCAAGAAAATGTATGCATAGAACAAAGAAACGAACAATGACAGTTCAAGAAAAGGCGGAAAAAAGAGTGCATTTCTCTCAAGTGCCACAACCTTATAAATAAGCCTTGCTCTGACGTAATTCTCACCTACACTGTTTGTGTAATAATCTGAATCAATTTCTGTTCTATTTGTTTGTTCCAAATTGATAATCTGTCACATGTTCCGATTTCACTTCAATAGAATCTTTAAAAAAAGCGTTTGTGTAAGAATCGAAAAGAGAATCGATAAAACTTCATGTTTTTCTTACTCACTCTGCAGCAAGTGAGAATTCTACCGATCTGTATAAATGACAGTAATGTTGTGCATATATTAGATAACAAGTACTCGCAATTAATATTCTAAAACGAGTACTTTCGCTTAAGTTACATTTTTTATTGTAATACTCTGATTATAATACTGTTTTTGTTTTAAAAGTTTTAACTTTCAAGGTAATGCGATTTAAAATAATGCCCATTTACATAAAAGAAGAAAATTTAAGAAACAAAATATGTGGTAGAGCAATGCAAAACAACCCGCTTGCAAAGATTTGCTAAGTTTTTATTACACATCACTTATTGTCAAATTATTTACATTCATATTACTTGATTATTTCCGCAAACATTATAACACATATAAATAATCAAATAATAACTTTTTAATAACAAGACCATCACCTTTTTATTATAAAATTTTAGCGCATATAAAACAAAATAAGTGCAAGTAGACAGTTGCTTGCCACTTGACATCGTTTCCGCAACGTTTCTTCTCGATTTGTGTTCTTTTTCATCACGAACCGAATTTTTACCGATTTCAATGTACACAAACATTGGTCGGTAACAAGGGATCGATAATGCGTGACGTCAAACAAATCGGTAACTTGCCGATTTTGTTACAGGAGCGAGCTACAGAAGATACACAAATCTTACGCAGTGTAGAGTACGGAACAGAGACCTGCAACGAGTCATGTTTTTGCGACTTATAGTGGATTTATGAAAAATCTAATACGTACACATCAAACAACAACCACCACTACCACTCGAAGCACTCTTGCTTCAGAGAGTAGCACATCGTTCATTGTTTGATTCATCAATCGAACGTCATAGTTCAACCTAATACTGACTTCAACATCAAACCTTGTTATAAATCATACCAAATACTCATAGCTCAAACAGAAGTCCCGAACTAACGCTCTGTTTCTAGCGCTGTTAGAAGAGTAGAAGAGTTACCACCGATTTTTTTTTAATGAAATAAATATAATTCGCTTGCCTTTATTTAAGGGAACAGTACACACCTGGATTTTTCAAAAATGAAATTTTTAAAATTCAAATTTTTTTAAGAAAGAACAAGATATCTTTTTGAAACTTTGCATATTTATTTTTATGTAAAAATAGTATACAAAAAATTTTTCGGATTTTCCAGCGTGTTTTTTAGCTGCTGCAGGTTTTTGAAAATAACATCAAAAACGTCTGAAAAAAAATAAGATTAGAAAAAATTAGCATCGAAGCCGCTATAGATTGAACTTAAAAAAATTTTTTGGCAAAATTGACAAAATGGCGGCGTTTTTTCGAAATTAACCGAGGTTTTGGACCAAAAAATCCCTTGAAAACCAAAAATACTTTACCGATCTTTCTATCCGTAGTTAAATCTATAGACTTATGACTATAGATGATCAGTGTAGTATATTTTTTTTATCACGCCTGCGAACTCAAAAAATGTGATTTCTAGAAAAAGCGCTATAAAGTTTTTGACACCGACTATACGGCCTTGACGCTCTGCGTTTAAAACCTTCGCCATTTAACATGGAAATTAATTTTTAATTGTATATCATTAAAAAAGATTCTTTGAGGTCTTTTGAACAAAAATCAATCATAAAAAAATTTGATTTTTTAAAAATTCAGGTGTGTACTGTCCCCTTAAGTTGCGGTAAACATTTCTTTATAGAACTTTGCTGTGCGATTTATGCCATGGTGCAAAAACGAAAACAACACACCTTGTATATAAAGGGAGCTTCTTCGAAAGAAATAATAAGAAGACATATCAATTTAATGAGATTTGTTTATTTAAACTAACTAAAATAATTATATTCACATACTTCAAAATCATGAAAATCATAAGCATAAAATAAAAGCATGAAATAAAAAATTTTTAATCAGTCATTAAAATCATCAATAAGTGGTAAACTACTATTGTTAAAGTTATGCATATAAAAATATTTATTTTCTTAAATTTTATATAATTATTTATAAGCACGCTGAACTAAATGCTCGCTATATAAATTAGCGTTTGAATATTTATTTAAAATTAATAAATTCATACAACAAATTATATCGAACCGAGAAAACCGAATTACATATATGTATTTAAAAGAAATGAACGTGCGTATGAATCGATAATAATTTCCGAACTAATATTTTCATGAATATTTTTTTATATGTTTGCTAAGCCAAGCCCGATTTGATTTTTTATTTGATTTTAATTTTCGTAGGGAATTTTATATTTTCAGGTGGTGACAATATATTTTAAACTTACTTAATACGCTTTGATGCAGTCAGCAATCGAAAGAACAATGGCGCACTTAACTCCAAAAAATTATATAAAACAAACCCGTTGCTCTTCATATCGTACCGTTATGTATAGTGTTACGACACAATCAATAACATCAAAATAATTCAATAATAAGATTCAAACTTAAGTTCTTACATACGCCAAAGCTGGCAACCCTACAAAAGTCACGATAATTCGTTTGAAAGCCATTAACATGTTGTACGCAATTTGTTATCGACTACGTACGGCTGGCCGTTGGAGTATGGCTTATGATGCATTACAATTAAGCTGCGTGTTATACGTATAACAGCATGTTGGAATGAGTCCGAATATGAAGTAGAAGGCAAATTAATACGTATATACTCGAGTCAACTCAGTTTATAACTACTCGTTGCAGGTCTCTGGTACGGAAACACACTTATTTTATAAGCAAACCACTGCTTAGTATATACACAAACCAATTGTAAGGAATTTAAACGTTGCAGTAGCTGTTGAACTTTCCCAAAATTTGGAGGGCTCTGCGCAATTGCCCCAGGAAAAATGGCCCCAAGACGAAAAATAAAAAAGACCCCAAATTTTATATGGAACACAACAACATGAAAAATTGGGCCCTTTTACCTTTTTTGGTGTAGAGCTATTTTTTAATAACAAAAAGTAGAGTTATTTCACTACGCCTTAAATGGTTTGCTTTTGTATGGAATGTTAAAAATAACATTTCGTAAAAGGGAAAATCATTTTGCCATAAAAAGTGCGACTTTTTAAAAAATATTTTATATGCGGGCCTCTTATAGAAGGAAACATTTGTGGTTAGTTTTCATTTTATATATTGGGGTAATATTTTATTTGAAAAAAAGGAGTCAAATTTGGGGCCTTTTTCATTTTTTGTTTTAAGGCAATTTTGCGCAGAGCCAATTTAGACTTTTTGACAATTTGTAAAAGCCAATCGAAAACATAGACGGCAAAAGCACTTAGCGTGTCTCCCCTTTGTGCGGTGCTTTTCAAAAACATAAGAACATTTTAAAAATATATAACAAAATTAAATAGTATATTTAAAAACTGCAATTCTGTTTTTCTTGTACTATGAACACACATATGATATCGATACCATACTATTGAAACCATTATGGGTATTATACCATATGTATGCCACTGTATACTAGTTACAAACCAGATCACGAAGCTAGTATCGCACCTCATTCATGGATTACGAAACACAACAATTTTCCATGGTTTCGCCATACTAACATACCTTTTCTGACCTTCAACCCTGATATTACTATAGTTCAACTGATATAAGCGCCTTTTTCTAAAAAAAAATCTAAATACATAAAAGTCATAACATTGAAAATTTATCATTTGAAAACAAGTTTAATTCAAAGTAAATAACAAGAAAAACAGTTCGCATGAATTAATTTTTTATTCCAATTTTTTCTTTTCTTCTTAAAATAAGAATTTTGTTTAAATGTAGATAATATTTTGAAGCAATTGTCAAACAAAACTATTTCGATATTTGTGTCACTACTTTCATACCACATAGTATAAAGTCGTTCATGGTTTCAATACTATAGTATCAATACCATATGTGTGTCCTTAGTATTAAACAGAGCCTGAAAATAACTTTAAAAAATTAATTTTTTAAGTTAAGTCCGACTGTTAACTTTTTCATTTGATTAAAAAAGTTAAAAATTACTTTTAACTTTTATAAATAAAAATATAAGTTAAGATTTGACTTTTACTTTTAAAAATAAAAGTTTTCCATCACTTTTAACTTTTAAACTTAAAAGTAAAATTTAAGAGTCTCCAAAGACTTTATTTTCCAAAAAATTTTTATAAGTCTTTAAAGACTTTTATTTTTAAAAGTTATTTTTAAGAGTATTTCGAGAGTTTTATTTTATAAAAGTCTCACAATAAAAAAATTGCGACACAAATGCAAAATATGTTTATTTATGAATTGGTTTCAGCAACCAATATATTTCACCGATTGATTTTGTTAACTTTGTCGACTATTGGAAAGATTAATATTGAACAAATAAATAAAATACAACACCTTTTTTTTAAAAAAGACTTAAAAAGACTTTTATAAAATAAATGTCTCAAAAGACTCTTAAAATTAACTTTTTTAAATAAACTTTAAAGACTTTTAAAATTATTTTTATAATGTTGATTTTATATGATTTAAATACAAATTCTAAAAGTTTGATAGTTTAAATCATACTTGATTTTAAATACAAATGATTTTATTGCAATTTCGGCCCTGCTAAATAAAGGCTTCATCAGAAATCTTTGTGATACCCGTGCAAGCGCGCACTAGCGCACTGCACCAAAGAGGCGATAAGGTTTGATGTGTCCATTTCTCAGTTTTTCTCTAAAAACAACTTCAGTAACCATGCTTTGTTGTTGGAAGACTTCCAGCAGACTGTTGGACTCCATATAATAACATAAGCATAAAGACTAAAGTAAAGCAAAAATACAACAACAAATGTGAGCATGTGAAATGGGAGAAAAACTGAGAAATTGATACTTCAAATCTCTTCGCCTGTGTGGTGCAGTGCGCTAGTGCGCGCTTTGCACGGGTTTCACAAAGATTTCTGATGAAGCCTTAAGCACTGCCAAAATTGCAATAAAATCAGCTAGTGATTTTTTCCTTTTCATATCAAAAAAAACTTTGTTGTTGTTGTTGTTGTTGTTGTTGTTGTTTCTTTGGAAAGATTCGTTAGTACAATTAATTGTTCTAACTTTGACCTTAAGCTCAATTAACGATTTTAAACTATCAAACAACTAGAATTTGTATTTAAAATCAAGTATGATTTAAACTATCAAACATTTAGAATTTGTATTTAAATCATATAAAATCAACATAATAAATAACAAGGTTATTTAGAAGAAACTTTAATTATTTTTATAATTTAAAAGTTTTCAAAGACTCCAAGCTTGATTTTATTTTATAAAAGTTAAAAATAACTGTTAAAAATAAGAGTTATTAAGTGAGAGTTAAAAATAAAAGTAATAAATAACCCTTACTTTCGACTATCAATAATAACTTTTATATAATAAAAGTTTGTTAAGACTCTTATATCAAAGACTTTTTGGAAAAAAGTCATAAAAGTCTTAACTTCTGGTATTAGGTAACGCTGTTTTGCCTAATGTTTTTACCTAATGTTTTACCCGATGTTTTACCTAAATAGTCGTACTAAAAATTTTTAATATAGTGCATAGTATGATTATGCAGGTAGTATTGACAGTTGTTCTTTAAACCATCCAAAGAGAGCGCTTACAATTTTGAAAAGCCGCATTCAGCGGAATCAACTGTTGTGAACTGTTATGGTAGTACGATACCTTAGTGAGCGATGTTTTTCTGAATGTGTTGTTATTCTAAACGTCAGAAATGTTGTAAATTATTTAATTTAATTATTGTAACTTTGTTATTTCTGTGTTGATTAATTTAACAGTTCAACAGTTGCCAATTGTTTGTTTTTGACACTTTCTTCAATTTTCACTTTGTTTCACTAACACCTGTATTTAACAAGAGATTGTTTCCTAGTAGAAGAGAAAATAAGCAATTATCAATGATACCTGGTTACTTATACCATGTGAATGTTTTTGGTGTCGAAATATCAGAAATTTTTTAAAATTAAATTAGAAGAAATTCCGATGGTAAAAAGTTTTTAATAACAAAATTCACGTAAGTTGAAAAGGAGCAAAAGAGGCGTAGTCAAAACCAAGTATGCCTATGGATGCACACAATATGTGTACTAAAATTGAGTGAAATCCGACCACCCGTTTAAATTTGTATTGAGATCAAACAAACGAACAAACTTCAAATGAGTTTTATTAATATAACAAAGATAGTCGGTGGTATGAAAAAAATTAGATTTTTAGCCATAACTTTTGATTCGAAATAGACATTTGGGTTATATTTTCACATACATTATTTTTGATACTTACTATTTTGTAAAATATGTACATAAAAATAACATTTTGGAAAAAAAAAAAAATAAACAACAAAAGTTCCAGCAAGACTGGAAGAATTTTTAAAAATTAATATTATGTCATATGAAAGGTAGTTAGAAATTAAATTATTACTTTTTTTTTATTTTTACCACAAAAGCCACCTTTGAGTTATGTTTTTAATCAAAATTCAAAAGTTTAAACATTTAAAAAAAAAAAAATAAAAAATGTCTGCACTGACCAAACGATACAGTTGAAACTATTTTTGTTAGATCCTTTGGACTTCTGAACAAAAAAAAATTAAAGTTAAATGCGTTTAAAAATAACATTTTCTACAGTTTTTTTAATGTTTCAATTCTACCGTGCGTGTCGGCTACACACAAACATTTTTTTCTATTTTATTTATTTTTAATAAATGATAAAATATGAGTTAAGTTATATCAACCTCCAATATATGAAGAATTTACTAAAGGGAACAAGGACTGTTTGAATTAGTTTACATAAGCGAGCGGCTGCTGTACTTATTTACTAAATTTGGACCAAATCGGAATAATATGAACGTTGACTTTTCTTATATTAGTATGTGTGTATTATCAGGGTTAAATTGCTGATCTAAATGTAAACCATTTGTTGTTGTACAAATACTTCCCTTTTTATCTATAACTTGGACTGCTGCGAATGGGGGAGGCTTGGGTGGTGAACTGTCGAAAACGGTTTCTTTATAAACTGTTTACTTGTTAAATATTTGCGATTGTTTTTATAACGCCTTAGATAGCAACTTAGACGCTCTTTATAGAGTTTGTTCGTTCAATTAGCATTAATTTTATAGCTTTGATGTTTATAAGAGTTTGATAGAAAAATTTGCGGCAAGCCCCGCGCCATACTATTGATGCCGGATTCATGGTATGAATCCCGTTTGAGGGATTTCTTAATTGTATGGGAGTTTTCATAAAATTTTTTCTTGAGATTTTTTAATTCTTGTTGGATTTTCTATCAACAAGTTTAAATAATATAACTTCAAGATAACATACAACATTTTAAAATAACTCCGTTTTTTTGACAATTTAATAAGGATTTTTTAGGATTAATAGCTGTGGGAGTTCTTGTGCAATTTTTAAATGCTGTGCGATATTTTGTGCTATTTTTTAATAATGTGAAATTTTTATTTCATATGAACTCATGTGAGATTTTCTTATTTTCGACGTAGGATCAAGGGATTTTTTGGTGAGAATTTACGATGGCATCAATGCCTCGCGATATTTATTGCCAATCATTTTCAAATACAAGACAGTTTTGTTTACCAAGTTAAATACTTGTGTTGTTACTGTTGTTGTTAGCGCAATTGAATACGCAACAAGATGATTTTTCCTAAAGGAAAAATACTGAAGTAGATTGTCATGAGTTGGATTTTTTATGGGTTAGTCTTTTTAGCTACATGAATATAGAAAAAAGGCTGAAATTAAAAAATTTACTAATATTGCCACCAACCGAGGGAGTTAATGCTATATCTGGGGCACTTTGTATATAATTCATGCAGCTTTAAATATAAAAATGCAGGTGTCCCTATTTATTTGCATATTACTGTATGTATTTAGGGCTTTTAATTCCAATGCTTAGTTTTTAGGGCCATTTCTTCTAACTTTAGACCTCTATAACTTTTAAACCTTTAATCTTTTCACTAGCAGCTTTTTCAGCTCCAAACACATTTTTTAAGAAACAAAAAATCGATTTTTCTTCGACCTTTCTTATTTTTTATTTAAGATTCCATTACTTCACGAATCCATTGTCAATTTGCGGTGTCCTTGAAATAGTAGTCTCCCCGAAATATTTATTTGAAAGCAACATCTTGAAATTAAGATTCTCCTAGGAGGCAGTTTCCTTCTTATAGCAAGAAAATAAATTTTAATTTTAGAACTTGTTCTTGAAGAATAAAAATCGTATTCGCCCTAGGAATTCGTGGCAGAATTGAAGAATAGTGAAAACTTAAATTTTACATTTTTTTTTAGTTATATATATTAAGACCTTCTAAGTCCGAATCTGGAAACAAAATAACTATGAGAAATCCTATTAACAAGATAATTATACTGAGAAGTACTGTAGGCAGCGAAGCTGGTGTTGGATCAATTTTTAATAGGTCCAATTTTTCTAAGTTGAGGACGCTCTCAAGTGGCTAAGAAGTTAAAACGGTCTAAAGTTGGAAAAAGTTACCATTTCAAGTATATGAAAACGATCAAATTTTTTTAATGTGAAATAAGTTGTACACAAAATTTTTACTTATTAAAAAGTTTGAAATGCGATCTCTTAAATGAGATATCCAAAAAAATTTTTTTAGTGTAGTAGTCTTTATTCTAAAGTTCATAAAATTTACATTTATATTATGAATTAGCTATACAGATTAATTAACAGATCATGTATTATAATTTTTAAAGATTACGTTATAACCGCAGACAGATTTAATTCCGTGTATAAGAGGTGTGAAATTAAGAAATAATTTAATAAACACTAAAATATTAATTTCATTAAACCATTTGTACTAAAAATGTGTTTACTAATGCATGTTATTAAAAGTGTATGAGATCAAAAAAATATATACGAATTCTAGAAAAATAATTATCTAAGATTTTTCATATATAATTTGAATTTGTTGTATAAAATGTATAAATTTGGTGACTTCTTTATCAGCCCAATTCTGAATGATTTTTCCCGGGGAATCGGAAAAGGGATTTTTTATTTTTAAGATAAAGTTTAAAGACGTTTTGGAGATTTTTGATAAACCGTCAATTTTCATGAGTGTAACAAACAAATTTTTGATATCTGTATGTGCTGCCTTAAAAATTAAAACTCCCTTTTCCAATTCCCCGGGAAAAATCATTCAGAATTGGGCTGTATGTCTTCAGGTAGTGCATTGTATTGATTTATGGCGCTGTACTTCAAGCTGTGAAGTTGCTTTGATGTTCGTGATCCAAAGGAAATAAAATCCTTTGAGTACTTTAAGAAATACGAAGGATAACTCTTGGCTCCAAATGTGAAAATTTGTTTATATACTATGTATATGTAGCTGGAATTCCAAATTTAATGAACAAAATTAAATGTGATTAAGAATTTTAAAATTTGTTTATATATATGTATATGTATTATATATAGCTGGAAGTCCTAATTTAATGGAAAAAAAACTAAATGCATTTAGTTATCTCTTTTTCATAGGCGAACTTCGGCCGCTGCTTAGCGGTTACAACCATCAGTAAGTGCAACACCGGCTTCGCTGTCTACAGTCCTTCTGTATATAGTCATCTTATTATTTCATAAAAAGGTGAACCGCCAAGTGTGCATAATACGAAAAATATTATATCTTCAAAAGCAATGCATGGATTTTTATGATTTAGGGCTCGTTATAGGTAATAGCATAACCTTTTTGATACATAATTATTAGTTTTGTATGAAAATAAAAAATTATCACAAGTTTTTGAGGCAAATTTTTACAAGTTTGGACCCCTATAATTTTTAAATCACCCTAGACCGGTCTGAAATTTGTCCGGATTTGGAATAAGAAGGTCCAAACCATGATTCAATTACTATAGGTTGTCCATTTGACGTTTACTCACAAGAATGAAGATATACACCCGTAAAATTGAAGAGGAGAGCAAAAGAGTAATTTTTTAATGCCATCAAAGTAATCAGTTGCAGGAATATCATACATTTTCGCAGTACTAAATACCTAAGGATATATTTCACTGCTGCTTTTTCTACTACGTCCTGCACTGCTTGTTTGTTTTGATAGAAAATTTAAGTGAGTTTTTAAAAAATTAATTTCAATATTTTGTTGTGCAAATCTATTCACATCGCTGACGGCTTATGAGATCAACTGGCACATTATATTTTCGAATTTTATCACCAAAATACGCTGTTTTGCAAATACCGCACGTTATTTTAACAATTACAACTTAATAGTAGCAATTTATATTTCAATTGAAAAAAAAACGACTCGCAACAAAATTTAAAAACAATTTTCATTAATAATTATCAGAGCAATAATTATTATAAACGCAATGCTCACTATTTTTTTCCTGCTAACAGCAAAATATAGAATAACTCCTTTAAAAAAAAAAATACACAACAAAACACTGAAACATAACTTTTTCATAGAAGACCACAAAACACTGGTTGTCATTTATATTTGAGAGAGAATATATTTTTTTTTACAAATTTACGGGTGTTGACATGGTGTAAGAAAACAAACATCAGCTGTTTCACAAGAAAACCACCATCACCTGTTTTTGACAAGATCGGGGAAACATAATTTTATCCATGGTAGAACTAGTAGTAGGTAGAACTATGCATTTCAGACTGCTCTCTTTTTTTCATAGCCAGAATTGTCAAACTCAAGCATTTTGCTATTCTTGCCTATTTTCGCTTTCTTATCGCATTCTCATCGTTCTCAGATTTCGTATGAGCTGTCAACTTAGTTTTGACAGTTGCGGCAGTCTCCCTCTCCGAAATGCATATACCTTCTCTAATTCTGTCATGATTTTATCATTTTGAGAGAGAAGTGTCAAACTCACTAACACCTCTATTTCTTACACCATGGGTGTTGTGAAACGAATGGACAACCTATAATAATTGAATCATGGTCCAAACCATTTAACCATTCACATGATTAAAAAAAAAAGTAAAATTTGAGTTTTCACTATTCTTCAATTATGCCTTCGTATTTCATACCATAAATGCATAAATTAATATTAAAAATTGTTCAACTAATTTTGACAGAACTAACAATACTGATTCATCAAAATGTAGGGTGCTTAATGCAAGAAAAAACTTCTAAAAATAGAATTTCAACGCAGCTGATTGAATACAATTACAATTAAGCACTTGGAAACACAGACCAACAGGTATTTTTCTTTATTCATTCTTTTCATTTAGTTTTTACTTGATAAGAAAAAAAATACTCACGTTTTGATAACAGCGCATTTTTATAATCGTTGTCTAAAATAGGCTTCAACACAAAACTCAAATTTTATTTGATAATTCAAAACAATGAAATGCATTCACTTTTCACATCTTTTTAAACTCTTAACTCGACTCTCCTTTTTAATCACGGACTGCTTTTTTTGCAATAAATAATTGAAATTGTCATCGAATTTGCAATAAAATTGATAATAATATAAAAACAATTGCAATTGACGAACACTATTTCTTCTACAGTTTTGTTTTGATTTTACGCGATGAAATTATAAATAGTTAATACAAGAGCCCAAAATACCTTAAGAAAGAGCTTAAAACGAGCGATAATAAACTTGATAGAGAAAGCACAACCAATAAAAACAACACTACAAGAGCAACTGAGAAAAATTTTCGACGAATGCATCGAGATCACTTCCAGTGCTTGTAAAATCATAATACAATTTACTGTCTGACCAGAATCATGTCGTTGTCGTGTCGGCAGGCAGAGCGCTGGCAGAGACAATGCAAACCTTATGGGAGAAAATTTCGGCAGAATACGACAACGAAAACGCCAAGATAGAAATGTTTCTATTTCTATTTTGACTTTGTCGTTTATTTGATAGCTCTCTCAGCTTTTCTCTAAAAATATTGCCATATTTTAACAAAATTTGAAGAATCTGTCAACCAATGTAGCGAGTAAACAGTGTTCCTATTTGCTCTAATAATGATAGGAGTAGCCATCAGTTGAAAATGCAGTAAATTTATATGAAGAGTATTGCAAAAAGTAGTGAAATAAATGGAAGTGGAGTAATTATTAGTTCAATCGGAGTACGATGAGAACACTGAAGCAAGTTCAAGAAAATCAACAATGGCAGATTGAATAAAAGCAAAACGACAAAGCCAACGCTACAATTCTGGGCCAACTCTTAGCAATTCTCTCTCACCGACACGACAACGACATGATTCTGGTCAGACAGTTATGCCTCTACAACTGTAATGTTGCAATAAGCCCCGTTCACACTTCAAAGTGCACATTATTGGCTCTCAAACGATACTACATGACGGACGTACATGTAGTTAGATAAAGTAACGGGACTTTTTTCGTTGCCCTCACACACATCGTACATGACGGATAGACTTTGGGTAGACCTCATTATTTTTTAGCTGCCGAAGAGTTAACATCAATTAAAAATATTAATATTAATTGTTTTGAACATTTATTTTTTTTTTCTTTTAAGTATTCAAAGCCATCACAATTTTCAAAATATCACAAACGTCAAAATATAACGCTTCTTATGTTCGGTAGTTTTTCCGCGAGATGTGCTCTCTCTGAAAATTTTCAACAAATGGCAAAATGTACGAAGTTGGATTGCCGAACACGCAAACGGAACTACATGTCGAACGTACTTAGCAAAAAGTAAAAAATTTTTGACTTCCATCGGACATGGCCATCCGCCTTGATTTCTTGCACACGAACGACATGTGTGATGACTTGACAGGTCGGATGTACATGTAGTATCGTTTGAGGGGCCCTATTTATACGTTTCTCAAATCGTTTGACCACAAAAGTGTTCATACTCATAAAATTTTTTGTCATATTTAATTTTGTCTTAGGGCCCTTTTCTCAATGTCCGGTTAAGCACTAATCGGAACTTAAACCGGCGGTTAGCAAAAAAGCATTTTCTCAATGTTCGGTTAGGTCTTAAGTGCCAGTTAAGCTAACGGCAAGTTGAGATTCCGGTGAGTAGCTAATCGGAAGAACAGCTGTGTAGTGTAAAAATAATTATACATGTTATAATTAAAAATGGATAGAATTCCGAGGATTTATTTTTTTTTGCAGCTTGAATTCGAACCAAAATAGAAAAATTACATATGCGCAAAGGCGTGATTACGAGGAAGAGTACTGCACTTTCTTCAAATGCACTGAAGTTCAGCACGCTGTTTCGTTTTTAAATTATTTATAAATTAATCCTTGTTAGATATTTAAAAGTTTCACATCAAAAATAAAATAACAAAGAAGCTTAAGCAGCTGTTATGCAGTTTAGCGTATTCACAATTGAAAAATTCACAATTAATGACTTAACCGACACTTGGTGAAAACGAATCTGTTTTTTTAGTTATCGTACGGTTAGCTAGCTCCCGGTTAAGAGCTTGACTAACCGGACATTGAGAAAACGGCCCTTAAAGGGCTTACACATTAGCGAACTTGTTCGTCGAACAAAATAGCGTGGCAAACATGTTCGTCGGGCATGCGATTTTTTCATGTTTTTCGGCAATATTTTGCTATAGATATTGATAACGCAGCAACATGAAAAATAAAGAAAACGCGTGTGCTTTCAATATTTTAGCTCTTGCATACAGAATTTCATTAGGTTACGTTTCAATTATTACGTTAAAATTATAGAACACGCTAGTCGAACAAATCTTATTCGACGGAGAAAATCAAAAATTATTACCAACAAGCCAATAGGTTCCACGAACTGTTGAACTAGTTTCTTAAAAGCTTGATTAAAAAAGAAAGCTTGGTTTCTTAAAAGCTGTCGAACTGTCAAAAATCGTAACGCTGCGTAGAAATCTATTTTCAACAGACTTCCACGCTGCGTCGCGCCACGTTACGATTTCGGTACCGACTTGTACACATTTATCATTAAACAGATTTTAACTTGACAAATGGTAACGTCGCGCTACGTTACCTTACGCTTCGGTAATCAAGCCTTAACTAGTGAACTGGCTCGAACATGGCCGCCTTTCGACGAACCTGCTCGCTGATGTGTAAGCCCTTTTAAACACCGAAGTTAGCACATCGCGAAGATGGAAAATTTTTAAAATCACTTGTTATTTAAATCGTATTGGAAGAAGAAGAAATTATTTTATAAATTATAATAAATTATTTGCCACAGTTATGTATTATTATTTTGTTATTATTTTCTTTCGCTTTTTCTATTTGACCAATGTGAGCACTTGTTAAATTGTGTAGAGCTATTTTGACAGTGTCGCAAGTGTCGCAGGTTGAAATTTTTCTGAAAGATATGGATTAAGGAGGTCAAAATCCATATGATCCACAAAAAACAAATTAAAAATGAAAGCTGTCGCTGTTTTTTGGAATTATATATAATAAGAAACTTTAAATGTCGTTAATTTCAGGGATTTTATTACAATTATACTTGGTAGATGTGACAGCGAGATTTTTTGTTATGAATTTCGATTATAACCTGCAATTTATCTGAATATTTTAATTTTTACTGTGGTCGTTCTCCACTTTAAACCATTGTGCCAAAAAAACTGATACTACTGCAACCTTATCATAAATGTGTGCTGAGCTCCGCGTCGTTGGGGTGAAAATACCTCAAAAATTCTATTTATCTCGCATTGAATTCTCACAAATAACCATACGTCTAAAATACCACAAATGACCACAAAATCTCAAAAATTACCATAAAATACCGCAAGGCAACTTAATAACTAAAATTGCTTCAACTATAAAATTAAACAGTAATAATAGCATCGTTTCAAAGAATTTAACTAAAGTAGACCTAAACTGCAATAAATTTTAACATTTTTAACTAATAAAACAATAACTTTCATCAAATTTCAGTTCTTTATGTTTTTTCATAAAGAAATCTGCGACAATGATATTTTTATTCCAAACAAAATATAATTGTTTTTAAATTTTAATTGTCCTATAAACACAATTTTCTTAATTTCTATTTTCACCACGCATGGTAATATGTGGTATTTTTATATATGTGGGAAAATTTTTCCCACATGACACTTTTCTCAAGTCATGCGTTGTTTTTTTAGCTTGTTCCGCAGCATCCCACTAGAACTCAAAAAATATCAAAACTGACAACGCTGGCTGAGCTTGACAACCCTATAGTACAAGTTAGAGAGGCACTGTACACATCATTGTTAAGATAAACACTAGTCAAATCAAATCTTTAGGTCGTCATTACGATTAGAAAATATTGCTGAATCAGGAAATATTTGTAATGTCCTGCTTCAAATACTGTTAGCAACATCCATCATATATAATAAAAAGTTTAATAAATAAATATAAACATGCCAATTGATAACCGGGAGTTGATGAATGCTATATCAGTTATCGCTGATGAACGTAATGTTCGTGTCGCTGTGAAGCAATCTGGAAAGGGAGCTCTTGTGTGTGCTGCCTGCTGTTTTGCAGGTGGAATATTGCTAGGACCTGTTGGACTAGCTCTGGGTGGAGCAGCTGGCGGTATGGCAGCCTACAAAGTAACAAGTGGTAAATGCACTTAATTTTGTAATTCTGCTCCGAATTTTTAACCATTTTACTTTGCTAGGCACTTTCCGTCCGTTGGGCGAGGTGTTGCTAAACGATTTAACGGACGCTCAGCGTGAACAGTTAGTACTGCATGTTTCTAATGCCGTAGCCCAGATTCAACCCACGGACTTGGCCATGCTACTGCCGCTTATTTTGAGTAATACTTCTATCCAGCAGGCAGTACTGAAAACAGCTATAACATTCGTATCCAATGAGCTACGTTTGCAGATCATTGATTGACGTGTGTGGTATCGGCAGCGTTGTATTATGGTATGGTCGCTGTACACTTGGCCAGTTTTGTAAGGCGAACCTTTTCCATGTGTACGCACATTTCAAATTAAATATATGCTTAGTTTTAAAACTTTTAATTAACTGTAAGTGTGGAAACTTTGAGTTTTGTAATGATTATTTTTCACAGCAATTACCTATAAGATACTGAAAATATCTTTATCCACGAGCGAAATTTTAAAATAAATTATTTGTTTTGTGGAAAATAGATTTGAGAAGTATTTATGATGAAATTATGATTAAACAATTTATGATGAATCAAATTTATATCTACAGCGAAAATTACGGACAAAATCACTCAAATTATATATAAAGTACACCTTTTTAGTCTCAGTAAGCCTTTGTTGCTAGTGTCTCTTTATGAATAAATTAATAAATGAATACATAAATGAATAAATCAGTGAATAAATAAATAATAATATAAATAAATAATAAAATAAATAAATAATAAAATAAATAATAAAATTAATAACATAAATAATAAAAAAAAAAAAAATAAACTCATCTTTTCGCTGTAACAAGTCTTTGTTGGACACTCATATAGCTTGTGCTATGTACATAGTTTTCTGTCTATTTTTAAACAACAGCATGTGTATCCACTTTGTGCCTACAATTCTTGTTCATTGCATTATGATCGATCAAATTACTTTATGCCATTGTATGCCACAAATAATTGTAAATGCCACTTCATATAAATACGTGATTTTGTTATCGTTGGGGAATGATTTCAATAACAAATTATTTCTTGTGGTGCAAAGTATGTACATATACAAGTAATGGAGTAACAACTTGAAAAAAGACGACAAGACTTAACAACGCCCTGACACCTTACCTTCAGCCGAAATCTAGATAAAATCTATTTCTAAATAAATTCAGTTATTAGGAGCTGCGAAGAAATAATAAAAATAGTTTTAATGTCACTAATAAATGTAACTTTTTTATACAGTGACAAACAATACTGTTCACGATTTACTAAAAATACACAAAAAGGTTTAACTTTTATCATTTATTAAATATATTCAAAATAAAAGAATACAATTGAAGGGTTTATTGCAAGAACATGGTAAGCAGGTAAAAAATATTTTGATATTTTCACAGTAATAAAGTTGATTACAGTTTTGAAAAAATGTATTCTTCTATGAAGAAATGGAATTAGTTCAAGAAAATTTTACAAATATTTACGAAATTTAATAAAGAATATCCAAAATCTCTTCAGTGGTTGTCGATTTTTTAGATCATGTGGCTCATCATGTTATTGCAATAAGCCCTTCAATTAGCATCGTTATTAATACAGCCACCAGTAAAAATGAAAAAAAAAAAACCAAAATAAAATCTATATTTCAAATAAAAATGTAATTTTTCTTTATATTATATGTGTAACCACTTGTCCCTCTGCTAGCAGTTCATGTTTTCCATCATTAGTATTTCGTATGACCTCATCATGATGCTTTTAGGGCCTTTATTCTGTTCGGTATACTTTATACAAGGTTTTCTAAGATATCAGAATAATATTTTGCCATGCTAGTAAGACTTGTTTCTAAGACTCATTCGCATCCTTTGGAGGAATTCTTTCTTTTTTCCTTTAGCTGCGTGCTTCGGATCGTTATCATGAATTAAGTCATCATCCTGCCCCTGTTTTGCCTCAAATATATCCAAACTAAGGAAATACGAGTCTTCCAAAATATAAATATAATCCGTGGCCTTCATTATACAAATGATTCGTCGCAGTACTCCGACTTAATTGCCACGAAAGCATCCTCAAAGCATCATTGCAACATCTCCAAATATCATTGTCTAACAAACATTTCGCTCTTGAAGCCCACCTGTATCAAATCAAGTCCAAATGTGCCTGACCATGTTTATTTTCATCTGACCATGTTTCCTTCAACTAATCATCAACGGTAAAGTGCTCATACTTTTTGTGAATTCAAGTCTTTGCTTTTGGTGCTTATCAGTAAATAGAGGCTTCTCCGGATTGTCTTGTATTTGTATTAGCCCAAGTAAATATTAAACGCCTAATCCAAATTCAAAACGAAACAGAGTGCAGCCCTACCCTTTTCGAATTTTCTTTCGGAAATTCGAAAGTAAACGCTTCCAACAGCAGACAAATGTTTTTGATCAACATTTTAAATAGAAAAGAGTTACCAAATGTACATTGCATAGCACGAAATTTCTAAAATGATGAATTTCATTGCTTCGTGAACAGTATTGTCCGTCATTGTATATACATTTTAACTCAAATATCTTGTTTTATTTGAATGTCCGAAACTATTTCAATTCTTTATAGGTCATAATTCAATGCAAACTCAAATCATTTTCTACGGTATCTAAAGTTTATCATTTTATTAGTTAAAACTTGCATTATCTTTCTAAGCACAATCTCCAGCTTGCTATTTTGACCACATAGTACATAAATTCTAAGCTCATCTTAAATATAGCTACTTATAAAACATATAAATCAAGTATATTTCAATAATATCATACAAAAGGAAGATACTTGCAATAATTCTAAATGCATTGGACGTGATGCCATTTTGGTATTTTTATCGGTGATGCAATTATTCAAAATTCTATCAAAATACCATACAAAAATCAGCTGCCGGTCATTGAATTATTCCCAATCAACATTCACCTGATCCCAATCCTCACAAAAGGGCTGATCAATCGTCTCTATCATATGCTCACAATAGAGACAATTTGCTGCAAGAATTTGTTCAACTTCGGCTTTCAGCTTGTTGCGCATATTTTTCTGCTTGTATGATTGCTCAGCCATGGCTATCGATTGTGTCAACAGTGATTCCAGTTGCTGCTTTAACATGGTCAGCTTGCGACTTTTGTCGGAGCTTAACATTGGAGTGATTTGTTTTTCCAGGCAGTCACTGTGGAACTTGTGTCCGCAGGGAAATACAAAGAACGGCTTGACTAGCAGGAAAGACTCACAAATGCTGCAAGTCTCGTGTGCCTCAATGCGTATACAACGCTCACGTATTGTCTGCAAATCCTCAATGACACGATCGGCTTGCTTCGAAGACTCCTCCATATCGTGTTGCAGTTCTTGAATTTTCTGATTATATTCCTGCATAAAAAGGACGCACAAATAAGGTTAATTTATAGTTTTTTTAAAAATTGTAAAAACGTACTTTTAGCGCGTGACAAATGGGTTTCTTAAAGTCATCTATTTTCTCAAAGTCTGAAAAGAGTGGCAAGAGATCTTCTATGCGTAGCAGTTCACATTCCATCAACATGTTGAGGGCTTTCTCAACATCGTTTGTACCTTTGATGTCATGATGAGCTATAATGGAAGTTTAAAAAAAAAATTAATTGATCGTTTTTTCAAGGTTTCATTCAAACTCTACCGATTCGCAGCCAAAGCTTTCTTCGCAGCGCTTCATCTTTTGGCTTGGACGCAGTCTCCTTGGCTAGCGTCACATCAAAACTTAAAGCTAGCTCAACGGCGGCGGACCACATTTCCAGCAAGCACTGCAGGAAAACGCTTGCCACCTTTGCTTCGAATTCTATGCAAACACCGAGTGCATAGTTGATCTCGTAATGCACCAACGAGACATCGTGTCCCTCATTTTCCAAATAAGCAATTAGTTTCTCCGGCTGATGTTCGGCATAGAGACGCAACAAATAGTTGTGCACAGCCTGATTAACTTCACCCAGATTGTATATGGCATATTCCAAATATTTGACAATCTCCTCGATATGTTTGGGACTATCAATAGCTATGAGAGCGGGTATTAAACGTTCAATGCGCAACTTGCGGCCTTGAGCTTTTAACACTTCCACCGTTTCGGCTGGCATTTCGGAAATAAGCATGGGACAATATTTGTAATAAAGTTCTGCATCATTCTGAGCAACTAAAGCTGACAAGGCATCTGCATACTGTTCTAAGTTTAAGTGCTGATTTATAACAGCTTCATAGTCCTGATTAGCAATGGCCAACTTGGAAAGATTCTCCGCATCAGCGTGCTCGGATACAAGATTAAAGACTATGGAATAATTACTGCTCACGCATTTTTTTACACGCGTTTGCTGCATAAACTCGTCCAATTCCTGTTGCCACTTCTGGCGTTCAGGCTGCTTTTGACCTGGCAAATTAACTTGCGTCAAGAAAATATCGATGAGCCAAAATATAAGCGCTGTTGCCGGCTCCTCAGCATCTTCTGGCAATTTATCCAAACGTCGACGTACATAATTTATAATGGGTTTCTTATCGTCGATATCAATGAATTTCAAACAAATTTCTTCGAATGGTCTTTGCGTTTCGGCGTAAATTTGAGCAGCCTCTTTATATTCACCCTTCTCGAATGCCTTATTGGCTTTTTGTGTCAGTACAACGTCGAGATGAAGTGGATTCTCTGCTGCATATATCTCTGCCATATCGAAGTTTTCCTTCTGTAGATGCATTTCCCATATATTACGATTTTCGCGTGTCACTCTAAAGTTAAAAACATTTTTTTCGGTATAAACATAGATAGAGCCGGTGAAAGCGTCACGCACAATATTCAAGAGTCTGCCGACTTGTTCATGAAAGTATTCCTCGTAGACAATCTCGCGATTGAGCAGACATATGCCAGTGATATGATCTGGATACAGCAGTAGGGCATGAAATTCGGTGAGTATGAACGTTTTTGGTAAATTCTGTCTTCGTTCTTCATATGAAAGATGTTTCTTCTGTTCGAAGTCAAGTGAAATTAAATCGTTCCCTCGCAATATGGCTTCTTCTTGCTCATCATAGGCTATCTAGAATGATAATGAGAAAATTCTATATTCGAACTGAGCGGATAGAGCTAATAGTTTCAAAATTAATGCAATTTTAGAAGCAATATCATGGCGAAAAAATGATTTTCTGTTGTTTAGGGTCAAAAGCTTTCAATAATCAACTTAATAATCAACCAGGCTCTTTTTGATTCCTTTAACTTTTCATCGAATTTTTAAATCTATATTGATTTTTGATAGTTATTTATTTAAGCAAAATTAAGAATTGGATATGCGATTTAGTAATTATTTAATACAAAAAAGATTCGGAACTTTGAACTCATCAGAGTTGATTGTGGTAAAAAATTTAAAAAAATGTTTTCCAAAAGAAAATTTTCAATTTTATATAGAAAATTTCTATAAATTGTTAATTTTTTTTCCTGTGAGAGTATAGGACAATTATATCATAAAATCTATTGGAATACAAAGAAAAAAAAGGATTTCAATTAAGAAAATGACGGATTCCCAAAGTTTCTTGGGAATTGAGATTACAACATTAAAAAACCACCAGATAAGCGCAATCCCGTCAACCTGAAAGAGCTTTCATCGCAGTCTTTGTCAGAAGAACATCAAAATTTCAATGACGACAACATGAGCATATAATTTCCAAAGAAACGCCACAGAGCAGACATTTCAAAGTGACCAAGACAAATATCTTCAAGTTTTAGGCGACGGATACCAGCTGGTAAATCAGAAGCGATACAAGAGATCAAATGATGGCAATAATGATACATCTACATTAAAAAGTAAGGTAGATATAAATAATAATTCCACGTACGTTTACTCGCAAAATAAATTTACAATATTCAGTGACATATTTGTCATTCAAAATAATAAAACCCATAATGTAAAAAAATCGGTCAATAATTCAGCTCGTACAGAAATTAAGAAAAGATTCTGTCCTCCTAATTTTTTGTATAACACAAACAAGAAATGTCTGGCTGACTAGTTAAAATCAAAAGTTCCTAAAATTAACTTTAAAATTGTTAATAAAAGTAGTTTAAAACGTAAACTTTACTTTGAAGATGTTGACATTCATTACGAGATGATGTCTCTGCTACTTTCCAAGGGAGTTAAATTGTATTCCTATACTCCTTCGGAATTAAGACAAGTTCATATAGTCTTAAGAAGTCTATATCATCAATCCGATATTTCAGGAAAAATAAGGAGGATTTAGATTATGAACTCCCAGATGTTGTTGATAGAGTTTCATAATTTAAAACTAACAATTCAATAAAATATGATTATGACTCTGGACTTTTCCTTGCCACTTTGGTGTATGGTAAAAACTCAGACATACAAAAACTACGCTATTTTCTTCATCAAGCTCCAAAGTCAACTTTAAGATAAATTCAATGTAAAAGATGCCAGTTTTGGGGCTAAATTGCAAAAAAATGCAACAGAAAACATAAATGTGCGCACGAAGAGTGATCTATTAGGAATAACGGATCGACACCTCCTTTTTGTGTTAACAGCAATGAGAAGGGCATCCTGCTAACAACAGAGGTTGTTCAGCGTTTAAACCATATAGATATATAGAAAAAGAAAACTCCTTAAGATTCCGCAAAAGAAAAAAAAAAATTAAAGCAGTAGATGCTGTTAATTCAGTTCTTTTAAGAAAGAAGTTAGTTACTCCAGGCAAGTCTTTTGTATGTAATTTTTACACACAAACGGCGCCAATTGAGATTGCTTAAAAACAAAAAACAAGGCCCTCATTTGTTGATGATTTTTTAAAAGGAGCTAAATAATTTGGAGACCCAAACGCTGGCACACAAAATTAAAAATTTTAAGTTCCTCTCGATAGTTCTTTATTAAAAGATGTTTTGAAAGAATATGGACCCTAAAATGTTAAATTTATAAACGTTAAACGTTGGTTTTTTGATTGAAACTAGCCGAAAAATAGACCTTCTAAAAGGTTTATATTTGAATGACATTGATGTTGCATTTATTCAAGAATATCACATTAGAAGATTATAATTTTGTAAGAGATAATTCATCGCAAGGTGTTGGTATTGCAATTAAATTTTCGTCATTGTTTATTTCAGGTGTAAGTTTCCCACATTGTTTTATTGAAATAAAATTATCAGTTAATAGATGCATTAAAAGATTTTTATTTGGAAATATTTATATTCCAAATGGTGTCATGAAACAGACTCGATTTTGTTCTTCTCGAAGTAAGGAAAAATCGATTTCAAACATAAGCAAAATCGACAATTGAAACAGCTGTTTTGCCGGCGGATAGCAAATATTTATTTCTTGGATTTTTGTGTTCAGTTATTTAGTTTGTATATAGCCATATATAAATATATGCCCTAATTTTTCATGATTTGTTGACCAATACCGCAAATACTACAGATAAGGAAGCGTTTGTTATGGTGCTTGATTCATGAAATCAGTTACAATTGCAATTTGGGCTGCATTCTTATGTTTCCCCTAATAAAAAAGCAAATAAATAATAAACTAAACAAAAATAATTAAAATCGTTCACTCCCTAAACTTTTCCTAACTTTTCGAGGCTTTGCAGAGCCTGCAATTCTGAAAACTGTCAGCTGCTTGTTTTAAAATCGACAACCAAATAGATAAATCGGTTTATGTAACACCTTTTATGGAAACAAAACCAATTTTGAAAATTAAACCAGTTTCTAAATCGATCATCGGTTTCTATGACACCAAAACGAAATATGTGTCGATTTCAAAACCGATTCTGACAATTGTCGGTTTCCACAACACCCCAGAATAACTCTTTTTTATCGTATGCTGACACGATAACAACTTTTTCCGAACATATTTCCTCATTAGACAATTCTGATGGCATATATTTTACAAGCCCTGCTGATAGACATTCACTCTAAATGTCGAAATTAAAAAAATTTGCTGATCCTGATCCAATTTCGGATTTAATTAGAAAAAATTTCCTCTTTCTGCTTTTAAATTTTTAGCTATTGTCTTTAATAACTAGGTATATTTCAAAAAAATGAAAAAAATTCCAAAAATCAATTCAGTACTTAAAAAAAACTGCAAACTATTCCTGTAGTAATAATTCTACCATCAATCATATCTTTTATAAACAATACGTTGGAAACAACGCTTTGTAGACTCAAGAATCGATACTGCAACCAATAAGCTGGCATGGTTTCCCAGGAGTTTAAACAGCGTAATGCGAACCTTGTGAAATGCTCCTGTTTTTTTCAATTCTATTCTTCGATTTATCGTAGAAGGGGTCCTAAATAACATTTGCATATTCCAGGATCGACCTTATCTAGGCTAATAAACACTATGCCTTAGGCGTATGTGGATCACGAAATTGTTTAGAGTTTTTTTTTAGAAAACTTAACTGCGAGGGAATCTGGGGGCGATGTAACAATGTAACATGTCTGACTGTCTCAACCTGGCGAGGCCAGCATAATCTTTGTAAAATCGCCTCAAGTCGACTCAAACCTCCACGTGGTGTTTCCTGGGCAACGTAAAAACTGACAACCGTTAGTTTGGCGACTAATCTGAGCGGCGGGCCCCCCTAGGCTTTAAATAGTTCTGCGTCGGGTTTGAAGCCCACCCGTAGAAACCTATTTCATTGAAAACACAGAAGAATAGAAGAAAACTGATCTCCAACTCTCATGACGACTACCGCAAACGAAAAACTGATAATGATTTACGGATATGCACCTGGAATGTCCGAACCCTTAATTGGGAAGGTGCCTCTATCCAACTGACTGATGTCTTGGAAAGATACAAAGCTGATATCACTGCTATCCAAGAAATGCGATGGAAGGGACAGGGTTGCATTCGGCATGCACCCTGTGATATCTACTACAGCGGCCATGCGGAGAAGCACGAGTTTGGATGCGAATTTGTTGTTGGCAAGAGACTACGGCCCCACGTCCTGCGATTCACACCTGTGAACGAACGACTTGCCATAATCCGCATCAAGATTAGATTTTTCAATATAAGCCTAATATGTGCGCACGCTCCGACAGAAGACAAGGACGATAAGATCAAGGAAATTTTCTACGAGCGCCTTGAAAATGCTTACGAGCGCTGCCCCCGTCACGACGTAAAAATCATGCTTGGTGACTTCAACGCTAAGGTGGGCAAGGAAAATATTTTTGGTCCAACAGTCGGAAAGTTCAGCCTCCACGACAACACCTCCGATAACGGAATGAGGCTGATTGACTTCAATGACATGGTCGTAAGTAGCACTAGATTCAAGCATCTCAATATTCATAAAGCCACCTGGATGTCCCCTGATCAAAAAACAAAAAATCAAATAGATCACGTTTTGATCAACGGAAGGCACTCTTCCAGTGTATTGGATGTACGTACGATCCGTGGTGCAAACATTGACTCGGATCACTATCTTGTTGCAGCCAATATCCGTACACGTCTGAGCGCAGCTAAGAATACACGCAACCCTACACAGAGAAAGCTAGACGTCGACAAGCTGCAATCGAAACAGACAGCCGATGCTTTCGCCATTCGACTCTCACTCCTGCTTCAAAGCACTCCTCCAATCGATGATATATGCGCGCAGTGGACACACATTTCCAACTCCATGCGTGCGGCTGCTGAAGAGGTGATTGGCTACCAACGCCCTCGCCGAAACCAGTGGTACGACCAGGAGTGTCGCGACGCCACTGCAGAGAAAGACGCCGCCTACAAGCCACCCTGCAGTTGGTTGTAACGCGCGCTGCTAAGGAGCGATACAAAGAAAAGAGGAGGGAAGAGAGACTTATTTTCAGGCGGAAAAAAGAGAGGCAGAAAAGCGCCAGCAAGAGAAGATTGAGATGTATGGTGACAGGAATGAGGGCCGAAAATTTTTCGAAAAAATAAGACGCCTTGCCGATGGTTTTAAAACCGGGGCCTCTTCCTGCAAGGATGTAAACGGGAATCTAGTGACAGATGTCCAGAGTACACTGACGTTATGGAGGGAACACTTATCTAAGCTTCTAAATGGCGACGCTGACAACAATCCCGCCAATAGAGATGATATTCCGGAAACCCCCATTTTGGATGACAGCGTTGAGGTTCCGCTGCCCGACTATGATGAAGTTCTGACAGCTATAGCTCGGCTTAAAAATAACAAAGCCGCGGAAGCTGATGGCTTACCTGCTGAGCTGTTTAAGGACGGAGGCGAAGCTCTACTTAAATGCATTCACGAGCTTCTATGCAGAATATGGTCGGAAGAATGCATTCCGAACGATTGGAATCTCAGTGTGCTCTGCCCAATCCACAAGAAAGGCGATCCCACTATCTGTGCCAATTACCGTGGGATAAGCCTTCTTAATATCGCATATAAGGTCCTGTCGAGCGTTTTATGTGAAAGATTGAATCCCATTGTAAACAAACTGATCGGACCTTATCAGTGTGGCTTCAGACCTGGAAAGTCCACCATCGACCAGATTTTCACGCTACGACAAATCTTGGAGAAGACTCAAGAACAACAAGTCGACACCCACCATCTTTTTGTCGACTACAAAGCCGCCTTCGACAGCCCAATAAGGAAGCATCTGTACTCCACCATGTCTGAATTTGGTATTCCTGCAAAACTAATACGACTTTGCAGGATGACACTGAGCAACACCAGCAGCGCAGTTAAAATCGGGAAGGACCTCTCCCCACCATTTATTACCAAACGAGGTTTCAGACAAGGTGATTCCTTATCGTGCGAATTTTTCAACCTAATGATGGAAAAGATCATCCGAGCTGCTGATCTGAGACGTAGTGGCACAATATCATACAAGAGTGTTATGCTGCTTGCGTATGCTGATGACATAGATATCATTGGCCATAATACGCGCGAAGTCAGTGCAGCATTTTCCAGATTAGAAAGAGAGTCAAGTCGAATGGGTCTGTCAGTGAATGCAGATAAGACGAAATACTTAGTGTCAACAAACAAACAGTCCCAGCGTCTTGGAACCCACGTTACCGTTGACAATACCTCATTCGAGGTTGTGAAGGACTTCGTTTATCTGGGATCCAGCATTAACTCAACCAACGACATCAGCATTGAGATCAAGCGAAGAATAACTCTTGCCAACAGGTGTTACTTTGGGCTCAGTAGGCAATTAAGAAGCAGAGCCCTCTCTCGACGAACGAAAATTGCGCTCTATAAATCGCTCATCATGCCCTACTTTATGCATCACAAACCTGGACGCTGAGCAGTTTAGATGAAAAGACTTTAGGAGCATTCGAGAGAAAGATTCTTCGCAAGATCTACGGACCAATCTGCGTCAATGGCGAGTACCGAATACGGTGGAATGATGAACTGTATGAGCTGTATGCTGACATCGACATAGTCAAGCACATTAAAATCGAGCGGCTTCGCTGGCTTGGTCATGTTCAGCGCATGAAAGACGATGCTCCAGTGAAGAAAACATTCGATTCGGTACCCAGCGGCGGTCAACGCAGAAGAGGACGACCGCATCTTCGTTGGAAAGACCAAGTAAAGGACAACCTGACGAAGCTTGGAATTTCCAACTGGCGCCAGCAAGCGAAAGACAGAAATGGCTGGCGCAAATTCTTAGATGAGGCCAAGACCGATATACGGTTGTAGCGCCAACTA
The DNA here is from genome assembly GCA_963920525.1 of Dichetophora obliterata. Lineage (NCBI taxonomy): Eukaryota > Metazoa > Arthropoda > Insecta > Diptera > Sciomyzidae > Dichetophora > Dichetophora obliterata. The sequence goes on along the minus strand of OY986439.1, from coordinate 13,682,773 downwards.
ACAACAACAACTGCGAGTTTGCTTTTAAGATTATGTATTCGATATGAATATCAAAGCTTGTAGTCATATATCACTCCAAGGCCTTTACATTGGCTTACTCTGGAAAGACTACGCGCAGAGCCATCCACATAGTTAAAGTTGATAGACACGTTTCTTCGAGAAAACGTTAATACTTTACACTTTGAAGTTAGCACAGTTATCAATATTGCTAATTAAGCAAAATTAAGAATCATCTGCTAATTAAGAATCAACTGCATAAAGTAGAGTTTTACAAAACTTTCAAGTATGTGGAATATCATTGAAAAACAAAATGAAGAGGACCTAAATAGATTCCCTGTGGGACTCCAGATTTTACCTGTAGGGACTGCAGATCCGCCAAAATGGGTCGAGAAAGTTTGTTCTTACATACAAGACTCTATCACAAAGTTAAGACTCTATACATTGTAACAATTGTGAATGAACCCCTAATTTTGTATACTTTGCAATAAGTCAATAATTATTTTATCCAGAATGCTATCAAACTCCTTCGAGAAGCCTGCGTACAGTGTGTGCGCTTATGAACCATCCTCAATGCTACTGATGCAAAAATTTAAAAATAACTATAATGTTAGTGGTTGTTGATCTGCCGGAAAAGAAGCCGTGTTGATGTGAAGATATACAGCTCAGTACATCAGCAGCCCAACACTTTGGAAATAATTGAAAGCTTTACGATGGGCCGACAGTTTTCAACCAGATGCTACTCATATGTTATTTAGACCCGAGCTGTTAGATATGCATCCATTGGTAACAAGAAATATTTATATTTACCATTCCACTGCGTATGCCCGCACCGCACAGCCATCCCCATTGTGTGTGCTGCTTATCGTTTGGTTGTGCAAAGCAACGAAAGACAGAATAATTCAAATCCGACATCTCATTTATGTTCAACGGAACGCGGACACCGTTCACATAGGCTGTAAATAAGGACTGTAGTGAAAGTTTTTCTTCCGTTTGAAACGTTTCACGGAATGTATAGATGCTGTCGATTGCGGCTGCAATAACAACATATACATTCGAATCACGCATTCGCAATATCTCCAAACCTGTAATGGGATATTTTGTGCGGCCGAGTCCAAGATCATAAACCTGCAAGAAAGAAAAAAATTTCAGAATTAGGTTTGGCTAACTTCAAGTGCGCAAGCAATTTCATTAACAGTTTTTCAATAAAGATGTATCTGGTTAAATAGCTCTTCATGAGTATAATTTATAATTATTATAACATCCTGCATCTTACCGCAGTTTACCTAAAATTTGTTATTTTTTTCGTGCATTCGGACGTTACTAAAAAAGGAAGTTCTTGTGAGACTAACACTCGAACTTAGAATATTTCTGTGAAATGGTCGATCGCACCTCGAAAGTCTAAAGGAACAAAATATTGCAAATACAATAATTTAAAAAAAGGTCAACATCATCTCAAATATCGTATTTTTAAAGTCACAGTTAATAATTATATTTGTTAGGATGTTACGTGTCGGACGTCACACATTTTTCCATAGTAGTTTATTGGGTAATTAAATAATAAGGTAGTTAAGTAATTATGAAAATTAATAATTAAAAAACTTATTTAACATATTGTCCTTTCCTTGCTTTAACCATTTTTTCATTATCTTTATCCAATGTCTTCCATTTTTACTGAAATAAAAAAGTTTACGAAACATTTACTAAACATTTACGAAAATTAAAAACTAAATTTGTGAAACAGTGCAGGCTATTTTATCATCAGTGTTGAAATCAGGTCAATGAATTCATGTATAAATTGCTTAAATTAATAAAATTAAAATGTTTCTCTTTGATATCATAAAAATAATACGTTTTTAAAAAGTTTTATTTTTTGGTCACGGTTGACTTTTCTGTGGATTTTCCCATATGTTAATATTTCTAATATTAAATAAATTCTAGTTCTTGAACAAATCAAGCGATTTACATTCTCACCTGTTTCCGATACAGTGGCTTATCAGCTTCTTGTGATAATTCGGTTTCAAAAATCAATCCTTTACTTGTACCCAACAAAATCGGTCCAGTAGTAGATTCAGTGCCCGTGTAAGAGTTGAATGCAACAGCGGTGATTTCGTGATCTTTGAATCTTTCTATGCGTCGCAACTTTGAGCCATCACCATGTATATAAAGGAAATCGGCCGAAAGTCCTTGTGACCTTGGCACCAATGGGATCAGCAAATGATGGCCGGTGTGATCGATGAAAAGCTTAGTTATTTTATAGCCAGCCAAATACTTGTCCAGAGCAATTTCTGTACATTCGGAAAAAAGTGACTATTTTGAACTGCCAATATTAGGAGGTAATGCAAACATACCCGCCGGTGGTATTGCTCTGGGTAAAAAGAATCGTAGCAATGTTGTCTGCGGCGGTCCCTCAAGTAAACAGAATAACCAATTCTTGGATACTGTCAGATGCTGTATGCTACCCGTGTATTGCTGTGGTATTCGGAGCAACATCTTGCGCTTGCTGAATATGGGCGTTTCTTCCTCTGTGCGATAGCTGACAAAATCGCAGGTGGTTTGGTCGTTTGTATTTAGAAACTTTGGCTGCGGTCTCTGCAGCTCTTGCCCATCGTCGAGTGCAGCCATTTTATACAATTTTAAGCTAAAATGTTCGTATGAATTATAGTTTTATTTAATTTTTCAACACAAATTGGTATAATTTTGCAAAATTTGTTATTTTTCCTCTTTGCACTAATCAGCTGATTGTCATTTGATAAGCGCCATCTGTTGGAAAATAGCAATTAAATTGCAGTGGAAGCTAAATTCCAGTGTTGCTGAACAGAAGTAATGTTAAATTAATTGTAACCAAGAGAAAAGAGATAATATGGATATTCAAGATTAGGTGCACTTGCCAGTGCAGTTGAGGACTTAAGGACTTCACAAAAACAAAATACACGTACGTTAAAAAATCTCCATAACTAATGTAGCCTCAAACTGGAGGACTTGAAGTTTTAGGCAGTTGTGTTTTTGTGTGCATTAAAAAAAATTAAATCTTTGAAATAGTGCTGGTAGTGTGTTAACGAAACCCTAACTGCACAAGTCTTAAACTGCTCTGAATCGTGGATACCCCTAATAAAACGAAATTGCTCCTGTAGAGAAGCGTTTGTGCAGCGAATTTCGGAAACCGAGCGTCAGGGCTACCGTTGGCAATTTTTAAAAGGTGGCAAAAAAGGGGGTTTAGAAAATAAAAGGTGCAATATGAATCAAACAACAAAATAATTTTTAAGTGTATATGAAATTAAAAAAGGCATTAATAATGTTAAAATTAAAAAACAACTAACAAATACAAACAAAGGTATGTATAAGTATATAAAAAATTGACTCACATCAAAAATTAAAATTAAAACATATATAAAGAATATATAAAAAAGTCAAAATTTAGGAAAGTTTGAGTAACACACGTTATATATATAAACGCATATGTATCATGCGTTTATTTTAAATCCACTAAGTCTGGGGCAAACTGTTTTGTTTTTTAACAGAAGTTATTTATTTTTTCCAAACATTGTTTTCACGAGAATAGAACTTAGATTTCATTCTTTTAAGCATGTATTTACAGGTATTGATTGACCTTTAATTTGTTTGGTAATTTATTTTTCAATAGAGCTGTTTTTGAAGTAATTATTTCGGCACAAGTGCTGCTGTGAGATAAAGTAAACATTTTAGTAACAAACTTATAGAAGTGTTGAAACATATACTTCTTAAAATTATTTTTATAGACTTTCCTATCATATGCCAAAATATTTCAATATCTGATACTTAAAAAAATTTTCATATGCTATATCTTTTGACTTACATTTTAATAATTTAATTTCTTCTATAAGTGACTCTGGTTGACTTATCATAAAACTAGACTCTGCCAATAGGTCAAAGTAGTTATTGTCTTCATTTGTCATTATATTTTTTAGATCTAATTATCGTAAAATAGAAAGGGTCTTACTAATAGTAATTTTAATGTCGACCCTAAATTTAGTGTCAGCTTTTTGACAACAAATTCTATAGAAATAATGTTAGAAAAGCTCACACTTAATTAAGAGTAGGCAATAAATCGACTATTGGTAAGACCCAATGTGTTTTATCAGTAAAATCTATTCTGAAAAATATTTCATCAACAAGTTCTTGATAATATGGAAAAATATTTTGTTTTATCTTTATTATTTCATCTTGTGAAAAATTCTCAGAACATCTTGTGGTTTCAGCCTCATGTTTTGTCGGATTCTTATGTGTATTTTTGGAAAAGGGGAAAAAGTCGCACAGTGTTACGAAAAAGTGGTACATGAGCACAATTTTGAAAAAGTCGTCTCTTAGAGGCAGGCCGTTTGAAAAAGGGTTATTTTACTGACTCTGGTTCACTTATCATAAGACTAGACTCTGCCGATAGGCTAGTAGTCAATGCCTTTATTCGACTTAATATTTTTTGGGGTCTAAGTATTGTAAAACAGAAATTTTGTTATCATTAAAATATTTCATCAAGTTTTTGATAATATTTGAAAAAATGTTGTTTTATCAGAACGTCTTGTGGTTTCGGCCTCATGTTTTGTCGGATTCTTATGTGTATTATGAAAAAGTGCCAAATAAACATGATTTTGAAAAAGTCGCGGCACTTGAGAGCGAGCTAGGTGGAACTGTCAGAATTAATGAAAAGAAATCAAGAAAATGAATGTATAGAACAAAGAAAAGCACTGTGACAGTTCAAGCAAAGGCGGAAAAAGAGTACATTTCTCTCAAGTGCAACAACCTTATAAATTAACCATAGTAAAATTAGAGAAGGTAGTAGCATTTCGGAGAGACACACTGCCGAAACTCTCAAAACAAACTTTTGTCAACTGTTATGGTAGCGATACTATAGAAAAGTTGACAATTATTTAATTGTTATATATATTTATTTTTGTAAATCATTTAATTTCAAAGGTTTCTCACTCAAATTTGCAGCGTTCTTTCAGTGTTTAAGCGAATTTTAACACAACAGCCAGTTACCAATTCTTAACACCGTTGAATGCGGCCATTGATTTCCTTTTGTTCTCATTCGCAAAAAGCTGACTTTGACAATTTTGGATATGAGAAAGAGCTCGCATTCTGAAATGCATCTACCCATAGAAATAAAAGATAAGGAAGGGGTGTTATACTCACACACACTATACGTGTGTAGAAGGAATTTTCGTCGCTGAGGAAGCGAGATAGAGCGTCGTTTTTTGACATAAGCCTTTCCCGAGCAAAAAAAAAAAAAATCAATTTTTGAGGAAGAGCATCTGTCAAAACACAAGTTCTGCTTCATGAGCGCATTCATTATTTAGGGTGGCAAGGGCCTTAATTTTTTTCATATTGGGATAAGCTTTAATAGTTATTTATTTGTTTACAATTTCTTTGAAAACTTGACATAAAATTAAAGTGGATTAGCGACCTAAGGTTACAAGCTATAACTAGGTATTTTTATATAAAAAAAAAAACTAATTAAAAGCCGACAGTTCAGAAAAAACTACACAAAACTATTTATTTTAAAAGAGTTTAATTTGGTATGTATTTTAGTTGTTTAGTTTTTGTGTTATATTAATATCAATTAAATAGTTTATAAAAAATAGTTTTTTCAAAAGAATTTTTAAAAAATCATTAAAAGTAACTTTTGTCGTTTCAGTTTTATTCTGAGTTCATGCCTTTTACTTTATTTTAGCAATGCTTTTCTCTGTAAAAAAATTGGTAACGCAACATATTATATAACGGTGCTATATAAAAATTACATAGTAAGATACTATATGATATGATATGCTTACTAAGCATACATCTAAAAAATAAAAAATAATTTACGAAGTAGCCAGAGAAGATTTTTAAATTGGATCACTTAAAAATAACATTATATTATTTTATATATTATTATTATTTATTATATTATTACAAAAAGTCTTGTTCAATTCAGAGAGTTTTGGAAATTTTGTAATGCAAGTCAAAAATCGCCATTGTTTTTTGTAACGCAACGCCAGCACATATATTTGTTTATATCTTTAAATCCTTAGGTGCGATTGTTGTCAATGTTTATACTAAATATAGTGCTACTTAATTACTACGCAAATATAAAAAAACTGTTTTAAATATTAGACTTTTCCATTCTTTTTTTTAAAATATTTTTCGTACAAATCGTACTCCAGTTTTAAAATGTCCATATGTTTGAAATAATTATTGCTAGGGCCAGGAATCTCATGCACTAGAAAATCGAAAATATGCGTTAAAAATAGGTAAAATAGGTAAAAAATATTTTTCCAATAATTTATTATCGATTCAAAAATAAATATTGCATGTAATTAAAAAAAAACTAATTTTAAAATATATATAAAATCAATTTATCAAAAACAAAAAAATATGAAGTCAACTTAAATGTAATAATTCGAAGTTATCTGTTTTCAAAATATGTCGCACTAAATTTAAATGGTTGCAAATTAAAAAAAGCAAAAATATGCAAAAACAACATGCATTTATTGTAAAATATACAAAAATATGTGCAATAAATTTGCAAAAACAGGCATTTTTTGCAAAATACGCAAAACCACTCATTTATTGCAAAATATGCAAAAATATGTACTAACGATTGAATGTCATTTTGAAAGAAATTTCATGATTTCATGATGAAAGAGAACTTAAGCATTTTCATTTTAACATGCCCAGTAAAAATAAGCATGAGATTCCTAGCCCTAAGTATCACAAATACTCTTCAATGTGAATACCCTTAATATTTGTTGTTGTATTTGTTTATTTAAATGTATTTACTCTGCGAACTTCTCGATTGCGGTCTTATATCGTCACCTGCATGCCAAAACTATGAATGTGAAAAAATTCGATTTTGGGCTCATTGCTGTTTCTGATGCAATTTTTTATAAGGAACATTGTATCAAAACATGGAATAGGAATGTGTAATCGATCTACCGCAATACTATAGTAATAAATCAATGAATGTGTTTTTTTTTTATTATTTTGGGACAAACATTTAAAAAAATTCAATAAATTTCTATCTGAATGTGGAAAATTGACGCATAAATCGAGGGACGTAATGCTTACAGATATGAAAGTCAAAGTATCAGGAAATAACGGGTCTTACACATTCATACATAACTCGATTCCTTGAAGCATGAAAGATTTATAAATTAGAATTTAAAGTTTTAATCATAAATCGAGGGACCTAATACCCACATAGTTGCAAACCAATAAGGGTATTCAGAGGTAGTCTTGTTACGGTGTTAGATTGCTGAAGTGTTGATTATTTCAACAACACAACAACAAAATGCACGTCTTGTCATATTTCAACAACTCAACACTCTAACAATACCTCGACTCTATTGTTGAGTGTTGGTACGGTGTTGAATATTTTAACAATCTAATTTTGACAGAAGTGTAGGTGCAGCAAAATAATTTATTGAGTGTGCTCACACGTACATCAAAATTTCAACAATCTAACACCGTAACAAGACTCTGAATACCCTTAATGTATCAATAAATAACAGATCTTAACATTCATACTATATTACTCGATTCTTTGTAAGCCGGAAAGTTGTATAAATTGGAATTTTCTGCATGCCAACACAAAGAATGTGTTTTAAAATCCCTTAGGAGAGAAGTAGGGGGGCCAAATTTTAAACTATTATTAAGTAACCCTGCAGTGTAAGACTAGTCAGCATTAAAACATGAGTAGTATTTATACTAGTCAAAACAAACTAGTTTATATTTTGTCACGATTTACTAGTTGCAAAAGTAGTTTAAACCCAACTAGTTTTTGTCAAGTCACATTAAACCAGTTGTAAAACTAGCCAAAATCAAACTATACTACATATTATCAAAATCAACCAGTTCCAAAACCAGTTGGAGCTGGGTACCCCATTGGAAGAAACTAATAATAAACAAATTAAAACATATAAAAACTAATTTAAAAACATGTAGTTGATAAACTATCTTGAATTATATTAATGCGACATATACTCTCATTTTTAAATGTTTTTATTGCAACTTTGTAGTAGATTAGAACTTAGTATATATATACCATAAACATGGTATTTCATCAAATAGCTTTAACTTTAGCCTTTAGCTAATATTTTGTTGTAAAAATATATGTTCTTTGAACCTATGAACTATTGAAAAAATATGAACCTATGAACTAGTTTTAATTCGATAATTACTATATTGGTTAAAAACTAGTCACAACCCAACTAGAACTTTACTTTACATAAAAAATGAGTTGTTAACTAGTTAAAACCTTATCTATAGTAAGACAATTCCAATGACATCACCACGTAAAAAATACCAGTCGGTTCTATGAGAATAGGACATAAATCGAACTAGTTGTTGGATATTTCCAACTAGTTGTTGACTGGTATAAATCTAGTTGATTACACTGCAGGGAACTAAGTACTTGGGAGTGCAATCCCGATAATAATATAATTCATTAAAATTATATTAAATTAATTCATATAAATTATATAAATTATATATAATAAATTATATATAATTTAATATAAATTAATTCATTTACTTTATAAATGAAACCATAAATGAAATGTGTTTAAAACCAAACACATTAAGGGTATTCACAATTGCGTTGTTTTCAGTGTAGTTAAAAAACCCCGTGGTATAGATACCACACTTTACCGAGCAGTTTCTATATTTTTTGTTGTTTTACATGAAGTCTCTAAAAACCAAAAGTGTGGTAATCTTAAGTAGCCCAATGATGTGTGTAATGAACGTGGTTTTTAAAATTCCATAAACAACTGATCGGTTGCCAGTTATTTTCTAATTGCAAAAATGGAAAAAGCTCAAAATGTAATTTAAACTTTTTTAAGCCATATGTGCATTTCCGTAGCTACGCACGAGACAGTTTTCTTATTTTGATTTTCGAATAGTTTACTAAGCGCATTATACAAAGTGCAACAAAGCTAAGAGTTGTCAAAAGTTGGGCTCTCAGATAGAAGCCACCAAAAATGATACGTTACGTGACATAAAATAGAAGTGGTTTTTACCTGCATCAATATAAACGAACAAATTTGCGAAGTGTGCACGAGTTTTTTTATGAAAGTTTTTTAATATTATCTGGAATAATGTTGCTACACATTCATAATTGCTTAGTTGAAAAATATTTTTGAATTATTTTTATATAAATCATATATGATACGTTACGTGATATACGTTATGTGACAAATTTTTCCTTCAAAAAAGTGCTAATATTTTATAGTTTTATTTATTTAATTCAGCTAGAAAAACATGTAAAGTGTAATTCAGGACCGTTACAATCGAAAACTAAAAATTTTTTTTAAACTTTGTATTTGTATAAGTTTTTATTATACTTGTAAAATTTCAACTTTTGCTAAAATTCTTCAACTTTTGTCACCATTTTTTAACTTTGGTTGCCATTCATCATGTTTGCTGCCATTTTTTTTTATATTGAAGTTGAGATCAGCTCTCAGTACTCTCACAATATAAATTTAAACATTTGTTCTCTATTATGGAGGTTTGAACGAATCTTAAGTAACATTTAATTTTTCAGTCGTGGTAGACCTTTTGGCGGAAATGCCCATATGTAAATAAAATATATCAAATTGGATAAATAATTTATATGCATAGTAACGAAAAGTTATAGTGGAAGGTTCCCAACCACAAATTTTATTTAAAAGAGTGCTCATAATTGTGGTTTTCAGCTATGGCAAAAAAACCACAATACCACAAACTTGTGAATACCCTTATTGTTATAAACGCAAAAAAACTTAAATAATATTAATGACTTGCAAATTGTATTAATTTAAGGAACAAAAAATATAAAAAAATAAAATACAGACAGTTTAAGGTATTATTATATAAATGTTAAACTTATTTTTTTAGACACAGTCTTCATGTTTTTTTGTGTCTAAGGCAATTAAGGTTGGAAAAGACTTTTCAAAATTTAATTTTTTGTTTTAATTATTTTTAAAGTAATACATTAAGCTAACGCGTCTTAATTTTCATTAAACAGTTTTGTTCGGATATTATTACAAATATAGCCTGCTGATGACAAGCACCGTTCTGATTCTATGCTAGTTGGAGAAATAGTTGTACGATAATCGTAAGCAATTTGTAAGTTTAATTATTTACTAAGTCAGAATATCTGACAATTTATAAATACATTGCTGACTTCCTGATGTTGCAAATTCTTCTAAGACTTTGCAAAGCCTTTGCTATAGTGAATCACACTTATCGTCCTCAATCTTTTTCAGCCTCAATAAAAGGTTTTTCTAATTCTATATGCATATCAACTTAAATTGAAATGGTTGCATTTACATGAATATTTGAAATAGAAATTTTTTTCCGTAAGAAAAATGCCGGGATTAAAAGGGGCATAAATCGTCTGGAATTCCAGGATTGACTTCCCTACTTAGTACTTACTATTCTGAAAAATAAGCATTCAAACATTAAGCTCGTTTTCCAAAACATTATAAAAAAGCATATTCATGGTTTTGGCATACAGGTGACGATATCATCTTACTCATGGGCGTCCGCAGGCGAAAAAGGGGGAACTTTACCCCCTCTAGGCAGTGACAATTTTTTAGGTATCTTCATATTAAATCAAAAATCCGTAAGCTACACAGTAAAAAATTTGAGGGTACATTTTATCTTTTTTATAACATTTGCGTAGCATAAACTTTTTTATTCCAAATAATTTATGAATTTTATGCCACTCAATATTATAAAAGTAATAAAACAAATATAATTTAAAAATTTTATATGAGTATCATGTGTTAATCAAAACATATTCTGGTTCGAAAGTAAAAAATTCACCAAAATCGGGAAATTTAAATATATAGTGGTTTGGATTGATCTGACGAGAAAAATGGTCTGGAAAAATTTATAAGATTTGATGGTATAGCTTTTAAAACAATTTTGGTTTAGATTTATATGTATACCAAATAGTATAAAATGTATGCTCATATATTTTACTGTGTACAATTAAAAAATTTTACGGGAGAGTCACAAAACTTTCTAAATTGTAATTGTAAGTTACGCTCAAACTTAGGGATTTTAGAACTGTTTTAATGAAAACGTCGTTTTGAGTTGTAGGAGTGTAAAATTTAGCAGGAACATGTATTTTGATAAGGTGCATCACTAATCAATCAAAAAGTTAATTTTGAATTTATTGTAATTTACGGCTTTTTTGATTTTATATGACGATAGGCTCATTATATATGTTAATATATTTTGAAGAGAACTCAAAAATACTTTGTTAAAGGTATATTTATAAATAAAGCTGAGCTAAGCCCCGCATGCATTTTTAAATAGTATGTTGTACCCGTCGCAGTGATAAGTTACGATACCATTTCATTTACCCTTACTTCATAGGAACTTTTCAATACGTATTCTCACACTCAAAAATTTTTTTGTCTAAATATTACTAATAATTGCGTCCATTCTACAAATTTTATTCGTAGTTTTCAGTCACAAATAGGATTCGTAGATTGAACGTAGTTTGGTACATATTACAAATATTTTATTCGTATTCGTACAAAAACAAATGTATATTGTACGAATACATTTGTTACATTTAGTAATAATGAAAAAAAAAATTCTTTCTGAAATGGGGTTTGAACCACGGTTTTTTAGCTTACGGGCCACGTACTCTTTCAGTAGACTGCGGCCACCTTGCAATCTTACATTTCCTTATATTTGGTAATTGTTCAACAAACCAGGCTGAAAGATTTCGGTTGTAAATATTTTAAGCTAACTAATATGTACTACGAATAGTACGAAGCCATTAGTAAATACTACGAATGTAATAGAAGAAAGTACGAAGTTATTTGTACGAAAAATGGAGGAATGATAAGGAATGATACAACAACAGATGATAAGAGGCATTTAAGTCAATAAAGTATATGAACTTGGGCGATAAGCAAATGTATGTTTTTAAGTAATTAAACACAAGAAGAAAACAAAGTAAAATAAATTTAAAAAACTAAATGTTTTCCCAAAAGTCGGCTTAAAAACATCGTTTTTCTATCATAAAGATGATCCAATTAGGATAATTTTTACATTTCTAGTAAACGTAATAAAATAGCTAGTAATCTTGCAGCATTTGAATTTGAGAAAATTGCAGCGATCTAGACGAGGGCAAAGCTTCTAATTCAAAAGCGAAAAACATCAAGAAATTCTGAATAAAGTAGGCTAATTTTAGATCAAGCACTAATTTCTAAAAAAAATCTGTTGGCAAATTCTTGTTAAGAAAACGCTTTTACATTAGAATATCTTAGTCAAAAGTTTTTATGACTAAAATTGAAATAGGAACCTCGATTTGAAACATTTTTTTATCCTTCTTCAAATTCACGTTTTTTCACAAACGTCCACCTATTTTAAGAATTTACTGGAATTTTTCACGTCACGTTCTTAAATTACATCCAGGATTCAGAATCAAGCCTTGCAGAAAGGTTCTGGAATATGTTTAGAAAACGAATGGAGCCCAAGACCCATCTATACATGAACCTCTTCATACATGAATTAAAAAAAGAAATTTTTTAAAAAATTCATATAATAGTTATGCTTCCAAACTCGATTTTAGTAACTTGCATGCTGCTAGAACTGATGCATATTGAAAAAAGAAATAAGTCAGTTGATTTTCATGCGGGGAACATTTCAAGAATAGCGACAACTCCAATTGTTAATTTTTACGGATTATAAGGATTTGTACCACCTTAATACAAATCTGATAAATTTCAGGACGTTGGCAATTGGTATATGAGTTAAAGGCCTACATAACAGGAAAAAATGGTCTAAAAATTTTGCTGGTTTTATTAAATTTTCAAAAAAAAAAAAAAGTATTGGAAAATTTTTGTATTCTTATTTGAAAAGATGAAAACTTGGGGGCTAAATAGTAATTAATTTATTAATTTTATTTAAGGATAAAGGAGACCTCACATTATTTAATTTACTAAATTACTAAGAACATTTGTTGAAAATTGAAATTACATGAAAACAAATTAAATTTGAAAATGCTTCGGGGGATGATACGAGAAAGATTTTTACCCCATCTTTGAAATATATAATAATTTTCTTATGTGTACAAGCGTGTGTCGACCAGCGTATGATAACAAAATGAGTACTAAAAATCTCAGATAATAGACTTGTATAGGTTACATTTTCTTTATGTGCATTCTAGACCAGTGATATTATTTAACCATTTTTGAGGGGACTTTTTTTCTCCTCAGAAAGGGCTTTCTTGGACGCTAGAGTACTTTTTATTCATATAATTAAATAGGCTTTTGTTTTGTTACTGAGGCACATATGAAAAAATGAATGCAAATTTTATACTTAATAACTTAATAATTAAACATACTCGATACATGTAACTGATCCTGATGGAGTGCTGCTCGTGGCACATTCATCACGTTCAATGTTTCCGTACATGCTTCAGACTGATTTGCTTGAATTGGAGTCGGCAATCCAGGAAGCTTTACCAACCACCTGTACTTTTAGTAGATTTATAAACTTAATTATTTAAAATATATAAATCAGATATAATGATACATTGTTATAACAAAACAATTAACACAAATTTCATCATTGCACTGCACTTCCACTACACCATATGATGTTGGTAGTTATAATAGGGGTATTCACGATTCAGTGCACTTACCTGTGCAGTTGAGGACTTGTGTACTTTACAAAACAAAATAAACGTACGTCAAAAATCTGCACAAGTGTTTTTCTACTATTGCCTTAAACTTGAGGTCTTGAGTAGTTGTGCACTTGTGTGCATTGAAAAATGTTAACAGCTTTGAAATAGTGATGGTCGTGTGTTCACGAAAACCAAACTGCACAAGTCCTCAACTGCGCAGACAAGTGCACTGAATCGTGAATACCCCTAACGTTATATTCACAATAACAAGAAAATTAAACCGGAAAATAGAACACTCAAACAAAGCAACTATATTATGTTCTTTTGAGTATGTTTGTTATGTTAAAGGAAAAAGCAAAAAAGAGGCACACAAAATTACAAAATGCATTGATGTGTTTTGTTTACCAATTAGTTAAAATTAGTTGAATCAAATCCGAAAGTACTTTTTGTGGTGGTGATCTATATCCGAAAGTACTTTTTTTGGACCAATAGGTTTTGGGGACTTTTTAAAATCGAAAGGAGGTAAAAAAGTCCTTATCCACTACAAATATCATCCCTGTTCTAGACTCCTTTATGCATTTGCCTCCCCCCTAGAGCAAATCCTGCGGACGCCCATGATCTTTCCGATCGCCTATCGACATAAATATTGCTTTTCATATCAAAATCAACTAAGTTAATTTATTTACCTAACTATTTTTTTGAAACATTGGAATAAGCAAAATATAAATAAAACTGCAACAACGTGAATTTTTGTTGATCTTTTGGTTTTGCACATTTTGCCATTGAAAAAAAAAATAAAACCCGAGGAGATGTGTGTATTTATTTTTCGATGTGTGTTCTCTATGTATTTGTAGACTCTAGAATGAAGTTTATCTCGAGAATTCAACGGCTCTAAGCGAGGCCTTAGCTTGATGCGAAATGAGAGCAGAGCATTTTGTGGTGGGTGGTTTTGTCAGCTACAGAGATGGGTTGCTTGCGCCGGTTAGGAGATGGAGCACTTTTAAGATTTCCCGGCTAGAAGCAGTACACAACCTACGTCACCAATAACTAGGGTGAGGCTGAGTTTCGAAGCTCTAGGCAAAGGGAATACTGTTGTGCAGGGGGCGTAATGGAGCTACAGGCGCTGCAGTCGGTGGTTGCTGTAGACAACATACAGCAAAAGTTGGGAAACTAAAATGATTTTCGGTTATAAATACGAAGCACACGAGGCGCGGGCTTTCATTCTCTCGCAGTGGTTAAAGTGACATGAAAGTGAAGACATTGGTGCACTATAGCAAGTCATGTATCAGCATGCCCTTCCAAACACAACTCATATTCTTGCCAACGGTAAGCGCAAAGTTGCAAGCATATTAAATCTACAATAAGAACATACATATATAAATAAAAATTGTTGAAGCTAGTTTTAAAAAAAATAAATAAATGGAAATCGTTTTGCAATACTGAATAATTTGTAACATGTTAAAAATTTAAATAAAATTTAATCAAGTGCAAAACTAACGGCTTGTAGTGATGGGAAAAAATATGGGCGCGGATTAACAGATACTTTTTATTTGCAAAAACTTACTAATTTTGTGCTAATGACGAATATAAACAGTGAAAAAAGTGAAGAAAAGAAGTAATGGTGAATCAGTGAAAAGTGAAGAGTTTGTTTTCTATTAGAACAAGAGTGAAAAATTAAGCATGATGCAATAGCTGCAATATATTGAAAACTTTAATAAACTTTTCATAGGGTTCTTTTTCTTAGACCTACTCATAGTCTAGATACATACACGTCGTCGAAAGAATGTACATACGTAGCTGGTAGGTAGAACGTTAATCTTTGCCGCTTAGCAGCTATCTACACACGATAGTACATACATAGATACACGTGTAGAATGCGAAGGAAAAAAGTTTCGTACACGTATTCAGCAGTTTCCCGACAAAGGAATTTAGCACCCAAGCTCACGATAGCGCATGCTTATCAATTGCTCGGAAAATGGAAGAGATGCCGGAAAATGAGAGAGTTGTGCCAATGCGCTCATAATGCTTGTTTACGCCATAAATCCTTCCCATGGAGAGCGTATTTGATGCGTTGCTTAAATGTGCGTTTCGCCCTTCGACTGACTTCGACGTTTTTGTACAGAACAGCTGGTGTGTTGTTGTATGAAAGGGGCGTAGGTGGGGGGGGGGTGCCATATGTCCATGCGCGTGTGTGCTAAAAGCGGCTTTTAACGCCCACGCAAAATAATAATGAACGAGTAAATTTGGTTTTTTTTTATGAAATTCTGCTCTGTCGTCATTGTTGCACATCAAGCATCATTTTAATGCTGCTGCCATTAGTCGTGTGCTGTATTCTTTGTAATTTTCCAAAGCGTCTTCGCTGAAGCGGCATGTTTTAAGGCTGTAATCAGCGTTTTACTGTACATGCTTGGGTATTATGTTTAGGCATTTGACTGCCTTTACGTTTAATGGCATTTAAGATACATATGTCAACAATTTCAAGGCAAGTCATTTACTTTTTTAATCAAGCTCGGCTATTATGCAATCGCTATTTTTTAAAGGGAAGCTGTTTTTAACATAAACTAAATAAGAAAAGAAAAATTTATAAATTTAACAAATAACACAGAGGACACAGCTAATTTCAGAAGTTTAAATAAAATTTGGCTGAACTCGAAAAATTATTTTTTTTGGCGCTTCTTTGACCCATATTTTTGACCTAGGTTGTCCCGGCCCATTTTTTTCTGCCGATATTTTTCGCTTTATTTAAAGGGGACAGTGGGGAGTTTTGAAGCATGGAGAGTTGCGAAGCACGGCCATATTTGTCGCGTAGCAGTGATTTTGATAGTGCTTACCTACTGCAGAGATTTGCCCCGATAGCACACTTTTTTCGTATCTCTCCAACAATTTAATTGTTCAACATTTTGTTCGAAAGTTTTTTGAGCAGTCGTGTTTGTGGCATTTTCATAGAAATTTTCAAGCGAATCGAAAAGGTGAGTATACACAAATAATCAGCAATGATTAGGCTTTCGACGTTCAAAAGGATTTATGCAAAAATATTCGATGAGTTACTGAGGCGCACAGTGAATCGTGTAGAACATGCTAGATGGACAAAATTGATTTTCTCACTTTGAGAAAATAACTGTAAAAGTTGATGAGTAATGATCTAAAAAAGATGGTATTAAGAATTGTTTTTTGTCATTGGAAGATAAGTATTGAGTAATAAACAGTGTAAAACAGGTATTTAGTTTTAATAAATTTATTTTGATTTTCAGTTGAAATTAGTGCAGTTTTTAAGACGCAAGTGCATTTTTCTACAATATTTTTTTTAAATGTTTGCAATGAAATTTTAAGTGGAAGGTATATTACTAAAAACAAGTGTGAAAATGGATACATATTTTGGAAATTTTCAAAACTGTCAGAAGCACTATTTCTGCGCTATATGCTTTTATTTTTCAACTTCCAGAAGGTGGGACTTATTTGACACCGCTTGACACCGGGCTTATTTTTCAGTATATGTTGAATATGTATCATTATTTTAAAACAGATTTAAGGTTTCGCACATGCTCGCTTCTATTTAAACTACACATTATCCATCACTAAATGGGAATTGTGTGAAATATGGTGCAAATTTTCGAAGAAAGAAATAAACGAAAATCTATTTAAGTTCGTTGAATCAAATTTAAATCTTGTCGATACTTATAGGGAATCTTTAAGATCCATTAACAATACACTCACAATTTTTTCTACCAAAATACTAATAAGGCGCTTGTGGGAACAGGAAGGAACGTTTGATAGAAAAATTTTCGGAACTTTTGAAGGAAGATGTAATCTGCATTGTTTGAAATAGTTTTTGTTTTTATTTCATGAGCTTAATTTTAATTTTGTAAAGTGTTATAGAAAATTACGGTGCGCTAGAGTACCTTTAACTAACCAGAGCCTCTGTAAGCGCGTTTTTCTCGCGTAAATTTTTTATTTACTTTTTTTTAATCTGTACGTAATGTAATTCTACATATTTTTACCAAAATGAGCGTCTTTGTAAAATTGTTATAGTTTTTACACGCAAAAATATGATTAAAAATAACGTAAATTTTTCGGCTTGTTTTCAACGCTTCATAATTTTCCATATTTTCATTCAATTTTGGTAAAAAATTTGCATTGAAGAGTCCATTTTCGAATGTAGTTTTTTTTTTGTTCTGACGATTTGGAGCCGAGCTATGATGTGGCCCGATTTTAACCTTTTTTTAAGCACACCGACTTCAGCGCCATCCTTTATATATAAGAAATATAAGTTTAAAAAAAAAAAAATAAAGAAAACATTTATTTTACTTACACTGATGATGTAAAATTAACATGCAAATAAAATTTTTAGTATAAATAATAAACTTTTTTAGAAAACATCTTTTCAAGTATGCCTTAATTTAAACCGCATTTGCATAAAACCTCCCTTAAAAATCACGCTTACTCATATTTAACACAAATTAAAAGAATTTCATAGCTATCGCTTTGGTAGCCAAAAGTTTTATATATAAAAAAAAAAACATATCAAACAGGGGCACGGTAGGCACAGATGTCATACAAAGCACACATTAACAGCCCTATTCTGGCAGCTTAACTAACAGCTCTATTCTGGCAGCTTAACTAAGCTCACCACATTAACAAAATAGTTAATATTAACAATTTGTTAAGGTTTCGTATTCTGCTGCAAATTTAAAAGCTCTTTTCCTTACAATTTTGTTAATAACAGAAAGAGTCTTAACAACGAATGAAATGTATGTGCTTAGGTAGAAAATTGTGAAAATAAAAAAAAAAATACAAATTATAATATAATATAATATTGAGTTTAAATACATTATACTGAAAAATGGAAGAATTTTTTACTTATTTTAAGTGTTGATAATGAAATCTTTCAGTAGCCGTGGCAAATTTTTCAAGCGCTAGCAAAGTCACAAGCTGCACTCGAAGCATATGTTTATATAGCGCATCTCTTCTTTCAATAGGCATTTCGATTTTCACCATGCATGGTGAACTTAAAAAGCTTTTTAAGCTCTTATGTTGTTAATGATTTTTAAGAATACCAGCATTTACATAACATAACAATCAACTTAACAAGAGCTCCTTAACTATTTCTTGTTAAGTTAACAACCAGAATAGGGCTGTAAGTTCACCACATTAACAAAATAGTTAATATTAACAATTTGTTAAGGTTTCGCATTCTGCTGCAAATTCAAAAGCTCTTTTCCTTACAATTTTGTTAATAACAGAAAGAGTCTTAACAACGAATGAAATGTATGTGCTTAGATAGAAAATTGTTGTAAAAATAATAAAAAAATACAAATTATAATTATATTGAGTTTAAATACATTAAACTGAAAAATGGAAGAATTTTTTACTTATTTTAAGTGTTGATAATGAAATCTTTCAGTAGCCGTGGCAAATTTTTCAAACGCTTGCAAAGTCACAAGCTGCACTCGAAGCATCTGTTTATATAGCGCATCTCTTCTTTCAATAGGCATATCGATTTTCACCATGCATGGTGAACTTTAAAAGCTTTTTAAGCTTTTATATTGTTAATGATTTTTAAGAATACCAACATTTACATAACATAACAATCAGCTTAACAAGAGCTCTTTAACTATTTCTTGTTAAGCTAACAACCAGAATAGGGCTGTAAGTGTGGGAGGTATCTAAGCTTAGGATGTGCCTCAAACTAAAATGTTAAAAATGAAAATAATCGCTATGCATGTAGCAATGAAAAAATTTAAGAAAATAATTTTGTCTAGCTAGCATGTTCTACACGATTCACTGTGGGGCGGTGTGAATTTCAAAATAGTAGCGAATGGGGAGAAATGAAGCACGTCAAATATGACAGATGTCAACTTGATATTGTATTTTACATACGTATTGTGCATTATATGTAAGAAATTAAAATGTTTAGTGCAATTGCAAGGTTTTTTTTCAATAATATTTGAGAAAAATATAGTTTTCAACTCGAGGAGTTGACATATATTAAAAAATAAGGTAATTAGGAAATCTATTAGGAAACTTTGAAAAGAAGAAAACAATGAGAAAACTTACAAATTTTAATTTTTTTAAATTTTCTTCCATTTTCTGAATTCTGATACATAATAATCTTAATAATTTGTCATTTTATCTGATTCCAATTAAGAATTTCCACCAAAAAATGACTTTTTTTGCGATTTTTAGTCGTGCTTCACAACTCCCCAAGATTTTTGAAAACTCCAAAAACCAGTCTTTTAGGCCAACAGGCAAAAATTGTCGAAGATTTTTGATTTTATGCAAATCCTTCAACCAGGATGTGTACTTTAAGATGCTCTAGAGATTCAATTCCAAAAAATTCTTTTTGTGGTAGTTTTGACCCTCCAAACAAAGCGTGCTTCAGAACTCCCCAATCTCCCATACAATTTTCGACGTCTTTTTTTAAACTTATTCTTAAAATTCCCTAAAAAAAATCTGTCTAAAGCCATGTAATTAACCGAATCACTACACTCTAAAAATTAGCCTAGTTATCAAATAAACATAGTCTAAGCATTCAATATTAATGCTATTCTTTTTGTAAGTCCTTAATACTGTTGGATCATATAGCTTATCTCGACAATACAAAATCTTCTTCATTGCTCTTTCGAGAACCGGCTTTCTATCATCAAAGAGCATTGTCAATAAAACATTCTCTGGATGACCGAAATAGGCATTATTTTGAATTACAGCGTCAACAATATTCCTCAGACTTGTTGGCAAATATTGCGTCGACCGTATAAATTTTGCTAACAGTGCACTGCCGTAGGCAGCAGAACTATAATACTCTACATTAAAGTACATTGGTACATAAACTTTCATAATATAGTTTGCTGGAGTTTTTACTTCAAAAGAAATAGTGCCTAAAAATATCTCGATTACTTGGCAAATTAAGCTCACTTAATTTGCTTGGAGAACCAAAATCATTGATACGGCAAATAACTTGACTCTGAGATTTTTAATGAAACGTCCATTTCCGAAATAGAAGAATCACTGGACTTTGCAGAAGATAACATAACCATTCACTTCAAAAACTTAATCACGCGGAGAATTCTGACAACACGTTGTTTTAAGAATACGATCGAACAACTGTAGACTTAAAAAAAAACAATCGCTTAATATTTATTATAAATTTTTATTTATGAGTGTTTCAGTTAAAATGAGGTAAGTTTTGCAATACAGTGGTTTCAACTTCAAAGTTTGTTTGCTTTTTAAATACTAAAAGTTGAAAAATGTAGTAAAATAGTAATAAAGTCAAATTCAAATGTAAAATTAAAAATGATCAAATCGTTTTTACGATGATTTTTACATTTTCTGGCAAAATTTTAAAAACCACGTAGGCAAAATTTGGCTTAAAAGCCAAAATATTTTTAAAATTGTAAATGTATTTTAGTTCAGCTACAGATCTACATATACATTGACAGAAAAACAGTAAATATCCTTCAGGATTTTTTGATGAAGGAACAATTTGTCAGCAGATAAACTTATTGATGGTTGCTTGCTGCCATAGTAGAATTAGACAAGGTAGTGTTAGGGCTGAATGTGTTCTCTTTCTAAGTGACCATAACTGTCAAAATCATCCAGCTTGCCATGCTTGCTGCATTTGCTTAGTGCTTGGTAACCAATATCCAAGAGCGTGTATTTGAGTTACATGACCAGCATAAAAACATTTGTAGTTTTATAAATGTCGCCATGGTATAATAAGTAATAGGTAGGAGTGACATTTCGAGTTTCGACCATGGAATGTCAAGCAAAAGAAAACAAAACAGAGAACGTGTGTCACACAATGGCCGCATTCAGAGGAGTCACCTGCTGTGAATGGATCATTTAATTGCAACGGTTTCTCACTCAAATTTAAAAAAAACAGTTGCCAACTATTGACTCCGCTGAAAGCTGCCAGAGTGTGTAGCTACCAATGACACGCACTTTATATTGTTTTCTTTTGTTTGAAATTCGATGGTCACAGCTCGTGAGAAAAAAAGTAGTTGTCAAGGCTACCGAATAATAATTTTATCATGAGTGGGACTGCATCGTCCAAAAATTTTTGTTTCTTATTTCAGCTACCATAAGCCTTTAGTATCTTTTTTAAAAATATAATGCAATGATTAATGACGCAAACAGTGAAAATAATGTAAATGAAATTCAATTAAATGTATTTTACAAATTCTATGTATGTGTATATTATTATGTATTTAAAGTGTATATTAATTATTTCAATAAGTTTAATTTATATTTTTGTCTATGTTTTACTTTGTTTTTATATTAAAACCCATAGTTAAAAATATAATGAAGTGATAAAAGAAGAAAATAATGTGCATTAATGATAAACCGGAAGTACGGATAAACCGAATCGGGCGCAGAAAATAAACTGCACTTTGCTTCCTATGTTTTCTGTTTTCCTTGTAGCAAGATCTCAAATGCAGGCATTAAAAGAGACTTCAAGACCCATCAAACAAATATCATTCATAAAAAAAGTTAATTTATTTTATTTTAGCTACAGCTCTACATATACATTGAAAGAAAAAATTAAATATCCTTTTTAAGGATTATTTTTCATTCAATAGTGCTTCCTGTATTTTATTTTTATATCAACAATATTCAATTTAAATTTAACTAGCAAATAACCGCTGCTTCGCCTGCGATAAAAATATTAAAAACCATGTAAAAATTTTAAATCCTAAAATGAAAATATTTAGTGTTATTAAAACAAATTCAAAATATAAAAATTATTGTGTTTGTTTTGTTTAATTATGAAAAAATGTCATATATATTAAGAAATTCTTTATTTGATTTGAATAACTTATTTAAACGGTAATTGTTATGATGACATAAATTTACCTAGATTTCTTTTTTTTTTTTACTTTTGAAAAAGTCCAGTAAAACAGCGTTAGAATAAAATTTGGGTAAAATTTTTTTAAAATTTGTAATCAAAAATGTAATTTTTTACATATATTCTGAAAATAAAGTATCCTTCTTAAATTGTTGCAGTTAATCGGCCTTCTTCAGTTATTAATTGTTGTTATTGGGCTTCGGCCAAACAACAATTCTTCTTAAATTTAAAAAAAAACCGTTATAGTGAAATCACACTTTTGGCAATATCTCAAAAACTATACACTTTCTAAATGCATAACAATGCATTTTTGTATGGACAGTCATTGATTAATAAAATTAACGGTTATTTTCTTTTCTTTTCGGAAATGTTTTGTACGGATTAAAAACAGGTATGTTTTTAAAAAACCTGTTTTTATATTGTTTTCAAAAAACCTCTAAAATATCCAACTTGTACTAAACAATAGGCCAAGAGTTGCTTTTGTTGTACATATTTTTTTTAATTTTAATTTTCCTTATTCTTTCATATAACATAATTTACCTGCAAAAATTGTTCTATTTTGACACAAACAGTTTCTATCATTAAAAATCATGGGCCACCTACCCCCCCCCCCCCTATGATTTTTTGATGAAAACTAATTTGCTTAAAATGTTGTTATATTTTTTGCAATGTGCTACAGCTTAAAAACTAATTTATGTGAAAAACATTTTGAAATATAGCTTAAAAAATAATTCTGTGAAAATTATTTCAAATATTTCAAACCATTCCAAAGTTATATACATAAATCTATGTTTTAATCTTTTTCCTTATCTATATATTCATAGTTAACGTTATAGTTATAGTAGAATTTATCCTGACCCAATTCAATGAATTTTTTATGATCGTTCTGTGAATTTGTAAGGGTGTAAATTGACCTTCGAACAAAACACATGCTAGACGTTTCCGTTTGAAACATCAATGCATGAGGATCAGAATTTTCTGATATACATATACAGCATTCTTATTGGTGTATAGTATTTCCCGGCAAACGTTGCCCTGCCGCAGACCACCTTACTGATATATACGAATTTTCATGCTGTTCGGAAAAAAAATTTTATATATTCGCCATTTTTAGTAGAGTTTCCGAAAGTATGAACTCAATTATCAAATATTAGTCTAAAACAACCAAAACCGTTCGAAGTATAACATTTTTGATTAATTCTGGGCGGTAATGGGGGTGTGGCAAATTTTTTTCACTTAAACCATCTCATACTCGAAACAATAGAATGCCAGAATTTCAGCTCAATTGAGCTTAAACCTAGTGCGCTTTGCTTTACTCCAAGCTTATACCCCGAAAAGTGGATTTAACTAAAGTGGGTCTGAAATATAGCATTTTTGCAAAAAGTGGGCATGGAAAGTAGACATATCAAATCTAACATAGCATATTACGATAAAGTTGGAATAACAAATCGTTTGATAACTATATCGTGTTAATCAGTTCAGTGGTTCTTGCGTGGTTGTCAAACATCCTGATATGATGATAACAAAATTCTGGAAACTCCTCTCAAAACATTAACAAAGAAAATTAATTAACAGTATATGAAAGCAAGAATCTTCCTGAAAGTAAAGCTGGATTCACTGATCACCTTCAGCATGTTTTGAAAGTTTTTTCATATGAAGTTTTCGCTCAGAGAGAAAAATTTCTACACGCTCTCAACTTGATTAACATTAGGGGTATTCAGGATTCAGTGCACTTGCCTGTGCAGTTGAGGACTTGAGGACTTGTGCAGTTGTGCAGTTAGGTTTTCGTGAACACACCACCATCACCATTTCAAAGCTGTCAACATTTTTCAATGCACACAAGTGCACAACTGCTCAAGTCCTCAAGTTGAAGGTAATAGTAGAAAAGCACTTGTGCAGATTTTTGACGTACGTACAATTTGTTTTTGTAAAGTGCACAAGTCCTCAAGTCCTCAACTGCACAGGCAAGTGCACTGAATCGTGAATACCCCTATTATTTTAAATCACACAAAAACATGCTGAAGGTTATCAGTGAATTCAGCTTAACTGCACAACATGGCTGTCGTGTTATATTGAGAGAAGCTCTCTCGACAAAGAGAGAAAAGTTTTGTTTGCTGTTACATTGTGCTGCTGGTTGAATATAGGCATCAAATAAAATGCGTGATTTTGCAATAATTAAAGAAAACATTTTTCGAAAAGCTTGGTATGCTATAACAATCTATATTATAATAGAAATCAAATAAAAAAAGAATTATAAAAATCGGTTCAGCGGTTACCGAGCTTATTCTGGATGAAATTTTATGAGTCTCCTTTTATATAATAGTATAGATAATATAGTTTGGTGTAATTATAAAATAAAAATGCTATCTGAAGAAAAAAGATTTTGAAAGAAATAATCAAAGGTTGATTGGGTGAAAATATAAAATTTTTTTGCGATTAGCATGAAAATTCTTATATAGCAGTAAGGCGGTCCGTGGCAGAACAAAGTTTTCCGGGGAATACTAATATCTTACATATATGTTTTCGCTTCGGTCGGCAGTCCCCTCACTGCTATACTTTTTTTTTAAATCCATATGCAAATTTTGACCCGCTATGCGCGATATTGGGATTGATTTTGGGATTGTTTCTTTGGGAAATGTTCTCAGAATCCATCATAGATTAAGTTTCTGCTATACGCATTCTTCGTCTTTTCTCATCCAAACAATTTGACCCGCTCAAATGTACATACATTAAAAGAAATAAAAAAAAAAAAACAAAGAAACCAACGAACTTGAAATCTCTTCCTTTTTGAAGTCGTATGTTTCAATTGTATAATTAACACCGTGAGATGCATGCAGCATTGCTGCTACAGCAGCTCATTTGGCAGACATGCCTATAGAAAAAAGATAAAAGTGGGTGTGGAGGCGAGCATGTCCCATTACCTTCCGAGGCATGTTGCCGGCAGACATACAGCAGGGCGCCTTTTCCAACTGGGTATAAATATTTTCTTGGCATGTGCATTTCATTTTGTGCTATACAAACATATTTGTATCTCTATCTAGGCATAGAGAAAAAAAAGGGCAAAATTGTTATTGGATTAAAAGCATAAAGTTTCTCAGAAACGCTCATGTCTTTGCTTGCTCAGCTATTTTTTGCTTGAATTTCCAGTGGTAATAGAAAAAAAAATTAAATTCACTTTGACTTAAAGTTATATCCGAACTTTTTACTTCTGTCAATTGAAATTCATTACGGTTAGGCTTAATTGTACAGTAGACGTAACACGTAATCTTAACACATCTTCATCAAATCCCAAAGCCATCATTGGTCTTTATTAACACTTTGTCTAGCAAACAAATATTGTTTAAGCTTCAGTAACAAGCTTTTTATGATACTGTGGCAAGGGTACAAATATTAATACTTAGCTAAAACAAACGAATAAAATTTACACATGTGCTCTTAGTCCTGCCGTCGCCTGCTATACTTCAGCTTTTCTGGAAAAAATAATAAAAATAGAATCTATAGTTATGCGAAGCATGGACTTCATAAGAATTTATAAATTAATCATGAAGGCAATCCAATATCCGTTTCATCATTTACTCTTTCTAGAAGCAACGACCTTTTCATTGTATGTAAAAATGTAAAAACTTGAGCTCATGGCAATAAAAAAAAACCATCTTCTTCTGAACAGCAAAATAATCTCTTGGCTTAAGACTGAAGCTTTTCACAGGCAGCAGTTAATTAAATTTTATATAATTTAAGTAGAAGAAGGAAGATCTGAGAGTGTAAAGCACCAAAATAAAAAAAAAACTTTTAATTAGTTTCAGCCAAGAGCTAAGCAGTTTGAGCTGCTCTATCGAGAAGAGAAGAGAAGAGCGCAAAATTATGGTAGAAGCTAAGAACTTTAAGCTTTCATTAAATTCCAGAGGCTCGTCTGCACAGCTGCCTGAAATTTGACACGTGTAACACCAAAACGCCCTCAGCTATTAGCATCTGCTCCACCGTCTCCAACAATTAATCCAATCCAAACGCTTGTGCATTTTGTGGTACACTCTGTTCAGCGTTGTGCTAGTCAGCACTTGACGCCTATTCTATTGGCCATGAATGCGTTTAAGGCTAACAACGAAGCAGACTACCGGTCATTAGGTTTCAAAGCGTTTACATTTTATTATCTACGCTTGTCTCTTTTAGGGCTTCGGTAAAGCTTTTGCTGCCTTCCGCTTGTGTCTTTTATAGAGAGCACAAGGACTATTTCCACGCAGGCGCACTTCTAAATGTCCTTGATGTGACACACTGACAGACGTTGTGCGTTCTTTATTCCCTCGTACATACGCACTTTGCAGGACATAAAACATTTCAGCGAATTCCAGCTCGACTAGCTCGATGGTGTGTGTGACAACCGCCAGTTGTGGCATGGCGTCAGCTAGGCGTTAATTTAAATTACAACCTTGATGGTGGTGGAAGTTTGGAAGACCCGGCAAACGTTATCAAAACGAAATGGAAAACGGCAACAAAAATTATTGAATGAAGTTGTTTTTGCTTCGTCGGCTGATGCTTTTGTCCCAGTTACCTGCATTTTGAATACCGTTGCAAGATAACACGAAATGATGTTTTTCCCAGCTAGGTTCACCAAACGTGGCTGGGCCGCTGGTTGCATAAGAGATAACGTTTTGTTGTTATTGCGAAAATTTTGTTCAGTTTTGAAGGTCACGTCAAGGACTAGTTCAGTGTACGAAAATCGTTTTGAAGTCACTTTAATTTAAAGAAATTTTAGATGCAAAACTTTGAAAATTATTTTTGTTTTCATTCATGAATTGGAAATATTTTTTTTATGGCCCTATTTTGTAAAACGCATGCAATCTTCTCACTTGGAGTTTTTTGTCTGGCATTTCTATTTCCATATGAATAAGAAGAAAAGCTTTTTCTCTCACTGAAATTTTCCTTAAAAATATATTGCCAGATAAAAAATTTAACACAAGTGACTGCGTTCGTTTAACAACAGCCATTAGCCTTTGAATATTCATGTACATGTGTAAAATAAGGGCATTATTTGGCCAAACAAATTTTGCCAGAAAATGTAAGTACAGCTTACACCATAAAAACAAAATCTGCCGCAATAAGTTATCCAGGTATATCGTAAAAATGTGCTTTTATACGAGTATTTCTCGAGTTCTCACAATTAAATTTTGAAACAAATTTAGCATTTTATTTAAAAATATTTTTTATTTATAGATTATATGCTGATAAGCAACCCACTTTGTTTTGAGTTTTCTAAAAAGCCGATGTGAAGTGCTTGCCGTTGTCTTAAAAAATATTTGCGGTGTCTTTAGTCATCAGCTCTTATCACATACATGCCTCATTAAGTGTAAACATGGCTAAAATCAATGTATGTACGTAACTAGACAGACGTTCATAGCAATATTAGCATAGATATAAACGATGAAAGCACAGAAACACAACAAATAACATGACCTATAAACATTGTTTTTGCATTGTTAGCGAAAAATTAGTTTCAAAATTGCGTTAAAATGTATATCAACACATGTATATCTGATGACGTCATAAAAATTCCTTGAGGTTAAATTGTCTGCTGACACAAAGAAGCAAGTCAAGCAAATTAATTTTTTGTGGACAAACAACATAGAAATTTAACGAGCATATCGAGTAACTTCTCTGAGTTGACTTTCACATTAATTTTTTCGCATAATAAAAAAAATGTCTTTTTTGGCCTCCTTCTGTCTTAGTTAAAGTCGCTTTTAGATCTTTTTAGCTCGTTTGATTCGGGGTACAAAATAAAAATAAAAAAAAATAAAAATAGTGGGTTAAATTTTCGAAAATAATCAGTTAGCGTTCATTAGTTCATTAAAGCCTTGCTAGGTTTGCAAATTCAAAATGGAAGTGCTGAATTAGATACGGGATACAGGATTTAAAAGTATTTAGTTTGAACTAAATTTGTTTTAGGAAAACACCGTTCGACAATTTTCAACGACTCAACACAACGGATTCTGGTATTGGAAATAAAAAAATTTTAAAAAATAAGTTTATTATATGTGGGAAATTCCGCCAAAACTGCCATTTTTCCAATTGAAAAATGGAATAATATAAAAATGAAACTTGCAGCTAGAACTGTGGTTATCTTTATAGTATTTGGCACCAAAGTAAGTTAAAATCGCTTGAGGATACACAGTATGACGGCATAACATTGATTTGTATACATTTTGTGTGTCTTAGAGTGGTTACAGGAATTACACAAAATGTCAGGAATGATGGTTACAGGAATGACGGTTACAGGAATGACGGTCACAGGAATGACGGTCACAGGAATGACAAAATCGTTTTAATTTGTAGATCGCTGGCATTAGAGAAAACTAAAACGCTCTTCCGCACGGTTTTATAATTTTTTTGCTAACAATTGTTTACAGAAATTATAACTTTTTTGGTTTTAATATTAACAATATATCAAATAAGTTTAATTCTGCACTTGAGCTTCGCAATCAAAACCACTGGCACACTTTTTAAACTTGTATAGAAGCAAAGCTGGGTTGTAATGATTCCCTTTTAATTAAATTCTACCTCAATTCCAATTCCTTGGAATTAGGAATTGGTAATTGTACATCTCAATTAGGAATTGGTAATTGTACAGCTCAATTCCTCAGGAATGTAATTGGAAAACTTCTCAATTGCATTACAGGAATTGTAATTGGAAAAAAATCGTCAATTCCATTACAGGAATTGTAATTGGTAATTAAACACCTCAATTCCTTCGAATGGAATTGAAAAAATGGTCAATTCCATAACAGGAATTGTAATAGGCAATCGACCACTTCAATTCGTTAAGAATGTAATTAAACAAGTACTGTAAATTCCATTACGGGAACTGTAATTGGTAATTGAACGCCTCAATTCCCTAAGAATAGAATTGGAAAATATCGCTTTGTTAGTAGATTAATGAAATTTTGTACAGGGGTGCAGAAGCTGTGTACCAAGCACCTTGTAAAAAGTCGTTGGGATTGAACCAGGTAGCGTAGCAGTTGTATGTTTTTTCTGACTCAAAATGTAGTATCAAATTAAAAAATTGGTATATTTGATAATACATTTATTTGTAAATATTTCATTAACCGACTAACAGTGGGAGTCAAATAAAGTTTTCTAATACATCATGAAGTAGTTTTGAGTTAATGAAAAAGTAATTGAAATTTCAACTTTAAAAACCATTCCTGTAATAGAACTGACGATTTTTTCCAATTCCAGTTATGAGAAATTGAAGTATTTAATTACCAATTACAATTCCTCTAATGGAATTGATTATTTTTTTTTCAATTCCATTAGAGGAATTGATAACATTGATTAATTACATTAATGGAATTGATTATTTTTTTTTCAATTCCATTCCAAGGAATTGAGGTGTTCAATTACCAATTTTAATTCCTGTAATAGAATTGACGATTTTTTTCCAAATCCATTCCAGAGGAATTGATATTATCAATTAACAATTCCTACTTTTTGACCCAGCTCTGGATGTAATCTTCTTCCATTAACCCATTCCCCCTGTCAGAGGCGTAGATAGGGGTGGGATTTGGAGGATAATGTGGTGTTAAATTTAAAAATTGGTATCTTCGATAATACATTTATTTGTAAATATTTCATTGACTAACAGTGGGAGTCAAATAAAATTTTCTAATAGAAAATGAAGTAGTTTTGAGTTAATGATAAAGTAACTGAAATTTTATAATTTTTGACCATTTTTTTCAATTCCATTCCATGGAATTGAGGTGTTCAATTACGAACTACAATTCCTGTAATGGAATTGACAATTTTTCAATTCCATTCCTGAGGAATTGAGATGTTCAATTACCAATTACAATTCCTGTAATAGAATTGACCATTTTTTTTTCAATTCCATTCCAAGGAATTGAGGTGTTCAATTACCAATTTCAATTCCTGTAATTAAATTGACGATTTTTTCCAGTTCCATTCCTGAGGAATTGAGAGGACGAAGTACCAATTCCTAATCCCAAGGAATTGGAATTGAATTGTTATGAGTACTTTTTGACCCAGCTCTGAATATAAGTAGCTTAAAAAGCCATTCTGAGAGGGTGCTTAAACGATACTTTTCTTTAAGTTTTGCTTACAATCGAGGGATAAAAAGTTTGTAGATGAAATATATGTTAAAAAATGTTTTATAATTATTTAGAATGCCAGAAAATGCATTCAGAAATTGTCATCGAAAACATGTAGAAATAAAAATTGCGGAAGTTACAGGAATGACATTTTAGGCCTATTTTGGGCATTTCCACCTGCAAAATTAATTTTTTGATAAACTAATACTACATAAATTTCAAGGAAAAAATATTTTTAGGAAAGATGGAGTACACTCAAAGTACAAAAAAGTTTTTTTGTATATTAATTTTTGTGGCTTACATGTTTAAACCTGTAAGGCCAAAGGTAATAAGACAAAATTGGCTTTATTTCCTTTTAAAGTAGAAATTAGCCAAATTTGCAAAATCCTCAACTGTATCGCCTACCTCCCATACAAACCATATTTTTTTTATAATAAAAAAACCCGCATAAAATTGCTTATTAATGTTTTTAAAGAGTAAATTAAGTTTATTTAACTTCACTTAAACGTCATGCTAAAAATATTTCAAATCGGATAACTTTTAGATATATCCTCCTATAAAACAATATTACCAAATCACCGAAATTAAAAATTTTTTTTTTAAAAAATGGTTGCTAATACAAAATAAGGTCACAAATTTTTTTTAAGCAGCTAGATGCAGCAGATTTTTACAGAAACAGAAGGTAGAACTACGATAATTTATGATAGTTATAGCCTTCGACTTTAATAATGCTTAACCCGAATCAACCTGAGTAAATTTTTTTTTAAATTTTCAGAATGACCTGTTAACGCATATATAAAAAGGTTTAAACTAAAATAAGCACATTTTAAGTGTTTGTATTTGCGTTACCATATGGCAACGACAGGGTGTTTCGGGTTAATTAGTTAGATATTTTCTACAAAATTTTACTTAAATTTTCTTTCCTTGAAAAATGTAAAGTCATATTTCAACGATTTTACTATTGTTATTTATTGACGTTTTTTATTGTATTCTATATTAAATTCAATGGCAATTAAGACATAAAAACGTTCCAAAAACAAAACCTTGAAATACACTTTGTGCTCGAAGTTATTACTGTTTAAACTTGACTTTATTTTTTGGGTTTTATTGAGCTTATTTTTGTTAAAAAAGTTTCAACTTTGACGAATTTTATAAAAAAACCATACAATATATACAACAAGTTTTTAATATCACATTCATCATAAACGTTTTATAATCTGACGAATTTTTTATTTTTTTATTTTTTATTTATTTAAAAATATTGTTGGCATTTAAGACTTGAGTCTTTTGCACGCCGCATTTTTAGAATCAATAACAACAATATAATACTTATTGTAACTAAACTAAACTAAACTATTTAAAATTTTATAACTAAGATTATTATCATTAATGACAGAAATTCTCAACTCATAAAATGATACCAATAATTTTTTATTAGAGAAAATGTTAACATTCAAGAATTAATTATCATGTGCATGTCACAGTAAAAAAGATATTTAAAACTATTGAAAATATTTTTAAAAGATGTGACATTATTATAAATTGACTTATCAAATGATCGACCTGCGGTGAAAATGCTAGAGGTAGAATAAGAGGTTGTGTTAGAGCTTAGACTAAAAATTAAGTTATGTGAAGTTAAGAAAAATATTTGAGTATCAATTGCTTAAAGGCTAATCTATTGGAGACTAATTTTATATGGTTGGGCAGTGAGTTCCACAGCCTTATTGCGCTAACGAAAAACAGTCTACTTGAGGCTGTATAATTAAAGCGCGGTATTAAGAGATTCAGATTTCTACTTGATCTGCAGAACTGAAGTCTTGCAAAAAGATATCGTGGACATTGCGAGTATATTATTTTATGCAAGAAAATGCAGTTCCTTGCTTCGAAAAGATTGTTCAGACTACGGCCAAGTAATCGAATGGAAAATGAGGAGACATGGTCATGCATCTGCAGACCATAGACAAAGCGAGTAGCATTATTCAAGGCAACTAACAGTTTATGTGAGGATTTTGAGTCCAGTTTGCTATACACGACTTCTGAGTATGTAATTATTGGCATTAAGATCTGCAGGACAAGCTTACGTTTTGTTTCGGTGGGAACAAACGGTGCAGTCATTCTTAAGTTTCTTAATACATAATAGACCTTACTTACACACATATTAATATGATCCTCGCAGGAAAGAGATGAATTCAGGATAAAACCTAGGTTTTTTACCTTTCTTACAACTTTTAACTCAGTGTTATTTAGAATAATCGGAGGAAACTCAAGATTGAAGAAAGGTGTTTTGGTAATTGGCAAGACACATGATTTCGAGGGGTTAAGTGCAAGCATATTCTCCCTAGCCCATTCCACTACTAATTTTAAATCATCATTTACTCTTGCGCACAAATCCTCAACAAGCCCTGTGGGTCTTGACATATATAACTGTAAGTCATCAGCATAAGCATGCATGGATACATTCTCACATTTCACAAAAATGTCATTGATGAACATGGCAAACAAGAGTGGTCCCAAGACTGACCCTTGAGGGACACCGCAAGAGATTTGCTTATACGCAGATAAGTTGTTGCCTAGGCTGACTCTTTGGGACCTTCCACTTAAGTAACTACTTAAAAGGCGAACTGATGGCTCAGAAAATCCGAACTGCAATTCAAGTTTTTTGCATAAGATACTATGGTTTACAGTGTCGAAAGCCTTAGAGAAATCGAGAAGGCAAAGCAAGGTTAGATCACCATTATCGAAGGGAGCTCTAATGTCATCCAAGATATTAACTATAGCTGTTGAACAACTATGACCTTTACGGAAGCCTGACTGAAAATCAGACATAAGGCCCAGAGATAGGATATGTTCACTTATTTGCTCCGCCATAAGAGCCTCACATGCTTTCGAAATCGATGACAACAAGCTGATTGGTCTGAAGTCACCAGGCTCGCGTGCATTTGCAATTTTCGCAATCGGAACAATTGTAGCCACTTTCCAGCTGGCAGGAAAGCACGAGGTAGTGATGCAATGGTTGATGATATGAGCAAGTGGACTGACTACATGGGGCAAAATAAGCTTAATGAACTTGATCGACACACCATCTTCACCAATGGAATTCGAACTGATTTTTTTAATGCAGCGGGCAACATCTAGCTCATTTATAGCTCTAAAACTGAAATCATGCGGTAACTCAACAGGCACTATGCTAATAATGTATATGCTATAATTAAAATATTTTTTTATAAAATTTAACAAAAAAACAAAGCCCAAATGTCATCGTTTCGTCTTATTATAATCGAACTTATAAGATGCTCATGCAATATATTGTAAAGTGACATTTCTCAACATTCTATAACGGAACGGAACGTTTCCGTCTGTTATAAAGTTTGTGCTTTTTTGAAACAATTATTTTTTTACTGTTTTTTTTCAATAACATTGAAATATTCTGTTTTCGTTTTTTGTCAAAATATTTTTAAATATTTAATCGTGGGAGCCACCATATTTTTCCTATAAAATTCAAACGCAATTTTCTCATTACTTTGAGTTAGCTGAAAACTCAACCTTAAGCCATCTGGTTAGCTTTCATGTGAAATTGCTTATTTTTTAGCTAACGAACATATAATCGTAAAAAAGTTTTTGGTTACTTTCAGCACGCATACATAATTAAAATTCACAGGAAAAAAAATCAACTTATAAAAAAACTTTTTAGGAAATGGTTTTTTGTTTTGTTTGGGACGTTCACTAATTTTTAGTGCAAAGTAATTGCTTGTTTTCTACAATAAAATCATCTCTTTCAAAATATATCCAAAATATCGTATGAAATTTCAAGCTTAGAGCACGTTTTGAATATAAAAACTAATGTGTAAATATCATATTTAAACATTAATTTTTGTGAAATTTATTAAGGTTTTGCTATTATGATGACGTCACTTTGTGTGGGCGGTAGACAAAGTTTTCATCTAATTTTACCAAATTCCTTCAGAATGCATTGTTAAGATTAAAACTTATTTTGTAAAATTTTAAGACATTTTAATAATTTTTGCGAATTTAAATTCTAATTATAAAGCAACTTTGTATGGGAGTTAGACGAGATATTTTCATTTCGATTTTGACAAATTGTGCACAAATTTTGACAAATAAATGTGCAATATTTGAAGGCATTAGATTGATTTTTGTGGAATGTAAACAGATTTTACCGATTTGATAAAGACACTTTATATGGGAGGTAAGCGTGATATTAATTTGATTAGGCTCATTTTCGAAATTATAAAATCGAAACTTTATTGGCCATTTCAGCTTTTTAAAGGACTTTGACCGAGCTCGTTATGGTCAATTGTGTTGTTCGAGTTATTAAATATTTGTTCACAAATGGTCGAGAACTTTTCATCGATCGTCATACAGGGTCGTCAAGCCTCTACCGTCACAAATGGGTCTATAAAAGACATAGTTCTGAAACTTTTCCCGCTTTTTTCTTCTTTAGTTGTTAAGCAGGAAATTTAGATAAGAGAGAGCAATAGCTTATTGTTTTTCTCAATGCTTAAAATTGAAAATAATTTTCATCCCGATGATTTAGCGTTTTTTACAGTTATTTTTTCTCATATGTAATTAGTGAAAACATTTTAAAATTTTTTCAATTGAAATGTATGGCTTTTTTTCAATTGCAAACAATTAAAGTCGACATTAAAACGGAAAAAACAAAAATTACATCGTTGTCGGTTGAGATGTGGGCGTTGAGCCAAATAAAACTCTGTTTTGTTTTCAATGCCAATGTCAAGATCTTGACAATTAGAGCGTTTCGAGCTCGTAAACTTTGCATCGCCTTCAATTTGCGTAGCTAAAACAAAGCAACTCAATTGCGCAGAATTGAATTACATTCGAACTAAGATAAAAATCCACTTGTCTCCACATCAGTTCGATTATGTGTATTTAATTCTAAAAGCGATATCAACAAAATTTAGAGATTTCTGAATGTAGCAGACAGCAGTTCATTTCTTTTCTATTGATCATCATGGACTTAACTTACATCTGTGGTGATTATATTTTCTAAATTCAAAATACAGAACGAATAATAACATGACTTTTCAAAAAGTAATAGAAAAGAAAGCATAAGTAATTATAATTTTCCTATTTTAAATGTACTACAGAGAAGAATAGTCAATTTTTAAGTACAGTTTTTTCAAAATACAGAACAGAACAAAAAATAGCATGACTATTCAAAAATAAATAGAAAATAAATTTTATTTTCAAATAGTGAAAGGTGTTAAGTGCATGAGAAATTTGGATGGTTGTTGCCTATGGTTGGACAGTTGAAAATGTCAAACTGTGTTTCATACAGAATCTGCAACCAATGGCCGCATTCAGCGCAGACAACTGTTGTGAACTGTAATGGTAGCGCTACCTTAGTTCACGATGTTTTTCTCTGAATGTGTTGCTACTCTACACGTCAGAAGTTAGATTCAATTTAATTTTTATGTAAATTTAATTCAATTGCAAAGGTTTCTCACTTAAATTTGCAGCGTTCTTACTGCATTTATTAATTTAACAGCATCTGACAGTTAAGCAAACAGTTGTGTTCATGTAGCATAGAATTTGTTCGCTCGATTAAAAGGCGTTCGCTACTTTATCAGTTTTAGTTAGCGCTACCAAATATGTACCATTCAGCGAATTTTTACACAACAGTTGCCAACTGTTGTCTGCGCTGAATGCGGCCAATGAGAATGCAATATGAAAGCAAAAATACCAAAATGGCTGAGTTTGACAGTTATGGTCACTAAGAAAGTGTTGAAGATGTCAAAATGTCGATTCGTCGCCGTTCTCAACTTTTTGGCCTTTGTCCTTTGACTACGTGGAAAATTTTACGTAAGGATCTTGGCTTACGAGCCTATAAAATACAGCTCGTGCAAGAATTTAAGCCAAATTACCATCGTTTACGTCGCATTTTTGCTGATTGGGCTAATTTGAAACTTTATTTCCAGAGGTGGTCCTGTTAACTGGCCACCTCGTTCGTGCGACTTAACGCCTCTCGATTACTTTTTATGGGGCTATGTTAAGTCATTGGTTTATGCCGACAAACCAGCAACTCTTGAAGCATTGGAAGCCAATATTCAAGGCAACATTGACGCCATACGGCCAGATTTATTGGAAAATGTAGTGACAAATTGGACTTATCGAATGGACTATGTAACTCGTAGGATAAAGCAGGGTTCACATGGTCCTACATGTTGTCACGCATTGTAGGACAAGCCTCGTATTTGACCGTTCGAACGCTCGATACAGCCGACTGACAACATGTTGTCTTGAATTTGACATATTTCAAATTCAAGACCATCACACCAGGCGTGACAACATGTAGGATCATGTGAACCCTGCATATCATCTTTGAAAAATAAATTATGTACCATGAAATTATCTACCAGACTATAATAATAAAAAATTCATTCCAACAATATTTCTGTCTTGTATTATTACTTAAAGTTCTCATGCAGCTAAAAATATAAACCTACTTTGGAATAATCATTTGTACTCGAAAAATTACTTAAATTGTCTAAGAAGTACAATAGTACTTTACAGAATGGAAAAAACGCAGAAAAAATTTTATTTTCTGTAGAAAGAAAAAAAGGTTTTTGGTTTGATATCTTGATAGTTTGTAACACAATAGTTTGTAATACAAAACAAAAAAAGATCAGCGACTTCGAAAATAAAAGGGACGGCTTAAAAACTTGACAGGTTTTTGTTGTTGTTGTTTTACGGTCATTATAAGTGATCAGAGTTAATAATTTCATCAAAATATGTTTTTTAAAAAATATTCTGGTAAAACTCTTCAGGCTTGAGAGATATTGTACAACTGTTGACTAAAAATAAGCTAAAAAACTATTTTGTGTTTTTATGATTCTAATATATATATAACTTTTTAAATTTATGCCATATTATTATCAAATTTTTTAAAATACCTTAAATTTAGTTTTTATTGAATGCAATTTTTTTGTAAAAATATAGTCTGTAAAACTTCTGTTCATTGACTTAAAAAAAAAAGTATAGCAGTGGGGGGACTGCCGACCGAAGTGAAAACTTAAATATAAAATACTATTATTCCCGGACAGATTTTTTCCTGCAACCGCCTTACCGCTGACCGCATTACCGCTGTATACGAAATTTCATGCTAATCGGAAAAGAGTGTTTATATTTTCACCCCCTCCCCCTTTTATTATTTCTTTCAAAATATTTTATATTAAGATAGTGTTTTTATTTTGTAACTATATTATTACATTTAAAATGAATATTGTTGATATAAGAATGAAATACAGGGAGCCAAGGGCGTCCAAAGGATTTGTTCTAGGGGGTGGGGGAAAAGGTATAAAGGAGTCTAGAATGCACATAAAGAAAATGTAACCTATACACCTCTATTATCTTAGATTTTTGGTACTAATTTTGTACCAATTTCATGGTCATGATACGCTGGTTGACACACGCTTGTACACATCAGAAAATTATATATTTCAAAGATAGGGTAAAAATCTTTCTCGTATCATGCCCGAAACATTTTCAAATTTAATTTTTTTTCATGTCATTTCAAAATTAAAATAAAATTAAATTAAGTAAATTAAATAATGTAAGGTCTTCTTTATCCTTAAATAAAATCGCGTTAATTAATTTTTAGTCCCCAAGTTTTCTCTTTTCAAATAAGAATACAAAATTTCACAATATTTTTTTTTTTGTATAATGAATAAAACCAGCAAGATTTTTAGACCATTTTTTCCAGTTTTGGAGGCCTAAAACTCATTAACCAATTGCGAGCGGCCTGAAATTCATCAGATTTAGATTTAGGTGGTAAAAATCCATATAATCCGCAAAAATTAAAAATTAGAGTTGTAGCTATTCTTGAAATGTTCCCCGCATGGACATCAACTGACTTATTTCTTTTTTCAACATGCATCAGTTATAGCAGCATACAAGTTACTAAAATCGAGTTTGGAAACATACCTAATATATGAATAAATATATAAAGAGGTACATGAATAGATGGGTTTTGGGCTCCATTCATTTTCTAAACATATTCCAGAACCTCCCTGCAAAGCTTGATTCTGAATCCTGGATGTAATATAAGAACGTGACCCGAAAACTTTTAGAAAACTCTCAAAATAGGTGGACGCCTGTTAAAAAAAGTGAATTTAAAGAAGAATAAAATAAATGGTTCAAATCGAGTTTCCTATTTCAATTTTAGTCATAAAAAAAACTTTTTATACAAGATATTCTTATGTAAAAGCGTTTTCATAACAAGAATATGCAATCAAATTTTTTCTTAAAATTAGTGCTTGATCTAAAATTAGTCTACTTTTTTCAGAATTTTATAATTTTTTTCCGCTTTTGAATTAGAAGCTTTGCCTTCGCCTAGATCGCTGCAATTTTCTCAAATTTCAATGCTGCAAGATTATTAGCATTTTTATTAAGTTTACGAAAAATGAAAAAATTATCCAAATTGGATCATCTTTATGACAGAAAAACGATGATTTTAAGCCGACTTTTGAGAAAACATTTACAGCCTTATTCCTAATCTCATTTTAGAGGCTGCGTAACTTTAAACCAGCTTTAAACAACACATCGTTATTCATAAATGTTTTTCCGGCTAGTTTAAGATCTGCGTAACTTAAACGCCGAAATTTGCGTTTAAGGGCTGCGTAAACTTAACCTAAAATTTTTTTAACGTCTTTTCGATTAAGGCTGACGTATATGATATTTATATCATAGATAAGCTACATTTTCGATCTTTGTATACTTTTTTCAGTAACAGATTTGCAAATGTACAAGAATTCTTCGTTTTTGTAAAAGAGTTGCGATTGTTTAGACACAAACCTTACAAAATTAAGCAATAAATAAAAAAATTTTTATGAACAATAATTTCAGCAATGTTGCGTAGAGGATGCGTAAAGCCTTAAACACTGCATAACTAAACAAGCGTTGAACGTTTGTTTAAGAAAATATATTGCACAAGGCTGTTAGTTTTTTAAATTTATTTTACTTTCTTTTCTTCTTGTGTTTGTTTAATTACTTTAAAACATAAATTTGCTGTTGCTCCGAAGAATGATCTTCGACTAATAGGGGCATCATTGCTTATCATTCCTCAATTTCTCGTACGAATAACTTTGTACTTTCTTCCATTACATTCGTAGTATTTACTAATGGTTTCGTACTATTTAGTATTAGTTGAGCTTAAAATATTTACAACCGAAATCTTTCAGCCTGGTTTATTGAACAATTTCCAAATATAAGGAAATATATGATTGCAAGGTGGCCGTAGTCTACAGATAGGTTTAGTGGCCCGTAAGCTAAAAAACCGTGATTCAAACCCAGTTCAGATAGAATTTTTTTTTTTCGTTATTAGTAAATGTAACGAATGTATTCGTACAATATACATTCGTTTTTACAACTTACATTTGTACCAAACTACTTTCAATCTACGAATCCTATTCGTGACTGAAGACTACGAATAAAATTCGAAGAATGGACCCATTAATAAGTAATATTTATACACAAAATTTTTTGAGTGTAGGAATACGAATTAAAAAGTGCCTGTGAAGCAAGGGTAAATGAAATGGTATCGTAACTTATTACTGCGATGGGTACATAATAATATTTAAAAATGCATGCATGGCTTGGCTCAGCTTTATTTATAAATATACCTTAAAAAAAGTATTTTTGATTTCTCTTCAAAATATGTGACCTTCTCCGAGAAAAGGGAACTAGGGGGTAAAAAAAGGGGTTTGGACTTAAAAGTGGATTCTGGCACCTAAAAGGATGTAGAATAAGATGAAATGAGTTAGATTTCTGATAAAAATTTATTTACCCCATAAAAACGTACAAAGCGAACTTGGGAAAAATCGATAAAAATGAGAAAAACATTACTTTAAAAATTTTTAATTTTTTTGATTTTTTGGTTTTAAATTGCTTTTTTTTCGTCAGTCTTCGAATTTTTTTGGAATTTGGACTTTTTTTCGGTGTTAAAATAAAAGAATCAGGTATCGAGATCATAACAAACAGAGCAGCAACAATAGAAAAGGTATTCTCACACTAAAAGCGAAAAAATACGTCACCACATAGGCATGACGTCATCAAAGTCGGCACCCAATCATAACTAACCATACCGAATCGCATCTCCCAACTGAAGGTGATAATGCGTTATGAAACTTTAAATGCGTTTTTCTCAAAACTTCATTTTCACACACTAGGTCCCTTTTCTCGGAGAAAGTCACATATATTGAAATATTTTTTTCTTAATGAAAATATCGTCACATAAAATCAAAAAAAGCCGTAAGGTACAATAAATTCATAGTCGACTTTAAGATTGATTATTGATGCACCTTATCAAAATACATGTTCCTGCTAATTTTACACTCCTACAACTAAAAACGGCGATTATATTAAAAAAGCTCTAAAAACCCTAAGTTTGAGCGCAACTTACAACTACAATTTAGAAAGTTTTTTTACTTTTCCGTTAATTTTTTTAATTGTAGCTTACGGATTTTTGATTTAATATGATAAAAAATTGTCACTGCCTAGGGGGGAAAATGCACTCCCTGCGGACGCCCATGCAGGGAGCACTACGTTTTAATAAATACCTTCAGCCCAGCACTACCTAATAAGAGTTTCCGAAAAAAACGTCTCCAGCTCCACCTAGTGGGAGGAGTCTGACACAAATAAAAAGCAATCCGTAGCACCACACGAACATATGGTGTGAATGTAAGGTGGATAGCTTTAGTGGTTCAGCCGTGAGGATCGGACGTACATACGCACTATAAGTGGGTGTAACTATAGCGCGACCATGCCCATTTTTAGTGCAGTTGCCGAAATTAACCATATGAACTAAATTACAAACCTTTAGTCTAATACGACCGAAACCGTCGAATACATGGTATTTTAATTGATTTTTGGCAGTAAAAGGAGGTGTGGCAACCATCCATCCCTTAAACCTTTCCGAAATCGAAACAAATCGA
Organism: Dichetophora obliterata; assembly: GCA_963920525.1. Taxonomy (NCBI): domain Eukaryota; kingdom Metazoa; phylum Arthropoda; class Insecta; order Diptera; family Sciomyzidae; genus Dichetophora; species Dichetophora obliterata. Next base: position 13,641,223 of record OY986439.1, on the reverse strand, counting down.
CTGCCCAAATTTCAGCTCAATTTTACTTATACCTTGCGCTATATGCCCTTAGTTTTTTATTTTGGAATGATAGTGGTTCGAGTTAGAGAAGTTTGATTGCAAGTATTTTAACTTTTAACAAAAAAGTTACCCTGAATTATAAAGTTTCATCTGTAAAAATCCAAATTTTGTTCCATCTACTAAAATAAGGCAATTTATTTTGTATTTAATAAATTGTAAATAAAAGTGAATATTGGAAATATGCAACTACTTAATAACAAGAAATTCTTTCTAATTAATAATGTTTGAGTAAAGTAAATTGAGATTAATTTTAAATGCTCTTGAATCAAGCAAAATAATTTCTCGATACAAAAAAATTATTTCTTTGTTTTTGAGTATCAGCAACAAATTTATGCCCGCATTTGTAGCATCAGTGGAAAATTAATTGAAACTCGTGTTTGCCATTAATTTTGGGTTAACATTTTATTTGGTTTCAATCGTTTAGGCTCACTTAACAGCAAATAAATTGACGCATATTTTTGGTTTACCTTAAAATATATATAATTTAAAATCAATTAGCATCAATCAACGATTTTGACAACAATGTGTATTTTATGCATTATTAAATCAAGTGATGCTCTTAAAATGCTGATGTTCTCAGAGTTAGATTTAAGATAAATGTTGAAAGAAATTTGACATAATAAATACAAATGGAAAGATTTATCACTAAAATAAAAATAGTGGTTTATATAATAAAATTTTTCCTAATTCCAAGGAATTGGAATTGAATTGTAATTTGTAAAGTATTTTTTGACCCAGCTCTGAATGTTATCACCTTTCAGAACCTTATCCCCCCTGTCAGAGGCACAGATAGGGGCGAAATTTGGAGGATAAATCCCCACTTCGATAAATTGCTTGCACTGATTAACGATGATATACACATATAGAGCATGTAAGTGTATAAAAAAAGGTTTATTGTACAGAGTTTCAACTAGCGATTATCAATTAGAAAATATTATTCTGTTTTGCGCTAAATGCCTTTATAAGATGGTGAATGACCTCGTGCTAGCAATTATTTCATTTATGTTCTTTTGCACGCATGTACTTTTGAAGTGACATAGCACAGGTTGTAGATCTGGTCGAGTGTAACATGACACCATACTTGAAATTGTTAATACACTCACAAAATTTAATTTTACAGTTAAAAAATCGGATTTTCAGGTACTTGACGCATTAAACAATCATTAACTCAGCAATTTTTTAACCGATTTTCAACATATTTGATACTTATCAGGACAATATTTACAATAGTTTTTACAATCCCAGCAGCGGATTTGCCAGTGGCTACCATAGAACTAATACAGAATAAATTACCAGGTAAAGAAGCATTACTTTTTCAAAAAGTAATGCGTCTGCATATAGCAGAAGTTATTAACTCATACCTCATTACCTGTAATGTAGCATACAAGGAAAAGTAATGCAGTGATTTTTATAACTTAATACAAGTAGTATGTTACTCCATAACTTTTAGGTAATGCTGAAGGGAGGCGATCACTTACCTCCTGTCTCATTCAATGTTAAATGTAAGGCCTTTTATGCATAGTAAGGTAATAAGTCGGAAGTAGTGGTCATTACAAGGTAATTGATGCTTCATATATTCGGAATATATTCCATCCGCTACTGGGATAGTACGTTTTTGATCTTACTACCTTTTTTTCATTCTTTTATAAAAAAGTTATGACGAATTTTATGAAATTCTTTTGATTCGATTTAAGTCGATTGTATCAAAAAATATAATTGTATCAGCCGCGAAACGACACCTGAGTTGCTATGTATATGATGGTTGCAAGGCCAGTTTGTTAAGCTGTGTATGAATATGATTGTTACCAAATTCGACTTTTTGCACTTTTACACTTGAACTAATTTTTCAACACTGCTTCAATACTAAAAGTGTTATCTAAAGTGGTACATTTGTATTTTGCAAAAATCAAGTGAATAAAAAATCAAGCTTTAAAAAGAGAAAAATGTACTTTGGGCAAATGGCTCCAAAAAGGAAGTCGTAGGACAGGCTTTTAACTATAAAAATAACTTTTTTAATTATAATTGGCAAAATTTTACTTTTTACATTTCTACCTTTTTTCCAAATTTTTCAACTTTGAGCATTATTTTGAATATCCAAATTTACTGCCAAAGTTTTGTTAAAAGCTACTATAAATGCAATAATTTTCTGAAAGAACACTTTATTGAAAATAAAATGAATGTTCATTTATGAAAATCGGACGAAAATTTACTGAGTTATTAAATTTTTTTATAAATAAGAAATTTCGCCTTCATTGCTCAATGGGTCTTGGAAGCGTTCATGTACCACTCTGACGGTTCTATTAAACATATTTTTATGAATTCTCTTAAAATTAGTGTATTTTCTTAATGCGAATGATCCTTTATTTTATTTCCCTATTCGGAAATGACCTTTTACACACACACTTACCGTGGCGAAGATTCTGAAAGTAATCGAATACACAAAACATCAATGGCATAACGTCTCGGATCTGAAAGTCTATAGTAGTAGTCTAGGAATACCATTTTTAATGCAAGGAGGATATAATACGCTTCCCTGATATCTTTATGAGAGGAACAGTCGTGCAAAGGATCACTACAAACGCAGTGAGATCCACCGTAAAAAAGTTTATGATTGGAAAAAGTATTGTTGTCAACATTCCTCTCGTGCAAACTGAAAAAATCATTTTACTACCATTGCATCTCAAATTGGGTTACATAAAGCAGTTTGCGAAACGACTTAACACAGAATGCAAAGCTTTTTTGTATTTATAAACTGTGCTTTCTAGGCTAAATGACACCAGAAACGATGATGCATGCGTTTTCTTTTTGGAAAAGAATATTTACACGAAATTATATCAAGGGCTTATTGCAATAACGTGATAAGCCACATGATCTAAAAATTCAATTTTTTAGGCTAAATACATTACTTAGCACATTGCCAACAATCACTGTAGAGATTTTGGCTTTTTCTTACTAATTTTCTAACCTATTTTTTAAAAGTTTCTGTGTTCATTTCCATTTTTTCATACAAAAATACATTTTTGCAAAACTTCAGAGTCGATTATTTAAAAATATTTTTTATGTGGCTTATCATGTTCTTGCAATAAGGCTTTCATATATTTTTCAAGTTACAGGTGTATTTGTTGGACCTAAAATTCGAAAAATTATGCGCGATAAAAATTTCTCAGAAAAAATTGAGAAAAAAATGGAGAAGTCTTATTTCTTTATGTGAAATTATTTTGGGAAACAAAAAAAAAGTGCCGATTACGTTGACGTTGTAAACGAATTCTTAAATGCCTACGTAGAAATGGGATGCAGATTATCCATAAAAATAAATTTTCTGCATTTTCATTTGAACTTTTTCTTACAGATTCATTGTCCGTTTGTTACGCCGATAATTAGGAGTGGCCGGTGTGGAAAAGTAAATGTATTCTTGATCAGCATCACCTCCTGAGTCGATTTAGCCATGTCCGTCTGTCCATCTGTCTGTCTGTGATCATGATAACAGCCGTAATATAAGCTTTTTATTAAAAAATGGAAGCCAAATTCGAAAATGAGCCAAATCAAATGAAAACCACGCCTACCTCTCATATAAAATGTCAAATGATAAGCCTTTTAACCTTTAAGACGCACTTTGAATATGAAGTTTGTAAAAGCCAAATAAAAAAAAATCACGTCTACCTCCCATAGAAAGTAATTTTACCAAAACGATAAAATCACTTTCAATTCCGCAAAAATTAATCTAATGACTTAAACTTTAGCACATAAGCTAAAACAATTTATATGTACTTTAAGTTTTAAATTTGGACAAATCGAATGAAACCACGGCTACCTCCCATACAAAGTGAGTTTATCAAAACGGTAAAATCTCACAAAAATTAATCTAGCGACTTAAAATTTTGCACGTATGAAATTTGTAAAAGTTAACCTAATGACTTAAAATTTTAACTATCCACTCGATGTTTAAAATTTAAAAAACCTGAAAAATTACGTTATCATAATAGTAAAACCTTTTTAAATTCCAAAAAAATTAATGTTTAAACTTGATGTTTTAAATAAATAAAAAGGACTGTGAGTTTCAAATGTGAAATATTTGGAGAAAAACCGCGATCAATAAAAGTGACATCAAAATAAGACGACATTCAAGACTTCAAATAATTTAAAATGCGGAAGAGGGGTATTTTAATTTCGATTCAGTCGAAGATAATTCCTTACTATTTTTTTTTTGGTTAATTAATCAGCATAATGCGCTTTAGTATTAACGAAACTTTGAACAGTACGATAAAATGTGCATTTTTAAAACATTTCCGAACTTATTTAGAATAAAACAGATATGTTACATTTTTTAACCAAAACAAAATTCAGATAATTTTTCACAAATTAACCTAAAAAAAACGATGATGCCATATGGTATCACACAAAACTAACGGTATCACTTAAAAATTGGTCAAAATTACAATTAGTGCAAAATTGGCCCATGTGTGAAAAAAATGTTCCGTCTATAAATAGTTAATAGGACTGTTTTCGTACTCGATTCCAATAACTTGAAGTTGCTTGATATCGTTGCTTGACAAATTTTTGATGCTCGAGCAAGAAGAATTACAAGCAAAGTGTCACTTTCTATTCTATTACGATTACTTGAAGCTAGTACGGAAACAGGCCTAATATAAAATAGTACAGTTTTTGAACATTTCTGAAATATAAGGTTAAAAAAAATATGTGTTTTGATTAAAAAAGTACAATTTTTTATGAACGTTAAAAACCCAAAAAATTGTGTTTTCTTTTTTCGATCTCTTATGTGTTAGACACAAATAAAAAAAAATTCAAATCTGAAAAAATTTTTTAAAGAATATATGCAAAACTGTCACATTTCGCCAAAACTATGCTTGTGGTTCAGTGGGAATACTGTACAAATGTTCTTTAAATTCTCTTAGATCTGGTTAGCTTAGATTTGGTCGCTTTAACCGCAATTTACTATTACTGAATGAATAAAAAAAATAAAAAATTCATGAATTTTATGTGCGTTCACAGCATTTCTATATTTAAAGACAATAAATAAACAAATTTTAATAGAGTTGCTTGCAAATTGCAATCGCTGTGAAATAATATATCTTGAATTTTGTTTAAGTAAAACAAATTTTTATGATATGAAAATAAATTAAATATAAGCTTGGCAACAACATTCTTAGAATATTGAAACACAATTCATGTGGATATCCGCACGAAACCTCCCCTAGAAAATGAGATTATTTCGGAAATAATTGTTTTCCTTTTGCTATCAATATTGCGCATCAGTAAAAACATACATATAATTTTTTTATAACATTTGCATGTATCAAATAACAAAGTTATAGAAAAATTTAATAGCCTTAAAGCACGTAAACATTATCCAGTTTCATCAAATGTCAGACAATCTACTTTTTAAGATAATTAACGGTTTAAAATAATAAATACAAAACATGACCCTAAACTTTTCTCCATTATTTTCAGAGTTAAATTCTGTTGCAAAGTCTTTATAAAAAAAAAACATAAAATTATTTACTTATGTAGCAGAATTTGCACATTGAAAAAAATAAAAATTTGAAAAGAAAGTGTTTTAGTAAAAACGTGTAATTTTTGAAATTATAGTAAGTGTTAGTATAGTATAGTATAGTATAGTATAGTATAGTATAGTATAGTATAGTATAGTATAGTATAGTATAGTATAGTATAGTATAGTATAGTATAGTATAGTATAGTATAGTATAGTATAGTATAGTATAGTATAGTATAGTATAGTATAGTATAGTATAGTATAGTATAGTATAGTATAGTATAGTATAGTATAGTATAGTATAGTATAGTATAGTATAGTATAGTATAGTATAGTATAGTATAGTATAGTATAGTATAGTATAGTATAGTATAGTATAGTATAGTATAGTATAGTATAGTATAGTATAGTATAGTATAGTATAGTATAGTATAGTATAGTATAGTATAGTATAGTATAGTATAGTATAGTATAGTATAGTATAGTATAGTATAGTATAGTATAGTATAGTATAGTATAGTATAGTATAGTATAGTATAGTATAGTATAGTATAGTATAGTATAGTATAGTATAGTATAGTATAGTATAGTATAGTATAGTATAGTAAAAATGTCAGTGATAGTAAAAAAAAAAACTAAAACTAATAAAAAAAAGAAGTATTCGTAAAACTATTGGACGATTTTAAAGATCTCGAGAACATCTTGAACCTTTCTTGTGTTTTAAATAAGTGATTTCCACCCTTTACGTCAAAATATAGCAGGATTTTTAAAAATTTAGTTCTTCTCACAGAGTATTGCGATTATTTTTGTGGAATATAATATATTCTATATCACAAAATATCCCTCTAACAATAATATGAAAAATAGAGAATATTAAAAATATTTTAACAATAATATGAAAAATAGAGAAGAAGAAACATATATAAAACAATTTGGTTATTAAAATAATGTTTGGCCCAAAGCCAGTAAATATATACCTATATGCTCATTGGGGTGGGCCGAATTAATGAAAATAAATTTTTACATGGATTTGTTTTTGGAGAAAAAAAAAGTTTTGGAGGGATGTTTTTTCTCTCAAATATAACGAACCCCAAGTTTGATTTTTATTTAATTTTCCCAAAATTTTGTACTGGAAAACTCGTAATCGTTCGTTTTTTTTTAAGAACTGATACCAAAAACGATCTTCTTTCTGAAAAAGGTTAAAAAAGTATTCTTAAGCGTAGTCACAGAAGGTTAAAATATTCAACAAAAATATTGATTATAATATTTTATTACTTGTCTGTAAACACAACAACTATGTCTAAAGCCTATTTCAAGTTGATCTATTACTTTTATGTTTCTACAAAAAATAATTTTTGGTTCAGTTTTTTGAGCATAAGTAAACACAAAATTTTGGAAAAATTACTAACAAACCAAAATGGGGCTGGGAAAAAAAATATTCAACCGAAATTGTTTTTATGTGCGCTAATAAAAAATACGTGTAAATACTGAATTTTATCATATCGGCCCACTCTAATGTACATACCATGTGTGTATACACAGAAGATATTTAATTTCAGAATGAATTCGAACCTCGTGATTTTTAGTCATGAGTTTGCCGGCACTGCTTCTTATAGCAACGTAGCTAAACTAAATTTCATAGGGTTCATTACATTTTTGGAGGATTTCTTAAAAGTTGCAATGTACACTCTACAAGACCCTGTAAAACAAAATGAATATGGTATAATGTTAATTTTTTCTGAATAAGCCTTGAACTAAAGCCTTGAACATAAGAACTAAACCATTTTTCGTCTTTTTTTTTATATAAAAATTTTGAATATTCTTCAACATATACATTAGAGTGGCCGCCAAATATACTGGATAACATTCAATAAACTCTTTACTTAAAGTGTTCAGTTGTGCCACAAAGCAAATGGGTTAAAATTTTAGAGCGATCGGAATAAACTTAATTGGGCCTAGTTTAGCTTTATTTTGAGCTTTAGTTTAATTTTTTTCTTGATATTTAAAAAAAATCGCAAAAATCCAAATATGAATGCATTCCAATTAAAGCTAGTGGATATTTTTCTTAAAACTATGTCAAATATGTTCAGAAAAAATAGGTGACTACGTTGAAGAGCCTAGAAAATTTTTCAAAAATATCAAGTTTGGGTATTTAAAAAAAAAGAAATCGCAAAATGCAAAATAACTAAAAAATATCACGGCTAGTTATGGTACAATTTTGAGCTCTTTTGCGGAAAAAATTAAAAAACCCAAAATTCCGAAGTGAAAGTTACAGATGTTCAAACATGACTTTGTTTTCAAAATCCTTCAGAGTGCTCATTTCTGGGCTTTCGAATAAAAAAAAATGCAAAAAAATTTGAAAAAATATGTCCCTTACTTGAAATGGCTTTAGTATTTTTTTAAATTATTTTTGTTTTATCGGCACTTTTGCCTTTTTTGTACGAGAAAATTCTTGTCTTCTTGGATTTTATTCGTTTTGAATGCAATGTCAAATATAAAATGCTTGATCTTTTAACGAAAACCATTTTTCTTTATTCGATACTTTTCATACGGTGAGTTTGAATTTTTATGTATATCTCGCCATTCTACATATAATTTGTTATATTTCCGGGTGCAATTCTTTAACATCATTGTGGGAATGAAGCACTTGCTTCAAAGATGGCAATTTCGTATCAACTATTGGTTTTAAATTTCAAAATTTTGATTTTTCGACAAATCAAAAATAGTATAAAAAAATTATTAAAACCACTTCGAGTAAGACAAATATGTTTTTCCATTTTTTATGCTTTTTTCTAGGTTGGATGGGCCAGAAATGGGCACTTTCACAGAGAAAACAACATTTTCAAAAGTGGCAGAAACGAGCTACTTTAAAAAACGTTTAACCCAGATTTTGCACTTTTATTAAAAATTAATTTTAAAAACGAAAATTTTATAAATAAAATAGTAAAACGTTTATTTTCATCTTAAAAACTTATATTTTAAAATGTGATTCTAAAATATTCGTTTGATTTTTAACAACGGATATTTTAAAATGCTGTAGTAAAACGTTTATTTTAATTTAAAAACGAAAATTTTAAAACGAGATTCTAAAATGTTCGTTTGATTTTATATAATTAATACTCTCAAAGGTAAAAGGTTTATTTTCATTTTAAAAATGAACATTTTAAAAACGAACATTTTAAAATCTAATTTTAAAATGTTCGTTCGATTTGAAACAATAAACATTTTCAAATGCAATGGTACAACAATTATTTATATTTTAAAAACGAAAATGCTCATTATTTCCCATTAATTAAAAAAAAATCCGCATTTCCTCTATTAATTAAAAAAAGCTGTATTGGTTTTCAAAATTACAGCATTATTTTAGTTATTTTATCATCAGCTATGTTCATCTCGTTAAAATTTTTTAGATAATTATACTGTCTATTATAATTATCCCAGCGTCTATAAAAAAGTAGAATTTATTTTAAATACTTACCTCTTAGTTGTAGCAGCAAATGCTCCAACTCAAACTCTTTCATTACTTTCTTGCAGGCAAACTGCAGAGTGGTGAAATCGAGAATTAAAAATATTTTATTTTCTGAACAAATATCAAATACATAAGTCAATGAAACATATATAACAAACAATTCGTTGTTAACAAGTGTTTTGAAACAAAGTATGTGAATTTACTATATTATGGTTAAACGTTCGTAGTTGTTTTAAAAACGTTTCGTTTCACTTATCTATTTAAAAATGTGCGTTTTCATTTTTGTATGACGTAAAATGTTTTTAAAAATATTAATTTTAACCTACTATACTATAGTAAAACATTTGTAGTTGTTTTAAAAATGTTTCGTTTTACTTAAAAATGTGCGTTTTCATTTTTGTATGGAGTAAAATTTTTTTAAAAATATTACTTTTATCTTATTTTATCATAGTAAAATATTCGTGGTTGTTTTAAAAATGTTTCGTTTTACTTTTGTATCTAAAAATGTGCATTTTCATTTTTGTATGGCGTAAAATATTTTTAGAAATATTAATTTTACTAAACGTTTTTAAAATGTGCGTTTTCGATTTTTTGTTTTCTCAGTGTTGAAGGATTTAAGAAAAAAGTCAAGTTTGAACATACATATGTATCTTTCGCTTCAGAATTTTGGTTTTTTTAAGTTTTTCTAAAAACTAGCTCAATGCTGTGCCATAGTTAGCCGTTAGTTCGGAAATGTTGCTCTTTGGAATTTTTGGGATTTTATTTTGTAAAAATATCAAAACTTGATATTTTTGAAAAATTCCACTTTTGCTAAAAATTGCAGAGCGGCTAGATTCTTAAATGTAATCGATAAATTTTTTGTGTATATTCTTTCATATAGCTAAAAAAATATCCACTATTTTTAATAAGAGTATTTCATATTTGGATTTTGTGATTTTTTTGTAAAATATCATGAAAAAAAAAAGAAACTAGTTCAAAAACAATTCAACTAGGCACAACACAGCTTATTACGATCGCTCTTTAAGTAAAGAGCCCATTACATTTAAAAAAATTTTTGAGCGGTCTACTATACATATCTTCTCCTGTTTATTTAAGTAATAATTTTAAATATGATCTGAATGCACATACACATTTACATATTAGTTCGAAAATATACAGTTAATATCTAATAGTGCACCTCACACCCTTTAGTTTCCCCAGTTGACAGCGCCTCTAGGTGCCGGTGTTGATGTTACAGTGTATAGTGTTTGTGTGTGTGTATGTGTTTCTAGGATAGATATTAAATACATACACCAACATGATTATCCACTGTGACGTAGATAAATTAGTGTGACTGTGTATAACAATAAACTATGTAGTTTATAGGATTCTTTTTTTTTAATTGCATTGAATTATATGTTTCGCGTTCTAGAATATTTAATTTTTGCATTTAAAAAATATAATTTTAGAAACTGAAAAGAATAACAACACAAAACAATCTGATATGACTTTTCACAATGATAATTTATGTCTCACTTTTAGTTTAAAAATGAAGGAATAAGCGTGCACTTAATTTGAACACGTTCATTGAGATAATTTTTTTTTTTAAATTCCTTCCAATTAAATTATATTCTTTCCTAAAAAGGTTTAATTTTCAAAAGATATTTATTTATAGGAATAAAAAATGTGTGTTTTAAAATATATTTAATTTCATATACATTTATTTCGTCAGCAACTAACTTGCTTAAGAAAAAAAAAAAACCATTTGTTATAATACTTTTGTTGCCATACTTTTCGGCAACCGATACTCGTAATTTGAAGAAATTTATATACATACGTAAGCATATCTATGTATACACATAACTTTTTTAACGATTTTATTTATGAGCCTGTGAAAAAGTTTATTGAAGCACTTTAAAAGGAACACTAAAAAAGTTTATTTACTCGTGTTTCCAACCATTCTAACAGGAACACGAGCAATTCGATTGACTGAATTTGATAGCAACATTGGACAGGAAACATATATTAGTTTTAAATTTAATATTCAGCAAAATATTTTCAGTATACTTTGGGAATTTTGTTCTTTCTACATTTTTTTCTGTTGTGAAATGGAATAGTTCCGTTTGAAAGATATTCTTTGGTAAACCCTATAAACATTAACATTTTTATACACCCACGCGTACTACGTTAAAAGTATATTAACTGTTTAGGGACAGTTTTAGAAAAGTATATATATGTATATGCTTGATTAGCATCAACTCCTAAGTCGATTAAGCCATGTCCATTTTAGCCAAGCTAAAATTAAGATTAATTTAAGAGCTAACGTAATGAAATTCAATATTTCTTCTTCTATTTAAGAAATAAATAAAAAGTTTGAAAATGGGTTGGGGTCGTTTCGCAGAATTTCAAAATCTTGCAAAAAAAAATCTTGAACAAAAATCTTGAAAAAAACTTTTGAAAAAAAATCTTGAAGAAAAACAATCAGGAAACTCAAAATCCTCGCGTGGGGAGCGGTCCGAATGCTTGAAGGTCAAAATCTTGAAAAAAACCAAAATCTTGAAAAACAATAATCTTGGAAAAAAAATCTTGAAAACGAAATCCTGGAAAAAAAATCTTGAAAAAAATATCTAGAAAACACAAAACATGCATAAATCTTCAAAAAAATCTTGATAAAATCTTGTAATTTTAAGAAATGTTGAAAGAGGGAGCGATTCGAATGCTTGAAGGCCAAAATCTTGAAACAATAAAAATCTTGAAAAAAAATAATCTTGAAAAAAAATCTTGAAAAAAATAGTCTAGAAAACACAAAACATGCATAAATCTTGAAATAATCTTGAAATTTTAAGATATGTTGTGCTTTCGAATAAAATGTATAATTTCAAGAAAAAAACGGAAAAGTGACTTATTTGGAAAACAAAAATGTAAATTTTTTTGGAAAAACTATAAATTTTTTAAATATTTATGATATCACACTTAGCGTCATCTAGATAAACGACAAGGAAGTGGTGGTTTTTTGTCCATTTATGAAATTTTTTTGCAAAATTTGCCACTTTTCGAAATTTGGCACTTATTTAAAATTAAATATGACATTTTTTGCAAAACTTGTACATTTCGATATTTGACACTTATTCAAAATTTGACAATTATTTCGAATTTTGGCCCTTATTCCAAATTCTACACTTTTTTCGATATTTGACACATTTTGAAATAGTTGGACAATTTGAAATTTATTTGAAAATTTGACAATTTCTGTGACTTGACAATTATTCATTATTTTGATTATTTTCGAAAAATTTGATACTTCTTTCGAAATTGAACACTTTTCGAAATAGTGTCAAATTTTCAATTTTCAAATCTTGAAAAACCTACGCATAGAATGCATTCTTTAATTCGCGCGCGCGGATTATAGAATACATTCTATGCGTAGTTTTTTTAAGATTTTGAGTTTCAAGATTTTTTTTTTTCAAGATTTTCGTTTCAAGATTTTTTTTCAAGATTTTGTTTTCAAGAATATGAGTTTCAAGATTTTGATTTCAAGATTTTGTTTTCAAGATTTTTTTTTCAAGATTTTGATTTCAAGATTTTGAAATTCTGCGAAAAGGAGCCAGCCCGTTGAAAGAAGAAATGAAAAATTATAAATTTTTTAAATATTTATGGTCCCACACATAGCGTCATCCAGACAAACGACGAGGACTTATTCAAAATTAAATATAGCATTTGCAAAAATTGTACATTTCGAAATTCGACACGTATTCAAAATTTGACAATTTTTTCGAATTTTGGGGGTTGGGTCCTTTTCGCAGAATTTCAAAATCTTGAAAAAAATCTTAAAAACAAAATCTTGAAAAAGAAGTCCTGAAACGAAAATCTTGAAAAAAAATCTTGAAACTCAAAATCTTGAAAAACCTACGCATAGAATGTATTCTTTAATTCGCGCGTGCTAATTCGCGCGTGCGAATGAAGGTTTTTCAAGATTTCTTTATTGAAAATTTAACCAATTTAGAAAGAAGTATCAAATTTTTCGAAAATAATCAAAATAATGAATAATTGTCAAGTCACAGAAATTGTCAAATTTTGAAATAAATGTCAAATTGTCCAATTATTTCAAAAAGTTTTAAATTTCAAAAAGTGTCAGATATCGAAAAAAGTGTACAATTTTGAATAAGTTTTGAAAGTTTTGAATAAGTGTCAAATTTCGAAATGTACAAGTTTTGTAAAAAATTATAAGTTGAAATTTATTTTCAATAAGTGCCAAATTTTCGAAAAGTGACAAATTTTGCAAAAAATGTGAAATTTTAAAAAAATATGTGTTCATAAATGGACAAAAGACCACCACGTCCTCGTCGTTTGTCTGAATGACGCTAAGTGTGGGACCATAAATATTTAAAAATTTTGCCAAAATTTGACATTTCTGTTTTCGAAATTAGACAGTTTTTCTCGAAATTATACATTTTATTCGAAATAACATTTCTTAAAATTTCAAGATTTTTTCAAGATTTATGCATATTTTGTGTTTTCTAGATTATTTTTTTCGAGATTTTTTTTGTTGATTATTCTTTTTCAAGATTTTGGTTGTTTCAAGCATTCGGACCGCAGCCGAATTTTGGCATTTATACCAAATTTTACACTTTTTTTGGGGAGCGATTCGAATGATTGCAGGTCAAAATCTTGAAACAATCAAAATCTTGAAAAAAATCATCTTGAAAAAAAATCTTGAAAACGAAATCTTGAAAAAAAGATCTAGGAAACACAAAATATGCATAAATCTTGAAAAAAATCTTGAACAAATTTTGAAATTTGAAGAAATTTTGTTCTTTCAAATTAAATGTATAGGGTTGGGTCCTTTTCGAAGACTTTCAAAATCTTGAAAAAAAATCTCTTGAAAACAAAACCTTGAAAAGAAATCTTAAAACGAAAATCTTGAAAAAAAACCTTGAAAATTTGACACTATTTCGAAAAGTGTCCAGTTTCGAAAGAAATATCAAATTTTTCGAATAATGTAAAATTTCGAAAATAATCAAAATAATGAATACTTGTCAAGTTACAGAAATTGTCAAATTTTGAAATAAATGTCAAATTGTCCAATCATTTCCAATAATAAAAATTGGAAGAAGAGCCAAAATTCGAAAAAATTTTCAAATTTTGAATAAGTGTTAGATTTCGAAATACACATGTTGTGCAAAAAATGTCATATTGATTTTTTAAATCATGTTGCAAAACTAATCAAAACGGCTGCATTAAAAAACTTAGAAAAAGTTGCACAAATATGATATTTGAAAACTGTTTTCATAAAAATAGGTTCAGTACTTTTGGCGTAAAGTGGCAACATTAAATTTCTACTTCAATTTTATATAATAGTATAGACAGAAGATGTAAGCTTTTATTTTTCAAATTTAATCTTTCTTGACGCGTTTTTTTGTTTGTACGTACAGTAATTGGATTTCGCCCGAAAATGCGTTTTTTCCACAATCTTTATATATAAAAACTAGCAGGTCACTGTTGTCCGCGGCTTCGCCACGGACGTTTTTTTATCAATCTCCTTAACTCCTTAAAGACGGGACAATTTTTTCACACATGTGCTAATTTTTACCAAATTTTGGTTTTGACTAATTTTTATGAGCTACGGTTAGTTTTGCGACATCCGACTTAGTGATGCGATATGGCATATTCGGTTGACAATACATATCAAAGAAAACAAAAACGTTTTTTTTTTCTTTTGTTTTGGAGCGCCGCTCTGCATTTATATGCATCTCACTTTATGCCTTGTTCGAGGCTCATCATTTTTTTTTTGTTGCGCTGTGCTAGCTGAGCACGAAGAGAAAGAGAAAAATAGAGAGCAATATGGAGTTTATTGAAACTCTCGCAACACAAACGCGTCAAGAACCAACGAATAAGCAATGCGTCGCAGCTGGGATGATTTCATAAAAAACTTAATACCTTAATTAAATACACTTAATATTAAAATTTCGAAAGAAAAATACCCCTATCTAAATCTGTAGCACAAATATGATATTTTAAAAAATTTTTCATTAAAATCGGACCAGTACTTTTGGAGTAAAGTCGTAACTTTAAATGTTCACTTCAATTTTATATAATAGTATAGATATAGATAAGTTTTATTGCGTTTGAAAACAAAGTTCTTTGTAATGCGTCAACCGATTTTATTTCTGTAAATTTCTTATGAAAGGTGACGTCAATACCAAGGTTATGTCAATACCAAGGCGCCTCACGCTCCATAGAAAAAAAAGTTGTTTGGCACAAATGTTCAAAATAATCTTTGGCTTATGTTATAATGATTTCCCAAATATTTTGACTCTAGCGATAACCATCCGTGAGCTGGTATGGCTTGAAATAACTTTTAAAAATCGAGTTTTTTATAAAAATATTGGCTGGTGTAATAGTTGTAAAAAAATTAATTATCAGAAATTATAGGCCGGAAAACGCTCTTCCAATCTGCATAAAAAAAAAATTGTAAATGTTTGCAATCAGATTTAAAATAACTCGGTTTTTCATGCATATGTTTGATATTTTCTGTGTCAAACAACTTTTTTTCGTGAGGCGCCTTAATGTATATACAGTATTTGTATGTACACTGAGGAGCAAAACTGTAACATGATGTAACACTTCTCATTTCAGCAACCGTTATCTTCTCTAAATTGTAACTAATTACATATTTTTATTTTATAATGTTATTGGTGCAATTGTACTCTTTCGCCTAAACCGGTTTGAAGTTAATCTAACAACAACGAAAAAACTAGCAGAAAAAAAATGTAAAAAATGGAAAATGTTACAGTTTTGCACTCATTTCTTATTTATTGTTTTTTAACGATTTTCGCGACAACAAATACTATTAATAACATGTCCAGTATCCTTTTGCTTATTTTAATTCATGGATACGATTGGGCATACTGGATGTATACCTCCTCACAAATTCTGGTGGTATAGCATCCCAAACATCCTTAGTTCGCTCCCACAGCTCATTTACTCCTTTGAGCGGAGTATTTACGTAACTCCACAAATTCTCGATTGGATTCATGTCCAAAAATTTTGGAGGCCATTTCAAATTAGCAAATTTCTGTTTTTGTATCCAGTTTTTGACAACATATGCAGTGTGCTTTGGATTATTGTCTTGCTAAAAAATGACTTTTTCAGCAGCAAGACCCATATTTTCCATTACTCCTGGTAGATTTTGTTGCAGGATGGACAGGTACTGTTCCTTACGCATAATCCCATCGATGCGTATTAAAAGACCAACTCCATTTTGCGAAATACAACCCCAAACCATTATTGACCCAACACCATGTTTCATTGTTTGCTTTACATGATGTGGTTGGGTTGTATTTGGATCCTTGGTCCAATACCACGCACGACCATCTGATTGGAAACGGTTGATTTTAGTCTCATCAGACCAAATAACCTAAAATTCAAAAGAACAACGAATAAAAAATATTGCATCACAATGTAAGTCAAAAGACTCACCATATCCCAATTTGCGACTGTCGAGTGTTCGTGCGCTGCAGCAATATCCTGCCTTAACCGCACATGTCTTTTGGTCAGCATTGGTTTTTTTCTTCTCTGCTGCTTTAACGCCCAATTTTGTAATGCTTCGCCGAGCTGTCCACTGGCTAGCACTGATGTTTAAAATTTTCAGGAATAACTGCATCATTGCCAGGTCACCAAGTTCGCAAGAGGTCGGACCTCACGGTCACTAATTTTTCTTGATCTACCTCCTTTGTTCTTAGGAACACTTTCCACTATATTTTTCCCTTATACGTTGCACTGTCGTGTGGCTTATTTGGAAATCTTTTTCCACTTTTCTAACTGACTTCCCCTTCCGCAATAAATTTATTATTTGATTTTTTTTTCAATATTGATCATGCCGCTTGCTTATATTATCACTTAATAAGTACATTGCAATCAAGAAAAGGCTATTAAGCAGGCACCGTACCGATTATGGTTTTTATCAAAAAAGTCAGATAGTTACAGTTATCATTTAACTTTTGTTTTTTCCGACAAAAATACTAGTTATTTAATGCCTTTTATTTTTTCGGGCAAAAATAACTGTTACTTTTAACTTTAATTTTTTTGGTCAAAAATAGCAGTTATTTTGTGCTTTTTATTTTTTCGGTCAAAAATATCAGGCAATTTGAATTTTTTAAAGGCCACTTGAACGGCAAAAAAAGTTTTATGCAATTTTTATTGTTTCATCAGCGCGCACATTTTGAGCTATAAAACTTTTTAGTTTTTAAAGTTTTTTATTCGGCCTCAATTATTTAGTATTATTTAGAATTATAGTATTTTATTCGGCCAAATTGCCTGATATTTTTGACCGAAAAAATAAAAGGCACAAAATAACTGTTATTTTTAACTTAAAAAATAAAAGTCAAAAGTAACAGTTATTTTTGCCCAAAAAAAAGGCAAAAAATAACAGTTAATATTAATTTTTATAGTAACAGCCAAAAATTTAAAGGGCATTTAATATTCGCGAAGCTGCTGCCATTACGATAATAATGGTATACTTAAAAAAGTCCTTCGGCCACTTTTTTGTTATGCCTTTTTCTTCTGAAAATTGTAAAATAACAGTTATTTTCAGTCCCTGCTATTAAGCTTCAAAATAAGCAATATATAACGGTACAATGTAAAATTGAGAGTGAGTGCAAAACTGTAACATTTGTCTTTTTTTAACATTTTTGTCTGCTATTTTTTGTGTTGTTGTAACTTCAAACCTGTTTGGAAGAAAGAGTACAAGTGTACTAATCACATTATAAAATAAAAATCTGTAATTCGTCATTGTTTGGAGAAGATAACGGTTGCTGAAATGAGAAGTGTTACAGCATGTTACAGTATTGCTCCTCAGTGTAAATTGGATCATGAGTTATAGGCATTTTGGTGAACATACCTGCATTTGTTCGTAGTATATGGCGTATGTGGGTATGTGTGTATCACGTATAGACTCCAAAGACGCTGAATCGATCTTTATGAAATGTTAAGGGGAAACTAAAACAACATCTTGATATAGATTCTATAGAGTTTGGTGTCGATTAGAAAGAGCGCGTGGCACCTGTCATACAAATTTGCAATATCGAATAGCTTTGTATAGATATAGATCGCACAGCCTCGGAATTTAATATTCGACCTCAATTTACTCATGCAGTTTTTATTTTATTTATCGCTTGTTTTATCAAATTAGACGGTTGGAAAATATTTCCAGTTTAATGGAATACCTTTTTTAATTTGCCTAAACAAACATCTGACGATATCTCAAAAACTATGAGATGGAATTAAAAAAAGTTTTATGTATTAATTTTCAGAATCAGTAATCGATTTTCCGTTGGAAATTGGCATTTATTTATTTATTTATTTATTTTATTGGCATACTAATGCAACAAGACCTCGGTCTTATAATTAAAGCACTAGCCTCTAATTTCATCAGTATTTGTAATAACTTGTATTAATTATACAAGTTACTTATAAAAAAACTTATTAATAAAGCTTATATAAAACAGTAATGTTTGAATTTAAATTCGAATAAAAGTATTGCTTGATAGCTTAAATTACAATTCTGCTTGTGTAAAACTGAAAATTTACAATTATTGCAATGAGGAGAAAAAAATATTCAATCGAAATTTAAATTGCACAGCATTGGTAATTGTTCTTATATCAGTTGGTAGAGCGTTCCAAAGATGGATTGAATACACAAAAAATTGTCTTTCCGATGCCAGACAAGAATGACGCATTTGTATTATAACGTTTGATCTACGTGATCTTGCAAACCCGAGTCTGTTGTACAGATAAACCGGCTCCCTAGTATAAACCACCTTGTGCAGTAAAATTAGTGATCGAAATTTCAGTAAACTGTCGAGAGTCATATTGTATAAACGTTTTGCATGCACGGAGACATGATCTCTACGTTTTAAGCTATAAACATAATGAGCAATGTTGTTGAAGAGAACATTTAGTTTGTGTTTAAATAAACTCTCACAGTTAGCAAATACTTCGCACCCATAGAGCAGGGTAGGCATAAGGTACGATTTAGCCAGTAAGATACGTGTTCTAAGGGGCGTAAAATATTGAGTTGTCCATAAAACACGTAACATACCATACACTTTACCGATAGTGCTACCTATATGAGTGTTCCACGACAATGTTCTATTAAATATTATACCTAGGTTTTTCACGCTATCCACACATTCAATATCACAATTGTTCAGTTTAATTTTTGGGAAGAGTGAATAGTCTACTGGTTTTTTTGAGATGACAATGCATTTTGTTTTTCTGGGATTTAAACATAGGCCATTTGATGTGGCCCGTTCGTTAACGCGTTGAAGATTATAATTTAGGTTCGAAACACAAGGGACGATAGACTCACGGGAACAACTAACATAAAATTGGACATCATCGGCTCGGCATACATATGAATATTATAATTTTCCAACACTTTTGGTAGGCAATTTATGTATACAGAGCAGAGCAGAGGACCTAACACCGAACCCTGTGGAACACCTCTGTCATTTGGTAGGAATTTTGATACAATGCTATTTGAACAAACTGCTTGTGTTCTGTTGGATAGATAGGATGATATCAAATTAGCAGCAGTCAGGGAAAAATGAAACAGATTCACAAGCTTATTATACAACACAGAATGATCCACCGTATCAAAGGCTTTTGAGTGGTCTAAGAGCACTAGAAAGTTAATTTTGTTCTCATCAATACCTACTCTAAGTTCTTCAACAACATCAACTAGTGCTGTTACACAGCTTCGCTTAACTCGATATCCAGATTGACATTCGTTTATTAAATGATTTCTATAACTGAACTTATACATTTGTGTATAAATTATTAGCTCTAGAACGTTTGATACAAGGTGGCGCAAAAGTAACCTTGCGATGTTTTTTGGCTGTAATTTAAAAAAAAAAAAATGAAAAACTTTGATTCTTCTTGTGGATTATTTTTATTTGGTCTTTTAATTTTTTTTACATCAAGTCGAGAATATGATGTCATGTAAATGGCCGCCGCCACAGTTGATTGTCATTTGAACCCTTTTTATGGCATTTTTCATCACTTCGGCCAAAACTTCCGGCGATAGGTCCTCACATTCTTGACGGATATTGTCTTTAAGAGCTGCAAGAGTCTGAGGCTTGTTGACATAAACCCGCGACTTCAAAAAGCCCCACAAAAAGAAGTCTGGAGCGGTCAAATCAGGCGATTTTGCTGGCCAGTGCAAATCGTCAAAACGGGAGATAAGGCGCCCGGGAAATGCATCCTTCAGCATATCGGTTGTGGCACGTGCAGTGTGTGCCGTTGCACCGTCCTGTTGGAACCACATGTTTTCCAATCCCAATTCATCAAGTTGCGGCAAAAAGAACTCGTTGATCATTGCTCTTTAGCGCTCACCATTCACGGTAACCGTTTGGCCCGCGACGTCTTCGAAGAAAAAAGGTCCGATGACTCCTCCAGCGAAAACAGCACATCATACAGTGTCTTTGAGCGGGTGTAATGGCTCTTCGTGGGTTACACGCGGATTTTCAGTGCCCCAGAAGCGTAAATTTTGCTTATTTACGTACCCGCTAAGATGGAAATGGGCCTCATCACTCATGATTATTTTTGATGAAAAATCATCTTCCTCTTGGTGGTGATTAAGGATGGCTTGAGCGTATGTTAGACGCGATTGGCGGTCAGCAGCTAACAGCTGATGCACCATCTGGACTTTGTACGGAAACATCTTCAAATACATTACCAAAATTCGCTGTAAAGACCGTCGACCGATACCCATTTGCGTGGCACGTCGTCTGGTCGATGTCGACGGCGCTTCTATGACATCCTCGGCTACAGCAGCAATATTTCCTGCAGAACGGCTGCTCCGGGGTCTGCCACGCCTGGCAGCATCTCGTGTTGTGCCAGTCTCTTCGAGGCGAGCGGCTAAACGTTGCAGTGTTTCACAGTAGGAGTTGGATGGCCAGGAAATCTGCGACAAAATTCATGTTTTGCCAAAGTCACCGACCGATTATTGGTCAAATAAATAGTCACCAATATTCCGCGTTCTGGAGCAGTGTAGCGTAACATTGTTTATTAACGTGTATTTCGTATGTGTTTACTACACAAATGTCAAAACAGAACTGACATTAGGGACCAATCGCAAAATTTATAGCATTTTCTGATAGGAGGATTACTTTTGCGCCACCTTGTACATACGACAAAATGGCTGTAGGACGGTATTCATTGCACGTTTTTGGAATCGGTATTATTTTTGCCTGTTTCCAAGTGGAAGGATATATAGAAGTAGTGAGAATAAAATTAAAAATGTGTGTTACAAAGGGTAGTAATTTTGGGAGTAGGGCCTTGAGAAATACAGGATGAATATTGTCAAAACCAACAGCATTTGACTTTATAGCTAAAAAACACTCGAGAACATCCGTTTGCTCAACGCATTCAAAACTTAAAACGTTGATACTTCGCACGCTGTTAGGGTTAGCGAAAGATTCATGAGAGATTGCTGGCATTGGAAGATCTAGAAACTTTATATTTAAATCGTCTACATCAACATCATCACTTTTCCTACCTTTACACTTGCCCATACCAATGTTTTTTATTTCCTGCCATGTTTTTTTGCTATCAATTGCAGAAGAGAATTTTTCACAATAAAATTTGGTTTTTCTGATTTTATTTGTGCAACAACAATTTTCCTAGCATTTTTGAATTCACTATAAATCTCCGGTGTCTTAAAACGTTTCCATCGATTGTATAGTGTATTTCCGAATGATTCGAAATTGTTTAAAATTTCCGCTTATGTATTTTGAAAAACTTTAATCTTTAACTTTTTATCATCGTAGATAGTTATTATTTTGCCATGAAAGTTGTAAAAAGTTAAGGAGCATGCGATAGCAAATTCAAAAAAAATATTTTTTTTACATAATTTAAAATTTTTTACAATTTACATTTTTTATGTATGTCTTTCGACGAATTTCCAAAGAGACTTTGTGTGCAATTTTCCAAAAAACCTTTTTTAACAGAACATTTTAATTCTCTTCTTGAAGGCTTCTTTTTTGAAGTTTTGCTTAAAAGGGCAACAACAAAAAAATCCAATTAAATTTTACTAAACACAACAACTATTTTAATTTATATACTTTGTAGTTTTCCTATTGCTTAATGTGTTGGTAAATTTTGTGTACAATTAAAATTTATATCTAAAATTACTCAAAAGTAAAATTTATTGTGTGTTTGCGTCCACTGAAAATATTTCGGCAATAGAAAATAATTTATTTTCGAGAGAGTGCCAAGAATACGGTTCATAAATGAAATTCTAATGGAGAATTGTGCCTGCACGCACGTAGGCAGTTTTATTGATTTTATTTTTTTAATTTTTTAATAATCTTTTCGACATACTCCAATCAGTAACTTGCGTTCTCATATAATTTTTAGATGATAGTGGGAAAAGTTTTGTTTATATCTAACAAGTTTATAAAATAATAAAATTCTTTTTGTTGCTCTCTCTATCAATTTGTAAGATTTATTTAATTGAAAAGCGCACTTTAAGGTATTAAAAAAAACAACACATATCAATTTAATAAAAGAGCTCAAAAGCTGCAATGAAAGCAAATTTTTTAAATTGAAATTGAAGAAAATAAACAAACAATTTTATAATAAATTTATACTCAATTCTCGTTGAGAAGGCAGCAGAAAAGCTCATGCACACATTAATAAACATTAATTTATGTAAATACATAGGTATCTATATAATATACTCACAGATATAAATGGAGACAAGCAAAGAAGCAGCAGCACCATGTAGAATAGAAGAAAAAAAATCCCAACGAGAAAAAGGCATTTATTGAAAATTTACAGTTTAGTTGAAGAAAAGTTTTGAAAGCTTAAAGAACGCTAACACTACGCGATACACTTGCAAAGCTAAAAAAAAGATGCTCGTTTAGACTAAAACATTTAAAAAGACAAGAGGATTTTTAACTTTTGAAGAGAATTTAAAATAAGTAGAAGAAAATTTAAAACCTGCGGTTAAAGAAATTTGTACAAAATAAATTGTAAAGATTTATAAAAGATGACAATAAATATTCAGAAAATCTAAAAAAAAAACAGCAAGATTGCGAGATAAAAATATAACGTCATCAACTCAACAAAAAACATCAACGCATTTAATATAAAAATTAAGGAATTTTTGTGAAAAACAAATTTTAATGGCATAGAAATTAATTCAAATACATAAACACAAAAGCGGTAGAGAGCAAAACATTGTGTGTTTTATGTGAATAGCTTATAAACACGTTAATTTTGGTGCGAAATAAAACATAATATCATAAATAAGTTAAAAATAGAAAAATTTTGAAAGGAAACGTTTAATAAGAAAAAAGCATTATTCTTGGCAAAAAAAAAGACTGTCACAAATTTTTTTTTAATCTCTTTACGTAAAAGTTTAAGTAATTTTGAGAAATTTGATTGAACAAATTTGTCCTACTTTTAAATTTTTTTCAAAATTACAGATTTCGTTGCACAAAGTTAACGTCGGAGTTATTTTATTCGAAATTTACGCAATTTACATACAAACATAAAAAGTACAAAAACCATTTAAGTGGTTATACGCAGTTAGGAGGCAGAAAAAAGTGGTTTTTTAAAGCCGTTTTCTGAAAAGACATTTCATTGGATTGATATCAATATTTACATTGTGTTTGTATTGTTTACTTTCAAACTTTTATTAAATTTTTTTTTTATATATAATAATTTTTAAAGGTCCATGATCTCCGGGATCAAATTTTGAGAAATTTGATTGGAAAAATTTGCCCTATTTTTCAATTGTTTTTTTAAAATAACAGATTTCGTTACAGAAAGTTAACATGGGAGTTTTTTATTCGAAATTTACGCAATTTACGTACAAACATAAAAAGAACTAAAACCATTTAAGTGGTTACAGCAGTTAGGAGGCACACAAAACCTGGTTTCTTAAAGGAGTTTTCTGAAAAGACATTTTATTGGGTTGATATAAAAATTTTCATTGTGTTTTCATGTTTGCTTTCAAACTTTTATTAAAAATTTTTTCTTAAAAATTTTTAAAGGTCCATTATCTCCGGGGTCGAATTTTTGAGAAATTTGATTGGAAAAATTTACCCCATTTTTCAATTTTTTTCAAAATAACAGATTTCGTTACAGAAAGTTAGCATAGGAGTTTTTTATTCGAAATTTATATACACAAACATAAAAAGAACTAAAACCATTTAAGTGGTTACAGCAGTAACCATTTAAGTGGTTACAGCAGAAAAACGTGGTTTTTTCTTTAAAGTTTTCTTAAAAGACATTTTATTGGGTTGATATAAAAATTTTCATTGTGTTTATATCGTTTACGTTGAAACTTTTATTAAAATTTTTTTTTTGATAAAATAATTTTGAAAGGACCATGATCTCCGCGAGGTTGGTCCTCTTTAAAAAGATATTTTGCGGTTTACACAATATCTTTGGATCCGATCATATGAAATGAAAAAACCAAAAGATTCAGTTATTTCAAGGTATTATCTAGTAATTCATCAAAGGAATAATAAAATTATTTATTTTACCACATTTTTCATTTTATCTACAACACAACGGCGACTTTATACAAGAAAAGTATTGATTTTTTTATGAAATTTTGGCCTTAAATTATTAATAAAATGAAACATTCTGATTGCAAAAATAAATCCTTTCTTTAATCAAATACTGAAATATATATTTGAGTAAAAATTTGGGACTGAGATCGGTTGAGTCGTTTTCAAATACACAAAATTTAAATAGATTATTGTTCTGTAGACTTGTCATTCTGGCAGGTAGTAAATATTAAAAAATTTTAACATTTTTATAAAAAAAAATTTAAAAAACCGCGTTTTTTTTTAGAAAATCGGTGTAATATATAGGAAATTATGATTAAAAATTAACATTTCAACTACGTATTTCAAAATAGCAGAATTCTACTACCTTTGATCAGCCCAATCAAATTGATAGAATTTTTCAGACCCCAGATCAAAAAAGGTTATTTCAAGAAAAACACTTTTAAAGTTTTAACAACAGGATTACGTGACATGTGGCTTATTTTTTTGAAACTCAAACACTAGACTACATCCTTAAATATATGGCGCATTTTATGTTTAGCGGACAAAAAAAAAAAAATGATAGGTATCGGTTTTTTCAAATTTTGCCATAATCTGCAAGTAATTTTTTTATCTGCCTTGGTTAAGATAAAGAGCTATAGGCTTTTAACTATTGGAGTAACTGAAAAACAGGATTTTTAAAAAAAAATTTTTGCGTGTAAAAAAAATACAAAAAATATTTGTTTATGGATTTATATAGAAAATTGATTGTATCTTTGAATTCCGGGATCAAATTCGAAATTTGAAAATATATTCCATTTCGAATCGGGAATTTCAAATTTGGCATCAAAATTAGAAGAATTTCACCATTGTTGGGATTTTTTTAACATTTATAAATTATCATAATCTTAGAATTTCACCATTGTTGGGATTTTTTTAACATTTGTAAATTATCATAGGCTTAGAAGTTATGAATTTCACCGTTGTTAGGATTTTTTTAACATTTGTAAATTATCATAGCCATAGAATCTCACAATTGTTGGGATTTTTTTAACATTTGTAAATTATCATAGGCTTAAAAGTTATAAATTTTCCTTTATCTCCTTAGTGGTTATTATTTTTTAAAACACATCTTAACAACAATTGTTAAATCAATTGAGACCCATCGAATGGCAAGCTGAAAACTCAAAATTTTAGTTTAACATTTTTTTTCAATGCTGAGGTGAGGTGTTTTGATGAAATAATAAATTTCGTGCTAGGAAGAAATTTAAAAAAAAAAAAATCGAAATACGAAAAAAAATTGTGGTCTTAACCTAGTGTTGTAAAAAGACACTTTCAAACAGTGTTTCGTTATTAAGAAAACTATCTTCGGTACCACTTCGGATGCCCGAGATCAACCATATATTATTTTTTTTTAAAAGTTATAAAATTGCATTCAAGTATGCATTTCTCAAAAACAAGAAAATGCATTTGCGAAAAAATGCAAATTTTTAATTCGCCAAATTTAAGGAAAATGTAAGCATTACAATCAATATTACCAAAATGTAGAAAAATAGTTCTGTGCTATTTCGGGTGTACCTTTAGATTTGAATATCCTTCACACATGACACTAAGGGAAGAAATTGAGAATGGCATCTTGTTTGGCAAGATATTGCTAGTTAAAGTCTATATTTACTTTTGCTTTAAGCCATATGTAGTTTTTCTTACAAAAATCAAAGCATTTTTAGGTCATTATTTTGTACTCTTTTTCGCAAAAAAACAACTTTGTCCTTGCGGCAGAGGAAGACATTCCCTTTTTCTTAAAATTCTTTTGGTTAATTTTGACCACCAACTTTTGTCCTCTTAAAATGCGAAATTCGAATAAAATTGTAATTCGATACGCCCTAATGAGCACTTAATTTTATATACCCTGCAAGAGCCAAACCTCCAATGTCTTTATCTTTGAAAAGCAAGCTAAGTTTGCAAAACCGTTTTAGGGTTTTCTTACTATACACCAGTACTCTCATCCTGTGTTGTCCGCTTTTCCGTTAGAAAAATGTGTTGCGCAGTGTTATCAACATACAATTTCGGACTTCAACTTAAAAATGTTGATCCTGAAATGATTTTGATTTCAAATTCGAATTTACGGTTTCGAAATTGAAAAAATTTTCGAATTTCGAATTTGATCCCGGAATTAAAAGAATTCAATCAATTTGCTGTAGAAATTTATAAACATATATTATTTTTTTTTAAATTTTTTATTTACAAAAATTTTATTAAAAATATCGTGTTTTTCCAAAATCTGACACCCATAACTTTTTGTGGTCCATTGTGGACCATTGTTGAGATTTTTTAACATTTTGAAATTAGCATAGTCTGATTCGGAATGGCTTAGAAGTTATGAATTTTTAAGTACAGTTAAATCTGGATATAACGAAACTCCGAACTAGTAAGCGCTCGAAATAGTGAACGTAAATTTTTTGCTCGGACACTTCTAAATAGTGAACAACCGATAGTAAACTAAAAGTTAACAAAATAAGAACTGACATTTCAAAGAATTAGAGAAAAAAATGCGCAAAATTTTTGCTAAAAAATTCAATCTCGAAATCGAAAATGCGAAAAAATGTGAAAAAATAGTTCACTATATCCAGATTCACCTTCACATGCTTTCGCTTTTGGTAGTACTACGACGTACGCGAGATGCATGTTTTTAAAAAAATCATAACTTCTAATCCATTGCGAATCAAACTATGAAACTTCTTGTGAATTATCAACATACAATTTCAGGCTTCAACTTAAAAATGTTGAAAAAAATCACGAAAATGGTGAAATTCTTCAAATTTTGATTTAAAATTCGAACTTCCGGTTTCGAAATGGAAAAAATTTTCGAATTTGATGGCGGAATTAAAAAATACAGTCAATTTGCTGTATTAATCTGTAAAAAAATATTTTTGGTAAATCATTTTTCGCCAATTCCATTTTAAACGCACCGGAAAAATAAAAATTACGGAATCACAGTCTCCGTTTTGGGTGAAATTGACTAAAATCGGCGAAAAACGTCAAAAATTGATTTTTACTAAAATTCTAAAATTATTAGGTGGCAGCCCTATTATATCAAAATTTTATAATTTTGAAATTCTGACGACGGATTCGGATTAAGCGACCCATTTTTGATGTACCATTTTTTTGCCAGACCCGAATTCATAAAAATTAAAAAAATTTAGGTGGCAACCCTATCCACCAACTTGAATATTAAAATTCTGATTTCAGATTCGAAATCAGTGACTCCCTAACACTGTTAAATGATATTTAAAACTCTTAAAAATACATATTATTAGGTGGCAATACTGTGTGGAAAATTTAGGTGGCAGCCCTAACCTCCATCTTAAATTTTAAAACTGTGACATTATATTCGAAATCAAATCCGTTGTCAGAAGTTCAAAATTAAAAGAATTTGCAAAAATACCCAAAAATCTAGGTGGCAACTCTATCCGCCATCTTGAATTTTAAAATTCTGACATCAGATCCGAAATTATCTACCCCCTAAAACTGCCAACCACGGAGCCCACAGAACCCTTAAAAGTCATAATACGCTTAAGCTTTTCCTACACAAGCTCATTGAATTTTTTGGATACTTGCTTTAATTGGATACTTGCTTTCAATTGCAAGCTTTTCAAGCTTTTTGCCGAAGGCATCAAGCTTTCATTTACTTGAAACTTCGTGTCGTTCGCTTGTAAGCTAGCATACTTGCAGGTCGCAAGCTGTAGTGGGTTTATTTATATTCAACTACAAGCTATAGTTGATTCAAAATTATCAAGCTCAAGCTAGCTTGAACTTGTATTTTAAGCATGTACTTGAAATAGACTTCAAGTAGGCTAGTGCAGTTCTCTGGTTGGGGTTCCATGCCTTGGTTTGAAGAACACCTTTTAAAAATTCAAAATAATTTGTTTCTTAAGGCTAGCAAAATTGCCTTTCAACACTATAAAAATCATGGTGGGGACTCAATGGGTTCATGAGTAAAGTGACCAACCGTACTCCTTTTGGGAGTTTTTTACTTCTTTATCAAAGTACGCTAAAAGTACTTATTTTTACTTGTTATTAATCAATTTTTCAAATATCAATTCACAAAACACATCTCTTACTACTGCAAAAAATTATTTTATATGACTATATTCTTCAACTGGAAAAATTCGGTTTGTCTGTTCTTATGTAAGTTTCGTTGCTTCTGCAGGCTCAACAGTTTTTGTTTCTTCTAAAAATTTGTGATTTTTGAGTTGTGACGGTTATGTAATGCGGGTGCGATATGTGATTAGATATATTTAATATCTTTTTTATTTTATTTTTAATTAAAACTGTATTTCACATTATTATATTAAAATGTATATTAATAAGCAATGAATTGATTTAATTCTTTATCTTTTATAAATAAAAGTTCTTGTGCAATGGATTTTATTCATGTATTTTTTTTATATTTTCATATTTTTTTTTGTGAATGTACTTCGTTTTTGTACCTATATATTTATTCTATGTACTTCTTTCGTACTTATTTTTAAAGTCTGTGCGTGTGCTTCTTTGTGCTCTGAAAATGTTGGTCACATTATTCATGAGACATGGACATTTTACCATTTAAGCAAAAATTGTCAAGTACTTTAATTTTTAAATGGTGCTTTTGGAACCCTTTCTTCTAATCCTTTCTTCGAACTCTTTCTTCGAACCCCTTCTTCGAACCCCTTCTTCGAAATCCAAATTACCTTACCGCAAGAGATGGAGCCCTCAACCACCAAAATTACCCAAAACTATTTTTGGATTAAAGTCAGTTTAATTACCTTTCCAGCGGTAGTTCAAACTTAAAATTTGGATAAAAAAAATATTTGTGTTTATTTATTTATTTATTTATTTCTATTTTAACTATCAACAATCGTTTAACAGTTTGAGTAATAACATATAAATTATAAAAACAATATGATATAAAACTAATAAAATGTAAACATAATTATATTAAAGAATATTACACTTTTATAAAGTCATTTTAAACAATTCTTAATAAATGTTGTTTAAAAGTTTGTCTATTCAGAGTGAGATCTATTTGAGCACTTATGGAATTGAACGCTAAGCACATATTATTAATAGGATCATTGCGGCCATAGTTTGTCCTATGATACGGAATGTAAAAAAAATCTCTGCCTAAAATATCTCTCAGGCGCATATATTCTTAAAAGAGCGAGGAGTGGCGTGCAGTCTATATGTGACATAATTATATCGCGAACAAAAATAACAAGAAAAAATTTACGTCTGGAGGCTAAGGTATTAAGACCTAGAAGAGCACACCTGGATACGTACGTTGGCATAAAATTCCAATTTAATTTAAACATTATGTAACGAGTGGAACGTTTTGTATTCTTTCCAATCGCAAAGAATCTACCTCGTAATATGGATCCCAGATCACACATCCATATTCCAAGATAGACCTTACTAAAGATAAAAATAACGTTCTAAGGGTATATGGATCCTTAAATTCCTTCGAATTACGCCTCAAAAAACCCATCATTGCATTAGCCTTAGTAATTATGCAATCTTAAAGGTTGGAAAAAGAAATTTTTCTATCAAATAGAATTCCCAGATCAGATGTAGACTCGACACGTGAAAGACCACTATTTGCGATTGAGTAATTAAAAAAATGTGGTTCTTTTTTCATATAAAAAGACATAATGTTGCATTTGGCAACATTTAAATAAAGTCTATTAACTGAACACCATTTAATCATATTGTTTAAATCAATTTGAAGGAGCCGATGGTCGGAAGGTGAAGAAACCGAATTAAACAGTTTAACATCATCAGCATACATCAAACAGTTAGTATGCTGTAAAAAGTTTGGGAGATCGTTGATGAACAAGACAAACAATAGAGGTCCAAGGTGGCTTCCTTGGGGCACACCAGAATGGTTGGTTGGTTGGTTTTGAGTAGCAGTTACCAATACGGACAACTTGATATCTATCAGAAAGGTAATTCCTCAGCCAGGATAACAAAGAGGAATGAAACCCCATTAGGGAAAGTTTTTTAACCATAATGGAGTGCTGAACTCTATCAAAGGCTTTGGCGAAATCAGTAAAAATGACGTCAATTTGATTGCCATTTTCCATTTCAGTTTTAATGAAGTGAGAGAACAGTGTTAGGTTTGTAGAAGTAGATTTACCACCAACAAAACCGTGTTGGAATTCAGAGATAGAGTTTTTAATTCTAGCATAAATGTGTTTTTTGCAATTGACTCAAATAATTTAGGGATCAAGGGCAATTTTGATATCGGTCGATAGTTGGCTATATTTTGCCTAGAGACTGACTTATGGATAGGGACTATAATGGATTCTTTCCAAATATTCAAAAGCTGCCCTGTCTTTAAAAATAAATTAAATAAAAGCGCTAATGGCTGGGCTAGCACAGCTGCGCAGTTTTTTAGAAATATTGGGGGAATATTATCAGGACCAGTTCCTTTATTAATGTCTAGAGTGAGCAAATCTTGTAAGACATCATCATCAGAAAGAACTAATGAACCCATATCAATAATAGGGTTGTCGTTATAATAAAAAGGGCAGTTCACGTCATCTCCGCCGTCTAATAAAAAATTCGATTGAAAATAATCAGCAAAAAGATTTGTGACGTCTGAAGTGCTACTTGCAGTTTTTTCGATAAAAAACATATTTTTAGGGAAACCCTTCGTGTTCCTTTTTTTATTCAAGAAATTCCAAAAGTTCTTCGGATTTTCTCTAATATCAGACTCCAGATTATTAAGGTGAGATTTGTAGAGCAATTATTTAAGAGATGCGTATTCACTACGCTCCTGTAAATAGTTTTGACGAAAAGATATATTTATTTTACTTTTTTTGAACAATTTGTTCATAAGGTTTTTTAATTTTGAAAGACTTTTATTGAAGCACTCCGGCTTAGAACTTTTCCTTAACTTTTTAATAGGAACAAAGCAAGTAAATGCTTGATTTATAATTTCGATAAAAAAGTCATAATAGATAATTATACACAAGATATCACCAAAACCCAAGATATCACCAAGATATCCCCAAAACCCAGACGCCAATCCACACTCGATAAAAATGTAGATATCGCTGTGTAATCAGCTTTTTTAAATGCAAAAATAAAAGTATCTTCTTCTATGGCAGATGTATCATTAATAAGAATTTCTAATTATATTAAAAGTGCTTTATGATGAAAACTATTATTTGAAATAAGTAATTCCGATTACACACTATTGGCATTAAGCTCATTATCAATATAAATAAGATCTAAGATTTTTTTCAAGCTATTTGTGACAGAGTTTATTTGAATCAGACCCAAGGAATATATAGAGTCTAATATATTAGACTATATAGAGCTTCATTCAACAAGCGATCGATTAAGAAGTGTTTGAGATATGAATTTTAGTAAAAATCGATTTTTGACGTTTTTGCCGATTTTTGGCAATTTTGTTCACCCTGTAACTTCGCCAAAAATCACACCAAACTTTTTTTTCAAAATCAAGTTTTTTATTTCCGTCAGTGATGGCTCCATGCAAAATGAAATTGCTTTTTTTTTAAATTTTTTAAATCTAACTGCGTATAACCCCTTAATATGTGCCTTTGACATAGTTGTTGAGTTCACAGACCTACAGTGAAATTTCATGAGTACAATTTTTGTGGAATATATTAACCTTACAGCGTTCTTTTTATTAGTCACTTTGTAATTTTGTTTAGCTAACAAATAAAATTTGGAGTACCGCAACCTAACTGAAAGCTCAGTCGTCAAGACTCTCAAATAATTTAACGTTGTTCCACTTTAAGTCAAACATTTTTTCCTTAAAATAACGTTAAGCAACGTGAGGCTGTTTAAAATTGAAGCTCTTCCTTTCATAAACACTCATAAAATGGCGCTTCTAACAAAGTCACAATAAAAAAAAAATATATACATATATATATAACTCTCTCTAAATACTAGAGACAAAAACATAAAAATAAAGGCCTCACACTCTGAGTTGAAATAAAAATAAAACAATATAAAAAAATCAACATTTTAGCGTCGAACTATTTTAGCCCTCTAAGCCGCCTACCCAGACACCAACCACCACACACCCACTAATTGTGAGCAAATTTTAACGAACGTTTTGAGTGCTCGCGAACTCGTTTCTCTCGTCATCATCGTCGGCTGCTAAAGAATTTTCTTTTCTTGAGTTTTCATCGGCGCCACGGTTAAAGGCACTGCGCTTCGAAAATCGCCAAACAGTTTGCTGAAAATCATCATCATCGCCGAACGCCGTTTGTACAATATTTACGGCGAAATAATTTGTAAAATTTGTCAGTCGTCCATGCCATGCGCGATAAAATATCTCAACTATTTTGCTTGCAAAAATCCGCTTGCAAAAATAATCCAACAGATAATCGAGGTGTGTGTTTTTGATGTGATGAATATTTTAATGAATATTCAGTGTTTTGCAAAAAAAAAAAAAAAAGGAATGATAAATTTTAACATTCAGTAATTTCAAAACTTATATACATATGTACATTCATGAAATAAAATACACACGAAAAAGTGTTGAAAAAACAAGTAAAAAAAAAAATCAAAAACGATTTCCATTAAAAAAAAAAATTAAAAAAATTTTATTTCTGAAAACTATTTCAAATACCTAACTAATCGTAACAATTTTTTCTTGTCTTTTGATTATGTTTTACTGTCATCTACCACAACGACTGGCTAAAAATTACAACAAAAAACAAAAATATGCAAAATAAACGCACACGATTTGTTAACCCAAAAAAGGACATAATGTGCCAAGTAAAACCACGAGCAACGGGACAGCGTGTGCCAATGGGTCTTTTGGGGCAGAAGGGCCCGAAGCGACAGAGACCGACTCATCAGGGACCGGGGGGATGCGGCAGTCGTTGGAGAGGAGGGGCTCAACGTCGAACAACGCTATTCACCTCCAGAGACGGGTGGGACTCTTCAGTGGGGTGGCTTTAATTGTCGGAACAATGATAGGTAAGTGAATCGAAATTAAAATTTATATATTTACAATATAACAATTAGGGTGTGGAACGAGTACAATTGTGCATAAACAATGGCTATTGGAAGATTTGGTGTGTATTGGGACAACAACTACTGGCTGCCTGTGGCTGACAAAAAAAAATGTTGCCCCGATCTGATTCCATCTTCCTGCTTTAAAATGGCCACAGAGAATGAACAATATTCGTTAAAAACCTGCACTTAAATGCTAATGCATGAGTTCGGTAAGTATTGGAATGATTGGGTTAAGTGTGCAAAATTATTCAACGATCTGAAATGATATTTTTATTCGGTATTCCATTTTAATCCAATTCCTTATACTTCTAAATCAGTAAAATATTTGACGGTTTTTTTGTTTTGAGTATTAAATTGAGCTTTACTAAAATTTCCTGCCGGCTCCAACAACCAACCCGTCCGTTTTCCCCTTATTTGTTTTTTTGTTTTTTTAGAAAATTTCCTAAGTATGATTTATGTTTTGTATCATAATCTTAAATATCAGATAAGGCATCAAGTTTACTGCTCCCCGTTTAGACTCTGATTTGAGATTAATTTTGAAAATACGATATTATTAAGAAATCAATTGATCTTAAACCCTATTTTTGAGCAATGAAACTCAGGATTAGAGTTAAAACGCATTGTGAGACCCTAGCACTAAGAGTTGTAGTTAGTTATATAAAAAGATTGTGATCCATCAGCAGTCAACGAATTTAAAAATTAGTTAAAAGTTAAATGAATTCTGACAATTTTTATTTTTTCGATATTTAAGACTGATAGAAGAATAAAAAAATGCAAATGGTAGCCTCTGAGAAAAGAGTTTAGTTTTGTAACACTATTTATTGACTCTAACATATTTTGGAATATTTTACCAAATTTTTGGTAGGTCGTTAAACTCGTGTTTGTTAACACAAAGCAATAATTTATTTGAATCTTTTTGGTCGACGTTATTAAATATTTCTTTAACATACTTACATAGTAACTACATACAAAATCATATCTTTAGATAGTTAATAGTAATTTTAGTACAATCGAATATAACTTTAATTGAGACCAGCAAAACTTTATATTTCGGGGTAACTTTTTTCTTAAGAGTTAAAACATATATATATTTTTGAAAATACTACATAATAATGACTTTCATTATTGCTATATCTGAGATAACATATAGATTGCAATCTG
Source organism: Dichetophora obliterata (assembly GCA_963920525.1). Taxonomy (NCBI): domain Eukaryota; kingdom Metazoa; phylum Arthropoda; class Insecta; order Diptera; family Sciomyzidae; genus Dichetophora; species Dichetophora obliterata. Next base: position 13,606,443 of record OY986439.1, on the reverse strand, counting down.
TGAAGATGATTTCATGATTAAAAAATGAAGATAAGAGATTAAATCTAGCCTTGAAAAACCACGTAAAAAATAAAATCAAATAATGCATTCATAATAGAAATGTAGAATTAAATAAAATGAATATGGTGTTGACATAATCAATAAAATTTTTTTTAAAAATCTTTCAGTGATTTGTTATACTTAATAACAAAATAACAATTGTCGCAAATATATAATTTATTTTCTATTTTGTAGGTTGGCAGAAAGATATTCAGCCCTACCGGGAATAATTTTTTACGCGGAATTGAAAAAAGGAGTTTTCATTTATATTTTAAAAGCTCAAGAAAATTTTGAAAATTTTAAATGCAAAATTGTTTGTAAATTAACAAATTTGCGTTAAAAATCTTCAAAATATTCTTAAGCTTTACCTTAAAAATAAAACTTCCTTTTTCGATTCTGCGTGAAAAATTATTCCCGATAGGGCTGACTCTTTTCTCTCTATCATAAAGAAAAGTTTGTACACTTTTTAAACTATTTAAAGTAAATATGATTGAGCTCGACCAGCTCCTGTTCTAGAACGTTAGGCGCCTCCGATGGAGTTCGATCATGCGCCCCAAAAAATTTTAATTTATAAATAAAAAAAAATTCTGTACGAAATAAAAATTTTGTAAATTTAGATTTATTGTATTTTATTTGATGAATATTAAGGATATGTTATCCCGAGTAAAACTAAAAACGTTTTTAGCTAAAGTCAAACAGTGGGCGAACAAGGCCTAACTTTAAAGCTTTAAAAACTATTTTGCGCCACACACAAGTGGCGATACTCTCAACATCGGTTTCACTAAGAGAGGCTTGCTTTTATTGTTGCTCATGCGTTTGCTATTGAATAAGAGCTTTGTACGGCAGTTGTTCGACCAAACTTTTGTACGCTAGGCTTTTTGGATTATTCTTCGGAAATGTTCGACCTTTGTGAAGCCGTGTGGCCCATGTTCGGCCGCTGTTCGCCCGCTTATATTTTTACTCGGGACGTTTTAAATGTTGCGATATTTGAAATTATTCAGTAGAAAGCACCTTTTCGTTCTTTAAAGATGCTCAGTGTTCTACGATTTTATCATATTGAATTAATTTGCAATGTCATATTCAACCGATATTGTAAAATCGGTTTTGTTTTATCAAATTTCGAAGATAATTTTTAATTATCTTTAATTAAAAAAAAAAAATATTTCAGCTCAAGCAACCGATACAGAACTTGTTAATACAATTCTATTTGCAATTAAAGCATTTGGCAACAAAATCTTCATACCGTTGGCTTTAATGCCTTTAAGAACATCGATGACTCGAACAATATTATGACTTTTCACCAAATCTTCTTAGAAGAAATATTCTTAGAAGAACAAACCATGCAGCTGTGCAATGCATGACACTGTAATGTGTCTTTTTTACAATAGCTGCGTTCCATTCGCTTCAAAATAATCCAAATTATTTTTTTTACATGCAAAGCAAAAACAAAAATAATAATCCTATAACAAATAGAATTATTATCCATAAATATCCATATAAAATTGTGATATAGCCTTTAAAAAATTTGAAACACAGGTGTCGCACCTGTATATTTTTATGAGCTGTCATTTCATTTTTTGAATTATTTGTTTGTTTGATACAATGATTATTAGGTAGCCATGACAGCTACCTATTTCCTCACGAGCTGCGACCATCGAATGTTAAACAAAAGAAAACAAAACAAACCGCGTGTGTCACATACATTGGACGCATTCAGCGGAGCCAACAATTGCACTTTAATTATTTATATAATTGCATAATATTAATAATTATATTAAATAATTTACAATTTTTCTGACGTTTAGAGTAAAACACGTTCAGAGAAAAACATCGTTCACTAAGGTATCGCTACCATAACAGTTTACAGCAGTTTTGAACGACACACGTTCCTATGACACCTAATAGTTATTGTATCATGATTGCTTGTTTGAATTTAATTTGACTGCAACGGTAGTGCCCTCTACTTGTCGTTTCTCTTTCCGTTCCTTTGAGAAAATTTGTTATCGCGATTATATTAATGCGAAAGGAACGCAGCTAATATTTAAATTTATAAGGTGCATCTCACACTTAGCGGACACGAACAAATTTGTTGTTCTTTTTACGGGTAAAAGAAGCTCTCTAAATTTCCAGTTTTTTCTTTTACCCATCCTTTACAACAATCTTGTCTGTGCCCGCTAAGTGTGTCATGAGGCTTAGTGAAATTAATCAAATATACATATCGCTCATTTGCTCAAAGAACGTCATAACTCAAAAAAGTCATTTTGCATAAAACGCATTTAAAGTTTTCAATTGACTCACACCTTGCATGAAGAGATAGAGGCATTTTCTCTTCTCACGCGGAGAATATTCAAAATAATAACATGCAATTTTTACACCATATGAAGCATAATATAAAGAACAATTCTGCATCATTAACTCAAAAATCTTGCTCGAGCAAATGAGCGATATGTAAATGAGTTGAGTCTATTTATTGTTCTTGATTTGGGTGCACCTTTAGAATTATAGTGAAAAATCACTTGTCAATACTTCTTTATTCAACTTTTTTAAAACTTTTTAATATTTAAAACAACAATTTCACATATCTTGAATGCTTTTTCAATTAAATTGAAAATTTATTTTAAAATGTACAGTAATGTTAGCACCTTGTAAAAAATTCTTAAATCTCAACACGGTTAAAAATCTTAAACTAAACTTTAAACTTTTTTGAATTACATATAGGACAACACCAAAAAAGACTACTTTTAAGTCCAAGGAAAAGTTTAAAATTTTCTATTCTAAAAAGGATTACTTTTTAATCCTCGAAAAGTTAAACATTTCCTGAATGTATGTTAGCAAAAACAAAAATAATCAAATTTAGTCTGACCATCTCCTGATTTAAGCCCACATGGTTAAATATTTTGGACTTCTTTTTAATCCAAACTTTGGTTTTAAGGAATTTTTAATCCAAAAAGTACTATTTTTTAAGCCCCCAAAAAAAAAAGGAACTGGCCATTTCAGCCCTTGGAAGGACTTTGTCCTAGATATTCATATTGCTTTTTTTAAACTTTTTGCGGATTGAAAACTAATATTTTTTTGGATTGAAATATTTTAATCTTTTCCTTGGATTAAAAAGTAATCTTTTTTGGTGTTGTTCTATATGTAATCCAATAAAGTTTAAAATTTAGTCTAAAATTTTAAACCGTGCACGGCCTCTCGTCTGCTGGTCTGACATTTTATCCACTCGTCTATAGCAATTGCTAACAAAGTTTTGCTTATTTTGCTTCATTACGAATGCAAGTAAGCTTTCGGTAACGTGGGTTCGAGACCCAGCTAAATTTGTAGTCAAAAATAGTCTAAACTTAAACTTTTTTTAGATTAAAATAAGTTAAACTAACGGAGGAATTCAAAAATAGTACTTTTTTGATTAAAAATTCCTTTAATCCAAGATTTGGATGAAAAATTAGTCCAACATTTTGAAATGTGCACGTTTTCAATATTTTGTAAATATTTATAAAATGTCCGCAAATAACTGTATTATTTATGCACTGTCTGCACATACAGTTGGACATGCGCTGAGCCTGACAAAATTAAAATTCTTAAAAAATGGACCACTTGGTTTTTAAATATATATATTTTTTAGAAATAAACATTTCTCACAACACGGTTAAAAATCTTGGACTAAATTTTAAACTTTTTTGGATTACATATCGAACAACACCAAAAAAAGATTTCTCTTTAATCAAAGAAAAAGTTTAAAATTTTCTAATCTAAGAAAAGATTAGTTTTTAATCCTCAAAAAGTTTAAAAAATGCAATATAAAAATCAACTTAAAATAAAAAATTTTTCTGACCAGTTCATGATTTGACCACACCGTCCTCTGATGTGCTGGTCCAACACTTTATCTACTCGTCCATCTAAGTTGCTAAGAATGTAACGCTTATTTTGCATCATTTGTTTCATGGGTTTGAGACCCAGCTAATTTAAACTTAAGTAGGGATTACAAAAATAACACTTTTTGGATTAAAAATTCCTTTAAACCAAAGTTTGGATTGAAAAATAGACAAAAATTTTGAACTGTGTAGTCCTTTAGTAAACACCTGAAGCATTATAACCAAGATATTAAAATTCTTATCACACAAAAAGTTCATAGTTTATATGAAAATGAAAATCCATGGTTTTGGTGGACAAAGACATTTCTGAAATAATTTTGAAAATAATAATTAAATATTACGACATGTCGGTTACTTCTAATAACTTAAGATACTTATGTACATCTTCTGATTTTGTTCAAAATAATTGATTTCATATAAAATAAATATGAATCATTCTGCAATAAGAGTGATACATTATTAATTGTATTGTTTTTTTTTTTAAATTCCTTTTATAATATACAGTCTCTATTGTAAATCGGTTAAAAGACTTGCCTCTTCAAGCAATGATAACTAAGTTGTAAGCGTTCGGGTTTCTTTATATTGCAAGTTCAGTAACTATTTTTTGGATAGCCATCTTTAGAGTGGATCAATTTGTTCTGGAATAAATTTCGTTTCCTGTAGTCTTTGATTTTTGGATTCTTTGTTAAATTTAAAAAAAATCTTCGGGAGCATTTGGGTACAGTGAATTTATTTTCCCTCTTAATTTCGTTTAAAAAATTTTATTTCATATCAAAGTTCAGGTACAGCGAAGTTATTTTCCCCCTTAATTTCGTTTAAAGAATTTGATTTTATATGAGAGTTCACCGTGGCATTTGATTAAAAAAACACAACAAAAATTAGATGACACTCATACGTCACGGTGTACTTTCATATAAAACCTAACAGTTATGTTTATTTTGTAAGTTTTATTTTCCTGTATTTTTAGTTTTAATTACAATTATATAATCTTTATTCATATGTCTATTAGGCCAGGTCGGTCTCCATACAAAAAAAAGTGCTTGATAAACTCGGTCTAAAATATTCTTTGCCTTATTGTTGTAATCTTCACGGAAGGATTAAACCAGCTTTTTGTATAGGAAAGTTTTTTGTTCGTTAGAATTTTCAAAAACAAATAAATTTAAAATTAAAGTTTTCAAAATGATTAATGCAGCATACAAATTTTGAGAAATCTAAGTGTTTTGGATTTTTTTTGGGACTTTTTTGATGCGTTTTTATGTGATTTAGACCTCAATCGGCATAACTACACCATTTCTTGTTCGATTATCTTCTATAAACCACCATTGGTAAGGTGATAAAATAAAATTCTCTGCACATATCCTACTTGAACGTTTTTTAACATAGTCAGCCCATTGAGGACGGATAAGAGATCCTCCTCTTCAAAGGAGGGTTCAATTGGTACCATGTTTTTTGTTATTTTCTTTTATTTTGATAAACTAAGATTATAACCTTCCTTGCATGATTAAAAATATGTGTAGAGAATTTCATTACCTTTCCAACGGTGGTTTATTGAAGATAGTCGGACAAGAAATGGCGTAGTTATGCCGATTGAGGTATTGGATGAAAACTACACTTTCAGTTCAAAATGGCTTTATGAAAACGGTAAAATATTTAACAATTTTACAAAAGTTTTTGCAATGATTTAAAATTGTACACATTGAGTTTTGATAAAATTTCAATAAAAAAATTTGCTTAAATCTAATGAAAGCTCCACCTAGCTCCCATACAAAGTAAAGTGATCAGAATAATAAACCTTCATAACATCGAATACACTTTAACACCGCTTTGGGGAGTATTCTTATAAGAAATCCATTTGTTTTATACCAAAATTAATTGTACTCATACTAGGCCCGTAGCCAAGGGGTATATGGGTGTTCAAAACCCCAAAAGGGTCCGAGGGTATACAAAAAATTAATATAAATAAGATTAATAAAAGCAAAACATTATAGGATTTTTAAGACCCTTGAGCAAATTATAAAAATATTTTCAATAAAAAAAAAAACAATAAAATCAGCTAGTAATGTTTACCTTTTCATATTGAAAAACGTTGTTGTTGTTTCTTTGGAAAAATTCGTTAGAACAATTAATTGTTCTAACCTGATTAATTATTATAAAGCTCAATAAACGATTTTAAACTATAAAACAACTAGAATTTGTATTTAAATCATAGAAAATCAACTTAATAAAAAAAAAACTTTAAACTAATACTACGTTTACATTGGACCAAAAGACTCATTTGAAATGAGTCATTCAAAACTATTTATTGTTGTAGTATCGTGCAAACGCCCTAATCATAGCATCCCTTAAGTCAAAAGTTGAGTTATCGAACCAGGGATGCTATGATTAGGACTTTAAAGTCGAAAGTTGAATTACCGAACCAGGGATGCTATGATTAGGGGGTTTACACAATTCCACAACAGTAAACACTTTTGAATGACTCATTTCAAATGAGTCATTTGGTCCATTGATAACGTAGTATAACTTCTAAATCTGCTTTTAGAAGCAAAATCTCACGCTTTACAATAAAGAATTTAAGAAAAAAAAGTTTCGAAACTAAGCTTGAAAAGATCAATTTTTTCATTTAAGTCAGGAATGCGCAAGAACGATATAAAGAAGATCACGCCTTAAGTGCGCAGAAATGGCAATCTGCTGCGCAGGTCTACGTCATAAGTGAAAATACATTCAAACAAAAAAATCACATAAACAACAAACACCCCAATAAGATATAAAATTTTTATCAAAGATAGTAATGAAAAATATTAAAATTTTTTCTCTGCAAGCGTTGTTTTTTGATTTAAAATTATTTCTTTTAAAAAACCAAGATTTTATAAAAAAATGAGGAGATTTTTAAATCGATAACCCCTATTAAAAATTTTTTACTACGTTTTTTTCAGTCAGTTTGACTCTCTTTTCTCTTGCACTTCTGACGTCACATGCACGTGCTCCCAAAGAGAGCGGACATGCGCAAGGCGGAATCTTGAATATATAATTCTTGAGGAATGCGTACGTTTATTTTGTTTGAAAGTTAAATATTTCTGTTTTTAAATATTTGCAAACTAAAATAGTATATGAAGAATGTAGTAGGTATATATTACGCGATATTAAACTAAATACCTTATACAAATTTTTTGTTCAAAAGTTCATCTGCTCAAACAGTTTGTTAGTTTTAATTGTTATTTTGTTTTCAATAGATTTATGAAACTGTTTTTGAAACGTTATTACAATTTTTTTTTAATTGTTTGAAAAATAAAATTTTTTTATGACTAACATGGACAAGACATATATTCTGTAACATTTTTCTATCTGCCCCATTGACGTCTAAGAAGACACGATTCCAGAATCTTTTTTTTCCTTAATTCTTGAATAAATACATGAAAAATTACTGAACCAAAGATCTGATTTTAAGCGGAAAAGCAAAAAAAAAAAAAAAAAAATATAGAATATTTCTTAACCCTGGATGTACATCGCTTTTTCAACAATGTAAAATAAAATAAAGTTCACGGTTTTTTTGATATCTTATTAATATATTAACAAGTTGGTGCGTATGTGTGTCTGAGAATCACGGCTGAACCACTGAAGCCATCGACCTTATATTCATACCATACGTGCGTGTGGTTCTCCGGATTTGTTTGTGTTAGAACTGCCTAGATGGCGCTGGGGTAGCTTTTTTAATATTCTTATTAATAACCCGATTTGGCTCAAATTCACAAAATATAATATTCAAATAAAAAAAATCATTGGCATAATTGAGACCCGAAAGATGGCGCTGGGGTGGAGGTATTTACGAAAATGTAGTCTTTCTTTACATGTAAAATCGTTGATTCTGTTTGTGCTTGCATAAATTCGGAAAGACTTGATCGAATGAGGTCATATTTGCACAATATATACGTTAATTCATGCCTATCCGATAGGTGGCACTGTTGTCAAGCTAATTAATATTTACACAACGTGTCATAAAAAATTTAGTAATTTAGTAAGGCGCAGAACAACGTCTGCCAGGTCATCTTGTATTATATATTTGTCTTAATAAACAACAAAATTCATATTTTTTTTTAAAAATTGGTAAATTGGGTAAAACACAAAAAATATAACTATTGTTAATTGATTCAACTAACGAGGCACATCCAGGGTTAATTGTGTTCCTCAAGTCGACTTTAATGAAAGAGAAATGGAATATTTTTTAATTACAATTGGAGAAACACTCTTAAGTCGAAAAAGTTTAAGAATTATTGTACTTTCATGAAAAAAGTTTTCCCAGCCTTAAATCACTTTACCTCTTTCAAAATTGGTAAATTGGCGAAAAAAGACTTTTATTTTGACATATATTTTGACGTGCTTTGGATATAATTCTTTCAAGTCGGAAATAGAAAAAGTACATGTGAAAAAAGTAAAATATGTATGTACATAGTTTTCATTGGTAGGTATATTTTTCGGGTATTCACTCTAGAATGAAACTCAAGAAAGAGCTCCAAATGGCATTTTGTTAAGTTATAGTTCAGAAAATATGAAGAATTACCTTGAAATAATGTTTAGAGTTACGTTTTTCGGTAGAAACTTAAATAATTATAATTTTGAATTGTTTAACAGGGGATTTATGTGTTATAAAATTTACCTATTTCTATAAATTTATTCAATAAAACAATTGAAAGTAGTTAATGTAAGGATTTTTTTTCTGATATTAAAAAAAAAGAAAAGGTCTCTACATACTAGAATAATAATGTATTCAATTTTGCATGAAAAAATGCCATACCCTTTCTTTAAGTATCATATTGATACCAATACTTTTTTTAATCAAATGACCCCTCCACTTTTTCCACCTTGGAAAGTCCGGGCTACGAAACTGACTTTTATATCTTACTGTTGATGAGAGAAAATTTTAAGCTTTATATTTTACAAAAACTTGGAGATAGGCAGTTCTAATGTACCAATAGTAAATTCTTAAAAGAAAACATTTTAATATCACATCGTCATAGTTTCTGTCATGGCGTAAACGTATATAGTAAAAAAATGTTTTGTTGTCGTAACCTTGGGTTTATTAAAAACAAACAATTTCTTGAAACAAATATATAAAAAAAAAAAATTTATACACAGTTCACAAATCTTTTTATTAAATTATCATTAGTTTTTTACAACAAAATAATTATTGTTATTGTTCTCAGTCATTGGCCGAAAAACAAAGCGCTTTATTTTTGCAGATATTTTTTATACATATATTTAAAAAAACAGCCATAAACAATGCATACCCACCTTTATAAAAAGTTAATTTATTAAATCGGTTCGGTCATACATACAAACATGCACAGATAAAAATAACATATCTTAGACAAGAAAGAAAAATTTTGAAAAAAATGTATATTGTTTGTTTTTTGTGGTTATTATAAATAGACATATACACATCTCTAAATACATAATATATAGATAGATTTTAGTCGTATTTTCAACGATAAAATCACGAGTTTTTTCATTTTCATTCTTAAAATTTACAAGTTTTTATGCTTTGTTGTAGTTATTTAGTTGTATGTTGTTACTTAAGAACCCAGTTGGCAATTACCAATACCCAGTGCTACGCAAAAGAAGGAATGCTGGTAGTGCTATTATTGGAGTTAATATACTTACCATAATCGCTGTATTGATGAGTGCGTCTGTAAGGCCTACCTTTTGAAGGTTTTGACTCTTTTCATATTATTTTATATGATAAAGTTTTTTAAAAATTTAAAAATAATTATAAATGATCAGAACAATTTAAAAAAATCTTAATTAAAAAAATTAAAAATGTTTTTTTTTGTCCGAGCTGGGTCTCGAAACGAGGTTTCCGAATTCTAACACATTACATATCATATGATATGAAAACTTTTATATGGAAAAATTCTTAGTTTTTTCTTATACTTTTGTATAAAGAAAATTTTAAAAAAATTTTTAAGGGAACAGGAAAATTTGTAAAAAAATTTAAATTTCAAAAAAATGCAAAAAAAATTTTTTTGTCCATGCTGGGTCTCGAACCTGCGCTCCCGAAAGTTTACTTTCATTTGTAAGGATCAGGGCTAGGATTTGTCATCTTTTTTCTGCTGCTTCTAAGACATTTTCTGGTTATTTAGAACGTCAATTTATGTTTCCTTAATTCCAAATATAAAAAGGTTTTAAGCAGTTTTTCATCGGGTTTTTATCGGTTTTAGTTTTCAGGTAATTTTTACTAGATTAAGGACATTTTTTGAAATTTTTGGTGGTTGTTAAGCTATTATATTGTCGTTTTTAAACATATTTTATTTTTAGAGCATTTTTTTATTTTTTAGGTAATTTTAGTGTAATTTTAAAAGAATTTTTTGTTGTTTTTTTTCTTACTAAAAAAAGGTAAAAATGTACATTTTTAAACATTTTCCTTTAAAAATAGAGTCCCTTGAATCAAAAACATTAACTCTCGAAAAAGGAGTAACTTTATTTATAGACCTCGATGAAAACAAGATCTGCGCGTGGCGAAACTGAAAAAAGGGTGTGTAGAAAGATGAAAAAAGTGTTAAGCCCGGTTTTCACTAGGTCATTTTTCAATGACAAATGTTGTCAGACTAATGGAAACGTATTGTCATTTACATTTGTTGTCATATATGACCACTGATTGTCATATGAAATCACAAACAAGTGAGAACAGATAGAATTTTGCTTGTCAATCGATATATCGTTGTATGACAAGAAAAATCGAAATGCAAACATGTTGGCATTTTGTGTCAGTTGTTGCCTGCAACAACTGTCGTTTTAAATTTTTTTCGTTTCACTGCTGGCAAAGTTTTTGAAATATTGTTATTTTAATTGGTTTTAAAGGAAAGTGCACTTAAACAGGTATTATTGCAGTGCCCGGTGTTGCTTCAGGGGGATTTATCGCAGGACGGATTTTCGTGATGCGCGTTGTTGCGGTCGCTTTGTCTGGAGTTTGTCCACTTTTGTTGCTTCCAATTTGTGATAAGGATGAGGGAAAGCACTTGCAGTTGCCTTGTCAGCAGCCTGTCCAGTTGGAAGCAGCAAGACGTAGACAGCCGTAGACGGCGCGAATCTTGAAGACGTAACTTGCGATAGAACGTGGCGGTGGTTCATTTCGGACCAACACTGGCCACTGTGATAATCTTTATTTTAGTGCACTTTTGCTATAAATCTAATAAAATTAACAGTATTTTATAAATTTCACCACAAAGAAACATTTTCTATCAATCTGATATATAAAACATCAGCTGTTGTTGACGAAAAAATACAACTGAAAAACCGATGACATTTCACAAATAACATCGAAAGTGAAAACAGTATGGCAATCAATTGACACATAAATTCAATGTCAGTCTTTGACATTCGAATTTATGTCAGTTCTTGGGTTTCAATGAAAACGCATTTGACGTCATATAGTCAAGAAGCCTAATGACATCAGTGATTGTTTTCATTGAAAGTGACTTAGTGAAAACCAGGCTTTAGATAAAAACTCAGGATATGCAAGTTTTTATTAACTCTATTTTTATGCTCTATTACTGAAATATTAGGCGGCTTAAATTGTAATACTATGAAATTTGAAGAGGAACTTAAATACATGACATATCGTCTTTTAAATATGTTCCTCTCGTCAGTGCAGACGTAGAAATAAGTTTTTCTGTTTAAAAAAACATATTGCCAGACAATCGACGTTCCTTTATTTTTAATAACTTAAAAATGTACCTTGTTATCTACTGTAAAGCTATGAATAAAAATTATCTAAAATCATATAAAAACGTTATTTTTTGTTTGTTTTTTATGTAATTGATTGCGTTTTTTAGGTAATTTTTGTCAGTTTTTAGGTAGTTTTTATCAGTTTGTAGGTAATTTTCTGTAGTTTTTAGGTAATATTTGTCATTTTTTTAGGTTATCAAAATCCGAGCGCTGGTAATGACACAAAATAAGCTTAAGATTGTTAACAACTGCGGTAGACGAGTAGATACGGTGATATTTATTAAAGTTGATATTTATATTGCTTTTCTTTCTAACGTGCATTATCAGGCCTGTTAAGAGTCGCGAGAAAGGGAGGCTAAGAAAATTTTCTCGTTTCATATCAAAACATTAATGGGCTTGGATATGAGGGCGGAAAGGCACTCCATATCATGGCCTGCTAGAAGCGCTTCGAAGCCCTGCTTATGCCCACTGGGTATGTCGTGTATATGTGTGTCTATGAGTATTTAGATTATAAAAGCTCGTGGTAAAATGGCACTTGTGCTGATTTGCATTAAAATGGGAACGTTAAGTTACAATTTTGAATAAAATGTAACAATAATACAAGAGAAGAATCCCGGGATTCCAAACGATATCAGCCGCTTTGAATTCTGGAAGTTTCCTATCAGTATCCAGGCATAAATAAACTGTGAAAATAATCTCAAAAACACAACTTCCGTATTAAGTATCTCATAAGAATTTACTTCATCTTCCACATTTAAAACAACCTTTTCGTTAGCGGTTATGAAAAATGTGCTTAACTTAACCAAAAATATAGAAAACATTTATTTAATTCTAGTAACAAATACTTGAAACGTGTTGCTTTCAGAAAAAGTCTCTTTCATCAGAAAATGTAAACATTATTAACACAAAAGTAATTTGCATGCCCAAGATACTTTGGAAAAAGGCAAAATAATATTAAAAAAAATTATTTAATTCAATCTCACAATGAATATATTAATTCAAAAAATTCATAGTCCCACAGCAATTCCGGGATTATGAAAAACTTCGGAAATTGAACTTCGTATACATATACAAAGTTTTGACTCACATATTCTTCTCATATGTATGAACCAGACCCGTAGCCGGGTTTTTATATGAAAGCTTTTCACTAAAAAAATTAAGTGATACCAATCTAATATTAAACAACACTTTTCTGTGCAAAATTGATTGCATTATTATTATTATTACTTCCCATTTACTTTATTTTTTTGAGACTTGAAATATCGGAGTAAAAGCTATAACATGGTTACTTATATTTTTCTCTAGAACAAATTTTGAGAAAGAGGTCAAAGTTATTGCCCATAATTACCATAATTTATTATTTGGATAATAAAATGATTCAAATAAAGTTTTCTTGGAATTGTCTATTGGAAAAAGTTATTACAAGGCAATTTTTCAAATTACTTTTTAACCCATTGCTTTCACGAGCTAAGTGCAATTTTTTGAGATTAGTTCCTAAATGAATACCTATAATGACATTATTAATTCATATTTGATTTTATGGACTTATAAAAATATTTTTGTCTAAAATGTTTACAAATCAATTTTAAAAAATTTATTTTTTTATATATTTTTTTTTTTTCGGAAAATTATAACGTTTCATTCCAAACTAAAGATAAAGATGATTACAATTTATATAAGAATTTTTAAAACCTTGTAAGAGTTATATGGGCATTTCGAAACGATTTGTACGAACAAAATAAAAAAAAAAATTGAAAAAGATTAATTTTTAAAAAAGTTGTTTACATTTGCGTAGTAATTAGCACTATATGTATTGAGTAAAAATAGTGACAACAATCGACTCAAAGGGCTTAAGGATATAAGCAAATATATGTGCTGGCGTTACGTTACAAAAAACCAAAAATGATTTTTGACTTGGATTACACAATTTGCAAAACTCTTTGAATTGGGCAAGAATTTTTGCATACAACATTTTTTTGAAGGATTTTAAATAATATAAGTTTATTTTCCAAGTGATCAAAAATAAAAATCTTTTCTGGTTTTTTTTAATTAGGCTTTTTGATCTGTTACTTAAATTTTCATTGTAGGTCAGTTGGGTAATTACGTAAATATGGAGTTAAGTAATTACGTAATTAGTAATTAAAAACAAATTAATAATATATTTATTTTCTTACCTCAACTGTTTTTTCATTATCATTAGCTAATGCCTTCCATTTTTACTAAAACAAAAAAGCTTACGAAACGCTTACTAAACATTTACAAAAAAGAAAAACTACATTTGTGAAACAGTGCAGACGATTTAATCGTTATGGTAAATGAATTTATGTATAAATGACTTATATTAATAAATTTAAAAAGTTATTCTTAGATACTATCATAAAATGTTGATTTTATATGATTTAAATACAAATTCTAAATGTTTAATAGTTTAAATCATACTTGATTTTAAATACAAACTCTAGTTGTTTGATAGTTTAAAATCGTTTATTGAGCTTTAGTTCAAAGTTAGAACAATTAATTGTTCTAACGAATCTTTCCAAAGAAACAACAACAACAGCAACGTTTTTTTAATACGAAAAGGAAAAAATCACTAGCTGATTTTATTGCAATTTCGGCCCTGCTAAAGGCTTCATCAGAAATCTTTGTAATACCCGCGCAAGCGCGCACTAGCGCACTGCACCACAGAAACGATGAGATTTTAAGTGTCAATTTCTCAGTTTTTCTCCCATTTCATATTTTCACATTTGCTGTTGTATTTTTGCTTTACTGTAGTCTTTATGCTTCATGCTATCATAAAATATTAAGGTTTTTATAAGATTTAATTTTTTGGTCACGGTAGACTTTTTTGTGAAAATGCCCATATTCAAAAAAAGTAGAAATGAGTAAAAGGTCCGTTTTCGCAGTTTAATCTATTTGACGTGATTTAAGTTTGCATAAAATATTTTCCATGAAATTATAATTAAAAAAACATTCCAAGCTTACAGTTTTTTCACTTAAAATATGGCATATTTTTTTGCATCCATCAAAAATCAAGTTCAAGTAAGCGCTTATTATCGTTTCTCATTTAGTGGAAATGGGCTGGAGAGAGAAACACGTCTCATATTTAATTTTATGCCCAGTCAAGTCAATGTATTTTAAAATATATTTAGAAATATGTACATAAAAAATGATTTTACTTGCCAAATCAATGAAAAAAATTTATAACGACCTTAACACAATTTCTATCAATCTTTTGAAAAAATATAAAACTAACACGGGGGTTACACGAGGCAGTACTGTTAAGACAGTTGCAACACATTCACAAATTTTTACCCACATACTCCCACTTTTGCTACTGTCTGATACTGGCTGCTCTACTGTCTTAACTTTTTTGCAGACAGTTATTGGGACAGTAGCTAGGACAGTAGAATGATATTTAGCATATCAAATGACAGAAGACGAGAAAATTTAACAGAATAAATTGGAAATTTGCAATACTTTGGCGGGCTCGTTGTTTTAACAAAAATTTTCTACATAAAATATACATTATTTACTATTTTGTCTATTGTCTTGCCAACAGTCTGGACTCTTATTCATAGACCCTGTTCTCACTCGCCTTAAAAAAAGGCAGAGTAATGGCGTTATTTTGACACTATGCAACTGTCAGGTGTTCTTACTACCGACTTTTTTAAGACCGCCTTATTTTGAATGCCGAGAACAGTCAATAAAATGTGCTGTTAAATTTCGGAAAATACATTACTTTGTAAGTCTTAAATTAAACAGCAACGCAAACAATTAGAAATAAGTAAATGTGAAAACCCAACCAATGCAAAACAAAATTTATTTGCGCGAAAACATAAGAGAACCAAGAGGAAAATGACAAACAATGAAACTTCAAAGTAACAGACGTCTAAATGAATCGCAAAATTTTTAAAATTTTTGAAAATGCTGCCTTACGTAACTTGTCACCTTTTCACTTCCCACCTAACCTGTATACGTCAAAATTAATCCGATGCTCCGTCTAACGTAGGGCGCATGAGAACAGGCTCATAGATACACTTAATTAGTAATTAAAAACAAAAAAAAAAAACAGAAAATTTGCAACCGTGAATGAAATATTTATTTGGAGCGATCATCAATGCCTGCCAATTACTTTTTTAAGATTATTTCATGTGAATGTTGGCCGCGGCTATTCCTGAGGTGGTCCATCCGCAAGCTCCAATTTTGGCATACTTTTTCCAGCATTTCGGCCGGTATCTCACCAATGGCACTTGTAATGTTGCCTTCCAGGGCGGAAATTGAGGCTGGCTTCACGCTGTACACTAGTGTGTCTCAAAAAAATTTTTTTTGCTCATGGTTTGTTTGAAAGCTTATGAGGTAAAGTATTTTTGAGATTTTTTTCAGATTTTTTGGAAGCTAATCGCTTATTTGATTTTCCCTACAGTTCAGTTTTTTCGGAGATTTTTCGAATTTCAAACATAAGTTGGTCAATAACAGACATTTATTTGGTTTTTGAGTCATCATTTCGAAAGACAAATGTCTAAACTTTATTTTAATATAAATGAATGAGAAGTTTTGGCAAGTTTTTTGGTCATTCGTTTGTCATATATTTAATTTTTTGGTGAAATTTGATGAAAGTTTTTAAAAAACGCTTCATAACTTAAAAAAATTCCATCAAAATGAAAAATGTAATGATGTAGTTAGAAATATGGTGATATTCTAAGCAATTTAAAAAAAGTTATTGATATTTGTCCAGTCGTTTTAAAGTTATAGGCGTTAAAGCTGTGCAACATTTTATTGAATCGTTAAATCGTTGGTTGGTGTATCGACTACGAAATTGCTAAAAATATGAAACATATTTAATTAACAGTAGAGCGTTAGAGTTTGCCTGAAGCCGCCGCCCAATATAGTACAAAAATCTTAAGTGACCAGAAAAAACTGCATGACCGTGACACATTCGGCCACTAAAATTGTACATGACTTGGTTATAAAATAACCTTGGGTGATTATCGGTATACATACCGATAATTTAACCCATTTTTTGGCACGCAACTTCCCTCACACGATCAAAGTGTGTAGTCTTTGTCATGAAAACTAGGAAGAGATACCTACATAAAACCTATGGTACTGTTGCTATGTCATCAGGTTTCCCAATCATTTGTGGACACAACTCAGACTGTTTAGGTTTCCTCGTCACCTCTTCTCAAATTCCAAAGGTAACAGTAAGTTCCTAACATTCACTGTTTGAAATAAACGAGAGTTTATCTACCATCTTTCTCTGAGTAATAAAAGGGAACAACCAACCCGAGTTCAAGTAAAGTTTAACTCACACCGACCTTAATGGTCAAACCACAACCAGAACGTATGAAACCCCGAAGGACCAAGCCCACGACAGTCAAACCCGGGCTCAAGGTTCCACCAGACAAGGCTCTTCAACATCCCGTCTACAGACCAAAAGTTCTTAGAACCTTTACATTTGACTGTGACACCTTCAGTCACTAGAATTGTACTTGACTATGTTAAAAATAACGATTGGTTTCCCGGTAATATACCGAGAGAATCACAATTCTACTTAAGCAACTTCGTTAGCTTAATTAAGGCTTCTTAAAAGCTTCTTTCGGAAAACTATACAATATTATACAAATTGACTTATACTCGGTCTAAGGATTCTAGGCCTCTTACATAGAACCCTTAATTCTCAAACAAAGGTCTACAGAACAACGATAGATCAGGTCTCCTCATTATTGATGGATGACTGCCCCCGCTCTTCAAGTTATATTGGACTGATCGTCAATCGAAAGAATATTACAATAACAATGTTATGATAACTTAATACTTAAACCATGCTTTCTCCAAGATTTGGCACCAACAACCAAAGCTCAAGGTAAACCTTTTATTTTTACCGAAATCAGATGAACATTCAAGAGTCGTGCCTCAAGAATGAACTCATTTTGAGATCAATTCATGGGCCGTGCCCCATAAATTGTCCACCCAATAACCAACCATCACCCTTCTATTCCTGGCTTTAGACAAGCAGATTCCCAGGGTTTAATTGATGGGGGTCAGTTATACATATTAACCCCCTCCGGCCCTCCCTTAAATTGGAATATTGATTTAATTATCAGTAGGGCGTTGGGGTTTGCCCTTGAGCCGCCTCCCGATGTAGTACGAAATCTTTAAGTGACCCGAAGAAACTGACTTCAGATTCGGTTTTTGCGCCCCGCAAAATACTAAATAAAGTCGTTAAGTCCCACGGGTTTTTCCCTTTTGTATAGTGTTATTAGAGCAGGCTTACCCTTTGCATGCTTTCCCCCAGCTGTTTGAAGGGGCAGGTTTACACATTGGTTAACACTGGTGTTTCGTAGTCGATACACCAGCCAACGATTTAACGATTCAACCAACGCACAGTGCGCTTTTTTTAATTTTAGGATGACATTTGGGTTTTTTTTTGTTAAATTTTATAAAAATATATTTTTATTCGTCAGATTATACAACATGTATTATGAATGTAGTATTAAAAACTTGATGTATTGTATGGTTTTTTTTTATAAAATTCGTCAAAGTTGAAACTTTTTTAACAAAAATAAGCTCAATAAAACCCAAAAAAATAAAGTCAAGTTTAAACAATAACAACTTCGAGCACAAGTATGTTTCAAGGCTTTGTTTTTTGGTCTTAATCGCTATTGAATTTAATATAAAATACAATAAAAAATGGTAATAAATAAAAATAGAAAAATCGTTAAAATATGACTGTAAATTTGTCAAGGAATGAAAATTTAAATTTAGTAGAAAACATCTTGCTAGTTAAGCATTATTAAAGTCGAAGGCTATAACTATTATAAAAATCGTACTTCTACCTTCTGTTGCTGTAGAAACCTGCTGCATCTAGCTGCTATCACGAAAAACCACTTAATTAGAAAGAAAAAAGTCTTCAAAATCAATTTTTGCCCTAAATGCACTGATTTCCAAGACAATTTGTAGGTACTCTTAAATTGAAAGAAAAATAAAATAGAATTCATTATTTAAAACAAGTTGTGACCTTATTTTGTGTTAGCAACCATTTTTTTAAAAAAAATTTTAAATTTCGTTAATTTGTTAATATTGTTTTATAGGAGATATATCTAAGAGTTATCCGATTTGGAATATTTTTTTATTAATAAACATTGCGAGTTTTTTTTATTAAAAAAATATGGTTTGTATGGGAGGTAGGCGATGCAGTTCTAGAATTTGAATTTTTTGTGCTGTAACTTAATTTAGGCTAAAACTTATTTGCACAAAATTTCATGGCCCCAGCTTTTATAGTTTCTGAAATAATGCAAATGTGGATGAAATCGAAAAAAGCGCACTGTGCAACGGTTTCAAAGATTTCAAAGCTTTTACTTTAAATTGCTTAGAATTTAACCATATTTCTAACTGTATCATTAAGTTTTTTATTTTGATGGAATTTTCAAAAGTCATAAAGCGTTTTTTAAGAAATGTACGATAATTTCGCGAAAAAATTAAATATATGATACCCGAACGGTTAAAAAAATTGGCAAAACTTCTGATTTATGTACATCAAAGTAAAGTTTGGACATTTGCTTTTCGAAATGATGACTCAAAGAATATGTCTGTTATTCACCAACTTAAGCTTGAAATTCGAAAAATCTCTGAAAATTCTAATTTTTAGTTAAAATCCGATTAAAGCGACCTCTAAACCTCTCCTAAAAAAATCTAAAAAAAAATCTCAAAAAAAATTTACCCCAAAAGCTTTCAAACAAACGCAATGCAACTATGAAATTGAAAATAAAATTTCTTAAGGGACACCCTACTGTACACGAGAGACTTCACGTAGCCCCACAAAAAATTGTCTAGTGGGTTCAAATCGCATAATCTTGGCGGCCAATGGACTGCTCCATTGGCTGTAACATTGCGATTTTTATTGTTTTTGAAAAAGTACGGTCCAATGATGCCGCCGGCGCAAGCGCGTCGGAAGCGAATTTCATCTGGATGGGCAGTACAAATGGGGGGGGGGGGCAGTACAAATGGTGGTGCAAAAAAAGTTCACAAAAATTTCTTCACATGAAACATGAAGAAGAGAGAAAGAAGAGGAAAATATATAATACAAAAATATTATCGTTGTAAAAAAACTGATATTTTTAATAACTTTTCCTTTTAAATTGTTTATCTAGCTAAAAAGTGGGGGGCAACTGCCCCCTTGCTCCCCGCTTCCGACGCCAATGCGCCGGCGCACAAACCGCACCAAACAGTGCATTTTTCAGAGTGCATGGGCTTCGTCGTTGAAAACAATTTTTCGATAAAACATATATCTCACAGGGCACGAATTTTGATAATGAAGTTCAATGATTTGCAAGTTCTGTTCCTTTATTAGTCTATTCAAGGTAAAATGGCAAACCTAACTGAGCACTTTTGGCATTGCCACATGTTACAAGTCACGCATGAGATGCCAAAAAATGTACACTGAAAAAACAAATAGCAAAAAATCACCCTTATTGATATCGCGAAACATATCCCTATAGGAACAAACTAACTTGTTTTTAAAAACAACTAGTTAAAAAACTAATCTAAAATAAACTAGTTTATGAACTACTTTGAATCATATTAAGGCGGCATCCACTTCAATAATGAATACTTTTTATTGCATTATATATGAAGTAATTGAAAAACTACTTCAAAACAAGTGGTTTAAAAACTACTTTGAATTATATTAAGGCGGCGACTACTCTGATTTGGACATGTTTTTATTGCAAATGTTTATTAGATTACAAGTTTATATATATTTAACCATGCTATTTCATCTAATGTAATTAACTTTAGGCTTTCACTTATATGAATTTAAGTATTTTTGTTTTCAAAACAATAAAAAAAAAAATTATCTCTTTGATGTATAGAAAATGAAAATTTTTATACTTTTAAATTTATCTTCAGTAAGTGAAATATAAACTAGTTTTCAATTGATTTATTTTAAAATAATTAAAAAAATAATTTAAATTTAACTAATTTAACAAGTTATTGAAAATATATGCGGTTGTCAATTGATTTATTTTAAAGTTGTTAAAAAATAATTTAAATCCAACTAATTTAACAAGTAGTTGAAAACATATGCAGACGAAAGTCAATTGACTTATTTAGCGGACATCACCATACAAAATATGTTAGTTCGTTCTATGGAAAAAATTCAGAATTTCAACTAGTTGTGGTTGACAAAAAACTACTTTTTCAACTACTTTTAAATTAGTTGATTTTCCTACAGGGATATTATATTGTTGTTTCTATTATAGTTTATAAATATTTTTAAAAATTTAACATTTTAATGTTTAAAAATGTACACAAAAAGCGTACATTTACACAAAAATCGTTTTATAAATTTACACAAAAAGCTTACATTTACACAAAAACTGTTTGAAAATATTGTTTGCATTATTTTGTTTAATTTATAAAATAAATTGAGCTTGACAAGTTAATATTGAAAACCTAGCTAACATTAGATTCAAGATAATCTAAAGAAATTTTCATTGCACAACCGAGTTTTTTTAAGTCTTGCTGGAAATGGTGATCTTTTGGTTCTTAAAGTAGATTAAGAAATTTATTTTTGGACGCATGAAGAATTTTTTTTCAAATAAATTTTATAAATTGTTAAAATGTGTTTTAGCAATTAATATTTTTTGCTTTTAATAGACTTTTTTGTATTAATTTTTCTTACATCTTTGGACTTAATAGAAGGGAGGTGACTTAATAACTTATGCTTCATGTTAAACATGTATAGGATCATCATTATACCTTTTAGCATTAGTATTAAAGGTTTTGTAAACAAGTAAATAAATAAATAAATAAATAAATAATAAAATATGAGAAATATGAGGTTTGAACCCCGAAAATCTTGCTTGGATACGGGACTGATATAAACATAAAATTAGGATATGAATTCGAGATTTTAGCAAGAAAAACATTTGTTGATGAAGCATTTGCTAATAACATCAAGCTAATGTTTATTTCTAAAAATCGGTTTTAAATTTTTATTTTAAAATCAAACTTCCATTCATATTTACTATCTTGCTCAACAGAATAAACATACAGAGTCAAGAAAGTGCTGTTGTGAGAAAATTTTTTTGAAAATTGCTACGTATAACTCAATCAACACATCAACATTTAAAAACTACCTTCAACTAGTTAATACAATGTCTATTAACTAAACTCTCGGCAACAGGCTCAAAATTGAAATTTGACTAACGTTTCCGTGCCAACTTCCGTAAGTCACTACTTTTTTTTTTGCATTTTGTTTAACACGTTTGTCGTTCAACACATTCTATTTTTATGTCGTGACGTTTTCGCAGTTTTCACTTTATAAATAATTTTTTCTGCATACCAATAAATCAACCTATTCAATTATCCGTTATTTGTAGGTAGCTGTGAATTTTGCCGGCTTCTTTTTCCTAGCTATTCGTACTCATTTTCCAAAAGTTTGAAAAATCAATGAGCGAATTTTTCGTAATGAAAGTATTTCCTTTTGCTTGTGTTTGTGTATATCTTTACGTTTTGCATGTTTTTATTTTCCGTACATTTAGACACACATTTAAACATACTTATACATTTTTACATGCATCAAGTGGTTTATTGGGTTGTTGTTGTATTGACGTAAGAAAGACATTAATTTACAGTTGAACTTCTCTACAACAAATCTGATTGTTATACAAATGTGATGAAATTGTTATTGAAATTCGTATTGCCTTTTTTTAATTTTCACGAAATTCTTGTGTCACACTTAATTTTACCCCCGCGAATACTGCTTAGTATGCTGTTAGTATGCTGTTAGACAGTGAAAAGGTAGCGAAATTTTTTTTGTTGGTTAGTACGCTGTTTTCTAAAAATTTGTTCAATGCAGCCAAGTTTACAATCATGATTGGAGAGTTAAAATGTCAAAATTCTGCTGTCTTTTATATGTCTGTACATTTCATTGTCGTGAAAATTTGACATTCAACAATAATGTTTACCTAACACAGTCAAGAAACAGGTTATGGTAAGTATGTGTTAGTGTTGAGTCTACACCAAAATTTCGCGTGTAGAATTAAATATCCTAAAAATTTTCGTTCCTACAGCATACTACGCTTAAGGGGTATATTAACTTTCTCACTCCGTTTGTAACGCCGATAAGGAGGCCTGGCAGGTATAGAATAGTTTATATATTCTTGATAAGCATTACCTCCTGAGTCGATTGCGTCATATCCGTCTGTTCGTCTGTCTGTCTGTCTGTGATCAAGATAACAGCCGAGACTTAAGAGCTAACGAAATTCAATACGTAACTTCTGTTCAAAATTGAACCCGACTTTGGGAATGAAACAACAAAAGTTGTCATGAAGCTCATGATTTTTTTTACGGCTGGTAACACTGTTATAGGCTTGGGCGTTCATTTTTAGGGCGATCTGTCACGTATAGGGTCTGCAATTTCGGGTTGTTTTGGCGATCCCGGGACTTCCCCGACTAGTCCCGGGATTGCAACTGTATTGAAAAAAATTTTAAATAATTTTTATGATTTAAGGATCTTAAAACATACGTAAAACAATCTGAAATCGATTTTAGACTAAAAGTTATTAAAGCAACCGGACATACTAATTTTTTGAAAATCGAAAAAAGTGTTCTACAAATTTTAATAGCAATGAAACGCAGTAAAATTCTTTTTACCATGTTTATTTTGCATAAAAGGCAATTTAAACAAAAAATTTTAAAATATTATTAAAAGGAACAGTGAAAAGAATAAAGAAAGGAATAATGAGATTCTAATTGTTTAGTGTTTGATTGTTAACTCTTATTTTGTATTAAAAATCAACAGACACATCAGTTCTTAATGTTAAATTTAAATTTGTAAGTTCTTCTGTCTTATAATTTTGTTCATCTAAAAAATCAATTGTATTTATTGTTTTAATATTCTTTCCACAATATCAATAAATTCTCTAAAGAAGCGAAACGTTGGAGGAGAAAAATTTAATAAATTTTTTATTTGAATAAAAAACACATACTATTTAGCCTGATACTAGTGCAAGGAATTATATAAATTCAAAAAGTTGGTCAAATACACTCATTTCAAAAGGAACAAGTCCAGATCAAGTCTTAAAAACAACACAACAATAAATAGATTTTCTTCTAAAAAAAAAAAAATTAAAAATAATTATAAAAAAGGAACTATTTCATTATATTATTTAAAAAATACGTTACAAAAAACTTTATTGGGTGATGGCTAAATAACTTCAAATAAAGCTTTGCGGCTACACGATCTCACATGTTGTTAAGCCTCATTAAGCTAAATAATTTCGAATGGACAGCATGTATAGCATTTTGGGAGCAGTGTTGATAATAAATTAATTATTAGAAGATGAAGATAATTTTTAAAATTAACTGTTCCTAAATTGCATTTTTATAAATTTTTAATTAAAAAATTTTATAATTTTATTTAAATATATTTTTGTATAAATTTTTGTTGAAAATTCAACCAAATCCTGGGATCCCGGATACTGTCGGGGTCGGAAAAACTCCGGGACCTCGGAATTGCATGCCCTAGTCACGTAGTTTCTTTTCTATTGCTTTCTAAACAAGTTCACCACGAATCTAAACTGCGAATTTCATAATGGAAAAAATAGTTGAGAAAAGAGCGTGTTTGAGAAGAATATGTGGAGTCTACTTTATCACCTAAGCAGGCATTTAAGTGGTAAAAATTGTTTAAAGAGGGTCCCTTCCCGTCCAACAACATCAATCAACGATGAAAAGGCCAAAAAAGTAAAGTAAAAAGTGCTCGAAAATTGTTGTGTGACCGCGAAAGAAATAGCTTGGCGAGCTCGATATATCGACTGGATCGGCGCACACCATTTTACAAATAGTGTAAATTCGTCAAATTAGCCACCAAAAACAGAAAATCGTAATTTTTATATACATACATATATAACGAATATTATTGAAGTGTAGATGCAATAAAACCATATTCTAAAATTGTGTAAAAAATATTTTTTCAATTAATTATAAAGATTTTAGTTTTAGACCTCTGCACAGTGGGCCAGCGAGTACTGTTTTGTGGTCAAAAGTCAATGTCTCTGCTTAACATAATGATAGATGTACATGTACTTAACATAATGATAGATTTAGTACATGGAGTATACATATAATAAACCTTCTAAAGAACGATAATGGGCGGAATTGAACAATGACCTCTTATATAACACAAAAATTTAAACGCTATAGTTTTTCATATTGAAGTTATATCAAAATAACTCACTCAAAAATCTGTAATAAATGTGTAATATACGTGTGGATTAATATAAATTATTTTGCCACGCCCACCTCCCACACGCTTTACACGAAATTTGCATTGCATTAAGAAGAAGTCGTCATATACCAATAAAATTTGTTATATAAGTTGAAATCGGCTATATAAAATCACAGATAAAAGAATTTGTAAATTCGTCCACAGCCATTCGTCTACCTCCCATATAAAACTAAAATTTAAAACACTATAATTTTTTCGTATTAAAGTTTTATAAAAATAACTCACTTAAAATATTAAATGTATGTGTGGATTAAAAAAAAAAATTGCCACGCCCACTTCCCATATTTTTAATACTAAATTTGCATAGCGATAAGAAGCAGTCTTCGTATACCATTGAAATTTAGTATATAAAGTGAAATCGACTATATAAGATGACTGACATATAACACAAGAAATTTAAACACTACTTTCTGGAAAGTTTGTAGGTTTATGGATAAAAATATTTCTGCCAGGGTCTACCACAAGGAGGTGACAGGATTTAACAGACTTTTAAACAGTTTGAATGAAATATATTTAAAAATAGCGAAGATAATTGCATCGAAAGTCAAAACTTTTATTTTCATTTCGTTTTTTTTTTTAATTCTTAGGTAACGATGTTTTATTAAAAAGTAGTTGTACTAAGAACTTTCGAAGATACTATGTGAATGTTTTTGAAGTAAAAAAACAGATATTTGTTCAAATTAAAAATTTTTTGCTAAATTATAATTTTCAATGCCCATTTTTAATGCCGTTGTTATACTATACAAACTGAGTTACAAAATTTTAGTCTTATAAAACCAAAACCGTCTGTAATAAAGCATTTTTATTTATTTGTGGGCGGTAAAAGGGGGTGTGTCAATTTTTGTGTTATTAGCCCTAAAAGACACACCAAAAAAATACTACGAGAATACACACCCGTGGTACAAATGTACCCACTAACAATATTTCGCCTTTTCGAGTGTTTTTCAAATAATTTTTTTTTTTAATTTATATCGTTAGTCAAAGTATCAGTGATTTTTTAGGGTACAAATTTAATATTTTATGCCTCCTAAGAAAAAATAAAATAACCAAAATTACTCTGCGCCTTTTTCTGCGGAAAAAAATTAATGCATGCCGTTCGTGTGAAAGGCCAATATGCTCACAACATTTATCAAAAACTGCAAAACTCTGTCAAGGTTAAGTTTTTTTCAAATTTAACAAGAAAAAATTTTTATTTTTTTTTTTATTTCACAATAAACCACTTTATTTCAGTTTAAAACCACGCGGGTACAAACGTATCCCGGGTGTGCAAAGTCTAGCGAGTCAACTTTGGAGGCTTATAGCTTCTCAACCTTTGGCCACAAGAAAGTTAACTAAGAATCAAATGACATGTAGTTACGTCTTCTTCCTAGATCCGAAGGATCTATATTTCTATATGCTATAAAGACTGGTTCGAAAGATACAGCCATTAAAATTTGCAAATGCGTACGTTTGTACCCTGGTGTGTCTTTTAGGGTTAACCGAGATAATGACAGACACTGTAAATTTGGTGGCCTTAGGTGTTGCCTTTCGTGAGATCTTAAGAGACATCGCACGAAAGACTGCATTTATATAGAAGGGCGGTAAATGTAGGCGTGTCAACATTTATATATATATAGCACATATACACCAAGTTTCATAATAAAAACATTTAAAACTCAGGAATTATAATGATTTCTGAAAATTGGGCGTAGTTATAGTTCGACTATTTCCATTTTTGATTGAGTTTCCGAAAGTAACCATGCGAACTAAATTACAAAATGTTATTCCAATACAAGCGAATTCGTCTGAAATATAGCGTTTGTATTGATTTGTGGGCGGTAATAGAGGGTGTGGCAATGTATTTTTATTATTTGAGATATTAGCCTTGACAACAAATGTTGTATATTTGATACCCTTAGGTGTTAACGTTCCTGAGATCTTAACGGAAACCAACCCGCACGAACGATTTTATATTATAGATTTTGCGTAGACACTGAAACTTCATTGCATTGTCTACGAAATTAGAAGATTTTATATAAAATTTTTGAATTTTTTTTTTAAAGATAAAAAAACCATGGCATGCGGCTTATATAAACAGAGTTTGTACAGAGAGTACAGAGTCTTTGACCTGAAAGGAAAAGGATAGATTATTAGAGGAAGAACTGATTGGAACCAAGCGTGCAAGACAATTTGAATTGCTTATAACCGAGGCTAGTGTTGTGCCTTAACCTCGGCAAGCATTTTCAGCCCTCAGTTGTTTCTGTCCTATAATTCCACATGTTCCACAATTTAGTTGTGGATTTTTTGTTTCAATTATTCTTAACTGTGGTAAAGAAAAAGGAAAGCGAAAAGAACCATGCCCGAACCCCGGATTCGAGCCGGGGACCTCTGAATTGATAGTCTAGCGCACTCTTCACTAGACTACAAAGTCCGACAATTCGAGGTTTTTTGTGGGAAGTTTTACTGAAATAGATATTCCAAAGAATATTTTGGCATGTTTACATTTTCTGGACTTTTGAATCAAAGTAGTAATTTATATAAAAAAACTAAATATTTTTATATGCAATAATTTTTTTTATCACAAAAACAAAATTTTTTGGTAACTTTAATTCTTTTTGGGCTTGCATATATCTAAGGATACATAAAAAAAATTAAGCAGAATTGAAAATGTTCATACATAGCAACAATAAAATTAAGTTATATTCAAGGTATGTGCCATTTTTATTAATATTTTCGATAATTTTATTGCTGTGAACCAAGCAGGATTTGTTCAATTTACTTTAAATTTTCAGTAGAGATATCTTGAATATTTGTAATCCAAATGCCATAACAAACTTTTTTTAAAATTTTTTCGAAATTTTTTTTTACTTATGGCCACCGAACCGGCGTTGCTGGCCCTGTGTGCACTGCACAGTGTTTCGAATAGAACAAAGTAACTGAAACAAAATTATTTTTTGGTTTACTGTATTTATTCGGTCAAAACATAAAAAAAAATTTGTGTGGTAGGCCGTGATGCAAATGACCCTCTGACCAGCTATGTGTTAAATTATGTGGAAAAAAGTAACCCCATGTATTCTGCTATAACTTCGAAATAACTGAAGCTAAGAAAATATTTGCTTATAATTTGGAAAGCAAATTTCACGACAAATTTTTAGATAGTATTCTTTTTGTTTCTTGGATTTGTATAAAAAGATATTAATGTATAGACTTGAAATTTGTATTTTTCTGTGCTGGCGAGTGCAACTTCTAAGCCATTGCAAATCTGACTATGAGACTTCTTGTGTATTATCTGCATATTTCAGGCTTCACTTTAAAAATGCCGAAAAAAATCCCAACAATGTCGAATTTCTTTGAATTTTAATTCCAAATTCGAACATCAGTTTTCGAAATTTGAAAAATTTTCGTATTTAGAATTTGATCCCGTAATTAGCAAATAAAAAAGTTTACCAAAGAAGTAAAAAAATGCGTATAGTATTGATAAAAAACATTAATTTACACAGGACATTTTCAACAAATTTATATAAATTTTTTTTCGTTTTATATTTTGTATTTTTAGTTGATATCTAAAAATGTACTCCCGCATTTCTCTTGAAAATGCATGCTATTATTGAGGGTCTTGTTAGGTGCGCTTTGAACCTCCTCCCAAGCTTAGATAAGAAATAAACAAGTAAAGAATTAACTTTTTCCTACTAATTTCTGAAATAATGGCGTTCAGCCTAGATTGTTCTACTCGAACCACATTAGGGGTATTCACATTGACTTGGGTAGTTGGGTATGGTAGATTGAGTACTTTTGGTTATTGCGAGCCCCCAAAATTGCAACTGAGTACTTTGTAGAATAGTTTTGGGCAGTGCTGATGTTTGTCTCTCCCGGTTTATGTAGATGAGTGACAGATGGAAAACGGTTGCCACCAAATAGTTTTTTGTCATTTTATGCGCGAAAAATTTAGGCCAAAAAAATTAACATTTTTTGTACATCTGAACTGGCATAACTGTTGTGCGACTACGCCCATTTTTAGTTCAGTTTCTGAAAATAACTATATGAACTAATTTACCAAATTTTAGTTTAATACGACCAAAACCGTCTAAAATATAGCGTTTTTATTGATATGTAGGCGGTAAAAGGGTGTTTGGCAAAATTTTCATAAACTAACTCTTAGGCGAAACAAATCGACTGCCAAATTTCAGCACAATCGGCCCAGCAGTCAATTTTAATGATTTATGAAAAAGTGGGCGTTGCTATAGAACAACCACGCCCATTTTTAGTACTGTTCCCGAATGTAACCATACAAACTTAAATTACCAAATTTAAGTCTTATACGACCAAAATCGTCTTAAATAAAGTATTTTTATTGGTTTGTGGGCTGTAAAAGAGGGCGTGGACACCCATTTTAATACAGTTTCAGACAGTAGCCGTACAAACTAGAATACTAAATTTCAGTCTAATACGATCAAAACCGTTCGAATTATAGCATTTTTATTGATTTGCGGGCGGTAACAGGGGGTGTGGCTTTTTTTATTAACTCATGTATTAACTTTATTAACCAAGATATTAACAGATATTGTAAATTTGGTTGCCTCAGGTGTTACCGTTCCTGAGATCTTAAGAGACACCGCACGAACGATTTTATATATTTATATAAGAGCGGTATAAGTAGGCGTGGCAAATTTATATATCTAGTGACCACCACTTGGTCTCATAGCAAATATAAACCAAGTTTCATTATAAAAACATGCACAGCTCAGGAATTATAATTTCTAAAATGTAGGTGTAGTTACAGCTACACCACGCCTATTTTTTGTTGAATTGTCGATAGTAGCCATACGAACTAAATTACAAAATTTTAGTCCAATACAACCGAATTTGTCTGAAATATTGCGTTTTTATTAACTTGTGGGCGGAAATAGGGGGTGTGGCAATATTTTTTGTGTATTATTCGAGATAATAGCCTTGACTACAAATATTGTTAATTTGATGCCCTTAGGTCAATTATTGCCTATTTTTGCAAAAGGAAAAAGTACTCAATTTGGCAAGAAAACAATCTACCCAAACAAGTCAGGGGGTTAGCTAGAGTAGATTGGTAGATGGGTACTTGGGTAGAATGGCACTTTACAAAAACAAAATGTGCGGCATTTGCCAATCTACCCAACTACCCAAGTCAGTGTGAGTAAAAGTAATATTATTGTGTTAGTGAAAGTAATTTTGTCAAGTAACGGCTTGTTTAAATATCATGATTTTTGGGTCAAGTACTCTAAATATAGGTACGTTTATACATAAAAATAACTAAAAATGTTTTTTTCGTTAAAATTAATAAATTGTTTCTAAACAAATTAAAAAAAAAAAAATTCTCGGTCACCTAGAAAATTTTTTAAAAAAGTTATCCTTTGCACTGCTAAAAAGCAGCATAGCGCTTCGTTTTCCTTATGGATAGCGCATTTTTTAACATTGTCATGTCATCAGATGCAAGCGCTTCGCTGTAACAGAGTAAATACGAAAACATAGCGTGAGCAGAGCGCTTCGTTCTCCTTGTAGTATATTGAAAAACCTAGGGAAAGCAGAGCTTTTTTTTCTTTGAAGATCATATTGCATACTTCACTATCAAAAAAAATATGCAATATTTTAAAATAATTGCACTTTTTACGGAAAGTTTTAATGCGATGCGTTTTTGTCTTTTGTTCTTTGTGTTTATTTTCCAAAACTGCTGTTTTTTCCAGGGACCGAAAATAATAATGATTTTTATCGCCGAAAATAATAATGATTTTTATCGCTGATTTAAAAAAAGCAGGCTCTGCATTTTAAACTGTGATTTTAAGCACAAGAGGCAAAATTTAACTACTACTTTCTGCCGTTTGTTTTTGCTGACATGAAATAATTAGTACTTGGTGCTATTTATCTTTTCTAATAAAACACAAATAGCAGATGCTATATATCGAAAACTATGAATGCTAGGATAATGAAATACGGTATATAAGGCCATGGCATGATTATTTATTTTATGGGAATTTGGAAGGGTCACGCCCTTTTTTTAGGTAAATGGTAATATCTTATGAACCAGAGACGGAATGGTTATGAAACTTGGTATATGGTGTCGTAGCATAGAAATCTATATGTTCATTGAAAGTAGGCATGGCATTCCCTCATTTGGGGAAAATACCGAAATTTCATAACAAAGAGACACAAGATAGTGGAATGGTATTGGGAAAATGTGGGTGAGTCGCGTTTTTTTGTGAAATGAAAAATTCAAACTTCATCTTAGGCAAAACTTCGTTGTCGTTATTACTTCAGCTGTTTTATCTTTGTTGCATCTTATTACGAGTCTTAATCAGCGCTGCCACATCCTAAGATTTTTGTAAGCTTAATTCCTAGTAAAAATGCTCATTTAGAAGACAGGTGTGCATTTGAATGAAATAATGTAGTTAAAACTTAACATTCGGTTGAAAAGTGTTTTAGAAATGAATTTTAATAAATATTGATTTTCGACGTTTAAGCCGGTTTGTGCACCCTGTAACTCCGTCAAAAATCACGCCATACTTTTTTCATCGAAGTCAGTTTTTTTCAACATTTCCGTCACCATATTTTTTTTTTAACGAATTCGGTGCTGGCGCGAACACTAAGTAAAAATTAGTCGCTGAATTCTGACAACGGATTTGGATTCAGTGACCCATTGTTACCTAGTGTTCGCGTCAGAACCGAATTCGTAAAAATAAAAAAAATTAGGTGTCAACCCGATCCACCATATTGAGTTTTAAAATTCTGAATTCAGATTCGAAATCAGCGACCTCCTAACATTATTAAATGAATTTTAAAACTCTTAAAAATACATTTTACTAGGTGGCAATACTGTGGTAAAAATTTAGGTGGCAACCCTAACCTCCATTCCGGTTACACAGGCCTGTGACAGTGAAAGTGCGAAAGAATACGTGTACTGTTCGAATGATTCGAAAAATTTCGAACTTTCATGCTAGTAGCAAGAGGTGCTACACATGCACGTGAAAGTTCATTAAAAAAATTCCATCGAATGCGAAGTTTCTCGCTGCTATTGCAGTTTGCGTGTGCTTTACTTGTTTTGTTTGCTTTTAATTGTAAACAAGCTCTCAGTGTTGCTTCCTGTACGAAATCGACGAAAACCCGAAATAAACCCACCAAAAGTAATTAAAAACAACACTGATATCCCCATTTTTGACATACACTGGCCGCTGCTGTCAAAATCCACTGGCTCTGAAATTTCGTTGCCAGTAGCAATGAAAGTAGCATGAAAGTGAATCCAGTGTGAGTGTATTTGTAAAATAGTATGAATGTATTAAGTTTTTCGAACTACAGAGCCAGTATACTGGCCTGTGTAGCATGCCTGTTAGAGCTGTGACATTAGATTCGAAATCAAATCTGTTAACAGAGTTTCAAAATTCGCAAAAATACAAAAAATTTTATGTGGCAACTCTATCCGCCATCTTGAGTTTTAAATTTTGACATCTTTTTAAGGTAGTACATTTTATGCAACACTTTGTACAGAATTTTATCATCTTTGCTTTCTAAGATATATAAATTTTCCCAAAGAGGGCGTGACCCGCCTACTTATTTAAGAATAAACAACTTTAATGCCACAAACCCGTTTTCCAAATTTTATCATCATTGCGTCTGTGATTCATGAGATATTTATATTTTCCTAAAAATGGGGCGTGACCTGCCCAATTTCTCTTAACATACATATAAATATATTTCTATGCCACGACACTACTATGGCGGGAACCAGTAAAAATTAAAAAAAAATTTCTCGCAAAATGGCGGCTACTTAAAGGAGAGGTAGATTTTTTCAGTTATTTTTTAACTTTTTCGAATTTTTAAAAAATTGCGAAAGTTGTAAATATTGTGATTTTTTGTTAGTTCCTGCCATAAAGGAATGTATTAAGAATATTCATGCCAAATTTCAAGAAAATAGGTTAAATAGAACTCGAGATTTTATGACAAACGTTTCGAAAAACGTAGTTTCGAGAAAAATGCGTCGCACTTAGGGCTTTCAATCCCGGTATCCCGAAATCCCGGGATTTTTATTCACAAGAAAATATAAAAATTTTCAGCAACTACAAATGCAACTGCAATGTAAACGATGTTTTTCTTTAATATCGAAATCATTCTTTTCTCTTTTTATCTCTCTATACAGTTTGAAAGTCAATTTTTTCAATTTGTTTTGGTTGTGATCCTAAAAGACTCTTGTTACTAGGCTGTTTAACTTTCATGGAATTTTTAAATAGTGTTAGTTTTATTACTATACTATAGTTTTTTTTTTACTATAAAAGGAATTTTTTATTCACATTTTACTCTTTACCAACAGCTAACTAATTTATTTGAATATGAAATTTTGTTTTCTTTTTAATTTTTTCTTAAAGATAAATTAATGTTGTTTGTTTGGTTGTAATTATTTACGTTTATATTTTTATGTTTATAATAAAGTGAAATATGGTTTGATATTTGTAAATATTTTTTATATTCATTCTGAACTAAATGCTTAACTTTTCTGAAAAATAAGAAATCCTAACTTTTTTTATTAATTAAACTT
This sequence comes from Dichetophora obliterata, assembly GCA_963920525.1. NCBI lineage: Eukaryota > Metazoa > Arthropoda > Insecta > Diptera > Sciomyzidae > Dichetophora > Dichetophora obliterata. The sequence continues at coordinate 13,572,992 of OY986439.1, read as the reverse complement.
ATTATATAATTTAAATACCTAAAAATTTAGCAAATATCTTAATTAAGGGCCGTGAAGGTTATGATTTTTATTAAAAAAGTCATCATACCATAATCGTTATTTTTATAATTTTATTTTATTTTTTGATCTGGTTAAATCAGGTGATGTACACTTTTCAATGATAAAATTTGCAAGTGTTTCCCCTGAAAACAAAAAATGGGATTTAAGAATTCGACTTTATCATCCAATTTTTGTTGAATTTTTTCCCTTGGATTCTTTGTACATTACAGCTGTCTCGTAATCCTTGTCTGCATTAGATTTCGTTTTGGTGCTGTCTTTTAAACTTTTGAGTGTTTTTAATATTTTAAATATAAATAACGATTGCGTTTGAATTTCTTTTTTAAAAATTAGAAATAAAAAGAAAAGTATATGCAATACTTCTTGCCAAAACTCAGAAATTAAGAGAAAGAGTTATTAACGGTCCTTGCTTTTTATACAGGTTAAAGCCATATATTAAAATTTTGGCATTTCGGGATCCCGAAAAATCCGAAAAATCTCGGGATCCCGGGATCACGAATTTCATATCTCGAAGTCCTGGGATTAGCCAAAACTCTTCAGGATTGAAAGCCCTAGTCACACTGAACCATATGCGAAGGTTTTTCGTGCAGTGATCGTTTTAAGTACATTTTCGGGTAGACATTTTTTTTTGTAAATTTATTATTTTTTTCATTTTTATGATCAATGTTTTAGCTAGTGAAGATTACATTCAAGAACATTTCTTCCATAAAAAAATTTAAATTTTTTGTAAAATTATTAGCAAACTTATTTCGAGCCGAAACAGAAACATTCTTAAATATTCTGAAACATTCTCAAATGTTAAAATTACTTATAAATGTAACATTTTTTATTCATAAATAAGTTCAGAAATGAATAATATTTGTTACTTTTTCACATTTTTAAATGAGCTCAAAATAGAATCATGAAATTTTCTCCTCCTTACTCAACTATTCAGGGGCAGAACTTCCAAAATTTCTTCCAAATTAGGAAACAATAAAAATTAGCATAAAAACGATAACTTTATGGGGGTAGCAGGGGGGGGGGGGCAGTGAAGTAAATTTTTTCTATTATTTTTGTGATCTTTTATTCAAACCACTTACATTAAATTAGTTGTAAATTCATAAAAAATTTTGCTGAAGTTCGGAAAAGCCTATTTATCAATAATATGTCTATTTAAAAAATATATTTAGAAAAAAAAATATTTAGAAAAAAATGTAGTTTTCATTGTTTCCTAATTTCGAATAAATTTAGTACTACTCGCAATATTTCGCTGGCAATGGCCCTAGATATATTACTACTTTGTCCAAACAAAATTAAATTAATTTGTTAAAAGTATCATTTTTTTTCAAGCATATTATGGATATGCAATACTAAGACAATTTATGATTGAAAAAGATTCATTTCTGAGTGCAGAAAAAGTAATTTCCTATGGTTCGTTTTTTAACTCATTTACGAACAAAACAGGGTTCGTTTTTGAGAGGCAATTCAGCTCGAGTTTAAAATGGTTTATTTCTGAGTGCCCAAAAAATAACTTTTCAAGAGTTAATTTTTCAATTCGCTTCCGAACAAATAAAAAAGTGCAGTTCATTATTCTTTTTTAACTCATTTCTGAAGAAAAAGAAAGTTCGCTTTAGAGAAGCATTTTAGTCCAACGAATGAGTCCAAAAGGGTTAATTCATGAGTGCCGAAAATGAAATTTTCTATCCGGAAAGGTTCATAAATGAATTAAAAAAACATAGTTTTGGTTCAATGGGGATTCAAGTTTTTAAGTTAAGTTTCAGGCAGTCTAACTGACGACACTAACATGACTATAACTTTTAAAATTAATCGAATTTCGAAAAAACCCTTTAAAGGAGATAGTCTTGAATCATGATTAAATTACTATAGGTTGTCCATTCGTTTGACGTTTTCTCACAAAATTGAAGAGGAGAGCAAAAGAGCAATTTTTTAATGACAAAATATAGCTCAGTTGCCTAAATATCATACTTTTTTGTAGTACTAAATACCCAAAGATACATTTCACTACTGCTTGTTCTACTACGTTTTCCACTACTTGTCTATTTTGGTTGAGAAATTTATTGCGTTTTAAAAAGGTAACAACAATGTTTTGTTGCGTTAATTAATATAACACAAACAAATTCTAAATTTTATGAATATTTGTATTATTTTTATCTATGAATTTACAATTAGTAAAACGAACAATTAGTAAAACGATTACTAAAAGAAGAGTCTATTTAAAAATAAATTTTATTGAAAACATATTTTTATATATAGGTTGAATGTTTTTGTAGCTTTTTGCTTAAATGTAAAAATAAAACTGAAGCTACAATAAGTAAGTCTGTAGACTGAAACTTTTTTAACGACGTCAGAATATATATAAGTATACATGGCTGAAAAAGTTCTTAGCTCGAGAGGTAATTGTGAGCACCATGAAATTGATTTGTAAGCATTTTTTTTATTTGTTACAGGAATGACATAAATTGTCAGTAATGACAAAATCGTCTTTATTTGGAGATCGCAGGTATCAGAGATAACTAAAACACTTTTCCTCACGTTTTTATCATATATTTGATAACTACTTTAATGATATACTAAATATCGTTATAGTCTATCACTAACTGAATAAACAGATGGTTACAGAAATAAAAACTTAATCATGGTTTCTATTCGTCAAGACTTTTAAACTTGACGCCTCAATTTACGCAATGGGAAATATTTGGAACTTTTAGCTGATAAGTTTTGGTCATCAGCTTCCATTTTATTAAATTAAATACTTGATCATCGCAACAAATATATTAAACTTAGAGTCAATTAAAAAAACGAATATGGATTTCCATTTATTAAATGAAAGATAAAACTGTAGGCTTTAAATATAAAATATATTTTTGACATCTTAATGCTGCAAATTTTTGAGAAAATAACGATTTTATCACTAATTGAAAACAAGAGTAATATAAAACTGCTCACAAAATTAAAATGTTTGCTTTAATTTATTTTATTTGTATTTTGTCTAATAGATAATTTAATTATCTTTCATATTACATGCCAATATTTTAGATGATGGTAAAGATATAGGTATTTTACTGCACAGATATTGTTCCAAGCAAAAAATTTTATAAATCGATATCTCGGTAACTAGTTGAGGTATCGTTTTTTGTTCGATCAAATATATTTTCTTTTGTTCTGAATAAAAAACCATTGTCAAATCGTGGCGTTTCTGTTATTGGAATATAGAATATAGCAATATATAGAATAAGTACTTTTTTTAAAAAAATTCACAACGAAACACTGAAACATAACTTTTTTCTGAGAAGACAACAAAACCCTGGTTGTCGTTTATATTTGAGAGAGACTATATTATTGTTTACATATTTACGGGTGTTGTCAAACGAATGGACAACCTATAATAATTAAATCATGGTCTTGACTATACTCGTATGTATAAACTATCGAACACATTTTTTCAATTTTCTAGACTAAAATACTGCCTTAACCCTTTCAATGGCTAGGCTAAACTAAGAACAAAATATTTTTTTTTGTTTGAGGTAATATTCTTATCGTTTAGGTTCTAAAAAGATGGAAAAAACATACCTTTGATTTTTACCTGCGCTACTTACGTTTTGCATGTGCTAAAAAAAAATTGTTTCGCTCCTGTTCGGCACAAATTTTTATTTTTAATTTCTTGAAGGTTTTTCAACCCTTTAGATCTTTGTTTTTTCAAATCTCTTAATATTTTTATCATTAAAGCCATAAAAACATAAAAAACATAAATTTGATTTTTGCCCGGTTGATTTTTTTCTTATAAAATAGACCAAAAAACAATTTTTTCTCTTTTCTTCGGCACAAATCGAAAATCCAACTTATGCACTTTAATGTCAAATATCTCTCTAAATTTATTTTTATCATGTTGGTTCATCTTTTTTTCATAGAACCAAATGATTTGTTTTAAAAAAGCGTTGCAAAATAAAAATAAAAATTACTTTCTGACGTGTCCAATATATTGGAATCTATCAATAATGATATCTATCAGTTTTAACCCATTAACCGCGGCTCCCAACAGCTTCGTACGAATATTTTTCAATTTCATGTACTTTCTTGTATTGATAGCAGGAACTACCACGTCAAATTTCCACTTTGTATCTTTCACCGTTGTTGAGATATGAGTTGGGTATAAAAATACCCGACCGTCGGTAATGTGCTCCAAATGGGCACAAATTCATTCTGCAACGACAGCACAGTTTAAAATCAATCAATCAGTCAATAGCAGGTATAGTTGGTTAATTGGCTAAGAGAGCTTTTACATTTTTTTACAAATTTTTTAAAAATGATAAAAACACAAATTTTAGATTTTTAAAAATTTCTTGATACACTATTAAATCACTTTATAGCCCTATGTTTTCTTAACGCAAAAATCATGAGATATGATCAGTTCTGCAGAAACATTTTCATGGTTAAAAAAAATACCCAGCCCGCGGTTAATGGGTTAATGATGATTTATGTTTCACATCAATCAATTGAACTGACAATATGAATATTTTTTTCAAGCAAAGAATAATCCATTTTAATTCTGTCTGGGAGTTGTTTTGAGCTTCATAATCAAGTCATTAAATCATTCCAGTAGCTTAGGTGATTAACTTAGATTATTTTTTTTTTAAGTAACATGATATCTTGTTTAAAGATTTTTTGCAGAAAATATTTTTAAATTCCCAAGTTTTTCAGAGCCATTTAAATTCAGAACCCGTGAAAATTTTGCGTTTTTATTAGAACCTGAATTGATCTTTGAGAGTATCTTTTTTCTTGTTCATAAAATCTAATCCTTGATACCAGTTATCTGACTACATCATAACTTTTTTACTTTCAAAAGTCGTTAATTGTTTAATTTGGACCAAAATAGCAAAATATATTGGAAGAAGACAGCTTAGGGAAGTAATTTTTTCATAATTTGTCCTAGAGTTTTGATTTATAGAGTTGATAGTTCGCAAAAAACGCGACAGGAAAAGATCTATGAAAGACATCGAGAGAAAACTTCATTATAGCTTCATTTTGAAAGACTCCCTGTGGTTGGTTGCTGAATTTTAGGCTAGGTTTTTTGTGGGCCGAGTGATAATATATTTTAATGTGCTTAATATGTTTTTTTATCGGTAATATTTTTTCAAGAAAACATTTCCTAACAAAAGAAATCTTCTCATTTCTAGGGTCTGGAATATTTGTGTCACCTTCAGGTCTACTAGTTCGTACTGGTTCCGTTGGTGCAAGCTTTATTATATGGCTGGCCTGTGGTTTGCTCTCATTGTTGGGTAAGTTAATTTTATAGTTAAACCATAAAATCAATACATTTTTGTTGCATTTTACAAATATAAACAAAAGACAAATACTTAGACTGATAGCAAAAAGCTATAACAAGCATGAAATTACTAAATAAATAATGCCTGCCAAGTGTTTTTTGTTTCTGTTTTGTTTTAAAGTCAATTCAAAATTATAAATTATTTTACTAGAAGGTTTCTCATTTACACAAGTGTAGGATTTACTACAAATTTTATTTTGTTTTTTTTTATGACATTCAATAAATTTTAATTTTTAAAGTCAATATATTATATATTTGTGCACATAAACAAATATTAATTTATGGGAACTAATTGTAGGCTACGTGCAGTATAAACATTTTGAAAATCATTAACTATAGGTGCTAATTGTTAGCTTTAAATTTTAAGACAATGGTTTTTGTGGTGACTACGTGATGCACATTACAATTATTTTTCATATAAATAAAAATTCTTACATTTTCTCTGGGTTTAAAATAGAGAAAAAATGTGCTGATTGACGTTGCACCCAGTCAGAGTGCACAGATATCTTGTGGCGCCCTTGATAGCACCTGATTTGGTTTAGCAACAGGAAAAAAAAATAAAAAGAAATAATGTAGTATATGCTTTTTAGCAAGAAGAAGAATACTTTATTCACTTGTTGCAGACTTTTGAAAAAAAGCTTAAACAAACTTGGCAAGTTGACATAATTCTTTATTTCGGAAATGTACCGTAATAGTGGCCACGCTCGGCAGATTACAGCGTAGTTTATTTTACTATTTCAACCATTTGGAATGCACTAGGTTAAGTAAGAGGAAAATAAAAAAAAAAAAAAGTAAAAAACACATTAAGAAATTCCTAGACACAAATTGAAAGTAACGAAACATTTACAAAATCTTTACTAATGATTAATGACAATTTTTAGAGAATATTTTGAAATTTTACCAAACAAATGCATTTTTACAGCCCCGTTTTGAATTCTGATTCAAAATTGCTTAAAAATTGGAACTGAATTCCGATCGGATTTGAAAAGGTGTTCTGCATTCCGACCTAAATCGGGATGTTCGAAACAAAATTAAATCCGATTCGAACATGTCAAAATCACATGCTTCTTTTCATTAGAGTAAAGACAAATTTTTGTGATTTGTCTGACAATAAGGTAGTGGCTCAAGAACTTAATATAAATAAAAAAAAATAATTAAATTTTATACATAAACTACAAGTTAGTTTTATTAGTTTGACTGCAGTATTACTAGCTGACGTGTTTGGCACATTATCGTTTCTTTCTATAACTGAACATTTTGTTTGGGTGGTCCGAAAGAAATGGTATGGTGTGCATAGTCTAAAAGGTCTTGCAAGGACTTGCGAACTCTTCATTTTCGAAAAGTGTGAATCTGGAAAAAGGTTCACCGCAAGTCACTCAGGCTTCGCTCTTATTGTGTGTCAACTTCTTTCGCCTTTTTCACTTCCATTCGGCTCAAATCTACACTCAAAAATATTTGTGTGTAAATATTACTAATAACTGCGTCCATTCTACAAATTTTATTCGTAGTTTTTAGCCACGAATAGGATTCGTAGAATCGTACATATTACGAATATTTTTTCGTATTCGTAAAAAACCAAATGTATATTGTACGAATACATTTGTTACATTTACGAATGATCATAATATATTATAACGAAAAAAAAAAATATTCTGTCTGAGCTCGGGTTTGAACCTCGGCTCTTCAGGTTACGGGAAAAGCACTCCACCAGTAGGCTACAGCCTTTTTACAATGATACAGTTCCTTATATTCTGTTGTTGTTCGACAAACCAGCAAAAAAAATTCTGTCTGAGCTGGGGTTTGAACCTTGGCTCTTTAGCTTACGGGCCACGCACTCCACCAGTAGGCTACAGCCACTTTACAATGAGACCGTTCCTTATATTCTTTAGTTGTTCGACAATCCAGGGAACAACAAAAAAACATTCTGTCTGAGCTGAAGTTTGAACCTCGGCTCTTTAGCTTACGGGTCATGCACTCTACCAGTAGGCTACAGTCACTTTACAATCATACTATGTTCTGTAGATGTTCGACGAACAAGACTAAACATTTTCGGTTTTCAATTTTTTAAACTCAACTAATAATTCGTACATTCTACTAATAATTCGCACGGTCAACCTGCGAATGAATTGTTTCTACTAATATTATTTTTCATTCATACATAGTACGAAAGCATTAGTAAATACTAAGAATGCAATGAAAGAAATTACGAAGTTATTCCTACGAAATATTTGCGAATATTATTATTTATAATGTACACAATCATTCGTGCAATGCACTAATATGAATTGATTTATTTTTGTTTACGAATAGCATTATTATATACATAGAACAAATATATTCGTAGATACTACATCAGGTATTAGAAGAATTTTACGAATGAACTCGTAAAGATATCACAATAAAAATACTTTGTATATTGTACGAGTATTTGTAGAATGTACAAATATTTTGTTTACTAATATCATTCGTAGAAATTTTTTGAGTGTATAAGCGAAGAATTAAAACAAAAAATCAAACAACAGCCTGGTTACCTTTTTCCACCCATTGGCATTCTTTTCTGGTGAGTTTTGGGACCCATTTTTGAGTTAAGATTCCTTGTTAAGATTTAAAAAATTTTAAAAATAAACTATGTAGATGGCCCTCGTAAATATCGGGTCCAAATTTCGCCACAGACTTTTTTATTTAAATATTATATGTTGTGAATTTGAGCCAAATTGGGTTACAATTAGGAATTTTAAAAAAGCTACCATCTAGGGAGTTCTAACATAAACAAAAACTATCCGGAGTAACACACGAACATATGAATAAAAAGTAGCGTCTTCAGTATTTTGCAGTAATTACCAAAAAGTGCTACAAAAAACCTTGGATTCGGTATGAATAAAAAGTTTGTTCGAAATTATTTGACTACTAACTACTAACTTCTACAAAAAATGTGATGTATGTTCGTCGCAGATGGTAAATTTTAATAGGGGTATTCACGATTCAGTGCACTTGCCAGTGAAGTTGAGGACTAAAGCAAATGTATACTTGTGCACATTGAAAATTTTGACAACTTTGAAAAAAGTGATAGTTGCGTGTTCACGAAAACCCAACTGCACAACTGCTAGAGTCCTCCAGTCCTCAACTGCACAGGCAAGTGCAGTGAATTCCCTAATAAAGTGAATCTGAAGAGCGCTTTAAAATTGTCCATGGCCGATTGCCATGTTTGTAGTTTGCTTTAAACTTCAATAAATCAACCTATCAAATTAAACAAATTCAATGAATTTAATATATTTAAATAATTTACTACAAACTTGTAGTATGCCATTCTGCTTACTACTCAAAATCAGTAGCAAACACTACTTTTATTCATACCAATCCGGCTAACTGTTTGAAACTGCTGATTCTTGTGTGTAGTAAAGAACACTTTATTCATAAAAACTGACTACATTTGAGATTTTATTTTTTTGAATAGTAGTAAAGTCGAATCTGCTACTTTTATTCATACGGGCCTATGGTGTGAATAAAAGGTGGATAGCTTCAGTGGTGATTGTCAGACATACATACACACCAATGCATAAGATGGCCTGGCAGACATTGTTCTGCGCCTTACTGTCTTTCACAAATATTAGCTTAAATTTATATGACAACGATAACGATCTTCGATGGGGTCAAACCCCCTTTTTCTCATCACCTTGATGCGGGAACTTGACTTCATTTGCATTCAGCTCCTATTTTGTTGGTGAATTTCCTTGACATGAGTGCATCTTTGAGCCATCTTTCAGAGAATTTTATTTAAGACATTGTAACATTGTTTGTTTGTTCCACTTTCATGCGAAAACCAACGAACCGATTTGAACGTTTTGGGTACCAAACTATTCCTAATTTGTACCAAGTCATTATAGGCTATTTGATATATGCCACTCCTAGTAAAAACTCCCAATAAATGCACAAAAAATAAACACTTAACCGATTTAGACGATTTAGGCACTTAATGATTTGTAATTTAGCTTCATTGTCATGGGTAATGTGCGATTCGCCACGCCAAATGCGAAACAAAAAGTTAACCGATATGGAAGATATAGGCAATAAATCAATCGTAATTTTAGCCCAATCGTTAAAGGCTACGTCTCTTTATCCCAAAAATGTATTTTATTTTTCACGCTCACTTTCAACTCCCAAAATACTCGAAAAATATTTAAAATAATTGATTTGAACGATATGGGTACACGGTTAAAAATCTTGGACTAAATATTAAACTATTTTGGATTACATTGAGGACAACACCAAAAAAAGATAACTTTTTAATTTAAAGAAAAGTTTAAATTTTTCAATCAAAAAACGTTAGTTTTCAATCCGAAAAAAGTTTAAAAAAGCAATATAAATATCAACTTAAAATAAAAAACTTTTCTGACCAGTTCATGATTTGAGCACACGTCCTCTGATGTGCTGGTCCAATACCTTATCCATTCTTCCAACTCAGTTGTTAACATAGTTTCGCTTATTTTGCATCAGTACGAATGCAAGTAAGTTCTTTTCAGGAACGTAAGTTTCAGACCCACCTAAATTAAACTAATGTTTGGATTAAAAAGTAGTACTTTTTGTACTAAAAATTCCTTTTAACCAAAGTTTGGACTAAAAAGTAGTCCAAAATTTTTAACCGTGTACCAAAAAATTCGTAGTTTAAGCCAAATATGTATAGGTTATGTAGGATTTGCCACTGCCACTTTTAATGCAAAGCCCATTTAATGAGAAAAATGTTTTTTGTACCACTTTTATCGATATCTTTGAGATATTGCAATGATATTTTGATTGGTTTTTAAAATTATCTAATGCGGAGAAATTGCGAAAAAGCTGTAGTAGCTGAACTCTTTTCTTATTGCAAAAACATAAGAAAACAATAAAAACTCAACTATAAAAAGAAAAATATTGTCAAATTAGTCACGACTACCTACATGCGGCATTTAAACGGCATAATAAAATGGAAATGGCTCAGCTGATATAATTAAAAAAGAGATAAGACTGAAGAAAAGTCAATTGTATCATTAAAAAAAATGTTTTTACGAAGACGCATTAAAGTTATTCGCCAGTGGTCGAAATTCGACCTTTTCACTATGACCTTACGACCTACACTGTGGTATGAAATTGCTTACGTTCTCACGTCAAAATAACGGCAATTTTTTTAAGTTTACCATTTGTAAGAAATTTCACCATCCCAATATATATTCACACATATTGCACAAAAAAATGCTTATTGTAGGGTATCCGCAAGAGATAGCGAAGAATGTTTTTGTACATTTTAGGAATGTCTAAGATTTCCTCTTACACTATGTTCTTATATCTCTTATAGTTTAAGTTTAATTTAAGAAATATTCTTAAAATGCCCGTATTTCAGGTCAAGGGTTACTTCTCCCTAGTCTAATTAATTAAAAAATTATCAAAATCGATTGAGAAACACAGGAGAAAATGGTACCGAACTGTTTCGCCTACGCCTATTTATTAGGCCAGGTCGAAAAAAAAGTGTTTGGTAAACTCTAGTACCCTCCACGAAAGGATTTCGCAATGTGTTAACCCTTAGGCTAGCTGTGATTTTTTTGAAAAAGTGAATTTTTTGATTAAAAAACCGTTTTTGCATAGGCAAGTTTTTTTGTTTCTACGAATTTTAAAAAACAAAAAATTCCAAAAATAAAGATCCAAAAATTATTACCGTCTGTATAAAAAATTAAATATTTTTTTTTTATTAAGTTTAGTAAATTTTTATTATTTTGTTGCTTTTGATTCAAACGACTGCCGACTTACGATAAACGATAGTCCGATTTTGATAAGATTTAATTTTAATATAATAGAAAACACAGTTACGGTTCCAATTAAAACCTTTGCAGACGAGGATCATTTTGACCGTCCTCAATGGGTACACTTTGTTACAAAATGTTAACCTTTCTAACAGTGGCTAGGTTAGGTTAGGTTAGTGTGGCTGCCTCAATCGAGACACACTTAGGCCAAAGATGCCCATTGTGATACCAAGGGTTAATTTTTCTTTTCTCTATTTAATAACGGTGGCTAAACGAACACAATCAGACGATAAATGGCGTAGTTATGACGATTGAAGTCGAAATCGTATAGGAATGTATCCAAAAAAAGTCACAAAAAAGTCGCAAAAAAATCCCAAACGAGCAGATTTTTCAACATTTTGTATACTGATAGTAACCATTTTTAGAGCTTAATTTTTGTTTTTTTTTTGTCTCGGACAATTCATAGAAACAAAGAACTTGCCCACAAAGAAGTGGTTTTGACCAAATAGGCACTTTTTTAAAAAAGTTCTAGCTTAACTGTTTACACATAGCGAAATCCTGTCGTAATAAGTACTAAAATAAGTTGGGAATATTTTAGACCGATTTTATCAAACACCTTTTTTTTTTGTGTGGAGATCGACCCGGCCTACTATTTATATATAGATTAGAAAACAACTTTTATTTTTATCTTACGCATTTTCATATAAAAAATCAAACCTATCAAGCCGCGGGTAATAGCTAGTTGTAAATATATGTAAATATATAACCAGGGTAAATTTTGATAATTACATTAAATTAATTGCAGTCTTAAAAAAAAAAATCAGCAATTTTGTTTTCATAAGCGATAACAGCTTAAGTCTGATTTCGAAGTTGCGAGAAATCTTGCTTCAAAGTTTTCAATCGCCATAGAAGTTATATGACAGGGTCTTTGGTTTTTGTGTCATAATTTTGGCTAAAATCATGCTACAAGCTCCAGATTTTGTGCATTTATAAAACTAAATGCGTGGAACACATCTACATCAATAACTCAGTTTTGTCTTAAGTCGACTTAAGCGATTATTGCTTACGAACACAAATCTTATAATGTAACTTACACAATAACAATGCAATAGAGTCCGAACACATGCGTAACTAGAAATATTTTTTAAATTTGCTTACAAATGCAATCAGATCCTATTGTATTGGTGAAATGATTTTTTCTGCGTGTACATATCTCTTTCGATCTACAAGATTTCATTCTGAGAAAGTTGAATTAAGGTCACGAAATGTTCCATTAACAATGAAGCGAAAAATCATCATTGTTAGGACATAATTCATATTAACCTTTAAGTGGTGATGTAGAGTCGCAAAGGCACCTACCGAGTTGCGATTTCCGAGAAACACATGAAGACTGCAAAGTTCCTTAAATGTTTATTTTTGATTAAAATTTGAAAATAAAAGGAACACATTATTGTTTAAACATTTAATCTTTTAATTTTAATTCTATAAACCAACGTTAGTAGTTTTTCTAAAATATTGATTAGTGTTTACTGAATAATCAAACAATGAAGTAAAGGAGTCTGTGAGACCCCACGTCTTACCACTTAAAGGGTTAAGGCTTACAAAATACAGAACTTAATTAAATTTGCATTGATAGATGAATAAACATTACTCGTATTGGCGCTTTTACATTTTCTCTTGTCTTTTAGGCGCTCTGGCGTATGCTGAATTGGGCACGATGAACACATCGTCTGGAGCTGAATGGGCCTATTTTATGGATGCATTCGGACCAGCTCCAGCATTTTTATTTTCATGGGTATCGACGTTGGTGCTAAAACCATCACAAATGGCAATTATATGTCTTTCATTTGCACAGTATGCAGTGGAGGCGTTTGTATCGGAATGTGAAGCGCCGATGTCGGTTGTTAAAATGGTTGCATTGGTGGCAATCGGTATGTATTGTTATCAGATAGCGATTGTGTTTTTTTACCCTTATGCTCAACAATTTATAAATGTTTTTTTTATCCTCCCCTCACAGTGATGATTCTCTTCGTTAATTGTTATAGTGTTAATCTTGGCATGGCTGTACAGAATATTTTTACTGCCGCCAAGTTGGTTGCCGTTTTGATCGTTATCAGTGGCGGTGCTTGGAAATTGTATCAAGGCAATACACAACATCTATCAAATGCATTTAGTGGACCCATACCCTCTATGGGCTCAATAGCGACGGCCTTCTATACTGGTCTCTGGGCCTACGATGGCTGGAATAATCTCAACTATGTAACTGAAGAGATAAAGAATCCAAGCCAGAATTTACCACGTTCCATTGGAATCGGTATACCGCTGGTGACACTGTGCTATGCGCTCATTAACATATCCTATCTTGCTGCTATGTCACCCACCGAAATGATTGATTCGGAAGCGGTTGCTGTAACATTTGGCAATCGTATATTGGGCTCTATGGCTTGGTTGATGCCGTTGAGTGTGACGATCAGTACGTTTGGCAGTGCGAATGGGACGCTGTTTGCGGCGGGACGGTAAGTGTGGGGTGGGCATCAAATGTGGGGTCTTTAAAACCGGAGCCAAACCTTAAAAAGCCTATCTGATTCGTTGTTAACGTTAAAGTAAAAGCTGTGGATAACACAGTGTGTAATTTTATGGCAAAATAACCATATACGGACATCACTGCGTGATAAAAGAAAAAAAAAGACCCCTGTCTCCCAGTTTTGCCCAAAGTCATCCAGGTTTTTTTTATGGGCCCCCAAAGACGTGGGGCCTCGGTGTCATTTTTGCAAAAAATTATCATTTTCTCAAGCTCATCCTGCAAACCTTTCGGAATTTTGATTTACTCTCTGAGGCAAAGTTGTAGCTCTTGTTATAAAGAACAAATTAAAAAAACTTCATATTCAAGGTCAAAATCGCAAAAAACTTTAAAAAATTAAATTTTTTTACTGCGATAGTCCCAATATGGCCACAATGAAATCCATTTCCATTTGTGTTATTAGTTGTGGTCCATCTCTTCCCTGTTGGGGCTCATAATCGGTATCAAATGGATCTTCATAAGTAACACCACTTGCTCTAGTCATTCCTGTACATTCTGTTCTACGATCTGGAGTTGGCGGCCTTGGTGATACAAAATTTTTAGGTGCAAGCACTGGTAGTGTGGCTGTTACAGTTGCTTTATAACTTTTTCCTCTCCGCATATCGATTAAGACCACATGTGTAATTTACGCATGCATAGCAACTGGTTTCTTCATGATCACCTGGGAGATTAATCCAGTTTACCGGCTTACAATACTTCATACTATGTTTTCCTCCACTCAACCATGCCATGAGATTGTTATAACATTGGCGACACACTGTATTAGGTGTGTAATTTTCACCGGTCAAGTTTACTTCGTCGAAAAACAACTTATATGCTTTCTTGAATTGACTAGTTAAAAGATTCTTTTCCTTTTGCAATGTTGTATAACTTTTTTTTCTGATTTGATGACTGCAAACGTAGCAAAATAAATCAATATTTTCACACTGCATATTGAAATTGTCAGTTGCCAATGTTGTGTGCGAATTATGCTGTAGTAATTTCACTTTTTTTACTTTCACTTTATAACTTTCACCGCTGAGCTCTTGTTGACGTCGCGCTGTGTAATGCCTCGATGTGAGCGTCGTGTCGCTTTTATATTGTGTGCTGCGTCCCTTGTTGCGAGTGCTGCTGCGGTCGGTGCGTGATCGCGTGATACCTAAGCGCTACCTAAACGGTGTTAACCCTTGGACAAACACATGGTTCTGGCCAGGCATATTTCATTTTTGAGCGTAAATTAAACATTCAAGACATTAAACATGACAAGAGCTACAATGTGAATTCAATGCAGATGTTTGCTTCCAGGTAGTTTTTTGATAGAAGTTTTTTTTTATTTTATATATTCACAATTTCATCTTTATGACAAGAGCTAAAATGTGTTTCCAGGTATTTTTTTTTATATTTTGGGTTGTTTTTATGTGAATTCAATGCAGATGTTTGCTTCCAGGTAGTTGTTTGACAGTTTGGGCACGGGAACTCACCCACCAGCTTGAGAACTTTTATTAGAATGCACATACTATCAGTGAAGGTACAGTGCACTCGGACACTCGGCCTCCTGACTGACAATTATTTACGTTCAAAGTTTTGAAATCAACTTTTTTTTTAAGAAATCGCTTATTTTTTACACTTCGATTGTTTTTTTTACTAGGGCTAAGTTGGATCGGCCTCCTTAAAAAAACTTTGGGGCTTTAATCAGCGCTGTAAGCCCTACCAGGCCAAAGAAAATTGGCGCATTTTTCATAAAGTAAATTTGTTCGTAAAAGCGGAAAATAAAAAAACGCTTTTTGGGCCATTTTTCGCTCATTTTTTAAAGGTTTTTGCGATTTTGACCTTGAAGATAAAGTTTTTTGATTTTATATGTTCACAAATTTTGTTTTTTATGACACAGCTACAACTTTGCCTCAGAGAGTAAATCAAAATTCCGAACGGTTTGCAAGATATGAGCTTGAGAAAATGATAATTTTTTTACAAAAATGACACCGAGGCCCCACATTTTTGGGGGCCCATAAAAAAACCTGGAGGACTTTGGGCAAAACTGGGAGACAGGGGCCTTTTTTTTTGTCTTTTATCACGTAGTGTTGTCCGTATATGGTTATTTTTTTCGTGTTGCATTGTGTAAGTGTTTTAACATATTTGCCAAAATGTAAAATCGGTTTTCTGAATAATGAAAATAGTTACAATAACTACGGTTAGTTTTTTAATTAATTTTTAAAATTTATGTGTTTGAAATTTGTTGCGCCAACATTAATTGAGCCATTTGCCTTATTAGAAATGGAAAACTAAATCTACTTAAACTCAGTAGAATATGATTGTGTTTAAAGAAATCTTAACCCATTAACCGCCGATATGTGATTTCGTCGGCCGATTTTGATGATTTTTTCAGGAATTGCTAATTTTGCTCCCTAGATCACAAAATCTGAGTTTAGAAAAAACCAAAATTCTGGTATTCCAGAAAAAAAGTCCGACATGACTTTTTAAAATAACCAAATTTAATATGTATCTTTAAAAATTTAATAAATAAATTTGATCATTCACTGAAATATACTTCGGAATTAATTTTAAAAAAGAAATCAGCAAAGCTGAACCATTCGTTTACGATCTACAGCTCTCAGAAACCATAGACTCGATTTTCACGAAACACCATTTTTTCTCTCACACCATTTTTGCATCCAATGCAATAAAAAAAAAATAAAACAGATTAGTAATTTCAGAGAAAACAGTTAACTTTTACTTGAACAAAGACTAAACAAAATGTATTGGAGCGGTTTTCATATCAGGTGTTTTTAAAGCAGCACCATTGAAAAAAAAACTAAGTATTTAAAAAGTTGAAAGATCACTTGAAGTGGAGTTTTTCATTGTTGAACTTTAGTTTGAGCTTTTGGCTTTACATTTCAGTCATAATTTTCTAAATAACAGCTTTGTTTAAGTTTAGCAAACTGTTCAAAAAAATGTCTAAAAAAGAAGATTTTTTCAGTAACTCCAAAGGTACCTCTCTCCCTTAAGAGATTTGAAAGTTTATTAGCTGCCTTGAGAGCCAATAGGTTTAACTTTGTCTCCGCCAAATTTCAAGTCAAAAGCTCAATGGTTTGATTTTTTTAGATTTTTTTAATTCGTTTAATGGCGGCACTTTTAGCGTTTTTTTTTCATCGTAAAAAACTAATTTCCATATATCTGTGGTCACAAGGAATAACGACTAAACTCAAAGTATCGTAAAAAACGATATTTTAATTGGACGAACTACGACCATTTTTTTAAATATATGAACCGTTACAAACAAAATATGTGCAGACATACGTGATGGTCAATTTTGGGCAAAAAATGGATATCTGCATACTTCCAAAAATTGGCAATAAAGTAAATTCCATATGGCTTTATTACGATATTTTGAGTTTAGTCGTTATTCCCTGTCGACACAGATATCTGTGGTCACAAAATATCGTAAAAAAGCGGTATGCCATTTTCTTCATTGCCAATCTTTGATAGAATGCAGGAAAACATTTTTTGCACAGCATAGATAACCACTTAATTCTGCACCTATTACCTATTAGCAACGTTTCATATATTTCGGGAAAAAGGTTGGAATTAGTACAATAAAAATATAGTTTTTTTACGATAATTTAAGTTTAGTCGTTGTTCCTTGTCGACACAGATATATTTCTGCTACAATACAAAGTGCTCCCATTTCGTCAAAAATTAGCCGATTTTGCTCATCTTTATCCCGTTGGAAACGCAATAAGAGCTTTAAGAGCGCAAAGATGAAATCTTCGAAAAATGAAGGGAAAATTTTTTAAAAATAAAAAAAAACTAGTAAGGAATTATCTTCGACTGGGCCGAAGATAAAATACCCCCACGGCCGAATTAGAGTATGTATAAAGTCTTAAGCAAACTGTTAAATATATTTAAAGAGATTTTCCCGTTTTGGTTAAGTCACTTTGTATGAGAGGTAGGTGTGGTTTTCATCTGATTTTTACAAATTTAATACTCAAAATAAATATTAAATATTTAAGACACTGTGCGAAATTTTAAGTCATTAAATTGATTTTTGTGGAATTTAAAGAGATCTTACCGTTTTGGTTAAGTCACTTTGTATGGGAGGTAAGCGTGGTTTTCATCCGATTTTGCTCAGATTCAAACTTGACCTCCATTTTTGTACAAAAAGCTTATATTTTGAATTTCGTTATGATAGCTCAAAAATTACGGCTGCTATCGTGGACACAGACGGACAGACGCACATGGCTAAATCGACTCAGGAGGTGATGCTGATCAGGAATATATATACTTTCTATACCGGCCACGCCTCCTTATCGGCGTTACAAACGGAGTGACAAAATTAATATACCCCATTACGTTTTTTAAACGTGGGGCATAATATATATAAAATACTCGAAAAAAACCGAATCAAGATAAAATCTTAGAAGAATAACCAAAAAAAATCTTCTTAATGAAATCGAGAAGAAATCTATTAAAAATAAGAGGAAATCGTCTTAACAAAATAAAAAAGAATTCTATTATATAAAGGTGGCAATCAAAGGAAAATTTGGGGTTCATTAAAGTCTGTATATATTTTCGTTGAATTAGCAAATCTTAGGAGGGACTTTAGAGACATTTTGGCTATATCTTTTAGTGACAGGAGCGTCGATGAGCCTAGGTCTTTTAGTCTTGATCTGAGAAGGGCAGGGCATGTGCACTAGGGCGTATCGAAAAATTTAGATCGTATTGTAAGAGGTCTCAAAAGTTGCATAGGTTAAAACTACATATGTCTTAAAGCAAAAGTAAATAAAGACTTTAACTAACAATATCCTGCCAAACACGGTTCCACTCTCGATTTTTACCCACAAAGTCCTATGTGAAGGATTTTTGAATCTAAAGGTACACTCGAGGAAACACAGAACTTTAAATTTAAATTTAGCGAATTAATAATTTGCATATTATTTGCATATGCATTTTCTTGTTTTTAAGAAATGCATACTTAAATGCAATTTTTTAACTTTTTCAACGTTTTATATCTCGGGCACCAGAAATGGTACCGAAGATCATTTCCTTAATTTAGATTCTTCAAATATTTCTGAACAACACCCTTGTTCAAGAGTAACAATTAACAACACCAGGTTAAGACTACTATTTTTTCCTATTTCGATTTTTTTTAAAAAAAATGTCCTTCCTTATGAATTTTATTATATCGTTAAAACACCCTCAACTCAGCATTCACAAAAATGTTATACTAAAATTTTGAGTTTCTGAGCTTGCCATTCGATGGGTCTCAATTGACTTAACAATATTTGTTAAGAAGTGTTTAAATGAAATAATAACCATAAAAGAAATATGAACCAAATTGTTACATTACATGCTTGAAGTAACTTTTTTTAAATATCAAAATAGGAAAAAAAGGCCTTTTCCTGCTGTTTTAAAAAATATAGTTTTAGACAGGGGTTATTTCAAAACTATTTTCAGAGTCCGAATTGAGAAAATTATCTTTGGTATCACTTCTGGTGCCCGAGATATAAAACCTACTACAAATTTTTTTGAAAAAGTTAAAAAATTGCATTAAAATATACATTTCTCCAAAACGGGTAAATGCATATGCGAAAAATATGCAAATTATTAATTGGCCAAATTTAAGGAAAACGTTAACAGTGTAATCAATATCACCAAAATTTGGACAATCAGATAACAATTAAAAGTTCTGTGCTATCTCGAGTGTATCTTAAGATTTGAATATCCTTCGCATAGGACACTGTGAGTAAAAACCAAGAATGGCATCGGCGCGGGCGTGCCAAGATGAACAGAGTTCGTTTTTCGCATTGTGCATTGCACATTATTTTTGAGATTTTGCACGATGTATCTCTCTATCTACGATTTACTGCTTGTATGGCTCTTTTTTCGAGGTTCCTGGTCAGCTCTTGGAGTGGAGTAGGTACATATATTACGAATTCTGATCCTAGCTTAGCGCCCTCCTTTGCTATACCGTCTGCCATTTCGTTCCTCTCAGTAACTTGATGGTTAGGGTCCCAGTAGATGCGCACTCTCTTCAAAGAGCATAGTACATCTAGTGCATCTCTGCCAGCCAGAACATTTTTGGACTTGATGGTAGTGGAGCGCAGGGATTTAATGGCCGCTTGGCTGTCGACGAAAATGCTAATACAAGAGTGGTGCAAATCCTTATGGCAAATACTTCCGCCTGGAAAATGCTGCAGTGGTTCGGAAGCTTGTATGGCTGCCTTATACTACCCTCCAGGAAAAATCGGAAGGCTTCCATCTAAAAGTGATAAAGAAAGATTCCCCACCGCATCTTTTGGAAGCTTAAGGGTAGTTTTGTATTTATATTGTTTCCAAACCGCTTCTTTAAGAATGCATGTGGTAATTTTTATTTACTGTCAAGCAATGACAATAGAAAATATTAATATCATTGTTTTCTAGCCGCTTATTGTAGAATTCGATAGTCTAGTGGTAGCGCGCTCAGGGGTCCCGGGTTCGAATCCTGGCCGAATCCATTTTCATAACAAGGGAGAGGAATGTTTCCACATTAATTCTTAAAACAGGGGAGAGAACTGCTTCCAATTCACTTTTGAGGACAGCGGAGAGGAATGTTTCCACATGACTTTTTAACGCAGCGGGCAGGAATGTTTCCCTCTAATGACATGCTATGTTAAAAAAGCAATGGAGTGTGCAACAAAGGGGAATGCTTCCTACATTCCATGGAATGTTTCCTGGTAACATCCGGGAATGCTCACATTTCCTGGAGGGTAGGCTCTGTACAATACACAGCCGCACCTACACCCGAAAGCATTTTGAAGCCGTCTGTAAATATGCTGACCGTCCGCTGTGCTTGTTCTATATCTTTGTACCAGTCGTTTAGTCCTAGAAGTGTTCGTGCTTTGGAATGAACTATCGTGCGAGGTAACATGTAGTCCGTACTAATAAGTAGATCCTGTCAGATAGTACAATGACCGCAATTTTAAAAGAGCATATTGCCAGCTGCCGTGAGGCGTTGTGCCGTTTTCCAGCTATTAGTTTTGCGGGTAAGTTCAGGGGATCTATACATAGAATGGTTTCAAACGATTTAGTTGGAGTTGACTTCAGCGCCCCCGTAATGCCTAGCACTGCCATGTGCTTGAGGTACGTTATTTTTTCCACAGCCGACCACCACACAATAATTCCATAGAGTAGAGTAGGACGAACTACCGTTACAAACAACCAATAGGCGAGAGACTCCAGGTTCTGCCTAGCATCTTCTTGGATGCGTGTAGCGCAAAGCGCAATGGTGGCTGTCTTCACCCTTTTTTTCTACATTGATTCTCCATTCTTGCTGTTCAGGGTGACTACTTGATATTTCGTGTGAGTTTTCGGTATGAGGTGTATTTCGTTTATTTTTGGTGATATCCACGATGGTATCTTTTACTTTTTCGTGAACAGAACCAGATCCATTTTATCTGCGTTACTACTTAGACAAATTGAATTTGACCATATTAGTACCACTTTGAGTGTGCTCTCCATTATGGAGCTTATTGTTGATAGAAACTTTCCCTCTATAATTATGCTTATGTCATCTGCATATCTTCGGGGCTCTACCTTCAAATTTTTTGATAAGTTCATTGACAACAAGATTCCTTTAAAGTGACGAGAAGACCCCTCCCTGGGCTGTCCTACTGCGAGCTTCACTTTCCAACGATTTAGTGCTCCACTCAGCTCTAACCATTTTGCAATTTAGTAAATTGTCTAGCTATAGGCTTATAGCTAGTGGTACATCAACTGCACGTAGTCCGTTGAGGATTGTCCTAGTTGATACATTGTTAAATGCACCTGAGCCAAAAATGAGCTTCGTCGCTGAAGACAATTTTTCGATAAAAAAGTAGATCTTCATCTAACTTTTCTATGGTATTTTTTATGGTTTCATACCGAGGTCCTGGCGTTAAATCTTTCAGGTGGTCGAATAACACAAGCCCAATTGTTGACAATGGGGACGAATTGACACATCGCGATCTTCATTGACACTGGCCGATACAGCAGCAATATTCTACTCGGTACGCACTCTCCTCTCTGCATACGGGTTGGTGGATCAATTAAGTGAAACTGGTACGAAATTTGTTAACAATAGCTTGTATATCCTGTTCGGTGGGTCGATTATGACGCACATTCTAACACAGCATGAATTTTGATAGTAAAATTCAATGATTTGCAAACGCTTTTTGTTTGTTAGTCTATTCATGGTGAAATGGTATGAAACCTTACTGAGCATTTTTGGCTTTTCCACATGTTACGAATCACGCGTGAGGTGTCAAAAAATTTACACTGAAAAAATTGTCGGGCCTTGTAGTCAAGTGAAGAGTGCGCTAGACTATCAATCCAGAGGTCCCTGGTTCGAATCTGGGATTGGGAATGGTTCTTTTCACTTTCTTTCCTACATTTAAGAATTATGGAAAACTTAAAATCCACAACTAAATAGTGGAAAATGTGAAATTAAAGGACAGGAAGAACTAAGGTTTGGAAATGCTTGCCGAGGTTAAGGCATAACACTAGCCTCGGTTAAAAGTAATTAAAACTGTCTTTCACGGTTGTTTCGCCTAATCAATAATTTACATATGGTTCCAATTAATTCCTCTAAATAAATCTATCCCTTTCCTTTCAGGTAAAAGACCTAACCTTGTTTGTATAAGGCGCATACCTTGGTTCTTTATCACCCTTTAGAAAATAAAGTTCTTACCCGAATCTAATGATTAGAAGAAAACTGAAAATATGGAAAAATTTATAAAAAAAACGGTTTCTCGAAAAACCCGAAACAGGGTTTGAAAAATCTTATGATTTTAAACTATTATAAATATTATTAAAATTATTAGCAAGTAGTTTTTTAGTGTTATTAATCTTTCAATTTATTTATTTTTTTGCAGACTGTGCTTTGCTGCTAGCCGTGAAGGACATCTACTTGACATTTTGTCCTATGTTCACGTGCGACGCCTAACACCGGCGCCCGGTCTTATATTCCACGTAAGTCATCCTTTGATGTCCACCGACTAGCCGCCATATTGATCTAATTCATCCTCTAATTCTACAGTCGCTCATTGCCGCGTCCATGGTACTGTACGGAACCATCGATTCATTGATAGATTTCTTCAGTTTTACCGCTTGGATATTCTATGGCGGTGCCATGTTGGCACTCATCGTTATGCGTTTCACCAAACCCAACTATCCAAGGCCTTACAAAGTGCCAATTATCATTCCTGTTGTGGTTCTGGTCATCTCCATGTACTTGGTGGTGGCGCCTATAGTCGATTCGCCACGTATTGAGTACCTGTATGCAGTGCTGTTCATATTCACTGGTCTTATATTCTATGTGCCATTTGTCAAGATGGGCCTGACACCGAGATTTATGAGTAGGTTTCCCCTCTTGAGATTATAATGAGTTTTTTAATTGAGCACATTTCATTTCAGACAAAGTAACGCTGTTCTTGCAATTGCTATTGGAAGTGGTGCCCACCTCAACCATGGGCATGTACGATTAGATACGCTCAAGAAGTGCGAGCCAAATAATTCTGTAGCAGTAACTTAAGCAAAACATATACAAATATTTAAAAATTTGCGTTGAATAAATACATAAGAACTAACATATAGTATATCTATTAGCAATGTTTACATTAGCTGTAATTAAATGATAACAACATCTATTGTAAAAGTTAACTTGAAATGTAGTCAAGAAATAATTCCGCCTGCGCATAATATATACTCTAAATGCTCTCAATGTAAGTTGAAGTTCTTTAACTTTGTACAACAAAGTCTGAACGTGAAATTTTATATATTTTATCAAAATCAACTATGTTTTAATTAATTGTTAGAATTAAAAATTTATATTTTTACATAGAATATTTTTAATGATATTAACAGATTTTATATCGTTGTAATGGAAGATGTTCTCAAGTACTTAGGTGAAGGTGAAACTGTTAAGTATAGCAATAATGCAAAAATGACTGGGTTAGGCATTAAATTAAAAAAAAAAAGAAATTGACAATTAACATAATAGTTTTTAACTGATATTATTTGAAAATTTAGTGCTGCTTTAAAATTTCTTATTGTTTTGCTACGCTTTTCGTTTTCACTTAAATCTATATTTTCATTAATTTTGTTTTCATTTACTTTTACAAATATTTGCATATTATGAAAAAAAAGACAAAAATATTTACATAGATATTCAATTTTAAATTGAAGACATAAAATTAGCAATTTTGTAAGGAATACTATATACAGATTCAATCATTTCATAAGACTTTTTGGAAACATTTTCTTTTTGCAGTTTTGAACCAAATTTACAAGAAACCAACTAGTTTTTAAAATATTTTATATAAGCCTAAGTATAACATTTAAATTACATACATATTAAAGTACATCTACTGCAGTCTGTTTTTTAAGTATTTTGTTGATCTATCTTTGGTACTGTATCCTAGATTAATTGTACCCTTTACTTTATACTATTGTATTAAAATTGGATTGAATAAAGGTTTTAAGAACAATATTCTAATTGGGTTTTAGAACTTTTTGGGAATCTTTGGGTAAATGGGAATGTTATAGGGCATAGCGATGGAGTGACGCAATAAAGATGGCAATTTACTTAAAAAAATTATCAGACCAGAATATAGAGCAGCAGTATTTATTCGTTTATTTTCAACTGAATAGCCGCGCTCGAAATCGTTCTGCCAAACTGGCCTACGAGATAGGCTTTCTTTCTGTGAGGTTATCTTATATCGAAGTCTATGAAAACTAACCATAAACAACTACTATCCTATCAGTCAACATAGCGATGGCATCCAGGAAATCCAGACAGATTTATGCGACAGTCATTGAAATTTAGACCTTTCGAATATGTACCACAAAGCAGAGCGTCGCACAGTGGGAGATCGTGGCCATAAATAGAAAAAAAGTAAAATTATTGATATTGTACAAAATTTTTTTACTAATCGACAGTTTATACATCAGATAAGGAAAACCAAAAAGAAAAAAATCACTCAGAAATCTTTTAAAGTTTGGTCAGAAAATGGCTTCAAAATTTTAACTTTCTTTTAATAAAAAAATTTGAGACCATGACTTGTTTTTACTACATGTAGTTGCAAGCAGGGACTGAGAATAACTGTTATTTTACAATTTTGAGATAAAAAAGGCATAACGAAAAAGTTGCCGGTGGACTTTCTTAAATATACTATTATTATCGTAATGGCAGCAGCTTCACGAATATTAAACGCCTTTTAAATTTTTTACGGTTACCATAAAAGTCAAAATAAACTGTTATGTTTTTACATTTTATTTTTTCTAACTTTTAACTTTTATTTTTTAGTTGATAAAAATTGGGCTGTGGCCGTGTACAAAAAGACAAAAACTTTTATGTTAAGCTTTTTGGTTTTTTTATTCTTATATTTCCGATATTTCGGCTCACTTTGTGGGCCTTCATCAGGGCATAAAAATTGGATATTAAATTTAAAACATTTAAAAAATTTTTAAAACAGGAATGATTTTAACATTTTTAATT
This sequence comes from Dichetophora obliterata, assembly GCA_963920525.1. NCBI lineage: Eukaryota > Metazoa > Arthropoda > Insecta > Diptera > Sciomyzidae > Dichetophora > Dichetophora obliterata. Next base: position 13,547,772 of record OY986439.1, on the reverse strand, counting down.
TGCAAAAAAATTTTTATTTTTGTTGAGCTGCTTATTATATATGTTTGCTGCCTTCATCGTGCACCGAGTTTTTAGGTCCAAAATAATAGTTATTTTGTGCGTTATAATTTTTCGGTCAAAAATATCAGGCAATTTGTTTTTTTCAAAGGCCTCTTGCCCGAATAAAAACTATTAAAACTAAAAAAAGTTTTATAACTCAAAATGTGCGCGCTGATGAGACGATATAAATTGCATAAAACTTTTTTGCCGTTCAAGCAGCCTTTAAAAAATTCAAATTGCCTGATATTTTTTAACGAAAAAATACAAGGCACAGAATAACTGCTATTTTTGACGTAAGAAATAAAAGTCAAAAGTAAGTTATTTTTGACCGAAAAAATTAAAGGCATAAATTAACTAGTATTTTTGTCGAAAAAAATAAAAATTAAATAATAACTGTTAATATTTGACTTTTTTGATAAAAACCATAACCGGTACGGTCCCTGGTTGCAAGTGTTCCACTTTTTTTTTTTGTTTTCAAGAGAATGGAATTGAAATGAAGGAATAATAAAAAAATTATATTTAATGTTTTTTGAAACTGTAGTGGTTTTTTGTTGTTATTAAAACAAATATGTTTTTTGTGATTTATTTATAGAAATATATGGTTCTTGCTGCCGAAACTTGCCCGAAAGGGATTTTATGTGATTTTTTCGCGTGGAATATCATTTAAAAAACAATTTATTTTATCATTTTCAGCGTATCTTCAAAACTAAATTACATTAAAAATAGCAAAAAGTGATGTCAATCATCACAATTAAGTTCTAGAAAAGAATAAAAACTTTTTCAGAAAATTGTAGGTGCAATAAGTCTATTTACATATTCTTTTTTTTTCTTATGTATTGATTTTATGATATGTAGTCCTTAGATTATAAGAATATATATATAAATTATATGTATGTATGTATCAAATGCTCAAAATATTTGTTATATACTCTATTAAAATAGTTATTTAACTCATAAGGGACGATCTTCGACTGACCCGAAGCTAAAAACCCCACAGCCGCTTATATTCGGGTAAGTATATTCGAAGTTTTGAAGTTTTTGTCTTATTATGACGCCACTTTGTATAGATTGTAGGAGTGGTTTTCTTTCAACTTTTCCAAATATCAAACTATCTTATATCATATATCTTATATATATGCCTTAAAAATATGAAACTATCGATAGTTTGATACCTCTAATGTATATACGCCCGTGAATTACCTAGGTGATAATCTATATATTAATACGTAAACACGAAACTTTAGCCCTCTTTTTGCAGACTTTAAGACAACGCATTCTAATGGCACTTATATCATTTGAAAGCTCTGGTTCATAACAAGTGCACAATATTATTCTTATTCAAATGATATGTTATTAAGATAAGTAAAATTTCGAAATTAAAAACAAACTTTTTTCTCACATAAAAAACAGCAACAAGAAACCAAGCCACATTCAACTCATACATGCTTATTGAGTGTAAAATTGAGAGAGCATTGAGAGTAAAATGCAAGAGTGAAAAAACAGTGTTTTATAATTTTGGTGTTTTTTTTTTTAATTTCGGAGGCACCAAATGTGCCTTAGTTTGTGCCTTACTATTTAATGGAAATTGATCTCAAGATGTAATTTAATGGTACAAGTATATGACCACATTAGTAATGTTTTGTGTTACATTCGTTAAATTAGCATCATTTAAGTAGTTTAAATTTGCATAAAGCTGTGAAGAAAATTGTTTCTAAAAAATACAATAACTGGCAGTTCAGAATACAGTTCAATCCTTTAATTTAATTTGGTGTTTTATATTTTTAAAAACCTAATAAATGTAGTGCAATCAGCGTTGCTGAGACAAAACAAAATAGAGGGTTTCTTAACCAAAGTGCACGATTTAATTAAAAAATAAAAGCCCAATTTATTGAGCCAGTGTTGATATTTTTATTTCATTGTAAAGTTAACATGTTCTGATTAAATATTAATAATATTTCAAAGCAGTCAAATTTTAGAAAAATTGTAACATTTAAATCGTGCTCTCCTATTGGGTCAACCTAAATTTTCGTTCATACACACTAAAAAATTTCAAAAATAAATTCACACCGGTGAGCGGATATTTACATTTTCTTCACCGAACGGTGCTAATTTACACGGCTTACTCGGTGTGAAATGACGAACTTATTCGAGCGGTGTGAAATTAGAAAGGCAAAGAAGAAGAGCAATATTGAAATCACATTCTCATTGATAAACAAATTAAAAATTGAAATTTCCCAATTTAATTTGTTCATTTTAATTTAGTAATTCTCCCAATTTTTGGGGACAATTTCATTTATTTTTTTGGGAAATATTTCAATTTTTTGTTTGGTTCTTATTCTATTATGAAATAAAGACCAATGATAAAAGCCCCAATCAAAGTTTTTTGCGGCTTATTTCATTTGACAATTAATAAATTTAATGACAATTTAAGAAAAATTGTAAAAAACATCCTTTCGAATAGTTAAAAATTGCACCGTTCGGTGTTAAATAAAATTATCATTTCGCATATTATAAATAAACACCTAACAGGTTACAAAACAAATATCCTATCTGATGTTTACTTTTTAACACCGATCGGTGTGAAAAAATATGCTCTTTCGGATATAAAATTCTAGCACTTTGACACGGTATTTTTTAACGGTGTAGGACTCCCTGGAACACCGATCGGTGTAAAAATTCTATACAAAATTTTAAGTGTGTACAAATGGTTTACTTGCCTGTATATTTTGTTGCTGTTTTTCTCTCACTTTCTCCAAAATTTAGTAAAGGGGTTGTGTTTGCTGTCAAATACACAAACTTCAATGCTTCGGAAATGGCATAGGAGTTAGCTACGCTGTGCATCTTTAATGTTGTTTTCTCAAATTTATGCTGTAGTTTGCATAATCTACATTTCATTCAATTTGGTTTTTATCAGGGGCGTTGTGGATACCGACAATTGTCAGAATCGGTTTTTAAATGGACACAGATTTCATATTAGTGTCATAGAAACAAATTATTGATTTAGAAACTTGAAATTCATTTTCGAAATTCGTTTTGTATCGGTTTTAGGTGTCACAGCAACCGATTTGGTTGTCGGTTTTAAAACGAGCAGGTGGCAGTTGTCAGAACTGCTGATAAGTGTGTGTGCACGCTTCTGAAAAGCTGCGAAAAGTTAGAAAAACTTTTAAAAGTGAACGATTTTTATTACTTTTGTTAATTTTATTATTTCTTTGCATTTTTTATTAGTGGAAAACTTAAGAACGCAGTCCAAATTGCAATTGTGACAGATTTCATGGAGATCCACCCTGAACTGACCAAGACTGACTTCACCAAAAAAAGACAAGCCACTTGTTGAATCAAGCACCATAACAAATGCTTCCTTATTTATGAACACAAAATAATGATTTGTTATCCACCGGCAAAATAGCTGTTTCAATTAACGGTTTTGCTTATGTTCGAAATCGATTTTACCTTCGGTAATGTACAAAACCGACTCTGTTTCATGACACCATTTCAAACAAATATCGTTTTCAAAACCAATTCTGTTACATTTTTGTGTCGGTTTCCACAACACACTGTGTTTGATGAAACAATTGAATAAATAAATCTAAGCTACACTGCCGTAACATACGCCACGTTAGTGTTAATTTTGGTTCAATGCTTTACAGGCAGTTGGACGAATTTGGACCGTGGGCGATACTAGTCTTTATAGTTATGAAAGAATTCATGATATCAAGTTTTGCTATTACATAAATGCCACGCAATAATGATATACTCTAGATTTAACACTTGATTATCAATAACAAATTTAAACTATTATATATATTAAATTAACACGAAGCATCTGCAATCCATCACACAGCTTCTTTGATGAATACTTTATCCTGCACAACACAGAACAGGTGGCAGCGCCAAGCTAAAGAAATGAACAAAATTTGCTAAATGGCAAAACAGCTGATCGTGTGTGTGTGTGTGTGTGTTTTAAATAAAAATTCTTTACACCATGAAGTCAGGGAATGTTTTTCAGATTATAGTTTTAACCATTATTTTTAGCGACTGTGTCTTTTTGGAAATCCGGAAAGAGGATTGAAATTTCTCTTAGTGCTGACTCCTCGCTGTCCGAGCCATGACAAGCATTGCGTGTGTCTGACAGTCCGTACATTCCGCGTATAGAATCCGGATCCGTGTAGACTGTCTTGTATACTTTTGTTGGACCCATCAGCGTACGCCACTTGGTAATAGAGTCTTTAGATTGCAGGATGAGCGCATAGCAGGGGCCGCTGCAAAGATTTGTCAAGCTGCTTTTAAATTGAACACTGCAGCAGCTGGTAAAATGTTAACCTACCTGGCTATAAATGTTGTAAGCCGGTTATAGAAGAACTTGCCACTGTGCTCGCCATACAAACGTTCTGAGAGTTGTTTTGTAATGTAGACTTCCTTAGCGTCGAGTATTGTGAAGTTTTCCTTAATAAGGTTAGTAATGTTTCGGAATGCTATGCTATGTCGAACAACGTGTGGTTTGATTAGTGCCAGAGTTAGCTCCATTCCAAAATATATTTTAATGCACCGACTAGCAGGTTAAATAAAAGTTCGTGCTTTTTGTGCTTTTTGTGCTTTTTGATAAGATGGAATGAGCTGAGTGTTTGCTAACAGCTGTATAAAAGCTGCCACCTATTTGTTTGTACAAAGCCATTATTGGGCCAAACCGTAAGGTAGAAAAGAACTGCTTTCGTATGTCATACAGCGATGCCAAAATGTGAACATTTTACCAAAACTGGTACATTTTTTTTCGGTGTGAAAACGCGAAATTAAATTGCATTTTGGACAATTTTTGCAGTGACCAAACAATACATATTTTTTTAAAGAAAATGTTCCCTCACTCTGAAACGCATGCAAATTACGGGCCTTTCTCAATTTTATCGAACTTGGTTGCATCGAAAAAAAACAACCCTGCTGAGTCAATTGGAAATCACTATGATTTTCTAAATTTGGCTTAAAACGTGACATGGATATTATAAACTTTTTGGAAAACTGTTATATAGAACTAACAAATTTTGTTAAACATTTAATGACACTTCGTCACAGTTCAGCTGCTACTGAAAGAAAATTTTCAGACCTTTCTTTAATAAAAAACAAAACAAAACTAAGAAAAAGACTCTATTTTAAAGCCATAAATAATATGATGCTTTCTAAAGCATTAATTAATAGTGAAATAATCAATAGTGTTGTATGGTCAGCGAAAAAATATAAGCATACAACTAGATTTCCGCTTTCGGCGTTTGTTTCGTTTTACATAAACATGCAGTAATTTCCAAAAAGTAAAAAGGCTTTGTTTTAAACAATGTTCCCTTTTTTATTTCTTATGTCGTAATTTTTTTACGAAGTATACACACCGCACAAAAGTGATAGGTGAAAATTATTAAATTTCCAGAAAATATTTTGTTTTTGAATTCCACTACTTTTCAGTTAAAAAAAAAAAAAATAAAGAAATAAGCGTTTCTGGAAATTAAAAAAATGTTCACTTAGCACTTTTGTGCGCTTAACAGTCGGTATATAATGGGTGGCCAAATTAATAAGGAACAATCTTTAAAATATGAATTTATCATTATATTCAAATTAAAAAAAATGACACAAAAATTAGTTTTGTTGTAAAAATAATAAAAATTAAAAATTGCGTTTTTAACTAACTTTCATTTAGTTTAAATGAATTTTCGTTTTAAATTTACAATATTGCATTAATATAATTAAATTTATTTCATTTAGTTAAAATGAATTTTCAATATAAGTTAACAATATTGCATTAAATTAAATTTTTTGTTCTCGAAGTGTACAGATATTTTAAGCAAGCAGAAAGTGAGTACGATTCGTAGATTTTTAGCGATAGCTTTCAATCGGGATATTGATAAAAAATTTTCATAAATAAACTATTTTTGAAACTTGACCATTCTGTAAAATCTGTAAAAATATTTTGAAGAAAATGAATTCCTCAAGAAATGACAGGTAGCGTTTTTTGATGACAGAAAACGTAAAAAATGGTCGTTAAAAATGGAACAATTTTTGCTTATAAAACCATGTCATATAAAAACTAGTAAAAAAATTATAACCATAAATTCACATTTTAAAGGTGAATTAATTTTACCACCCACTGTTTATGTTTTTTAGCTTTAACATTGAAAGTTTTTATGCTTTAAGAATTATTTACTATTTTTTTAAAAAAATTTAACTAAGTTACTTTTAAGATTTTTATTTAATTCTTGTACAAAAAAATATACAATATTGATCTCACGCAACCATATGCGCAATAATATAATACATTTAATTGAAAATGTATGTATCAAATGTATTTACTATAAATTATATTCCTTGGATTCAAAATGATTTAAATAATTAATTTTTTGATTGTTCATATTTAATAAACTTTTGTTTTGGATGTCAAATTTTTTTATTAAATGTGAAATTTTTTTCGGAATCTATAAATAATCTATAAATAAATAGGCGTAGGCAAAACAGTTCGCTACCATTTTATCTTGTGTTTTTCAACCGATTTGGATAATTTTTCTTTTAAATGAATTATTGTAGGGAGAAGGAGTGCACCGAATACTTTTTGTGACCTGAAATATGAGCGTTCAAAAAGAAATTCTTAAATAAAATCTTGGCTATAAGAGATGGAAGAACACGGTGTAAGAGGAAATTTTAGACATTGCTGATACCCTACAGTAAACATTTTTTAATGTAACATGTGCGAATATATATTGGGATGGTGAAATTACTTACAAACAGTTAACTTGGGAAAATTCCCTTTATTTGAACATCAAATTGTTGAAGATATCTCGAAAAATGTGGCCTTTCTATGAAAAGTCGTTTGTTAACACTGAGCGAAAAACTGAAAATAGAAATAGAGTAATTTTTTATCTCTTTCTACGTTCATCTGAGAATGTAAGTGATTTCACATGCTGTAGGTCAAAAGGTCACATTTATAAGGTTGAATTTCGATCACTGGGGAAATCAGTTTCAAAAATATTTGTGTGTTCGCAATTTTTTTGAAGAACATATATTATTTTTAAACAAAACAACCACCTGTCAACAAATTTTGAAGTTGGGGTCGTATGTATAATTTTTAGGGCTAAAAATTTGTTAGATTTTTGATGCCTAATAATATATGCGTTACAGGTTTAACTGGAATAATTTTGGTATTGTTTTTATTTATTGTTTGTTGTATTACAAATGGTTCAGCAGATTTGTAGCTAAAAACAGTTTGGCAGTAAAAACAATTATCATTTAGATAGCAGCAATATACTAACAGAAATTATTTTTCAAAAACGATTGTAATAAAATAGTTTAAATATATTTTTCATCAAATACTTGCTTAATAATCTCAAAAATGAAAACACGATATTCTACGTTTTTCCAATTAAACATGTCAATAAAAGACCTTTAAGACTAAAAAGTAAAAAATAAATAAAAAGTAAACAATTATTTATTGAAAGTTTTCTATATGACCTTGTTATTTATTATGTTGATTTTCTATGATTTAAATACAAATTTTAAATGTTTGATAGTTTAAATCATACTTGATTTTAAATACAAATTCTAGTTGTTTGATAGTTTAAAAGCGTTTATTGAGCTTTAGGTCAGGTTTAATAATAAAATAAGCATACTATGAAAGTAAAGCAAAAATACAACAACAGGGAAATATGAAAGGGAAAAATTTCATCGCCTCTGAGGTGTAGTGCGTTAATGCGCTTGCACGGCGTGTCATAAAGATTTCTGATGAAGCCTGTAGCAGGGCCGAAATTACAATAAAGTCAGCTAGTGATGTTTTCCTTTTCATATTAAATATGATGTTGTTGTTCTTTCTTCGGAAAAATTTGTTAGAGCAATTAATTGTTCTAACCTGACCTACAGCTCAATAAACTATTTTAAACTATCAAACAACTAGGATTTGTATTTAAAAACAATTATGATTTAAACTATCAAACATTTAGAATTTGTATTTCAATCATAGAACATCAACATTTATTTATTTTGTTTAGAGTTTTTTGCACGAACCGTTTTTCAGAAATTGTAATACTGGTTTTTCTGAACGAATCGTTGGACTAACATCTAGACATAGGCAATACCGGTGCTTATTCTATTACAAAAATCATGTAAATTGTGCTATTTTGTACCCATCGAATAACAATTACTTTTTTGTGCCAATGATTGATCAATGCAGAAATATTTTTGAAACAACTAATTCACGTGATCATGTGAATCGTTAATGAGACAAGATTTTTGTATATATTGTCAATTTTTTTGACCAAAAATTAATTGATATAACTTTACATGATTCTCTGTTATATTTTGTTGTAATCCGGTACTTTTTTACTGTTTTTTAAATCACACATTTTTTATTATATGTATGGCAATAAAAAAAATAATACTAAAGTGAAGCACCGTTGGACAATGTTTTGAAAATACTGCTTGCAATAAATGGTTAAAGCAAATAATGGTTTTAGTCGCCCGAGGCAGAAAGTCCGGGAAGCCACACAGTGATTCGTCCCTGGACTTAAATCATAAATTCTTTTTTAGCTTATAAAGATATACTGATATCATTGTAAGGATAAAACATTGACTAAGACAGATCAATAACATATATTGTAAAAACGTAAAGTATGCGTCCGTAAAAGCTTTAGAACCTTGTTTTGTGAACCTATATTTACAACAAAAAAAAAAAAAATAAACTCATAAAAAAATTAGCTTTTAATAATTTTTTTAAAGAATATTTTATTGATTTGTCATTTTAATGCTCACTACCAGAATCCGTTGAGTTTAGCTTTTAAATTTTTCAGCATAAATTTGTGTTATTATAAGACGGAAAACTCTGAAGAATAATAAAATTCAAAGGATTTGGGTGTGGCAAAGCATATGATCACAAACGCATAAGGGGTCCTTAAGTACAGAAATAAAAAAAAAAATTAGACAAATGATAAATTGGAAAATTTTAATTTTGTAGCATAAGCGTTCATCGTTAACGTAATGCACTTTATTGTTATATTTTTTTTTAATGTTTATAAAACAAAATAACTCACCTAAGTAACATTTTTCACTTTTTTTTTAATGCTGCATTAACAGGCGCGAACAAGTAAACATTTAAAATGTCAATTTTTTTTTGGAAAAATCATACTTTTGGCTTTCTTTTGTTAGAAACAAAAGTTTTACAGTGGCTGAGAATTTTTGTGGAATTTTGAAAAATGCTTTTATCGCGTATGATATATTATACGTTGTCATGAATGGGTTAACCTTTAAATTTAAATGATCTCTGTCTTCACCATCAAAATAGTTTTTGGTTTTGGTTCGAGGAATGAAATCAAAATGAGCTCTGGAGACTGTTCTGCATAAAACATGAGTTGCACGCTTTGATTTGAGTGAATTGTCCGAAAAAGCTCCATTCTAAGCATCACACACTATTTTAACCAATAGTTGTTGAAATGTTATGGTGGCAGCATTGCCCGCGCTTGCTTGTTGTGAGGAAATTTCTCATACGGTTTGTGGAATGTAAGTTGTGGAACTTCATCAGCTGTTCGAAACTTCATTGTTCAACTACATTACAATAGATATCGCTTTGTAAATTTTGAAATTGTGATAGACTTAATTTCCGCTTCCTTTCCAGTTTTATTCAGATCAGTTGAAGCTTTATATATTGACTCGCAAGTGTAGATTTATATTTAACCTAACCCAACTTTCAAAAATAGTTGATGCAAATGTTTACCGAGGAATCTCTAAATATGCTTAAATTAAGGTAATATGATATGTCATATCATAGATCTAATGCTGCTTAGGATAAAGTATACCAACTTTTTCAATAGTATGCTATTTTGAAAAATGTTACACAAATGCAATTTGCACAACTTATAGCAACCAAGAAAAACAAATGCATATTTTTATGCAAAAAAAAATCCATTTACTATAAATAATAGTACACAGTACAAAACCAGAATTCGCAACACTTGCTAGATAATCACATCGTTTATCAGCGCCAGGAAATGCCATTGGAAATTATGAACGAATTTGCATTTTTATAAGAAACTCCTGCAGATTCCTGCGGCTAGTTGCAACGATGCTAATAAAATTCTGTCCATTTTGCATTTTTTTCAATGCAGCAGCAAAAGCGGTAGATGGAGTAGCAGCAGCATCATCAAAAGAAAAAGCAACGGCAGTGTATTTATTACGTTGGCAACACTGCAAAAGATGCTATGCTATAAGATAAACGAGCGAATAGCGGATATAAGTGGCATATTTTTACGACACAAATTTACCAAACATAATAATAATTTTTCACATGTTGCGAATAGCAAAATATGTAGGAAAAAAGAGCTACGCTCATGGCAGAGTCTTTTTTGAATAAGAAAACAAAAATTATTGCATATATTCAGCTGCACAAGGACTATATCTTACAAGTTGACGCTGTGAATATAATGGATATTTTTTAGCGAAATTGCAGCAATGGGCGAATAAATTTCTTAAGTAAGTCTTGGCGAGAAATGCCGCCGGTATCGGCTTAAGAATTTACTACAAGTAAACAAAGATAATCCGTCTTGAAATTACGAGCATAGCGTCGCTCACACTCAAAATAGATGGCTTATTTTATATCGGAAAATTAATACGATTAAGTCTTCATGAGCTTTTTAAGACACACTAGTTTCATCCCAATTAAAAGTTGAAAAAAATAGAAGAAGTCACCATAAACCAATAAAATTTGGTATTTGAGCTGAAATTGGGTATATTATTTCATAGACACAATTATTTTAAAATACTTCCACAGCCACGCCTACCTCCCATGTAGCACGAAAATTTAAAAGTTTTGTATTTTTTAATTGAACCAACATATCGATGATTCCATATCAATTCGACAAATTTTGAGAAAAATCTGACCTTTCTGTTTCCGATTTTTTTTAAACCTTGTAGTTTAGTATTCCCTTTAAAAATAACTTAGACTGTGTTTTCTGTTTTTAAATTCTTTCTTTAAAAGTTACACACTGTAAAAACTATTACAAAACAGAAAAAATACAGTTTATGGATGTACTCAAAAACCATAAGTATCTTTGAAACCATAAGTCGTACGGCAAAAAATAAAATATATTTTAAAGACCTTGAATGCGTCTTGTTGTAAATGTATTTTTTTAACACTTATAAGATTTTTTTTTTAACCTGAAATTTTCAGTCACATTTTTTATAGTCTCGCAACAAATAGTTTTAGTAGTATAGGGTCATGTTAAGAAATAAATTTTAAAGGCCGACACATAATTTTTGGTTTGGACTCCAACGATTGCTATTTTTAGCGATTTTTTTAAAAAATGCCTACAAAAGATTTCCTATTTTTATGCCGAAAATTCTATTTTTTTGAAATATTGCCGCTTTTTAGTCCGGTGAAAATAGACATTTTAGTTTGCATAAATTCGCATAGAGCTGAAAATAGGTACAGACATTAGGTTAAAAGTTGGCGAGGCAAAAGTGTAGAGCGTAAAATGATCTACCAAAATATTCTTCCATAAGATATAATTCTTCTTCCAAACTTCCAAGATTAACCATTTCTGAGATATAGCCATTCAAAAAGTTGAATAAGTCATTTAGTACTTGATTTGCACACATTTACGTACTACCTCCGAGGTAGTGTAGTTAGAATGTTTTTTTACGTTGGAAATTACGGTCGGCATACTTCAAGAACTATTATGATCCTATATAATGAAATACTATTGTCTTAAATACGGAATGATTCTATTAGAAATTAAATGATTAAAGTGATGATTACTTTTGGGATAATTTTAGAATCCATAAAATGGGTTACTTTGTGTTAATTGGTACTTTTATTTAACGCTATTATTTAAAGGGAATATTATTGCTCAAAAAGCTGAATTATTTGCTTAAACAAATATTTTATACACGGTTAAAAACTTTTTAATCCAAACTTTGGTTTGAAGGAATTCTTAATCCAAAAAGTACGACCTCGCTCAACGCAACCCTCGCTACACGCAATTCCTCGATAATCTCAACACCCAAATTGTACGCAAAGTATAAATTGCAACAAAGTGCAGACCAAAATTTCCCAATTTTTAAAAAAATAAATTTTAAATAAATAAATAAACCTCAGATTTCGCAATTGGCTTGAATTTAATTGGTTGCGTTGAGCGAGGTCGTACTGTATTTTTAATCTAAACATTAATAATTTAGCTGGGTCTTAAACCCACATTTCTGAAAAGAACTTACTTGAATTCGTAATAATGGAAAATAAGCGAAACAATTTTAACAACTGAGTTGGACAAGGTATTAGATCAGCACATCAGAGGACGTGTGTTCAAATCACGAACTGGTCAGAATATTTTTTTATTTTACTTTAATTTAGCTGGGTCTCGAACCCACGTTTCTGCTCGCTTGAAACTGAGATAGACGAGTGGATAAGGTGTTGAACCAGCACAACAGAGGACGTGTGTTTAAATCATGAACTGGGTAGAATAGTTGGGAATCTGGAGGCGATGTAACAATGTAACATGTCTGACTGTCTCAACCTGGCGAGGCCAGCATAATCTTTGTGAAATCGCCTCAAGTCGACTCAAACCTCCACTGATAATGATTTACGGATATGCACCTGGAATGTCCGAACCCTTAATTGGAAAGGTGCCTCTATCCAACTGACTGATGTCTTGGAAAGATACAAAGCTGATATCACTGCTATCCAAGAAATGCGATGGAAGGGACAGGGTTGCATTCGGCATGCACCCTGTGATATCTACTACAGCGGCCATGCGGAGAAGCACTAGTTTGGATGCGAATTTGTTGTTGGCAAGAGACTACGGCCCCACGTCCTGCGATTCACACCTGTGAACGAACGACTTGCCATAATCCGCATCAAGATTAGATTTTTCAATATAAGCCTAATATGTGCGCACGCTCCGACAGAAGACAAGGACGATAAGATCAAGGAAATTTTCTACGAGCGCCTTGAAAATGCTTACGAGCGCTGCCCCCGTCACGACGTAAAAATCATGCTTGGTGACTTCAACGCTAAGGTGGGCAAGGAAAATATTTTTGGTCCAACAGTCGGAAAGTTCAGCCTCCACGACAACACCTCCGATAACGGAATGAGGCTGATTGACTTCAATGACATGGTCGTAAGTAGCACTAGATACAAGCATCTCAATATTCATAAAGCCACCTGGATGTCCCCTGATCAAAAAACAAAAAATCAAATAGATCACGTTTTGATCAACGGAAGGCACTCTTCCAGTGTATTGGATGTACGTACGATCCGTGGTGCAAACATTGACTCGGATCACTATCTTGTTGCAGCCAATATCCGTACACGTCTGAGCGCAGCTAAGAATACACGCAACCCTACACATAGAAGGCTAGACGTCGACAAGCTGCAATCGAAACAGACAGCCGATGCTTTCGCCACTCGACTCTCACTCCTGCTTCAAAGCACTCCTCCAATCAAAGCCACCCTGCAGTCGGTTGTAACGCGCGCTGCTAAGGAGCGATACAAAGAAAAGAGGAGGGAAGAGAGACATATTTTCAGGCGGAAAAAAGAGAGGCAGAAAAGCGCGAGCAGGAGAAGATTGAGATGTATGGTGACAGGAATGAGGCCCGAAAATTTTTCGAAAAAATAAGACGCCTTGCCGATGGTTTTAAAACCGGGGCCTCTTCCTGCAAGGATGAAAACGGGAATCTAGTGACAGATGTCCAGAGTACACTGACGTTATGGAGGGAACACTTCTCTAAGCTTCTAAATGGCGACGCTGACAACAATCCCGCCAATAGAGATGATATTCCGGAAACCCCAATTTTGGATGACAGCGTTGAGGTTCCGCTGCCCGACTATGATGAAGTTCTGTCAGCTATAGCTCGGCTAAAGAAATAACAAAGCCGCGGGAGCTGATGGCTTACCTGCTGAGCTGTTTAAGAACGGAGGCAAAGCTCTACTTAAATGCATTCACGAGCTTATATGCATACGACTTTGCAGGATGACACTGAGCAACACCAGCAGCGCAGTTAAAATCGGGAAGCACCTCTCCCCAGCATTTATTACCAAACGAGGTTTCAGACAAGGTGATTCCTTATCGTGCGACTTTTTCAACCTAATGATGGAAAAGATCATCCGAGCTGCTGATCTGAGACGTAGTGGCACAATATTCTACAAGAGTGTTATGCTGCTTTCGTATGATGATGACATAGATATCATTGGCTATAATACGCGCGAAGTCAGTGCAGCATTTTCCAGATTAGAAAGAGAGTCAAGTCGAATGGGTCTGGCACTGAATGCAGATAAGACTAAATACTTAGTGTCAACAAACAAACAGCCCCAGCGTCTTGGAACCCACATTACCGTTGACAATACCTCATTCGAGGTTGTGAAGAACTTCGTCTATCTGGGATCCAGCATTAACTCAACCAACGACATCAGCATTGAGATCAAACGAAGAATAACTCTTGCCAACAGGTGTTACTTTGGGCTCAGTAGGCAATTGAGAAGCAGAGCCCTCTGTCGACGAACGAAAATCAAGCTCTATAAATCGCTCATCATGCCCGTCCTACTTTATGCATCACAAACCTGGACGCTGAGCAGTTTAGATGAAAAGACTTTAGGAGCATTCGAGAGAAAGATTCTTCGCAAGATCTACGGACCAATCTGCGTCAATGGCGAGTACCGAATACGGTGGAATGATGAACTGTATGAGATGTACGCTGACATCGACATAGTCAAGCGCATTAAAATCGAGCGACTTCGCTGGTTTGGTCATGTTCAGCGCATGAAAGACGATGCTCCAGTGAAGAAAACATTCGATTCGGTACTCGGCGGCGGTCAACGCAGAAGAGGACGACCGCATCTTCGTTGGAAAGACCAAGTAGAAGACAACCTGACGAAGCTTGGAATTTCCGACTGGCGCCAGCAAGAGAAAGACAGAAATGGCTGGCGCAAATTCTTAGATGAGGCCAAGACCGACATACAGTTGTAGCGCCAACTAAGTAAGTAAGTAAGGGTAGAAAAGTTTTTTTAAGTTGATATTTATAGTGCTACTTTTAAGCTTTTTGCGGATGGAAAACTAATCTCCTATGGATTGAAAAATTTTAAACTTTTCCTTGGATTAAAATGTTATCCTTTTTTTGGTGTTGTCCTATATGTAATCCAAAAAAGTTTAAAATTTAGTCCAAGATTTGTAAGCGTGTATGAAATACCGGTTGTTTTTAATTATGGGGTAAATTTGAACACTAAGGGTAAGGTTTTGAGGGTTAATCTGTTCTACGAAATTATTTTCCAGGTAATTGTTAATGTTTCACCTGAAGACATGATCTCGCTCAAGCTAATGAAAAATTTTTCTAAAAAAAAACTGCACTAACACGTAATTGATCTTGAGACTGGAATTTCCCGAATATTGGTCAAAGGATTCAAAAACGGTCAATGATTTTTTAACGGTCAAGAAAAAATTTTGAACAATTTTGAACATTACAAAAAATCATATTTTTAAAAAATAAATATAAAGAAAAATAAATCTTAGTAGTGTTTTTATTTTTTTTTACATGTTATGGTCCAAAAATGTGCAATATGTTAAATAGTAAGAAAGCTTAAGCTTTGTCCAAAAATATAAAATCACAAGCATAATGTCGCTGGAACAAAATAAACGATAATTTTTGTTTACAAGTTAAATTGCATATTTAAAGCTCCGCCAAAAAATATTTTTTAAAAAATAAAAAAAACATATGGGTCATTCTTTAACAAACCGTACAGATTTGAACAAAAAATCACCGACCCATTTCTGATTTGCATGAAATTTTTTTACTGGTTCTATATCGAAAAAAAGAGACATGTGTTCAAAGATTTTTTTTTAAAATAGAGGGCTTTAAAAGTTTGCGATTTTCGTAAATTTTGCGCGGTTCCTGACGTCGGCGCGTCAGTTGCAAAGTACACCTCATATTCTCGCCTCATACCGTTGTTTTCTGTATTATATGCCCAATAGTATTAATATAGTATGTTTTACATTTTTAATTGAACAATATTACTTATTAATAAATAAGGCTTTAAACTAATTTTTTCTTAAAATTCACTTTTTTCTGTTCAAAATAAAATAAAAAAATTGTATCTAGCTTAAACAGAACCGAAGTTATGAAATTTTGAAAATTAGTGTCCAAGGCAAAAATCACGAAAATATCAAACTTTTAAAGCCCTCTATTTTAAAAAAAAAATCCTCGAACACGTGTTTCTTTTTTTCGATATAGAACTCGTAAAACAATTCTAGGGCGAATCAAAAATGTGGCGTTCAGAATAGTGTTCGGTTTGTAAAAGAATTACCCATATAAAAGCTTAGATTATTATAAATGATTTTTCATCAAAATATATCCCAAAGCTATGTGTTTTTGTTTATGCAACACATTATTCAAATTGGTTTAAGTCGTAAAAAACTCCAAAATGACCTTAAAACGATTTGCGATTTGGTCAAATTTTTTTGGGTCTTGAGGTATTTTTGTTTTCATTAGGAATGGCACTTTAAAGAAATAGACGCGCACCGACGCAAAAGAGACCTATAATTTTCCTCATATAGTTTTGAACTGGTCTAATATTGTACCATACAAAATGCTTAATACAGAGCTCAGCCAGAATTTTTTCAGATCAGCCAGTATTGCCATCATTTGCACTGATTTGTACTAATTTCTAACTCCTTTTTAAATTGCTTTGTATTTGTTGCTTCCTTTGTTCCTTTGTAATTTTGTTTTCTCCTGAAGCTAATATTGCTTTTTTAAAGTGAAGTCGCAAACTTTTCTGCTATTCCGTAGCTCACACAAATATCTGTGTCGATATTCATTGTTATAAAATGGTTTTTACGGATTTTATGGTGGCTTTGTAATTCAGGATAAAAGTGTTGTGAGCGTGTTCTTGATCCGATTGGAAAAGTTTTTTTACAGTGTTTTTGTTGCTATCGTTAACAGCTGTGTCCAATTTCGTTGCTATTAAAATATTTTTACGGATTTGATGGCGATTATTCGTTTCAGGATAGGTGGGTGAGCGGCATGTCCCTTGTTCGATTTTGACCAAAATTAAAATTGGTTTTATTTTTAGCAAACATCTTTTTAGCAAATATGTTCCAACTCTCTACGACAACGCTTTCTAAACGAAAATTGTGACGTATATTATTCACAAATATTCCAAAAGAAAAAAACTTATTAAAACCAACGCGCAGAAACCGTATTCCGGGTTTGTTAAAGTATGCTTTTATACATAGCTAGCTGATATACCCGGTGTTACTCGGGGAAAAAAACGAAAAATTTTGATGTTAAGGTTTTATTCGTTCAGAATATAACGATTTTTAGCCAGGAAAAAAAATAAGGTTTTGACGTAAAGCGTAAGGAAATATGCAGAACGGGTTTTTTTCATTCTAAGGAAACGGCGTTATTAGAAAAAGACGTTGTACTAAAAATTTTTGGTGTCAAAATTACAGAATTTTTCAAATTAATTAAACGAAGCTTTTCGCTAAAAAAAGTATGCTAGTTGGTTGATTTCCCTTACTTGTAAAAGGGTGTAAGAAGCGTGGTAAAAACTAATTATGCCAAAGCATAATCTAAGATTCAAGCAAAAGGTGAGCCAAATTTGAGTTAAATCCGTCCAGCCGGTAAGATTTGTATTCTGGTCAAACAAACAGAAAATGATTTTTATTAATGTAGATAATTAACTTTCATATACTTTTTTCCGTGAATTTTTCCGATATTGTAAAAGCTATTTTACTATTTGGGGCAAAGAAAGATCCAATAAATAAGAGATTATTTAAATCGGTCCAGCCGATCTTTATATGTTATATGTAAATGGTATAACTAACCCGACTTTATTTTATTAATTTAGATTATTGTGATAAAATTAATACAAACAATTTATTAAGTAATAGTTTATTAAGTACAAAAATGAAGTATTTCAATAGCGTATCAGCAAGACATTTACTTTATTGAAGCTATGTTTTTTGCTGCATGAAGTGCACTCGGGTTGATTGTCTTCAGTGAAGCACCTTGTGATATACGACATTTTTCGTTTTGTTATCAGGTGCAAGCACAAATAAAGCGGGTGGTTTCCCGACACGTGAACATGCCACGTACAATTGAGCATGAGATAAAAAATGCATTTTCTAAATTCAGACCACAAACACTAAGGGTTTGGCCTTGTGATTTGTTGTTCTTCATGGCGAATGCAAGACTTACACTTTCGCGATTTACAACTATTTACTGACAGGCAGCTGCACCGAAATATTCCGAGAAGTTCTTGTTTTTATTTTACAGAAAATGATTTTTATTAATATATATGCATATGACAAACACGATTGGTTTGTAAGAAAACTATAGTACACTGCTGTCATTGTCATTTCACTGTTGTCATTTAAGTTTATAGCAAGGAGAGTTCATTGTCATTTCACTGTTGTCATTTAAGTTTATAGCAAATTCTACTACAAACAAAATTTTTTTTTAATAATTTTTTTTACGCCACTGATTAGCTCTAACCCTTTAAGGGCCAATTTTTCAGTACGAGTTTAAACTTGAGTCAAAGAAAACCTTGCTTAAGTCAACATAAATAAACGTTTAAACTCGGTTTAACTAGATATTTTAGCATTCGTTGAAGTTAAATTGACTTAAATGATTATGTAATGCGCTTCTTTTTTGCCTAAACTGAGTATAAAAGTCCAATTCTGGTGAGTTTAGCTCGGTTTAATTGGACTAGACTTTAAACTCGTACTGAAAAACTGGCCCTAAGAGCAACAATCTGCCAGTTCAAATATTTAAAGAAAGATTTAGTTTGTAGTGACACTCTCCTTGCAAGGTCATGTACACAGTTAGATTTCAAAATGCTTAAAAATATATTCAATTTAAAATATTCCAAGCAAAGCAGATAACATGGTCCTTCGAACTGGCACAACGACTGCTGCTGTCGATTTCAATCTGTCCAATTGACCAAAAAATAATGTCAACCAATCGAAATTACAACATACATATAATAATGAAGCACCGACCGACGAAAATAAACAAGGGTATTCGCAACAAAAACAAAACCTCTATTATTTTGTTAAAAAAATACAGCGTGTGAGACAGCAAATAATGGTTGAACAAGAGCGTGGGTAAGAGTGAGAGAGAGTATGAGTGAGTACAACAACTTACTGCAAACTGCATTCGTAACTAACGAGACAGCAAAACATTTTGTCATTTCATTAAGCTGAAAACAATGCAAGCAAAACTAAAACACAGCTGCAGCAGCAGCAGGAGCAGCCGAACTTTTTTTAACCCCATGCGATGGAGTGACTTGTGCCCAGGATTTGCACAACCAAAGTTGCTCTCTAATGAGCAGCAGTGGGTGAGCTTGTGTGTGTGGGTGTGTGCCATAAAATTGCAAATGAAAACATATACATAACCAACTAAAAAATAAAATAAATACCGTTACAGAGAAAATGAAAAATGTCGTCCAGTGTGGGAAGAGAAAATCAAAATTACAAAGGAAAGTACCCAGAGTGCCATGCCAATCCATTTCGAATTCGAGATGGACTTAATTTTTCGTATATTTAATCCCTAAACGGGTTGTGTTTCGGATCCGATACTGATCCTTTTTCGTATGAAATATCTCGGACTCGTTTTTTTAAATAATTGGTTTGTAGGAGAGCTTCTGGACCACGTGGCTAGTGATGTAAGGAAGTTATCTATATACAGGGTTGCCAATATTCGAAGCGCCCATCTGGCAACACTGTAACTTTCGCAGTGATGCCAAATCGACTAATGACATACCGCGTTTGAAGCGTCATTCCAAGCAAATGTTTACAATGGAACAGTACACGCCACGCGAACGCTCTAAAATTGTTGAAATCTACATTCAACAAAACAAGTCAATAGTGAAAACTCAACGTGCTTTCAAAAAAATAAATAAAGTGAAAAGTGCGCCTTCCAAGAAAACAATTTATCGTTTGTATGAAAGATTTACAACTGGTAATACTCTTGGTAACCCAAAGAGGCCAAATAAAAAGCGACCAAGGCGATCGGATGAGAACATTGCAGCCGTACGAGCCATTATTGAGCAGTCACCAACAACATCCCAAAATCGCCGTTCTCAGCAGCTCGGCATTCCCCGATCCACTTTACAACGCATTTTACGTGTTGATTTGAATTTGTTTCCGTACAAAATTCAATTGGTAAACAAATTGTTGCCTACCGATAAGCCACGTCGATTGGAATGGGCCCAAAGAGTCATCGAAATGGCTGAAGAAGACGAGCAATTTTGGCATAAAATTATCATGAGCGATGAAGCTCATTTTCAGTTGAACGGAACGGTAAACAAACAAAATTGCCGTATTTATGCCACTGAAAATCCACAAGAGATTCAAGAGGTACCTCTTCACGATGCAAAAGTCACTGTTTGGTGCGGCGTTTGTGCTAAAATGCTCATTGCGCCGTTCTTTTTCGAAGATGATAATGGCCACAGAGTTACTGTCAATCAGGAGCGTTATCGCGATATGATAAACAATTTTTTCATGCCAATCGTTCGTCGAAAGCGTATCAGGCACTACTGGTTTCAACAAGACGGCGCGCCACCACACACAAGCCGCACTACAATCGATTTTTTGAAGCAATTGTTCCCTGGCCGTTTGATGTCAAAAAATGGTGATTTCGATTGGCCGCCAAGATCACCAGATAGATCACCAGGCTTTTTTTTGTGGGGTTATTTGAAATCAAAGGTTTACGTCAACAAGCCAAAGACCCTAGAAGAGCTGAAAACCAACATCCGTCAAGAAATAACCGCCATTCCCATCGAAATGTTGAAGAAACCATGGAAAATGCTGCAAAACGGGCACAATATGTCGTAGAGGCCAATGGCGACCATTTAAGAGATATCATATTCAAGAAATAATATAAGCAAATCTACTTGAACCCAATTAAATGATATTCATGACGAACAGACAAAAAATTGTGGTTTCTTTGATTTATTTAAAAATAAAATGGGCGCTTCGAATATTGGCAACCCTGTACACAAGGGCGTAGACAGGATTAAAATTAGGGGGGCCAGACCTTATAAAATTTGTTTACGATATCTTTCATTCATGAATTTTGCGAGTCAATGAAAATAGTTCAAAATGAATGTATGGTGTCTTATTACCTGATGTTTTTATATATAATCGACTCTAAGGGAAAAAGACTTTCAACTTATGTATATCAAACAATCGCCAGCCATGAGATCAAATAAATTAAATATATTAAAATCAGTTCACATTATCTACTTCATGTAAATATCTAAAGGCCCAACCAAGTTATGCTTAAGCAAGCAAAAGTTTGAGAGCGAAAGCACGCACTTACACAACAATATATGAAGTCACCCAAGTTTTGTCTAAGCATTCTTTTCGTTCAGTTTTTCAACTTTCGTTTACTTCTTGAAACTTGAGAGAGAGCCCTTGACATCGTAGTTTGCTAAGCAGAATAGGGTTGCTAACAGTACTGAAAATGTGTTTAATTAAAATTTTATTATTTGTGTGCCAAATTTTTCAATGAAAAATATTGTTTTTTTATTTCGTTTGTGTATATTTAAGTAAATCATGGAAAATGTGTATATTTCTGCTGAGAAATTTTGCGTTTGCCACAGCTATTAAGCCTAGCAGCACAATAAACATGTTTTTTGTGTTAGCTGATGGCAACCCTTTTTAAAATGTCTATACAAATTTTTTTTATCTGTCAGTTGAAAAAAATACGTTAATTTGTATATTCAAAATTAATGCAGATCCCAATTTTGTTGATAAACTCATAAAAATTGCTAAGAAACATAGGAACATATATGAAAAAGCTGGGAGGCACTACTTCAACAAATTTTTCAAAGAACTTTTGAACTCTTATAATATATTATGTTGACTTTATATGATTTAAATACAAATTCTAAATGTTTGATAGTTTAAATCATACTTGATTTTAAATACAAATTCTAGTTGTTTGATAGTTTAAAATTGTTTATTGAGCTTAAGGTCAAAGTTAGAACAATTAATTGTTCTAACGAACCTTTCTATCTTTTATAATATATTTATATAATATATTTTTTATAATATATTAATAATACGAATCTTTTATAATATATTTTTGTCAAGATTTTGTAAACGTTTGACATTTTCTTAAGCATGAAATCTGCCAACTTGGGCGACTTTTCTACATAATCACACATTTCGTTAACTTTTCTCTGAGACTTTTGTTTGCTTAAGCATAACTTGGTTAGGTCTTTTGTTTTTAAATTCCCGCTTTAAAATATCGCTTTAAAAAAACTGATTTGCTTTTTACTTTTTCAGGTTTAGATTCAAAGAAAAAGGTAAAATTACACATTAAAAAAGGATCAAAGATAGGAACTGTTAAGAAATCCATCAAATTCAAAAAAATCTCAGATTTAGGGGGGGGGGGAATTTCCCCTGCCTCCCCTGTCTACACTCTTGTAAATAAAGGGTGTCCAGTGTAATAGTACGAATATTTACGGAGGTGAAAGATGAGGTTGAGTTACGCAAAAAATTTAATGGGGGGGTCTATTTTCGTTGGTAGTTTTAACGGATTGATTTAAACTTCACACGAGCACAGCTCCTTGATTGACTAATCGTATGGGTTCGTTGATAGACGTTTAGAAAGGTAAATTAATTGCATTTCAAATGAGTTCTTAAAATAAGTTTAGCGTTAGCTGGTTTTACTGCTAAAAAAAAAATGTAAATCAAAGTCATGAAATACCAATTAACCCCGTAGCTCCTAAGGGTGCAAAAACGTACTAAAGAATTACTCTGTAAGCAATGTTGACAATTATTTTTTCATGTAAAAAACTTTTTAACAAAAAAAAACAACGACTTAAGATTTACTACGAAGCAAGAAATAGTTTTAAACTTATTTTCCTGTTAAAGGGGGGTAAGGTTTTAAAACTGTTTTTTTTGTTTAATTTTTTTTTCTAAATGTATAACATGTCGAGAATATTGTATCAAAATTTCAGGTAAATCGAAGATACAGCATTTTAAGCGACCGGCCCTCATACTGTTATGTTCGTGTACAAAAAACTTTGAATCGTTCTTCCCACAACTCACGTTTTCAATTTCCCTCATAACTTCAAAACTACTGCAACAATTCTTTTGAAATTTTGAACACTATTTTTGTACATAATTTACGAGGTAACGCTGGAGAGCTTTTTTCAAATATGCTAAAAATTTTTATCTTACAACTAGCTGATATACCCGGTGTTACTCGAGAGTAATTTATATAAACATTTTAATAAACTCGATTAAATGTTTTTTTAAATTTTGGAATTTTGTAAAAACATGTTGAATTTAATTTTGAGACCACTATAAAAATATTAGTTAAAAAATTTACCGTGCTTTTTGACGAAGGAATAATTTTATCACTGTGTTTTCCCAATCAATAACTGTTTTTTAGTTTTAAACTGAATTTACTGGTAACTGGTAAACATGTTACTTGCACTTCGCTTATGGAAATCAAATTTGTAAAAAAAAGGAAAATAGACCTTACCAGAAGAAAAAACCTTACCAGTCTTCCTAAATTTTCTAGTAATTTTTACAGTTGAAAAATAACAATTGGTTTGTGTAATAAAAAATAAAATAAACTGAGTCTGATTGTTAATTTCTTAAATCTTCAGAATTCCTTTTTTATGCAAAAAATTTTACGGTCGTTTTTAATGTAAACTAGCTGAAACCCGGCGCGTTGCTGCCACTCTCCCTTGTCAAACGCCCATAAAATGTTATCAGTTAAACAGCATGTCTAAATTGAGGTCAAATACTGAATTCCGAGACTGTGTGACCTATATCCACAAAGCTATTCGATATAACAATTTTGGGTTGTATAGGAAGTGCCACGCCCTATTGATCACCCCTCATAGAACGTAATCAATTAAACTGCATGTGTACATGGAGGTGGAATACCGAATACCAAAACTGTTCGACATATAACTCCAAAACTATTCGATAACACAAATTTGGGTTGTATGGGAGGTGCCACTCCCCTTTCCCTACGCCCATAAAATTTTGCCAATGAAACTGCATGTGTAAATTGAGGTCGAATACTGAATTCCGAGGCTGAGTTACCTATAACTCCAAAGCTATTCGATATCGCAAATTTGGGTTATGTTGGTGGTGTCACACCTCCCCGACAAACTCTAAAAAAATTTATCAGTAAATCTGCATGCGTAAATTTTGGTCAAATTCTGAATTCCGACGCTGTGCGACCTTGAACTCCAAAGCTATTCGATATCACAAATCTTTGTTGTATGGGAGGTGCCACTCCCCCTTGATCAACGCTCATAAAATGTAATCAATTAAATTACATGTGTACAATGAGGTCCAATACTGAATTCAAAAACTGTGCGACCTATAATCCCAAAGATTATAGGTCGCTTGATATCTTTAATTTGGGTTAAATAGGAGGTTTCACGCCCCCTTTTCGTACGCCCATAAAATTTAATTAATGAAACTGCATGTATAAATTGAGGGCGAATACTGAATTCTGACGCTGTCAACCTATAACTTCAAAGCAATTCGATATCACCAATTTGGGTTGAATGAGAGGTGTCCCTCCTCCTTGTCCAACTCCCATAAAATTTTATCACTGAAACGGTACGCTACACCTGCACAGCAAGTTTCACTATAAAAATGTGTAGAACTCCGGAATTGCCATTATTTCGAAAAAGTGGGAGTATATTTAATGCGACCACGCCCATTTTTTGTACAGTTACTGACAATAACTATCTGAACAAAATTACTAAATCTTAGTTTTTACGATCGAAACCGTCTGATATATATCCTTTATTTGGTTTGTGGTCGATAGCGGAAATTTGGCTTGTATGGGAGGTACCACGCCCCCTCGTCCAAACGTTACCAAACCTCACAGGAACACTCACTCTCCTCGGCAGACATTGTTCTGCCTCAGACCACCTTACTGCCATATACGAAAATGTCAAGAAATGCAAAATATATTCACCATTTCCAGTATAGCTGCCGAAAGTAGCCATATGCACTAAATAACCAAATTTTAGTCTAATACGATCAAAACCGTGCGAAATGTAGCATTTTTGTTGTTTTGCAAGCGGTAAAAAGGGGTGCGGGAAAATATTTCCCTTGAACCATCTCGTAATGGAAACAAATCGACTGCCCAAATTTCAGCTCAATTTAGGTTAAGACTGACGCACTTTACTTCACTCGACGCTAACTCTCTGAAAAGTGAGTTTAACTAAAGTGGGACAGGCCTATTTTTAGTGCACTTGCCGAGAGTAATTTTTGTCCAACACGATACAAACCGTTGAAATAAAACGTTTTCATTGGTTTGTGGGCAGTAAAAGGGGGGCGTGAAACCAATTTTTAGTACAGTTGCTGACAGTAACCGTACAAACTAAAGCAACATTTTAGCTCAATAGACCCAGTAGTCAATTTTAATGATTTCTCAAAAAGTGGGTGTGGCTATATAGCGATGACGCCTTTTTTTAGTTCAGTTGCCGAAAGTAGCCATACAAACTTAGGTATCAAATGTTAGTCTCATACGGCCAAAACTGCTTGAAATACAGCATTTTCACTGATTTGTGGGCGCAAAAAGGGGGCGTGGAAACCAATTTTTCGTACAGTTACTGTCAGTAACTACACAAACCAAAGTACTAAATTTAAGTCTTATACGACCAAAACCGTCTGAAATAAAGCATTTTCATTTCTTTGTGGGCGGTAAAAGGGGGCGTGGAAACCCATTTTAAGTACAGTTATCGACAGTAACCGTACATACTAAATTGCAAAATTTTAGCCTTATACGACCCAAACTGACTGAAATATAACATTTTTATTGATTTGGGGGCGGTAAAAGGGGGGTGTGGCACATTTTTCCCCTCAACCATCTCGTACCTGAAACAAATCGGCTGCCAAAATTTCAGGTCAATCGGTTTAGTAGTTTTGGAGTCTATAGACATCGCACATCGTTTTGCTTTTTATATATATAGGCATTGATTTGTGGGCGGTAAAAGTGGGCGTGAAAACATTTATATATAGTGACCGCCTCTTGGAGCACCTATACAGTAAGTTTCACTGTAAAAGTGTATAGAACTCTGGAATTGCTATGATTTCGAAAAAGTGGGCGTATTTTTATATATATAGGCATTGATTTGTGGGCGGTAAAAGTGGGCGTGAAAACATTTATATATAGTGACCGCCTCTTGGAGCACCTATACAGTAAGTTTCACTGTAAAAGTGTATAGAACTCTGGAATTGCTATGATTTCGAAAAAGTGGGCGTATTTATTTTACGACCACGCCCATTTTTTGTACAGTTACCGACAGAAACCATCTGAACAAAATTACTAAATCTTAGTTTTTTTACGATTGAAACCGCCTGATATATATCCTTTTTTTGGTTTGTGATCGATGGAGCAAATTTGGCTTGTATGGGAGGTACCACGCCCCCTTCTCCAATCGTTACCAAACCTCACAGGAACACTCTCAAGATGTAGCTTTATTTTCCCTGAAAATTTCATAAAGATCGGTTCAGCGGTTTTGGAGTCTATACGTGATATAGCCACATACCCACCCACATACCCACATACCCACATACATACATCCATTTTTATATATAAGATTAGCAAAAAGGTGTAAGTTAAGAAAGCAGTCGCTTTTTAATTTCCAATTAAAGTATATACAGCAATCTGTTACAATATTATCGACGTAAACAGTTGATCGATAAAAATCCAGCTGGAAAACCTGTAAGAAGAGTGCAAGAAGTGCGAAAAGAACTAAATTGAGAAACAGTTACCTTTACCTTACCTTTACCTTGCCTTTACCTTACCTTTACCTTACCTTTACCTTTACCTTATCTTTACCTTACCTTTACCTTGCCTTTACCTTACCTTTACCTTACCTTTACCCTTACCTTTACCCTTACCTTACCTTTACCTTACCTTACCTTTACCTTACCTTTACCTTACCTTTACCTTACCTTTACCTTACCTTTACCTTTACCTTACCTTTACCTTACCTTTACCTTACCTTTACCTTACCTTTACCTTACCTTTACCTTACCTTTACCTTTACCTTACCTTTACCTTACCTTTACCTTACCTTTACCTTACCTTTACCTTACCTTACCTTACCTTTACCTTACCTTTACCTTACCTTACCTTACCTTACCTTACCTTACCTTTACTTTACCTTTACCTTTACCTTTACCTTTACCTTTACCTTTACCTTTACCTTTACCTTACCTTTACCTTACCTTTACCTTACCTTTACCTTACCTTTACCTTACCTTTACTTTACCTTTACCTTACCTTTACCTTACCTTTACCTTACCTTTACCTTACCTTTACTTTACCTTACCTTTACCTTACCTTTACCTTTACCTTTACCTTTACCTTACCTTTACCTTACCTTTACCTTACCTTTACTTTACTTTACCTTACCTTTACCTTACCTTTACCTTTACCTTACCTTTACCTTACCTTTACCTTACCTTTACCTTACCTTTACCTTACCTTTACCTTACCTTTACCTTTACCTTTACCTTTACCTTTACTTTTACCTTTACCTTTACCTTTACCTTTACCTTTACCTTTACCTTTACCTTTACCTTTACCTTTACATTTACCTTTACCTTTACCTTACCTTTACCTTACCTTTACCTTACCTTTACCTTACCTTTACCTTACCTTTACCTTACCTTTACCTTACCTTTACCTTACCTTTACCTTACCTTTACCTTACCTTACCTTACCTTACCTTACCTTATCTTACCTTACCTTACCTTACCTTACCTTTACTTTACCTTTACTTTACCTTTACCTTTACCTTTACCTTTACCTTTACCTTTACCTTTACCTTTACCTTTACCTTTACCTTTACCTTTACCTTTACCTTTACCTTTACCTTTACCTTTACCTTTACCTTTACCTTTACCTTTACCTTTACCTTTACCTTACCTTTACCTTTACCTTTACCTTTACCTTTACCTTTACCTTACCTTTACCTTACCTTTACCTTACCTTTACCTTACCTTTACCTTACCTTTACCTTACCTTACCTTTACCTTACCTTTACCTTACCTTTACCTTAACCTTACCTTTACCTTACCTTACCTTTACCTTACCTTTACCTTGCCTTTACCTTACCTTTACCTTACCTTACAGGCAAAAATAAAGACGTACTAATGTAAGGAAGATATTTAGGACAGAGAATTTTAATATAGCTGCTATGAAAAAATATATTTGTAGCCATAAATTTTGAATGAAAAAAGATATTGGTTTAATTTTTTCACATAAACTATTTTTGAGACTTGAATTTTATAAAAAATATAAAAACAACATTTTGGAAAAAAAGAAATTTCGCGAAAAAAATCAAAGGTTGACAGTAAAATAAATTTTGCGCTAAACTGGAAGAATTTTTGCAAATAAATGCTATGTCATTTGAAAGGTAGCCAGATGAGCAATTTAATTTTTACAACAAAAACAATTTTTGAGTAATTTTTTGAGTAAAAATTTAATATTTTGCACATTTTTTGCATAATCAGAAAACATATACACTAGCAAAAAAGTCCACTAGACCATACGTCTACGGTGAAAATCGAGCTTCCAGATTTTGACTTGTTAGTTTTTCTCAGACTTTTGTCACGTTTTTTTTTGGATATTTTGGCCTATAACAGCCAAACCATTGAGATTTTCGATCCAATACTAAGACAAAAATCCAATACTAAGACAAAAATCTCAATGGTTTGGCTGTTATAGGCCAAAATATCAAAAAAAAAAAAAACGTGACAAAAGTCTGAGAAAAAACTGCAAGTCAAAATCTGGAAGCTCGATTTTCACCGTAGACGTATGGTCTAGTGGACTTTTTTGCTCAGTACAATCCCAAGAATCAGAAACGCGAAGCGCCCATTAACACTTTTTTCCGTCCATACTAATCGCCCCACTCTAATATACACACTGACTAACGGTACAGTTCAACCTCTTTTTTGAAGTGTTTCATTGAACTTTTGAACAAAAAAAAACTTGAATGAAATATATTAATGGACAGCGGAGGTATTTGCATCGAAAGACCAAACTTTGATTTTTATGTCATTTTTTTCTCATTCTTTGGTAACGATGTCTCATGAAAAAGTCATTGTACTGAAAATTTCTGCAAATTTTGAACATATGTAAATGTTTTTGATGTCAAAATAACAAACATTTTTTTAAATTCAATACACAAAAAATTCCGTTACTAAAAAGTATAATAATAACAAAATTACCGTTAGTTGAAAAATTTTGGATGGGGCTTGGCAAAAACTAACTATGTTACATTTTAAGTTAAGATGCACTTAATATTTTGAGTACTTTGAATACTTAGTTTGAGCGAAATCCGTTAAGCCGTTTGATTTGTATAAAGGCCAAATAAATAAAAAGAAAACAAAAACAAACAGAAAATGAGTTTTACTACTATAGATAACAAATTAGCCGATTTTTTTCGCAAAAAATTGCGTTTTTCCCCTGCGTGTTTCAAAAAAGTGTTTCAAAAAAGTGAAAAAGTGAAATTTCAAAAAACCTCCCAAAAAACTATTATCTAACGAATGAACTTTATTGGTTTGATTTCAGATGATTCTGCACCAAGTTATGAGGGGCCCCGCAATTCTAATTTTTTCCGAGACACGTATTTCTTCGTGAAAATTTTATACAGTATTGTTCGAATGTTATACTTTAATGTACCATTGGTTTTAACAAAGAGATTTTAACTATGTCGTCACAAAAAATTCTAAAAAACATGTCTTTTTTTGTACGAATCATCTTACCCTCCCCCGCCCCCCCTTAAATTTCTGGTCAAATTTGATAATTTATTTATTTATATTATTATATTGGAAATATTATTGTTTTTAATTTTTATAATTTATTTTATTATCATAAACATATTAATTTCTTTATGGATATAAAGCCTTTGGCCCATAACCATAGCCAAAATAAAAGTCGACACTAAATTTAGTATAAGCATTTTTGACAGTTTTTTAATATTGAAGCCTTTGAAGTCGAAGCATTAATTTAAAAAAGCCCGATTAGACTTTAGCTTTTCGGATTTTTTATTAAAAAGTTTTTATTTCTTACTTTTTAGAGAATATGATAATTGTTTTACCCATTTTTGTAACGAATTTTGCTATTCTAGTGTCGATATTTGACGCCCATTTGCCAAATAACGCCCAGTTTATTGACAATAATTTTGTCTATAAGAGATTATATAAATCGTCCTTGTATGATGTATGTTTTGGGAGTTATGGTGAAAAATATGTTAAGAAGCTTAATTTGGTATCAAAATTTGTTTTTGAATCGTCATCGGAATCGTCATAAAATAGTTAAAGTTTCACTTTTAGTCGTAAAATAAACACTCATAGCTTTGATTAAAAACGTTTTAGTCTTTTAATCATTAAGGGTATTCACACTGACTTGGGTATTTGGGTATGGGTACATTGAGTTCTTTTGATTATTGCGTGCACCGTAAATTACAATTGAGTACTTTGTAGAATAGTTCTGGGCAGTGCTGCATGCTTGTTTGATTTCCCCGGTGTATGTAGCTGATGAGAGATGAGTGATAGCAGGGAGATAGTTGCCACCAAATTATTTTTTGTCATTTTATGTACCCAAAATTTAGGCCATTAATTGGGCGTAAGGAAAGTTTTTTTACATTCTAGTAATTTTTAACGTGGACTTCGCAGCATTTTATAATTTACTAGTAATCCCGGGCAGATGTTGTCCTGCCACAGACCGCCGTAGTGCCATCAGGGCCGCATTAAGGCGCAAGGCGAAAAAATTAAAGGCCAAAAAATTAAGTAAGTACTTAAGGGAAAAATTAGAAGAAAAAAAAAATAGAAGAGCGAAAAAATGAGATCTGCAAAAACCATACAATTATTTCATTCACGCATACAGAAACCCTTATGAAATTGTCTAACCCTGAGATATAGTCAAAAAAATATAAAGAAGACGAAGTCAAAGATTCAGAAAATTGCGAAATTTTAAATATCGGAAATAATATTACGTCGATTAAACAAAATGCAAAAACCGTAAGTATTATGTAAAATATTGAAATCCTATAATAAAATATACGAAATAAATCTGATAATCCCATAATTTGTATCATAGCAAAAGTAAAAAAACACATCTGTGCCACAAATTATTTTTTAAATTGATTACCTTGATCCGGCCCTGACTGCCACATAAGAATTTTCATGCCAATCGGAAAAAATAATTTTATATATCTGAACTGGCATAACTGTAGTGCAACCAGGCCCATTTTTCGTTCAGTTTCCGAAAGTAACCATATGAACTAAATTACCAATTGTTAGTCTAATACGACCAAAACCGTCCAAAATATAGAACTTTTATGATTTTTTATTGATTTGAGGGCGGTGAAAAGGGGTGTGACAACATTTTTGCCCTAAACCATCTCCTACTCGAAAAAAAGACTGCATAAATTGCAGCTCAATTAAGCTTATACTTGGCTCACTCTGCTTCACTCCACCCTTAACCTCTGAATATGGGGCATAAACATAGTTCGACTACGCCCATTCTTAGTAAACCATACGAACTAAATTACCAAATTTTAGTATAAAACGAACAAAACCGTCTTAAATACAGCACTTTTATTAATTTGTGGGCGGTAAAATTTGTTTTTTTATAAACCGAGATATTAACCTTAATAACAGATATTATAAATTTGGTAGCTTAGGTGTTAACGTTCCTGAGATCTTAAGTCACACCGCAAGACCGATTTTATTTATATAGAAGGGCGGTAAAAGTAGGCGTGGCAACATTTATATACATAAACCACCACTTGGTCTCATAGCACGTACACACTAACAGCCCTATTCTGGCAAATTAACAATTTGTTAACCAGTATTTTGAATATTTCTATGTGTTTGTTGTTTTCAATACAAAATTTAAAGCTCAAACAAACAAAATTTGTTAATGAAATTGTCAATAACTGAAAAGCAGTTGACAATTTTCATCAACATTTTTTATTTTTGAGCTTCAAATTTTGTTTTGAAATAAATAAATTACAACAAAGATATAGAAATATTCAAAATACTGGTTAACAATTTGTTAATTTGCCAGAATAGGGCTGTAAGTTTCATTATAAAAACAATCACAACTCAGGAACTAAAATGATTTGGAAAAGTAGGCGTCGTTATAGTTCCACCACGCCCATTTTTGGTTGAGTTCCCGATAGTAACCATACGAACTAAATTACAAAACTTTGGTCCAATACAACCGAATTCGTCTAAAATATAACTTTTTTATTTGTGGGTGGTAATAGGGGGTGTGGCAGCTCTTTTTCTATTATTCGAGATATTAGCCTTGATAAGAAATGTTGTAAATTTGATGTACTTTGCTCAATTATTGTCTATTTTTGCAAAGGGTGGTGGTAACATATGGAAAAAGTACTCAATTTGGCAAAAAATCAATCTACCCAGACAAATAAGGGGGTCAGATAGAGTAGATTGGTAGATGAGTATTTGGGCACAGTGGCATTTTACAAAAACAAAC
This sequence comes from Dichetophora obliterata, assembly GCA_963920525.1. Lineage (NCBI taxonomy): Eukaryota > Metazoa > Arthropoda > Insecta > Diptera > Sciomyzidae > Dichetophora > Dichetophora obliterata. Next base: position 13,515,222 of record OY986439.1, on the reverse strand, counting down.
TGTACGGCATTTGCCAATCTACCCAACTACCCAAGTCAGTGTGAATACACCTATTGGTTCAATGCATGTTTTAATCTAAGTTTTAATCATTGTTAAATAAAATTTGTATGAAGGTTGATATTGGAATTATTCTTTGGTGCATTGGAATAGCAGAATATTTCAAATTCACGGAAACTTTTCTTTTAAATTAAACATAAAAGCAAAGTATTTATATAGTACATGTATTTACAACGAAAATATATGCATTAAAAAGCAAGACTTTTAATTTTGAGTAGTTTTTTCTTACTTTAGTTAACGCTGTTATGTAAAAAAATTTATTGTACATACTTAGATTTTTTATGGTTTTAAAGATATGTGAATATTGGTGTCAATTTATCACAACAGTTTTTAAACTTAATAATCTTTAAGAAAATTTAAAAAGATAGCAACCGTCAACATAAATTGGAAAAAAATGCATATTGCAAGATATTCGTTAGAGATTGGCAGAATAAGTCCATAAGTCCAGGTGGTGTGTGTAGCATTTTTTATAGCTAAGAACTCTTTCACAGATTGTTTGAATGCATATCCTATTTGAAACAACTTTTCACTGTATTTCTTTTCCTTTTTTTTTGCAAAAATGCAATTTATTAAAGAGAATACTTTTTTAGGTGATAAAAAGTGATCAGATTGTTCTCTTCCGTTTTCGTTGTTTTTGACATAGAGGGGAATATTGTTTAATTTTTTTTGTGTTCTCTTGTGCATCGTAAAAAGCATACCTACTCCAATGGTCGCTTACTGTGTAAGATACAGGTCATCAGTGCTTCAGTAGCCATGTCCGAACAAATTAAATACAAAAATGCATAAAGACGTTGAAGGCGCTTCGCAGCTACATGGTATTTAAGAAATAGTTTCTTATCTCATTTGTCCATTTACTCCAGGACCCTTAGTTTTGGGTTGAATTTTAATATATGCTGGTTTTTCTTAACTTTTTTCACTGATCATGGTCAGTGATGATTTTTGTCAGAGGTTTTTCGTCATTAGGATTACGTTTTCCCAAGTTGGGCTTTATTTAATCAAACAAACAAGCAGCCAAGTCATGCACGAAATGCATTCAAATATCTCAATGGTGACAAGTTGTACGATACAAAAATTTAAATATATTTAAATTTTGTGCTACTCTTCTATGTTTGTAATAAAAACGTTTTTGTTTTATGTTGCTAATTTCGTAGCTCCTCACACGTAAGTAAAGTAGCTCTACGTCCCGACACACTCTGTGTGCCACTAAAATAATTGCATGTCTTATGGCTCGCTCTAAAGTGGTTTTAAACAAATTCCGGAAGCATACTAAATCCCATTTTGTTTATGTCAGTAGCATGTTTTAACCCTTTGTTTCCGTTGCTGAACATGTGTCATTTTTTACCACACTCTCCACTGGCATGTATAAGTACCTCCACCACCCACTTACACATTCACCCACTCTTGCCTCTGTGACTGACGAACTGCATGACTGAATTATTAAAACAAATGACTATAAAAAGAATACAACTTTGTTAGTGGACGCCACATCAAGGCGTCCAATGCTGGCAGTCGTTACACTGGATTTGGTATCGCTCGCATTAGACGACATTTGTGTATCCGAGCTTCCTGTAGTCGTTTCCTTTTGCCCTTTGCCTCCTTCTGCCACTCTTTTCACACATTGTTATCCATAACGTTTTTTCATGTTAATTTAAGCGATTTAGCTACGTGTACAGAACATTAGCAGTATTCTTTGTTTCTTCTTTTCCTTGCTCTTGGCTCTCTTCTGCATGTGTGATATTTAATTTATAACTTGTACGTTTTAAATGCATTTTTTTTTTAAGTTTTACATGCATTTGGTGTCAAGCCATTAAAAAATGCTGATGCAAATTTAAGTGAAAGATTCTTATGTCATGATATTGAGTATGCTTTATTAAAAGTATGATTGTTTTGCAGACATTTTTTGATTTTGTTATTAATGGTTAAATGTTAGCAAAAATCTCTATTAGAACTTTTTGGAGTCTAAGGGTTAACTTAGTAGCTCTCATTTGAAGAATAAGCTGAATTCGGTATAAAAAGAAAAAAAAAATTTATTTTTTCTGTGTATATGAATAACAAGTCTAAAAATTTCCATACATTTCTTATGCAATTTTCGCACTTTGATAATGTTACGAAATTCATGCGACTCACTACTTTACATCGTCGGAAGTTGCACCACTTCAGACACTACTTGTACAAGTACACCGAGATAATCTAATTCAATGTTTTGCTTTGCTCAGAACATAACTACAAATATTTTCATATCAAGACAGCGGTGCGTGCACATATGAAAATTGGTATAGCAATGTTGCAGAAAGAAGTTTCTTCACATTTGACTTATGTATAAATTTAACTACATAACTTTTAAAATGCTAACCATTTTTGGATTTTAAGTTATTTTTTCTTATAAAAAAAAGTTTTATTTGAATGGTACGGATGGTTTTAGTTTTACTGGAAAGATCTACGTAAAGAACTGTGCTACTCTTCAAAGAGAAATTTTGGTGGTGGTTTATTATTGTTTGGGAAGAATTTTTTGCTCTTGAAATGCTGGAGGTTGCATATCCAACCACTCCACTATGGGCAAAATAGCGATATTTTTGGCATTAATTGTAGTTTTAAAGCTAGACCTTTAAAATTTTGCACGAATTTAACTAACATCAAAATGGAATTTTGGTTTTTTTTTATTTGGAACACGCCTTCTTCCGCCTACCCATTAAAACATTAGGTCAGGTTTTGGCATAAATTCTGCATGGGTGCACCTCGGTTTTTTTTATTTTCGTTATTTGAAATATATATCACTAGAAAGCTGTTTCAAGAATCTGTAAGTTTGCATCTAAAAATATTTTATTATATTAACCCATTAGGGGCCAGTACTAAAAAAACAATTTCTTAACCTCACTTTTTGGAAAAACCACTTAAATTTAATGTGTTTATTTTTTGGTAGAGTCAGATGATAGACAAGGCTTCAGCCTTTTTGTTAAGGTATAAAACTGCTCATTAACCCTTCAAAGACCGGGGATATTTAAATTAGGCGTACATTTTATTTTCCAGAAACTTTGTTAAAGCTTAAATTATTGAATAAGATAGTTGAATAAAGGTAAGTTGAATTAAAGTAAGGTTGGCTCAACCGGATCACTGAAAAAAAAATCATATGACACAAATTCTAATATGCCTTTGTCATTTTACAAACCATATATGAATATAGATTTTCTAGTTAATCGTCTTCATTTTCTTCTTCCTCATCGTCTTCTGCTTCATTTTCATTTTCATCACCTTCTAATGTGTCTGAAAAGTCAATACCAGGTGTTTTGAAAAGGGCAATGACTTCTCTGGGCAGGCTCTTCTTTTTGTTGGTATTTTTTCGTTTTGGTTAACTTAGGGTGGACATTAATGGGTCTGGAGAATCCAATGCTCTATTAAAAACGTCTGTCATGTTATCCAATCGGCTACATTTTCTTGCATGCGATCTCCTGTCGCTTTTATACAGCTTGTTTCTCGCTTCTGATGCATTTTCTCCTAGAACTCCAACAGGAAGTATGCAAGTATCCATTATTTAGTGCCCATGTACCAAAATTTTGTGCACAGTTGGAGACATTGGATACCAAGAATACTTTTCAAAATACATATTGAATGTTTGGCCACAAAAGTTTTTGAATTTTTCTGTATCAATCTTATATTCACAAGAGATGGCAATCAATATAATGTAAAAGTGTTTTTGAATATTTAAATCGAAATTTAAAATGGAAGATAAAAGCTCAACATTTCTAAATGCTCTTCTTGCAGTATTTCCGTCGTTGCTATTTCCACTACCATTTTGTTTGGGTTTGTCTACATTGAGACCCATTTCCGTCCACAACCTTTCTTGAAGGTACTGTTTTCGCAAAGAGACTTTGACTTTGTCATCATTTTTAACACGCCATATCTTTAATTCCATTCTATACGAGATTTTTAATACAAATTCAAAAAATCTTATCCATGCATGTAAAGGGCTTACGCCATATTTAAGATTATTTGGTTTAACGCCAAGGATTTTCGAGTTGAAGTCATCGGTTTTTAACAGTTGATTTGGCTTAGCACCACATAGTGGGCAGGATTGACATTAGTTGGTACCAGTTAAAATATTCAGAACTTTACCATCTATAAGAGTCATATGTGCTTCATATTTAACAAGAATTTTTTTGCCCTTGTGTACATAGATGTGTTCTTGGATGTTTTTAATTTGAATATCTAACTTACTATTTTCACTTAAAATAAGTTCAGTAGTTTCTTTTATAAATTCCATTTTTAGAGGCCGACAGAATCTGACAGACTGTGGAGAGTTATTTAGCCAAATAACTCTATTTAGCTCATCTATTAATTTCAATGGAACTATGGTTGTCACAAAGGTCTAGTCCAATATGTTCATCCAATTCAAAACGTTGTTTATATGAACTCTGTCCTGTCGAACCATCGAACCCATAACTTACAATTAATTTGCAATGTGTTGGTGCAGCAATATCAAGGACGTCCTTCTGCATTTCAAGTATGCGATCAGCTGTATGGTCCAGTAAATTTTGCATTGTTACTTCTGTTTTAGTATCACAATAGCTGATTTCCTTAGGTCTGCATTTCAATTTTGATTTTACAATCTCAGAGTAAGGGGGATAAATGTCACATCCGTGCTGCTTATTTAATGCTTTTATGTTAATGTATTGCTGCTTTGTAAAGCCATTTTCAATTAAAAAAGCTAATGCTTCATCAGCACTTATTGGCAACGGATCAGTCCTTTAAAGTTTCTTTATAATTCCTGTTATGTTCTCGTTTGTAACAGCTTTTTTCAACACAAATGCAGTTTGTTTTTCGTTTGATTTTTTAGCTGAAACGGAAGCAGCGTGCAATAAAAGAGGTGTTGAATGTTTTTGTTCTGCGGCAAGCTCAGATGCTAACTTTCTCTTCAAACGGGGCCCTGCATCAGTATAGTCTAAATGCCTCCGACCTCGTTTATTGCCGGGCAAGCCGCAATCACTTATTTCAATAGTTATATTGGATGCAAGCCAACGCGAGTGTTTTTTTTTGTAATCGGTCAAGTATTCGATTGCATTTTGGCAAATTTAATTTTATGAAAGCAATAAATTGCTTGACTTTTTCTGTAATTAACTGATGTTGCTCATCTGATAAGTTTTGCTGTTTAATGTTCTCCAAAATAAATTCTTTTACACTATTTGCTTGTCGATTTTTGCTGCTCCAAACTTCAAGCAGTGTTGAATGGCAAAACTCGTATGAAACTACGAAATGAAGTTTTTTCCCAAATGGAACAAAAAGGAACAAAAAGTTTTGATGATGTTTGATTATATACAGTTTGATTAATAACTTTTAAAAGAAATAGTGCAAATACCTTTCTATACACAGAAGTTATATTCCACACAACACACGTATGTTTGTTAGTTTCGACCTATAATAACACACCAACAAAACACTGAATTACTAGACAATAACACACAACTATTTTTTTAAACTATATCACAAATTGTTTTACATACCTTGTCTAAATTCTTCCATATTTAAACTTTTTCACAATGTATACAATTAATGTTTTACTCACGATCAAAGTTAGTAAAAATTTCGCGCGCATTTTCTGTTCATAATGCAACCTTGAAACAGCTGACTTTTTCCTTTCATAAAATAACAGGGTGTAACACAAAAATTATAAAAGAAACGTTTATATAACCGTTAGAGTATACGAATTCAAAAAAACGAAAGCAGCTTTTAAATTTTAAACAAAAAAAATTGAATTTATGCCAAAAATAGCCACGTTTTACCCATAGTGCACTCGCAAGAATTCGGAAGAGTATAAAACACTATTAACAACGAATCTGCTTCCGTATTTAAAACGATGCTGCACGGAAATTTTAATTTTTCACCAAGATAATATCTCCGTACACAAGAGTAATGCGACACCCAAAAAAAAAAAAAGCTTCGTAACATGTATAAAATAATTATTATATTCTACAAAGCTGCTTCTTCTTTTCAACCTACGAATGACTTTGTAAATAATACATGTGACCGGTTTGTACATTTTAGCATCCAGAAAAAAATCGGAAGGCTTCCATCTAAAAGTGATAAAGAAACATTCCCGATTTTTTTGAAGCTTAGGGTAGTTTTGTATTTATGTTGTTTCCAAACCGCTTCTCCTTTGTAAAAATTGGAAGACTTACATATGGAAGTAATGAATTAACATTCAACATCATATCTCTTGGAATTATATTGGTGGTTTTGAATTTTTGTTGTTTCCAAACTGCTTCTTTTCTTTTGGCAATTATGCCAAGTAGCTCCTCCGTGACATTAAACTCGGTATCAACACCCCGTATGAAGACTGCTAACTGAGCAATATCTGTTACATCAGTGCTTTCATCTATTGCTAAGGATACTGCAACAAACGTTTTTATACGAGCCTTTAGCTGCTGTTCAGTGTCTTCTGCCATATCTTGCAATCGTCTTGTTATTGTTGTCCTAGACAAGCTTATTGCCTCATATTTGGGCAGCTATTCCTTTGATAAAATTTCAACTGTTTTTAATATGCAAGTTTTTATAAAATCACCATCACAAAATGCATGATTTCCGCGGACTAAATCAAGTGCTATTTCATAGCTAACTCTAACGGAGTGGGTATTCGAAAAGTTATCATCCTACATTAATGTAAAAAATAGAGTTCCTATACATTTTTAAGGTCAAAATTTATTTAATAATTACTTCTTATTTCAAAACCTAAAATAAGTTCTTCATACAGTGACTTTCTATCTTCACCATCATACTTATTAAATTCAGATCCATGAAGATTATCATAATGCCTTTTGACGTTGGAATTTTTGCACAATATATGCTTATTGCATAAAAGGCATTGTGACTCACCACCATGATCGCGACATAAATAAGGAATTTTCCAATTTGTGTTAAAGCTATTTTTTTTTTTTTAACATTTTACTTTTTTTATTTTCCTTTGATAAATTTTTTTCTTTATGTCAGCACAATTCAAATATATTTTACTTATAAATAAAATAATTTTAAATTAAACTTTCTTCAATGACATCTATTTCATAACTGCAAAGTCTGAACGTTTGAAAAATTCCCTCTATAATTTTTGCTTGGTAAAGAAACAACCAAATTTGAAAAATGTTCCACTGTAAGCAAAAAAAAAAATGCAATGCAAGAACTATAATCTGTGACCGGATACATAAATTTCTATACTTATGCCTATAAACTACAAACACGTTTTAATAAAGCATTATAAATTTTAATTGAATGTACGTCAAACCATTATGCAACTGAATTGTCTCCATTTTTTAAACTGCCTATAAACTTTTAAATATTTCCTTTTATATATTACATATCTGTGCCTTTTTATAATAACTTCTTACGTCGAAGACGTTTCTACACACCCTACGATCGTAGCCGTATTTTGAAGGCCTTTGGGGATTTTCGAAGGAGTAATAAAAAAGCGGTCAATTTGCGCGAAGTTGGTATAGAAAGTGATAACAATGTGTACATACATGAGAGTCTTACCATTGACAGCCGAAAAATACTTCAAGCTGCCATCACTTATAAGCGTCAAAAAATTTTTTAATGCGTTTACTCGTCAAGGTGCCGTTTACATCAGGCTTCTCAAAGAAGGTGAAAGTATTCAAATTCACAATAATGAAGACCTTCAAAAGATTGTTTGTGCTGGGGATTCTGGAGATGGTATCTAATGCAGCGGTTTTATTTTTATTTTTATATTATTTTCAAACCATTTTATTTATTGTCTTTTACTTATTTGATATTATATTCATATCTATAAATGTATGTTTAACTTTTTACGTTCTTTTCCTTTTCGTTCTGTCTATATTTTACTATATTCAACCGTTTCGTCTATTTAAATGCTTTCAGTTCGTTGTATATCTATTTTTATTACTATTATATCTGTTGTAAAAAATATTGTTTTTGACGTTAAAGACAATCATAAAACTATGATTGAAGTTATGTGTAGGCAGCATGATGGCTTAAAAATCGTGCACTTTAATGCAAGAAGCTTAAATGATTATAAGTTGGATTACGCAAGGCATGTTTTTGTAAATATCTTAATATTCAAAACTATCAACTTTTTCGGAATGATAGGACGGAAAAGAGAGGTGGAGGAGTTGCAATATACTGTAAAGCCCATCTTAAAGTTAACATCCTGGAAAAATCGAGTCAATCAGATATCGAATTTCTAAACACTGAAATCTTAGGCAATGGCACTAAAGTTTTTATTTCTTGTGCGTATAATCCGAATTGCAATTGCAGCTTGGATCCCTTATTCTCCTCATTGACTAATTGTGCCATTGACTATGACCACTTAATACTCACTGGTGACTTTAATTTAAATCTTCTAGCCAATGGCAATATTGCCAGAAACTTCCTCGATCGAATATCTGAAGTTGGACTTACTGTCGTTAACACTTCAATGCCAACTAGGTTTTCTAACAACTCTCCACCGAGCTTGCTTGATCTCTTCATTGTCTCCGATGCGTCATCTTTACTGCTTTTTGACCAAATATCGTTCGTATCAGATCATGATTTCATTTTTTGCGCATTAAATATTGCTTTTGCACACGCTGACCCTGAAGTTTATTTTACTTATCGTGATTTAAAGTCAATTGATACAAACTCTCTGCTTCAAAACTTAGCTATGATTAACTGGTCTGATTGTTGGTTTTTGCAATCAGTTGATGACAAACTAAACTTTTTCATTGACAAGATAAATAATCTTTTTGATTTGCACGTCCCCTTGCGTACGCGGCGCGTCTTAAATAATACTTGCCCCTGGTTTACGCAGGCAGTTAAGATTGCTCTTAAAAATCGTAGTAAGTCATATAGTAAATGGAAGCGCTACCCAACTGAATTAAACTGGAATTTGTACAAAAATGCTAGAAACGCAGCTACATCTTCTGTTAGGCTATCCAAAGTAAGGTTTTTTAAATTCAAATTAAACCCTGCACTTCCCTCAAAGCAGTTGTGGAGAAACTTAAAAGATATTGGTATATGCAATAAAGACTCTGAATCTTGTTGCATAGATCCTTACCAATTAAATGATTATTTCGTTGCTACGTGTGCATCCAATCAAACTTATACCATCGATGATTGTAGTTCTGTTGCAATATCTCCTAATGAATTTCAGTTTGGTGCAGTGAGTGAAGTAGATGTTGTTCGTTGCATTAGGAAAATAAAGTCAAATGCGTCTGGAGAAGATGGAATCTCCATTAGGTTTATTAAACTTGTTTTGCCACATGTCCTTAGTTCGCTTATTCACATCATAAACCACTGCTTCACGACTTCGTGCTATTCTGAAATTTGGAAGGTAGCGACTATAATTCCTGTGGCAAAAAAAGTTAATGCTTGCAGCCCATGTGATTTTCGTCCAATAAGCCTTTTGTCTTCCGTGTCCAAGATATGTGAGTCACTCATGGCGGAGCAGATATCTCATTACTTAAGTAATTTTAACCTCATGTCACATCATCAGTCTGGATTTCGACCTGGTCACAGCTGTTCTACTGCTGTGGTCAAAATACTAGATGACATAAGAGTACCTTATGACATGGATGACTTGACATTGCTCTGCTTGCTTGATTTCTCCAAAGCGTTCAATACCGTCAGTCAATCTATCATTTATCCTCTGCAGGAAACTAGCTCAAAATTTTCGATTTTCAAAATCTGCGGTTCGTCTCTTAAAAAGCTACTTGGTAGGTAGGTCTCAAAGATTTCGTGTGGGTCAAAACTTTTCTATGCTTAAAAGCACTGCTAGTGGAGTACCTCAAGGCTCAGTACTTGGTCCACTGCTGTTTACCATGTTTATAAACGATATTTTCAGCATATGCCACCATGTCACTATGCATGCATATGCTGATGACCTCCAATTGTACTTATCCAGGCACTTGGGCCTAGTTGAAGATGTATGTGCCAGAATTAATGAGGACTTAACTGTAGTATCCACTTGGGCAGAAGAAAACATGCTATTGTTGAACCCCCTGAAATCATATGTTTTACCAATATCTAAGAAACCATTTTATCATGAGGATTTGCCTCCAATTCTTTTAAAATACGTGCAGCTGAAACTGGTTAGTACGGACACCAATCTTGGTTTTCGCATAAACTCATCTCTATCATGTTGTGATCACATCAACTCCTGCATAAAAAGAATATACTATATTCTTCGTAATCTTCGAATGACATCGAGTTTTGTGCCCGTTGAAACTAAAAAAAAACTAGTATTGCAGCTGTTGATGCCGATAATAACGTACTCTGAAGTCGTGTATTGTAATCTTGATTCACGGTCGTCGCATAAGCTTATGGTCGCCTTTAATAATGCAGCCCGATACGTTTATGGTCTAAGAAGGTTCGATCATGTCTCCATGTATAGCAAACAATTACTTGGCTGTTGTTTATTTAAATACCTTGAAGCGAGACATTGCATTTTTCTTCACCGGATTATTTACACTCGATGTCCTGCGTATATTTTTAATAAAGTAAAATTTTGCAGATCAAGCAAAAGCATGAACCTTGTGATCCCTAGATATAATTTCGTTAACTCTAGTAGATTGTTTTTCGTCAGTGTTATAAGGTCGTGGAATTCACTACCTAATAGTATCAAAACTGTTTCGAATAAGTATGACTTTAAGCATTTAATCTTCGAATACTTTTCCTAATTTCCTCTTTTCCATTATTCTTATTCTTACTGTGCTATTTTATTTCCCTAAATAACATTTGTATTCTTTGGTTTGATAATAATTTTTCTTTTGTAAATTCAAGTTAATTTTTAGTATTATAATAATGTAATAGTTTTAAATTTGTTTTTAATTATTGCTGATGTTGTTATTTCTATTGTCAAATGCGGCATGCAAAAGATTTATTCTTATATGCCAACAATTTTTGTTAAATAAACTAAACTTAACTAAACTAAGACAGATCTGAGTTATTGATGAAGCTGTGCTTCACGGATAAAGCCCCATAAACACACAGAATCAGGAGTTTCTAGCATGATCTTAGCCACTTTGGCTCAAAAACGAAACATCCTGTCAAACAACTTGTCTGTCGATTGAAAACTTTGAAGAAGTTTTCTAGAAACACGATTTTTACACTTAAGATGTTATTATAAAACGCCATACATATATTTAAATAATTAAGTTGTACTTAACTATACTTAAAGAATAAAAGTATTTTTTAACTATAGTTGAAAATGTCACTGCTTTTTTATTGTATAACTGCTGGCTCTAGTAAAATTATTTTCTTACTGGGTTTTCTTTTCAAATATCGCATACACTCAAACATTCAGGGAGCTCGCGGAGCTCAACGTCAGCTCGTAAGAGCTAAAAGCTCGAAGGAGCTGAGCTGAGCATCACTACTCTAAACTATGATTCTGCATACTTAGGTTCACTAATTAATGACTTTTTTTCTTAAGTTATTTTTGGCCGCACTCCTTACACTGTGTGCCGCCCCTTCTTTTTACCAAAACCTTTCATGCAATAAATATGCAGATCTTTCTAAAACCGTTTAAGAATTATATACAATGTTACAATGCGATACATAACATTTTCTGACAACTCAGAACTAATAAAACAAAAATTTTTTAAATTTAATATTTCAAAGGTATAGTTTGGGAAGAAATGCAATGGAAAATTTCATTTGACGCAGTCCTTATACATCGGACATGAACAATTTATGCACCAAAATGATTGTTATTACTTTAGATACAAAACTGCATCCTTGGAAAAAATTCAAAAATTACCGTTGCCACCTAAATTGAGTTTTTGGAAAGAAACTTTTTAGTGCATTTTGTTCTTAGTAAAATGCAAAACCAATATATGTACTATAACGCTCACGCTAGTATAAGTGGGCGTTACCGCCACAAAAGACTACCCATGGCTCCATAACGGCCATCATAAAATAACCTCAACTTGTTTGTATCTCATACCAGATAAAAATTTCTGGCTGTTTCTTCGGAGTTTGTGACTTTGTAGCTGCTGCCTTTGACCGTCAGCGTGACAAATAGTTTGCGCCACGTTCACAAACTGCGATAATGATGCTGATGCGAAGATAGAGTGTGACAAATTTACTAATTCCGGTATTGCCACACTAAATGTGGCGAGATGTAGGAATGAGTGCACCTCTTGCCGGTGACAACAACAGCGCGTCCTTGTCTGTCGTCAACAGTTGCGTTGGTGGTTATCCTCTGTGGTTGCCACACTAGTCCTGGACAGAAGTTGTGCGAACTTAAGATTAAGGCTTGTAGTTAATTTCCGTTTTCATATCACGTTCGTGCGCGAGAAACAGAGCATAAAAGAAAAAAAAAAATTTATGACTGTATCTATATAAAAAAAGTCCGAAAATTAACGGCAGAAACTACAGTTATGAAGGGAAGGTTTGGCGAGGTCATTTAGGAGAAGAAGAAGAAGTATGCGCAAAATAGATATCAAGTCTGTCTCAACGAATGAAGAATACCTGGCATCAGCGGCTGAATCGCAGAAACTCGTGTGAAAAGTAGGCAGTGAGACCCCCACTCAGCATCAGAGACTGAGTTGAAACTTTTGATGGTAACAAATGTTTTTTTTGGTGGTGTGTCGCTGTGTGCGAATAAGTGTTTCTGTGTTTGTGTGTTTTGCTATGTGCAATGGGTTTTGGTGTAATGCGGCCTTGTTTTTAGCACTAGGCTCTTCAGCAATTTTCTTCATTTTCTTTTACTTTTCCACTTATAAATGTTTTTGTTTTGTGTGTGTGTGTTTTTTTAATCACATTCGTGAATGTCATAGATGCCGTGGTTGTGTATGTTGTTGTTGCACTTGTCTGAATTGTTTTTCCAAAAGTTGAACTCAATTTCATTTCTTGCTTTCGGCTTTTTCTTTTTGGCATTGGAGCAATTTATTTTTTCGTGCACATCTTATCAAGTTTCCAGCTTCATAGATGCTTGAGCAAAAACTTATCTAAACTTTCGTTTCGCTTTGTTGTTTTTGCAGCCTGTTTTTAGGCAGAAGTGCCAAGATCTCGCTTATCGAAAGAAAAAAGGAAGTAGAACAGTAGAACAGCGACAAGAACAACAAAAATAACTTATACAACGCCAGGTGTGCGCTGCTACATTATAAGTAAACATGTCTAAATCCTAGTAGCCTATACACCCACCTACCCCAAACCACCCTCTTTCAACTCACGCTTCGACATTATATCCATCGCATCAGGTGTTTACATCGCACCTAATTAGTACGACAATCACGCTGTGTCTATGTTTTTGTCAGTTCGTGCATGTGTGTGTGTGTGTATTTGTTGGGTGTGTGAGTGTTTAGTGTGAATGTATTAGTAATGCCCACAGTGTATTCGTTCCGCCACTTTAACAGAATTTAGTGTTGCCATATAATTGGCTTTCTTTGCTAAAACTGGCTATCGTTTTAAAGGTTCTTTTTTATTGGTTTTCCACGGAACGAGGTGATTATATTAAGTTGGCTCCTAAATTTTTCTTGACCATCTTAATAGTCTGCGTAAAGTTTTTGAACATTTTTATTCTGAGCTATTATTTTGTTAAATTCAGAGGGGAGGGCAAGGCATTTCGTGTGAGGAAGGGGCTCATCTGTATTTTAGATTAATGGCAGTATTTCGACTAAATTATTTGCAAAGTTTCGCAGTTAGTTGGTTGCAAATGAATTTCCAAGATAACTAAGAAACTCTTTCAGAAATAATTTATTACTCAACCCTTATGTTAAGAGATAAAAGGCTATTGATGATGGATCATACTATGATTTTTTTACAGCTTTGTTTAAAAACATTGTTTTGCAAATTTTCCATTTTGAATAAAATAATGTCGGTGTTATTAAAAAAGACTATCTGTATTTTTATTTTTTTATTATTAATATTAAACAACACAGGTTTATAAAATAACCTAAACTAGTAAGCCCGTGTGGCGTTAAAACATCAATCAAATCTAACATAACTAGAAAATCAAACATAACTAGATTTTATTTTAAGCTATTGAATAGATTTTCAACTGATCAAAATTAAAACTAAATTAATTTTGGCCTTTTAAATAATAAGTATTTAAAATTTTTGTATTTTTATCATAACTTTAAGCAGTGTGTTTTATCGGTGATATTAACTTAAATATTCTTGAAAGCAACATTCACAGTGACAGATACTTATTTCAACTTTCTTTCTTTGGCTTAGAATCATGTATAAACCAGCCTACTCGTATAACTTCATTGTCTGAAACTTGTACTGACCACATATTTGTTCGTCTTGAAAACTGTAAGTTGTCTCTGTATAGCTCGGTGATCGATTTTCAGATTTCTGATCATTGTTTAACTGTCTTAAGTATTGCTAATTGTCAAGTAACGAAAAATTATTTGTCTATCTCTCCTTCTATTTATACTTCTACTGATTTTAGGTTATTAAACAATTCTCTTCGTTTTGAAACTTGGGTTACAGTTTATAATGAATCCGATGCCTCTAAAGCGTATACTGCTTTTATTAAGCAACTAGTTAAGCATGTTGAAAGTTATACAAAAACTTTAAAGAAAAAGAATCGCGAATTGAGAAAAAATTAAACCCTGGATAACGAATGACTTGCTTCATAAAATAAAGGGCAAAAACAAGCTATTTAAGCGTAAAAAAAGATTTCCAAATGATTCTTTAATTAATTCGTCTTATAAAGCTATTTGCAAAGAAGTGTCTAAAGATGTAACGTTATGCAAGAATAACTTCTACTGTAATGAATTCCAAAAAGCAAAAGGTGACATTCGAAAAGAATGGAAATTGATAAATAATATACTCAATAAAGGGACAAATAGTGAAACCATTCAAACATTGTTTATAAATAATTTACCTGTTTCTAATTCAAAAATTCTAGCAGATAGTTTTAACAAATTTTTTGTTTCAATAGGCTCCGAAGTAGTTGCTGATAATGCTACTGATATGTCCTTGTGTTCTTGTTTGTCCAGTGAACCCTCTTTATGTAAGAGCTTTTTCTATGATGCAATTTCTTCGTTTGAAGTGTATAAAATTATTATGTCGTTAAAAATTCGTATTCTGCTTCTAATTATTATTTTACAAATAATTTAATTAAGAAAATTTCTTTTAATATTTGCGATGTTTTAAGCCATTTGTTTAATTTAAGTATTGAGACAGGTACATTTCCGAGTGAAATGAAGATGGCTGAGGTAATTCCTCTCTTTAAGAAAGGTGATCGTTCCAATATTAACAACTACAGACCCATATCGCTCCTTCCAGTGTTTTCTAAAGTGTTTGAAAAAGCTATTAAGGCTCGTATCGTTAAATTTTTGGAAAATAATTGTCTTCTTAGTAAATGTCAATATGGCTTTAGATCTGGTCTGTCAACAGAAGATGCTCTTTTGAATTTTTGCTCAAATGTCTACTCAGGTTTAAACAATAAAAAGTTAACTGCGGCTCTTTTCGTTGATATAACCAAAGCTTTCGATACAATCAACCATGATATTTTATTAAAAAAATTGCATAATTTTGGCTTTAGAGGCTTAATATATAACTGGCTTGGTTCTTATTTATCAAATAGACAGCAGAAAGTTAAGTTTAAAGGTAACTTTAGTTCTTCATTGCACGTTAAATTAGGTGTACCACAAGGCTCGGTGCTAGGTCCTATTCTGTTTTTAATCTTCATTAATTCACTTTTTTCTCAGAAGTTCAAAAGTAGTGCAAATGCATTTGCTGATGACATGGCCTGTACGTTTACGTGTAACTCACCATTAAACCTTGCTATAGATTTAAATCATGATCTGGCAGTTTTAAGTCACTGGTTTAAAGTCCATCGATTGGTACTTAGCAATAAAACAAGAATTATGTTTTTTAGTGCTTTAGGTAAAGAAGTTGCTTTTCCACAATTTTACTTTCATGATGGCAGTTGTAAAAAGTTCATGTCTAGTAAAGATATCTGTTCTTCATCTGATGTTTTTCATACTTATTCTGAGGCTTTTTGTTGCTCTTATAAGTGTTTTAGTATTGAACCTGTTAATTCTTTTAAATACCTCGGATTAATGTTGGATAACAAGATGAGTTGGGCGGAACATACTCGAGCTCTAAAAAATTATCTAATGGCTGCCACTAAACATTTATTTTTGTTAAGACCTTATTGTTGTTCTGAACTTCTCAAATCAATTTACCATGGTATTTTTCAATCCAAATTGGAATACGGTTTAGTTTGCTGGGGCGGCGCTTATGCTAACAAAATTACTCCTCTTTTTATATCTCAAAAACATGCAATACGTCTGATTTGCAATAGATCTCGCCGTGATAGAAGTCTGATTCTTTTTAGAACATTGAACATCTTACCATTAAAGCATTTATACTGTTTCAAGGTGTTAAAGATATTTTTTATCAAATCTGGGTATCTACTAAGTAGATACTTAATAAGCTATAACTTAAGAATTAAACTTCAGAATCTTGTCACTGTACCACAGTTTTCACTTCAATTATTTCTGCAGTTTTATACTTCAGTAGCTCCCAGACTCTTTAACAGCTTACCTTATAGCATAATATGTATTCGTAATAAATGTATGTTTCTTCGTAATGTTAAAACTTGGCTTTTCAGTCTTAATTACAATGATGTTGATTGTTTGTTCAGTGTTGGTTAGTAGTTAATCCTTTTTTGTTTTTTGAGCTTCTCCACTTTTTTTTTTTTTCTCATTATATATTTATTTTTATTATATATTTTTATTATTTATTACACTTCTTTTTTTTGTGATTATTTATATTATATATTTATTCTTTGAAACCACTTCACTTCACGTTATAATAATATTACGATTATGTTTAATTATTCAATTATTTACTTATGTAACTGCAATCGTCTCTAGTTCTTTGTGAACTATAGATTGCAGATCTTTTTCATTCCAAACCACAACTTCTTATGTAATGTAATTAATGAAGTTTTTGCCTATTTAAGTTATGTTGTGTATGTTAATGAAAAATATATAATAAATGTTACTACTAGTCGTAAAGAGAAAAAAAGTACCTCTTATTATATCTCAAGAAATTCAGGGCTTTGTAAATTAATAGCTGAAACTTAGTAGCTCGTGTTTAACATTTTTTTCGTTTTTGGGGATTTTAGGAAACATAAAAACGAGAAGTTAATTAAAAGGTTTTAACTTAAATTTGATATTGTGCATATTCAATTAAATAAAAAATTTGTTTTTTTTAAATGTTAAAATGTAATATTCGTTATTTTTATTATTTGTAAAAATCTTCGAATATTCTCGAAATATTTAGTTTTAAACCACGAAAATGAAATAAAAATAAAAAACAGAATGAAAAAGATTGTGTAAATTAAAAACTGCAAACGGCAAAAGTTTTTAATTATCCTTTCAGCATGCAGCAGTTCGTGCAGCAAAAACGCATGCAATTCGTATGCAAAACATGACTTAAAACTTGGAATTACTTCGTTTATTATGTGAAACATAAAATACTACATAAAAATCCAACAAATGCTATAAAAGTATCTCTCAGATGCAAATTAAAATGAAAATAAGCAAAATACCCACAAGACTGAATTGACTTGACTGCAAAAACGTGCTAAGCTTGTGGCTGGGGTGGTGGTGGTGGTGCCGTTGTTTTTGGAGAGGGGGTCATGCAGTTGCGTTCATCCACCACTCTTCTCCCGCCACTCTTCAGAGAGTGCACGCTTAAGGGACTGCTGGCTTTATTATTAAGATAGACAAAAAGTTTTCGCAACTATGTATTGCTTAGTTTGGATTTCTTTAATTGCTGTGGATTTTATATTTGTTGTTTTGCTGTTATGTTGTTTTGTTGTTTTGTTGTTTTGCTGTTTTGTTGTTTTGTCGTTTTGTTGTTTTGCTGTTTTGTTGTTTTTGTTTCTGTTGATGTTGTGTTATTTGCTTGCTGCTACATTTGGCAAATACTTCTTAATTTTCTTATTCTTCAGCTGCAAGTCTTTTGCTATCTCTTTCGATATCTAGACAAATGCATAGTTTTAATTGTTGCCTTGCATTATTTGCAACATGAAGTTGAAAATTTTGCAAATTAGAAAGCAGAAAACTTTAGAACACAACTATACAACAAGAGTGCTACCACACTTTTCGATATACCTACAATATATTAGGCTGGGCCGATTTGCACACCTACGCTGCGTAGGCGATTTTCGGATCGGTCATGAAAAAAGGGGGCGATAGGGTTGCACTTTACCCTATCACATCTACAATTTTCCGCATTTTTTCTTTAGGAATTTTTTATATACTTGTACAGAGTATACAGGGTTGTCCATATTCGAAGCGCCCATTTTATTTTTAAATAAATCAAAAAAACCACAATTTTTTGTCTGTTCGTCATAAATATCATTTAATTGGGTTCAAGTAGATTTGCTTACATTATTTTTTGAATATGATGTCTCGTAAATGGTCGCCATTGGCCTCTACGACATATTGTGCCCGTTTTGCAGCATTTTCCATGGTTTTCTTCAACATTTCGATGGGAATGGCGGTTATTTCTTGACGGATGTTGGTTTTCAGCTCTTCTAGGGTCTTTGGCTTGTTGACGTAAGCCTTTGATTTCAAATAACCCCACAAAAAGAAGTCTGGAGGCGTTAAATCTGGTGATCTGGCGGCCAATCGAAATCACCATTTTTTGACATCAAACAATTGCTTCAAAAAATCGATTGTAGTGCGGCTTGTGTGTGGTGGCGCGCCGTCTTGTTGAAACCAGTAGTGCCTGATACGCTTTCGACGAACGATTGGCATGAAAAAATTGTTAATCATATCGCGATAACGCTCCTGATTGACAGTAACTCTGTGGCCATTATCATCTTCGAAAAAGAACGGCCCAATGAGCATTTAAGCACAAACGCCGCACCAAACAGTGACTTTTGCATCGTGAAGAGGTACCTCTTGAATCTCTTGTGGATTTTCAGTGGCATAAATACGGCAATTTTGTTTGTTTACCGTTCCGTTCAACTGAAAATGAGCTTCATCGCTCATTTTTTGAAAGCACGTTGAGTTTTCACTATCGACTTGTTTTGTTGAATGTAAATTTCAACAATTTTAGAGCGTTCGCGTGCTGTGTACTATTCCATTGTAAACATTTGCTTGGAATGACGCTTCAAACGCGGTATGTCATTAGTCGATTTGGCATCACTGCGGAAAGTTACAGTGTTGCCAGATGGGCGCTTCGAATATGGACAACCCTGTATATACTTGTACAGATAGATCAAAACTGATACCAGAAGTGAAATCCTCGTAGCCGATTCAACCTAAAACCTGTCTCACATTTATACGTTTTTGTACAAAAATTTTTTGAAAAAATTCCGAAAGAAAAAAAATTCACAAAATTCAAGATATAATATATCTAATACTATGTTTGCATCTGCTAGAAATCTTGAGATTTTGTGAGATTTCATAAAATCCATATTAAAATCAACAGAGTTCTCCATACAAGTGTAAGATTCTAAAATCTTGTGATTTTAACAAAATCTAATACAAAATCTCATTAAATGCAATGCGGTATCCCTGAAAAGTTATATCAGCATCCAGCAGTATTCAGCTTATGTCAAATTTGTCGTATTGACAATTGGCAATGACAACTAATGAATTATTAAAAAGAACAATAACAATAATATAAATGAAAAATGCAAAACAAATGAAATATGAAAATAAAAGGCTTGGAGCTTCAGTGAGAAGCAATTGCAAGTATCAAGAAATGCAACAAAGCAATTGGTCCTTCACGATTGCTCATTCTTAAATTTATTAAATGAAGCCTTTATTGTCAAATGAAATCTAGCTGTCATGACATGCCAAATGAAAACACTATGAAATCACTAGGTCTGTTTCCGTACTCGCTTTAAGTAACTTGAAGTTACTTGAAAGCGTTTCTTTACACATTTTCAAGCTAGAGAGAGAGGAAGAACAAACAAAATGTTAGTCTCTATTCTGTTATAATTACTTGAACTTTACTTGCAAAATATGCTGAATGTCAAATAATAAGATCAACATTTTTGATTGTTTTGTGCAATAAAAATGATTCCTATAATTAAATGCAAGTATTATTGTTTTATATATTTTGCACAAAGTGTTTTTTTTTACGAATAAACTAATAATTTCAAGCAACAATAAATTTTTTCTGTTGCAAAAAGGCGTGAACAGCTTGAAACTTACTTGAAGTCGTTTCCGTACTTCTTGATAAATATTCTCATTTTGACAGATAATCAAGTTACTCTCTATTACTTGAACTTTACCCGAACTTTACTTGAAGCTAGTACGGAAACAGACCTACTTTTTGCGATTTTGAGCAGATGGAAACATAGTATTTGAATTCGTCTCATTCATTAATATTTTTGATATTGATAATCCGAATTTAATTGAAATTTTTTTTCAGTTTAATTAGAGATTTACAACAGAAATTAAAAAGCCGTGATGGTCAAAAATACATACACACCAACGTTAAGATTATACCTTGAATTTTGTGAATTTTTTACAATAAAATTTTGCATACAAACCAGTGTTGTCACTTTGTGAGTAATTCCTCAAAACGTGAAGATTTTAAAGTGGCTGTGAGTAATTTTTGAGGAATTTTATTTTGAGGAATTTTTGAGGAATTTTAACATTTTTAGGATTTTTTTTAACTATATTTACCAAAAACGTACTTAGTAATTGGCGTACGGTTTCAGCTAAAATCAGTTTAAACATAAAATAAATACAAGAAAAATGATGGTTGCAGTCTGCATTGGAAGCAAGGGTATGCATTGACTATTATTTCTATTGTAGCAATTATCGATTAACTCTTTAAAGACGGGAAAATTTTTTCACACATGGGCTAATATTGACCTAATTTTTATGTTGACCAATTTTTGTGTGATACCGTTAGTTTTGCAAAATCCGACTTAGTGATGTCATATCACATCATCGCCCTTATTGGGTTAAAGACATTTTAGAGCACTCCTTCAAGTAAAACCAGCAAAAACGAGTGTATAAATTTAATCAAATTTGACTGTTTAAGATCTCGATAATGAGTGGAGAGACTTTGCATTTTTAGATCATGAGAAGTAGAACCTCGATTATTTTTTAGATCCAGAATAGAATAGTATATAGAAGCGGGGTTTTTATATAAAAAATTCAGTAGATGTATTTATGTTTTCAAATTTATAAAAAGTAGTATCATGACAATTACTTATTTTCTAATGCATCAGTTGACCGAGTATTTATTAAATAATATCACTAGTTTGATAAACCGACTCTATAACAAAACAGTTTTATCATTTCTTTTTACTAAAGAAATAAATAATAAAAAAGGTGACGCCCTATTTGAATCAAATGATGCTTGATGGTGCTTAAATAATGAATGCTTACAACTAAAATTTTTCAACAAAAACATACAATAAAATGAAAAAGTCTTCAATTTTTTTAATCCTACAACCCATATCTTGTTTTTTGTTACGTTAAGCTATTTGGGGTTCCTTTACACTCCCACTTACTTTAAAGAGGCATTTTGTTAAATTCAGAAACAAATGATAAAATATATTCTTTTTTATTCATAATTAGTAAAAAAGAGTAACTAAAAATAGAGCACAAAAATCACAGCTATAGTGATCATCAGAGCAGACCGAAACAGCACGAAAAAAAATAGTTTTCAGCACAGCAAATAAGCGCTAAAAAATGACGAAATAGCACAATAATAAGCACTAAAAACTCTTTAATTAAAACAATTATTTTTAAACAAAAAAATTTTATATTCATATTCCTTTTTTAATATAAAAAACAGAGAATAAACACTCTAAAAAACATGAATTCAAGTCAGGTATATTTTAATGTAAACACTGAAATAAAATATATCAAAAAATCAGTTCAGTATACTGCCGTCCTAAGAAAGAAAGTCCCAAACGCCACAATTCCAAAATTGAGATAAGGGCAGATTGGGAAAGTGAAGGAGTTTCTGTTTTTGTGGTAAGTTAAGAATTCCCAGTTTCAACTGCAAATGACTGAAAAACGTTAAGTTAAATGGTCACATCTACCACTTCTAGTTAAAAAACAGTAAAATCTGAATATCTCAAAACTACTGAAATGGAAATATGACTTTCTTTCTTAGGACGACAGTATAGTCATTGGGGTACTTGTATAAATTAATATTAGAATATATTATTGGGTGCTGCTTTAATTTATTTTAAAAATAAATGAACGGCGCTTTTGATTTAGCAAGTGCGAAAATTTGGAAAATGATCGCTCAGCATCGGACGATGCTACCGGACAGTATTTATAAAGAGCAAGTTCTTTCGGTGAATATAAATCAAGAAACTTATTTCCTGAATCAATAGCTTTATGAATAACTTTGTATATATCTAAGATTATGGGATATCTTTTGTTACTCTGAAGTATATTTTTATTTTTGGGAAAAACTCTACGCAATCCAAGGAGGCCAAAGTCTTGCGTGTTTTCTTTACAATGCCAATACTTTAATTAAACCCAAGTACTTGGGTTTCCAGTTTTTCAATTGAACGAACGATTAAGGAAAACTGGCATTAAATGAATGCGAGCTCAGATTTTAAACTGTTGGATTGAAACAGTTCTTTCGCCACGGAGATTGCATCAGAATTTTCGTCACTGAATTGTTCACTTTAGTGGGTCACCTTACAAGAAATTTATTGCAAAGCTACATAGTAGTATATTTTTTGGCCTTTACTCACTTTTTTCATAGGAAACATAGAACTCGACTTTTCCTGATACTGGGAAAGTAGTGTTTGGTTTGAGCACTTGCCTCACGTTCTGACGCCACGGTCTTATGTTTTTGGGAATTCGGGTGTTGCTTGACATTAAGCCTTTTTGTCGACACTTGCGTATTGCAAAACACACAAAACAAAACAGAGTCATCGCTACTAAAAATGCCCGGATGCAGTCGATTTATACGGGTGATAAATTCTTTATTTGGTTCTTTAACTTTCGGCATACTTTTTTAATTTTAGAGTAGTCGCACGCACTATTCAATTTCCAATTCGCAAAAATTTTGTATCTAAATGCTGCTGGCAACTGCTTTTTAGCACAATTTTTTTTTATAAGTTGTCAAATAAATAACGGCAGATAATACTTAAACGATAATAAGGAGGTGTTCAAAATACTTCGCTTTTGATTTTTGGATATGTTTAATTTTGTATATGAAAAGGAGCTGCCGCTATACCAAAAAATTATGTAAAACAGAGTTGCCTGTTTGCAAAATACAAAAAAAAAATGTTGGACTGGTAAAGTAAAGCGAAAATGTTGAAAATAAGTACTTATAAGCAAAATAAGCCGAAATAAGCACAAACACCCTGAATAAGCAAAATGCTGGGAAAACAAGCAAGAAGCATTTAAACTCGCTCTGGTGATCATGTTATAAAATGTTCCGTAAAATAAAATATAGCCACTTTTAATTTTTATTGGGGTTCCTACGCACCCCGAATGGGTTCTAGGGTTAAGTAGCCCACCCACAGAGCGTTTTAATATAGTTAAAAATTCCAAAAAGTAAATATATTTCTTTATGTTTAATTGATAAATAAAATATCGATTGAGAAAAATTTTTTGAGAAATTTTATTGAAAATTGAGGAATTTTTAAGGAATTTGGGTATTAAAAGTGGCAACACTGATAAAAACGTATAAATGTGAGACTGGTTTTAGGTTAAATCGAGTACGAGGATTTCATTTCTGGCATCAGTTTTGTTCTAGCTGTGCACGTTTATATACAACAATTTTTTGAAAAAAATTCCTAAAGAAAAATTGATAAAATTAAAGATGTGATAGGGTAAAGTGTAACCCTCTTAACTTTTCATGCCGGATCCTAAAATCGCCCAGGCAACTTCAATTTTTTTTTACCTCCATACAAATCGACCCAGCCTAACCTGTATGTATGTACATACCCAGCTTTCCACAAAAAATTTCATTCAAAATAGATGAGCCGTTTATTTTGAAAGTGGTCTAAGTCCATTTTCCAAGAATTTCAATTAAGCAATTATAATATTTACAATTCAACGTGATCTTATGATTTTGAAGGTTTCTTTTAAAAAGTTTAATTTTGTAAGTGACTTAAGCCCCATTTTGATAATAACAAATAGATATGGAGAATATCAAACAATCAATTGTTATGAGATCGTAGGATTTCAATATAAATATGGACATTTCCACAGAACAGTCTACCGTGGCCAAAAAATTAAAACTTATTAAAAACGTATTATTTTATAATATTATCTAAGAGAAATTTGTTTTTTAATTAATGAAGGCAGTTATACATATATTCATTTACCATGATTATAAAATCGTCTACACTGTTTCACAAATGTAGTTTTTCTTTTTCGTAAATGTTTAGTAAATATTTCGTAAACTTTGAATAGATATTCAACTGATCAAAATTGAAATGAAATTATATTTGTCCTTTTTGCAATATACGCGGAATTTCTTATTAAATTTTTGTGTATATTTTTAAAAATTAAAAAATTTTCCGATCAACAGTTTAGAATCTTTTTTCAACTGTAAGAAATCATTTCAGTATCACTTAGATATTGAATATATCAATTCATAGTTTTAGCCAGTGGTGCCAACTACACGGAAATTACGGATTTCTATGGATATTTAAGCCTTGCACAGATAAACGGACAACAGTGGTAAAATAAGGTTATTCTACGGATTTTTAAGAATATCACACAGAATTTTCGTAGACTTAGCTTTTTTTCACCAAATGTTATGTCGAAAATTTTGGAATGGTAAAAAAATGTACTTATCACTAAAAAATTTATTTTTTAAGGTCTGTAAAAAAATGAAAAACGTCAAAAGTTATAAAATTGAGAGAAAATTAACTTGAACTTTAAAAAGTAAACGAACGCTTTTCTGGTAAAAAAATTAAAAATGTCAAGTACGTCAGTTAAACATAAGAAAATCTAAAAAAAATTAGCTGCTACACACATACAGCGACCATTTGACAGTTTTCATCTTTGTACAACATGAAATTCTTTTTGTAAAAACTTTAAAAACTTGAACGAAGAGTAAATGTGATATCCTCTCTATTACACAATTCTCTCAGTAAAGGAACGCTTTTCAGGCACTTTCTAAAAAAACCTTTTGAAATATTTCGTTTGCATTCGACTACGCGAACACACACCTATAATTGGTTAAAACTTTGCGCCTATTAAAATTTGCAAATAAAAAAACTGCTTTAAGGAATCTAATTTCGAAGTGAACCACTGGGCAGCCGTATTTGAGGCGAGTGTATACCTTTCAAGCTTAACCCATTTATGCTCACCACCAGAACTCGTTAAGTTTATTTTTAGAAATTTTCCATCAATTTGTATTAATGTTAGACGGAAAACTCTGAAGCTTAAGAAAAAATTCAAAGTATTTGGGTGTGGCAAAGTGTGTAAACGTATGAGGTCATATACGTATAAGGGGTCTGTCTGTAAGTTAAGAATAAAAAAAAAATAAAAAAATTAGAAAAAATTAGAAATTGGAAAATTTTCATTTCGTAGCGCAGCCGTTGAACCTAACCTAATGCATTTTTTAAAATTATATTTTCTTTCTTCTTGATGTTTATAATAAAAATAACTCACCTGAGTGGAATTTTTCACATTTCTTTGAAATACTGCACTTAAAACTGGCTGGAAAAATATTCAAAAAGGCTTTAAAGGTAAATTTTAGAATTCTAACAGAAAAAGCATATTTTTGGCTTTCTCACAGTGGTGGAAGCAAAAGCTTTACAGTGGCTGCGAATTTGTAAAAAATAATTTCATCGCGTATGACATATTATACGTTGTCATTAATGGGTTAAAACAAACTTAAAGCGCCCGTAAAATGTATTTCAATGTTATTGTATTTATAATGATTACAGATTTAAAAAATCGAATGTTCCTTTAAAATTAATAAAAGTTACGTTTTGTTATGTTATGTTTTTAAGTTTTAGTTATAGTAACGTAATAAAATGTAAAAGTTGTTAACTATTTTTACTTTTAGTTATGTTTTACGTTGTTTGTAACTTTTATAAGATTAATGCAAATTTTATAAAAAAAATCAAATATGCAAAAAATTTGTAAAAAACTATTAATGACTTCAATTGAGTAATTTTATTAGCTAACACAGATTAACACGAATTTTTTATGTCGCATTTGTGGATTTTTACTCTCATCGGGTTGGCATCACTGCTTTTAGCTGTAAAATTATGATTCGTCAGTATAACAGTTTCATAGCGGTGGCGCTAAATACCTCACATATTTTTAGGCATATGCTGAAATTAAGAAGAGAAAAATCAGCATAAGAACAACAATTTAATGCAAAATTTAACTCGCTATAACTTAAAAAATATAAACTTTTGAGAAACAAAAAGTCCAGTTTGCACATCTACAGGTCTAAACCTACCAAACCATACTACATTTATTAAGATTGGACTTGTACTTAAAAAGCCTTACTCCGTACAAAATTTGCGTTTGCGTAATATATATAAGATAACTGAAAGATTTTGTACATCTTATAAAAAAATTTTACTATTTCTTTGGTATAGAAGCATATTCTAGCATTAATCTAATTATACATTCTAGCTAGGCTAATGCCCTGTTTAGGTAAAACAAACGTTGCATCTATTTCACGAACGAATCGTCCAACTGGCAGCAATCAGCTGTTTTGGATCCATGTATAAAGAATGTCAGACACAAACGAACACAGCTGACTCAGTAACGAACAAAGACGTAACTTCAGTATAAAGTTGGGTCTTTGTAAGTAAAAAAATCCGAACGAGACGTCACAATTTGACGAGAGCAAAATTATTATCGTTCTGAAAATGGAAGTTGCTACTAACATATTTGAAGCTAGTAGAGCAAAAGCAGATGAAAAATGGAACGCCATCTGCTAAAGTAAACTTCTACGGTCCTTCTCAAAGAAGTGCACACAATCTATTTAAGAACAGAAGCTATCACAATCAATTCAAAAAAGTTTCAGTTCTACCAAAAGTCAACAATTCAATAACCAAAACAGCTGATGCAAAAAGTATTGCCACCTATTAAAAAATGCTAGTAATATGTACACAATTTTCAAGATTTATGTCAGTTTTACGCTGAATGCTGAACTTTTACAATCTGGCAATAATGTTTTTGACAAGTACTGACGTTGGAGTATTTAAAAAAAGTAAGCAACGTAATGTTGGACGACGACGCAAGAAAAAATTACAAAGACCCAATTTAGGACGATCACGTCGGAAAAACGAAGATTGTCACGAAGGCTTCGTTTTACCTAAACAGGGCATAAAAAAAAGAAAAAAAAAGTTTATTTAACAATGATATTTGAAATAAAAAATTTATTTTAAGGTGTTCGTGTACAAAAGACTTTATGTCTTGTGAAGTATTTAGTACGTTTTATTACTTGCTTAAAACATCTTCACATTTTTTGTGCTATATGTTTGGCAGAGGTGGAAAAGTGAAGAAATTTTTTCAGACTTTCTGTCACTTTATTCGTTACAAAAAAGGCCCCTTTTTTCAAAACTTTACAAAAAGTTTCACGTCAATTCGGCATAAAGTTTAGAAGATTACTCGCAACAGACACAATAGCTGCAAACAAACTTATCTCCTTTTAATTATTCCTCTATCTTAGTAAAGATTAGGTGGCTTCGACAGTCTAGTGGTAGCGCGCTTGACTGTCACTCAGGGGCCCCGGGTTCGAATCCTGGCCGGGCCATGATCCTACGCTATAGCCTTTATTTCCTTATCAAAGGACCTTTAAAACACATCAATTGACGACGAAAAATTGTAGTTGGTGGTGGTAGGAAAAGTTTGTGAAGAGAAACGCTTAGTAACTTTATTTGACTGAGGTCAAGGCATAGCCGCATGCTTCAGATTTAATATCACATGTTTCTACAGCTTCTCTGCCACATTAAGAACATTCTACACAAAAGTTTCACTTGATACTCCCTTCTTCCATTCTGTGGTATCACAACAGACCAATAATATGGTCTAAGCGGGCTGGTCTAAAGGCCTGCCGCACCTAAACCTAACCTAACCAAAACTAATATAGATTAGATAAAAAGGAGGAGTTTTTATGGTAAACTTTTATGATGTCTTAAGAATTTCGCACAAACTTCGTAATTTGTGCTGAAATGTGCCGTAGAAAAATTGGTTTGGAATCTCATTTTCACAGGCTTCAAATTGTAATTTGTGAAGTAATTTTTTTAATTTTTGTACCCAGTATGGTAGCACAATTCCAGCACATTACAGCACAACTTTTAAATAACATTGGGGCTAATGGTAGCAAGTTTTCAAAAATTATCTAGAAATTTTTTTTTTAAATAGTATGTACTTTAGTGGCGACCGTAGCCTAGTGGGTAGAGTGCGTGGCCCCTAAGCTAAAGAACCGTGGTAGCCCGGGTTCAATTCCAGCTCAGACAGAAAGTTTTTTCAATTGATTTATATTTTCTGTTCGGTCGTCACCTCTCTGCAGACAATGGCAAACCTCAGAGAGTAAAAATTGCCATGTAAAGCTTCTTGAGAACATAAGCCGTTCGGAGCCGGCATTAAACACGTAGGTCCAGTTCTCGGTCATTTGTGATCAAACATTTAATAACACGCACAACATAACTGATCAATAAAAGCTTGGTCAAAGTCCTTCCAAGGGCTGAAGTGGCCAGTTTATTTATTTATGTACTCTAATCAATGCATTTAATCAATTAAAAATTTTCACTAACATCCACCGTAAATATCGAACGACACTTTACTCAACTCCTTGGTTAGCTTATTCTTCACAGCACTAAAAATCCCTATAAATTTTACCTTCTAAGGCCACATAAAACAAGAAATCAAAATCTTTCAATAATTCAAAATTTATTCAATCTTCTTTAATTCCACGGTATAAAAATCAACATAAAATCAGACTGTTGTTTCAAATTTAAGCGTTTGAAACAATAACAAAATGAAATTGAAAACAAACACAACTCTTGTTGGCCATAATTATGCCCACTCCAAAGAGTACAGACCAGATCAATCGAACGCCCACCCATCTTCATTGGCTTTTGTTTTGTTTTGTTTTGCTTTTTTTTTGTCCTGCTATTGGTAGCACTCATTTTAAGCCTCAAATTGCCGCTATTAACGGAAGCTCGAAAACAGTTGAAATCATTATTGATGCAAATTGAAACCGCGCGCGCTTGTTGAGGTTCTTGTGGTATCTAAGCATGGGCGAGTGTGTAATGATGGCGAAGCCCTAGCTGGAGTTGGCGAGTAGACTGGTGACTAAGCGTAGTGGGTGTGGTATGGTCGATTAGGAATATTTGATGGAAATATCCTTAAGATGCGTACAGAGTGGCTTTGGTGGCGTTGGGCAACCTCAACGTACACTACACAGAGCTAAAAATACCACATAGAATCAAGAAGGTTTCCTTCTTAAAACGTTTGATGACGGAAGGGCGAGAGAGGAGACTAAACGAAGAAATTTCTAGGTGAAAACCTTCTTGATTTTATGTAGAAAATCATCTTAATTTTATTAAGACGGAAATCACCTAACTACTAGACGTTTCCTTCTTGTTTTGCTTTTTTTTCTCGTTTTTTCCGTTATTTTTCGGCAAAATATTCCAAACAAGAAGGAATACTTCTAAATTTGGGAAGAAAGCCGTCTTAATTTTATTAAGACGTGAATCTTCTTGTTTTTATAAGATTCCGTCTTATTTTTATTAAGAAGGAATCCGTCTTGGTTTTATAAGATTCCGTCTTATTTTTATTAAGAAGGAGTCCGTCTTGGTTTTATAAGATTCCGTCTTATTTTTATTAAAAAGGTTTCCGTCTTATAATAAGACGGGATTCTTCTTGGAGAAAAACCATAGAGAAATCTTCTTGACTTTGTTCTATTCTATAGGGCATCTAGGCGGATCTTTTTTCTGTGTGTATCAACAGCATCTAACGGAAATGAAACAATAGCAGAAGTTTTTGCTGTTTTTGTTTTGGACCATCGTAAACTGTTACTGTATCGCAAACAACAGCGTTGTTCTAAATTAGCTAAATATTTGCGCGGTTCTGCAAAGTGGTGGGCTCCGTTGGACACAAACTCACACACACACACACACATACACACCCATCCATCGAACTAACTCAACATATTTATAGGCGCGAGAACAGCAATTGTTGAAAATGATGCTCAAGTGTTTTAGGCTGCGTTTTATGTGGCTTGGCTTGCCTTGACTGGCGACATGGACCAAATTGCGTAGCCTTGACAAGTAGTCCTTCGGAAGGGGCTGCCTATTTTGACTAAAAGCAGATGAAGACATCGCGTCATGCCATCTATGCAGTAGCTCTGTAGCTTTAATTGCTTGTGCTGATTACAAATTTTGTCGACAAGGCATTTAATTGGAATAAATTTAAATTGGCACATTTGGCAACGTCTTCGATTTATTTGAAATAAATGTTTGAATAAATTAAAAACGCATTTTGTTCGTCAACTGTTGGGAATTGTGTGATCTTTTTGCTCGAAACTTTAGAACTTGTGTTGCAACAATATTTTAAGTGTCAAAGCAAAGACATAAACTAGGTATGAAAGAATTTAATTATTTGCTGAAATTTTGCTTATAGTTTTATTATAAGAGTAATAACTTAAAAATAATTTTAAACTTTCCATGATAGAGCCATTTTTATAGCAAGTGTTATCTGATATTTGACCTGTGATTAATATCAATAAAGAAGAGTAGGTAATCAGAAGAACATTGCTATTAAAATTCATTCGACCCAAAAGCACACAATCCAAAAAAATTTTAACATAATTTTGAAATAAAATAAAAAAAAAACGGTGCGACAAAATCGAACATTTATTACACCAAAATAATCTCTGTTTCAAAACGACGTCAAAACAAAATTCTTCTATTCTTGCAACTTTTAATATCGAAGTCGAGCAAACTGTTTTATCAGCAGTGATAGTTCACTTAATTACACTGTAGGTAAATTTTAAACTTTTGGAAAGACATAAGAAAATGTCGAGACACGCATGGTGTAATTATCCAGGTGGAAGCGGTTTTTTTACCTCTCTCACCTCTCTCATCTCTCTCGCCTTGTCAAAAACAGCTGATGGCAAATTTGAAGCAAAGGGAAACAAAACGAAGTTTGTGACAGTTTTTGTTTTTGAATTGCCAAGACCTTCAACTAGCTTATCTTATTCTGTCGACGTGTTTTAAGCTAATAGCCTTGCTGTAAAAGACCAACCTTTCAGCTCCGAGCCTAATTAATACCAACAAATTGCTACTAAAGCAAGCAAAGGATTTGCTGTTGTTGCTACTATTAAAGCTGCTGCTCGATTTTCTTACATATCAGATCTTCTTTTGCACACATTTTCTTATCGCGTGCTCTTTTAGTTTTTTGATTAGCTTCAGCTTGTTTTGAAAACATACTATTTAACAAAACAAAAAGTGTTTAAAACAGCAGTAACGAGCGACCAAATAATTTTCTTACAACGAATGACTTGACACTTGTAAATAACCTCGCTTTTTTTTAAGAACATTTTTTGACAACTATAGCAAAATTTGACAACTATAGTGGCGGCCGTAGCCTAGTGGGTATAGTGCGTGGCCCCTAAGCCACAGAACCGCGGTAGCCCGGGTTCAATTCCAGCTCAGACAGAATGTTTTTTCAATTGAAATAGTTTTTCTGTTCGGTCATGACCTCTCTGCAGACAATGGCAAACATCAGAGAGTAAAAACTGTCGGCATTAAACTCGTAGGTCCAGTTCTCGATCATTTGTGTTCAAACATTTAATAACACGCACAACACAATTGAATAAAATAGAAGCTCGGTCCTTTGTAGGTCCGAAATGGCCAATTTATTTATTATTTTATTTTTATAGCAAAATTTATAAAATGGTGAAAAAACCGCTTCCACCTGGATAATTACACCATGTGGAGAGTGAGAAGCTTTCAGAGGCTGAGTGTTTGCAGCTCAGTCTGTTCGTTACAGTGAGTCTCTTAAGCCCTGCAGTGGCGAATAGCAAGCTGAGCGAAGTTATCTTCTTGAGCGAGTATGCATCAGGGATGGAAATGTAAGCACAATTGTGCTATTTTCAGCACTTTCGAGCAGAGATAAAGAGATAGGAAACTTAAATTTTGTGACGTCAAACATATGTTTTTTTCCATTTTTATGCACTTTGGTGAAACTCATTTATTGTGTACGTGAGTTCACCTCAGATCAGTGTTGCCGCGACGGTTCTAAAAAAAGTATCCATGAAAAGGTCACAAATGTATCCACTTCAGGAAAAAAGTATCCACATATTGTATCAACTGAAACTCAATTTTTAAGCTTTGAAGACAAATAGCTTGGTAAAAATGTAATAGTAAGAAACAAAGCGTGTGCACATATAAAACAATAAATAATAATATTAAGACCTAGTGCTTGAATATTTTAAATATTTTTAGGATTTATTTTCTTAAAAGTTAAAATAATGAACAACGATATTTAAACTTCAAAAGTATATTGCAACACTCATAAAAAATTTTTGATTATGTTCAAAATGGTGCTCAAAAAGAGCTTTAAGTTCTAAAAACATTGTTTTTTACTGGTTATTCAATGTAAAATATAAGTTTTTTGCAAATTTTGATAGCGAAAGTCACTGATGTGAATAACATGTTAAAATTTCAGATGATTCGGCTGAATGGCTTTTATTTTCGCTGCAACACATTGCCGAAAAAGTAGTTTTGAGATAAATCAGTGTAAATAGAGTGAGTATGGTATTTGTGCTGTGCGTTCGATACCTCCTAAAACGGCTGTATAAGCGGAGATAACGCCAGTATCCTTACAAAAACTTAACTGTAAATTTTCAAAAACTATACTTTTGAAAGATTAAGAAGAAAAGATAAAAATTTTAGACAACCGGCGCCTGCCTTAAAAAGGAACATATGTACATTTCAGTACTTCAGTCTGTTATATTTTGTGTTATTTTTATATATTTTATAAATTATGTTTTTTACATTAATTTTAAAGGTTTGATATTTATACAAAAAACAATATACAAAACATAGCTGTTAAATTGCGACTACGATTAAAAAACAATTAGAATACAAATAAATTAAGAAAAAATAATCTGACTACATTTAGAAATTATTTTTGATGCTGTTTGAGGTCGACTCGCATCGTTTCAACGGTGAGGTTGTGAAGTGCAACCAGTCATTTTTAACTGAAATCGCCCATACGCTGATACGGCTTTTTCAGTTAACCCTTTGACGACCGCTCCTGAACCGCTGGGAAATTTAAAAATCTGACACCGAATTCGTATTCAGAGACCTCATGTTACTAAACAAAGGTGATGCGAAAAAAAAGAATTGCACCTGCAAAGGTGTGAAAAATCATGGGACATATATGTCCCATTGGTCGTCAACGGTAAAAATTTATGAACCATTTTTTTTTACGTTGGTAATGCAAAAATGCAAAAACACGGTCTAATTCAAATTTGAATGCTAAAAATGCAAAGCTTACTGCATTTTTTTCGTTTCTTCGTTTTGGTTTTTTCTGTTTACTGTTTGTGGGTTCTTTTATTCTCATTATTGTATATATTGTACGTGTCTCGTTCAGTCAGAAAAAGTAGTTGTTAAACGCGAGCGTTTTAAAAAGTGAAAAACAGTCCTTCATATCAAATTGTTTGGAATTTCATAAAATTTTGGTAAGTGACTTGCCTTTTTTGGTTCGTGCTTCAGAAATATTGTCGGTTCAATTTTGCAGTTACACAATGAGATCGCGCCGTTTCTACCTCACTGAGGAACAAATTATTCAATTGCTGAATGTCGATGATAGCGATGACGATGAACGTGCTTTAGAGTTGGATGAAGAAGATATTGCTTTTCTTGAGGAGGATGCTGCCACCCTACAGCCCGGAACAGAAATCGTAATCGATGATATCCTTGCTGAGAATGAACAACCGTCGACTAGCGCTGCTGCACGTGAAAAGTCAGCAAGACTACCGCAAGTTACATGCGAGAAGCTACCAACAACTGAACCAGTAACTTTCAAGTGGAAAAATGCGGAGGCTAACTACACTCTACCAAAGTTTACTGATCCAGATTTCGAATACGGAAAAGTCTTGTTGCCAATTGCTGCACCCGACAGTGGCGTGCCGAGTGTTTACGATGTGTTGAGTGCAGTTTCCAACCTAGATACAATGCTTAAATTGATCAAGTGACAGTCGGAAATATACGCTGAGCAAAAAGGCAAAGTTTTCTTTATTTCTTTGGCTGAATTGGAGGCATTTTTGGGCATTATTTTGTGCATGACAATTCACCGTCTCCCAGACACTAGGCTATACTGGTCGACATTGCCCATTTACTCAGTGCCACTTATTTCAAATGTAATGTGCCGAAAAAGATTCGAAGAAATTCGCTCTTGTTTACATTTTAGCAACAATGTTGAACAGCCATCTCGAGATAATCCATCGTACGATCGAGCGTACAAAATTCGGCCAATAATCATTCATTTCAACAAAGCATTCGCGAATGCAATGTGCGAGACCAAGTGCCAAGCCATCGATGAACATATGGTAAAATTCAAAGGACGTAACATAATGAAGCAGTACATGAAGGATAAACCAATTTCATGGGGATTTAAATTGTGGTGCCGATGTGACTCGGCGACTGGTTACCTTCACAAATTTGACATATACACAGGCAAGAAATCGCAAAAAGAAATAGGCATTGGCGAGTCAATTGTTCTGGATATGGCGGAAGGTCTCGATGGCATGGGTATTGAATTGTATTTCGATAATTTTTTCAACAATCCGAAATTGCTTTACACGTTAAAAGAGAGAGACATGAGAGCCTGTGGCACTCTTCGCTCCAACCGTAAACAAATGCCTAAATTTGATGGAGTCAAGGAATTCAAACGAGGCGAATTCCAGTCCATGGTAGATAATGGTGTGGCCGTGCTGAAGTGGATGGACAATCGTGCCGTATTTTTGGGATCTAATTTTCTACCCCCACTTGAATCAGTCAACGTAAAACGACGCCAAGCTGGATCCGCCACAAAGATCGATGTCAAATGTCCAGTTGCAATTCAGCACTACAATAAAGGAATGGGCGGAGTGGATCTCATGGATCAAAAAAAGGTTGGTCGATTTTTCTTTTTTTGGCCAAAAATTAAATTCTAATTTGTATTTTTATTTTATTTAAGTCTTACTACGAACACGATCGCAAATCAAAAACCAAATTCTACTTGCGTCTTTTCTATGATCTTTTTGATTTGAGTGTGCATAATGCATACATTGTTTACAACAAAATCTCGACATCGAATAATGATCCATTTTCTGTCAGTGCATTGGAATTCCGTGCGCAGCTGGCTACTCAATTGATCGATTCGTTCAGCAGTCGCAAGAGACCACCACCTACTTCTGTAACAGAGGGATCTAAACGAGTCAAACTTGCGCAAGTCCCCACACTGTCCGGCCATTATCTTTGCAAAAGTGAAACCGGACGTAAGAGATGTATTGTCTGCTCCAAACAAGGCAAGGAAAATCGAACAAATTCTATTTGTGCCATATGCAAAAAACCATTTTGCTTCAATAATGAAAGAAATTGTTTTGAAATATATCACAAAAAATGACTTTTCATGTAATAATTCAAAATGTAAGCCAAATTGTTTTTTTTTTACTAATAAATGAACTCGTGAACAAAATTATAAAAGTTCTTAGATTTTTACCGTTGACGACCAATGGGACATATATGTCCCATCAGATTGGTTGATGGTGTGGGTGGTCGAAGTGCACCATCTTTTTTTTTTGTGGTTGTTGGAAAGAATAAGGTTGTCCACAACTTCTGTCAAAATTTTGGACCTGTAGCTCCATAACCCTCCATTATATTGCAGCAAGAAAATAGATGGAAAAAAGTTAAGATTTTTCTACTTTGGGGTGGTCTGGTAGGCAAAGGGATGCACCTACACTAAAAAATTAAAAACTTTTTTAAAGCCACATTTATTCCCTGTTAAATAATACGTATTTGAGAAAAATAGGTCCAGTAGTTTTTTCAGGAAAAATAAAAAGGTAAATGGGACACCGGTGTCCCATTGGTCGTCAAAGGGTTAACACAGTTATACGAATAAAAGTTATACGAAAACTTAATAAGTTTTATTAACAAAAGTATCGGAAGCTACAGTATGAACTTTGTGTTCATGGTTCCTTTTTTTTGCTATCGATTCATTAAAGACTCAATAAAGTACTACTACTACTTTGATTCGGTTTGATTATTTTAAGAATTTTATTTTAAAGTATGGAATATTTTGTAAAATTTTATTCATAAATAAACATTTATATATATATACAATCATTAAAAAAGATTTTCAAAAAAACAAGAAAGAAGAAATAAAGTGCTTGACAAAATTAACAGAGCAAATGTTGTAATGCATTTTTTCGTTCTTATTTTTTGACAATCTTCGTTTAAAAATTAAACATATCTATATTTGTTAATCAAAAAAATTTAACAACATTAATGTATTTTAGATTAAAATTTTTTAATAATCAAAAATAATTAAACATAATTTCTAAAAGTAGTCGGACTATTTTTCTTGATTGATTTTAATTATTTTTGATTTTTTTCGTCATCCGAAGTAATCGTAATTATTTTGTAATTGTTATTATTATATTACGATTACAAACAGAAAAGATTTGTACAAAAGTACTTAATCAATTATTTCACATTTTTAAAAAACTAATCGAATTGCTAATGAATATGATTAGTAATAATTATTTTACAGCTATGATACAAAAAAATATATTGTAAATACATAAAACAGTGATTTAATAGCTTATTCAGTTTAGTGTAATATAAATTAAATGGGTTGATATTGCCCTTTATTTATATAAAATGAAAAATTATTCATTTTTAAGTATTTTGCAAAACAATAAACATTTACCTATTCCAAAAAAAAGTCTACTTGTCTTATCGTTTATAGTAAGCTTTAAATTAGAAAGAAATCATTCAGCAGCAGCTGTGCTATGATGCAAACTTAATATATTTATCACAAAATTGTAAAGTTCTTTGTTAAGAGATTGCGTTAGTGCATTTTTTGATAAAAAAGTACTGTCCAAAAATGTCTCAATATCATAATTTTTCTTAAAGTTTTTGTCGAATTTAAAGAAATGCCTACTCTTTTATATTTTTGCAAATAAAAACATATGTTCATATATGAGGCTGAAAAAGTATCCATAAATTTTTCCTAACGGCAACACTGCTTGGACTTATTCCTATGGTGTAATTATTCTAAGATAATTTCACCATGATGTTTCAGGGATGTTTTCCATTGCTTTTCCGAAGTCTTTTGTGGTATACCTTTTGCTATCCATTTTATTCCAACAATATGCAGTTTTGCAGTTATCGGACGTCAAACGTAACTGGTGGAATTATTCAATCTATCATAAGCCAGGGTTGTTTTCCGTTGATTTTACGACCACATATATATGTTTTGTGTTAGTATTGGAGCTAATTTAACGTAAAATCGAACATAGTGCTATCCCTCTCCAACGGAGTTTCCCATCTCTTTATCTCTGCTTTCGAGATCAGACGGCACTCAAGGTACGTGTCTTTTTATTTCAGCACTATTTCAATATCTCGGAATTAAAAAATTTTCAAGTTTCGAAAATTCCTCAATTTCACAATTTTTGTATAAAATAAGCACGATTAAAAATTAACTCGAAATTTTTTATTTCAAAATATATATAGAATCGTTGCCACACTCACATGCTTGCGTAGAGCGAATATTTTCTATTCAAAACCTTATTAAAACAAATTGAAATTGGATAATGCTGTGCTCTTATTCAATCTAAAAGTTTGTTGAAATCAAATTAATGAAGTTTTTTTTAATGCCAATTAATTAGTGCCAATATGTCTTCGTGCAGTAAAGAAAGTCTGCCCATAGAGGTTCTGGAAGATGATGAATTACTTGAATAATATTGTAATGTCGTTATTCTTTGATTTCTTTAGTGACTAGCGGGACATAGGGTCTCAACTTATTGATTACAGTTTCATAGTTTTATAAAGATTTTGCCATTGAATCCATCTGCACTCACTTCAAATATATATTTTCTAGTTTTCGTAATTTTCTATTCTTGATTCTAGTTTTCGACTTAAACGCCAATTTTTTGACTAATGACTACTATTCGTTTCACCAAATACACCACGTTGTGAAAAATTGTGATTTCTTTTTAAGGAAATAATGAATGAAATAATGCCAAAATGTGAAGTGTGTACGGTATTCCATAAAATTTAATTACTCTTTTGAAAATTTTTATTCTTGTGTTCCTTATCTAATTGAAAAACATAATCTCATAAACAATTATTTAATGAACAGTACTATTTATTTATTTTTGTTTAAAAAACCAGATCTCATATATATTAAATACATTTGATCATTAAAAAAAACAAAACATAATTATAATTTATATAATTTTTACTTTTATTTCTTATATTGATTTTTTTCTTAAAAATAAATCTTTTGAAATTATAAATTTATAATTTAAATTCAACTCTTGTTACAAGGATTACAATTTTCTTAAATACGTTACCGGGGATACGTGGATGAAAAAAAGGTTGGGAACCTAGATTAGCGGTTCGATTTAGTTTTGATAAAAAAATGATTTAAATCATATAAAAAAATATGAAAATACATAAAACTTTTCATTATTTTTAAAATTAAAAAAGCACTGATCTCATTTTTATTTATTTATGTATCATCTACCGGGTTATTACCCTTACATATATATTTATATATATATTTATATATATTTATATATATATATATTTATATATATTTATATATATTTATATATATATATTTATCTTAAACTAAGTAAAAACAACAGCATTAAAGTGATTTATTTACTATATACACATTTATAATCTATGGAAATTATACATTCATATTTCAGAAAATTTTAAAATTTCTAAAAGCAGTTTCTTAAACAAATCACGATCGGTGCTAAACTTTAATTGGTTCGCTACCAAATGGCAATTTGAAAGGCACTTATATATAGGTTCGTTAAGGCCATAATTTGTTCTTTGATATTTATTATAGAAAAGCTCTGAATTCCTAAGGTTGCGAGGCAGAATAGTAAATGGAATAAGCAGTAGTAATTCAGAAGAGTTTATTTTGCCATCAATTATGTCTTTAATACAGAGTATTTCCGCCTGAACTCTTCTGTTTAATAGACTTTGAAAACCGAGCAACCGGCAACGTACCCTGAACGGCGGCATGTTTTCCCAAGAGTATAAGATACGTAGGGCAAATCAGGTAAAACGTTTTTGAAAATTTTCGATTCGGTGTTTTGAAGTTTCGTAGAACGGGTTCTACACAATACTTGAGCACTCCAAGATGGATCTTTCTAAGCCAACGAAAACTGTATTAGATGTAAGGGGATCTAAAAATTCTTTACAATTTATTTTCAAAAAGCCCAGCTGAGAGTTGGCTTTTGAGGGAACATATTCTATGTGAGTATCAAACATAAACT
Source organism: Dichetophora obliterata (assembly GCA_963920525.1). Lineage (NCBI taxonomy): Eukaryota > Metazoa > Arthropoda > Insecta > Diptera > Sciomyzidae > Dichetophora > Dichetophora obliterata. The sequence continues at coordinate 13,475,748 of OY986439.1, read as the reverse complement.
TGGCATCAAAGTAAACCTCAAGATCCTTGCACTGATCAACTCTTGAAAAACTGAAGAAGGGAGCTTATGTTCATTTTAACAATTAAATAATTTTACGTGTTCATCTAATTGTATTGTATCGCTCATTCCGTGCAAGATCCATGTAGGACTCAAAACTTGAAATTTTTTAGGAGACCGTTTTGAACTTTTTAAATCCATTGGGACAGCGCGACAAAAGTGTTCGCAAAACCGTTATTTGAACGATTGAAGATAATCTTTAAGCATAAACAGAAATTATTATAGTGATTCTTTCTGCATACTTATCTTAACCCCCGCTTGGCACATGTTCGGATTGTCACATTCGTACCTATTGTGGTCTGGTCAGACCCCTATATATTTTCATATGTTTGTATGGAAATTTCGCGGTTTTCAGACAGACGAATCAAACTTATCGTCTTTAGGAACATAGTCCATATCATAGATGTCGTCATCGTCTCCAAATGACTCGATCGTATCCGGCTCTTCTTCAGCTCTTTCACGTCCTACATCATTAACTAAAGCCGCTGGAAATCGTGTATGAAAATCAATATCCATATTTTGACTGCGTAATCGCGTGTTATAAAAAATTCGACTTCATCACTCATTTTGAACAATAAAAAAATCACAATAATTTTGAAAGTAAAATGTGTTTTATGAGCACTTATATGTTATCAATTGAAAGCTTCTACTGATACTGAATAACGCTTAGTAAATTGAATATATAATACTAGCATATACCCTTCACTACGCTGACGTTGATCTTGTAAAAAAAGGGATTCCCCTTGTTACAAACATGCTACAAATATGTCAATTTATGTGAGCAGCATTGAATGTACCTTATTTGTCGCATGCGCGAAGCTCAAAGCTACATAGCTGTGCATGCGTTTGTTTTGTTTCTCATCCACACTCTAAAAACTGACAGTTTTGTGACAGTGAAATGAAATTTCACGACAGTTATTGGCGATTTTGTAAAAAACCACGCTATGCAGTGAGTTTTTTCAATTTTGTCTGAAAATCAGCGTTTAAACAGTTACATTAGTCACAGCATAATTATTCAAGCATACTGAAGTAGAAAAAGTAGCGCCTTCTGCTGAGTTATTAACTCTAGTTGTTGTTGTTGCCATGTTCAAAACTTACTTGAGAGACTTCACGCGTTTCTAGCTTTTTTTTATAAGCGCAGACAAGATTGGAAGAAATAATTTTAGGATTTAACGACAATAAATGTAGGCAATCAGTTACTAGCAATTATTGTGGTTAATTCTCGTGAATTTTTGTTAGAATGTACTTGTTTTCTAACGCTATGCTAGCTGAAGCACAAAAAGAGAATAGACTAGAGAGTAATATGGAGTTTATTTATTGGGGATATACACTTATACTGTAAGTTCGCACAAATATGATATTTCAAATATGAATTATTTCATAAAAATCGGCCAAGCACTTTTGGAGTTTTTCTGGAACAAATAAATTTCGCATCAATTTTATATAATAGTAGAGATAGAAAAAACAACGGAAAATATAACGGGTGTTTCGATAAAAAAAGAAATTAAAAAACTATATAAAATGTTCAAAATGCATCATATATTATTGGTATTAATATAAAACATATGGGGGTTTGGCCAGACCACATGAGGTACGAAAGTGATGTGTATACCAAAATATCCTTGTAGTTATCTTTGTATGCCATATATCCTTCTAATTTTCTCAGAGATAATAGCATACATAATTTTAGGAAAAGTCACGAAATTTCAAGTCGCTAGCTTAATTAGAAGTATATTTAATTTAGAACTAAATTCGAAAAAGGTCTGCTTGGACCCATGCGCCCAACAGAGGGTTAAAAATGCCGTATTTTGAGTTGAGACAGTTTTGCACGCAATGAGTGCGAAATGTCAAAATAAAATTTTGGATAAAAAAAAGACGGCACTATTTTCTTCAAAACGGCACTATCTTTCTCTCCAATTCGGCACAATAACAAAAGGTCCAATTCCATCCCTGGTACGCATTTTGTTTATTCGTTGATAGAGAATATAAATCCAGCTTGCTACTCTCATTTTAAACGAATGCTTATGTGTATTAGTGAAGCCACTCATGCCGTTCTCTGATAGGTACCACCCAGTGGGCATTTTAGCGAGTGCTCTGCAAAAGAAGGCATGCTAGCACTGCTATTATTGGCGTCAATACACCTTCCATGATCACTGCATTGATGAGTACTTCTGTAAGGCCTATTAATTAAGGCCTATTTGGAAAAACTCCAAGTCTTTTCTAATAGTTTTTTATGAAAAAACTTTATAAAAAAATTAAAAAAAAAATTTTAAATACACAGAACAGTTTGTAAAAAAATTTAGACTTAAAAAAATAAAAAAAATCCCGAAAGCTTACTTTCTTTGTATTGATGCAAAATAAGCTTTTGATTTTTAACAACTACGATAGCCGAGTGGGTAAGATGTCGGACCGCCACATGAGAGGACCATGGTTCAAATCTGAAATTGAAGTCATTTTTTATTTCAAGTTGATATTTATATTGCTTTTTCTTTTAACGTAACTTCTCGAAAGAGCGCTTCTGGCAGGTCTTTTTTGAGCAAGGAGAGCGGAAGGCCTGACAAATTTATCCATTTCATACAAGCAATAAAACGGTGTTTGCAAGAAGTATGGAAGACCTATAAAAACCTGACGCAGGCCTGCTAGAAGGCCTTCGAACTCCTGGAATTGCCCACTGGGCACAAACGATTTTTTTATACGAGCGGATGTATTTTATCATCCCAATTATGTCACAACGCGCTTGGTACGTGCTTTGTATCGTCCTATGGTCTCCGTTGTAAAAACTTTACGATACAAGTGTCAAAACTGACGACATCAAAACTTCGCAAAACTTAATGTTGCGTTGACAGATGCCATTTTGGTGATGCCAATAAAAGCAGCTGTTCAAAAAATCCCACTAAACTACCTTCTTTCCCAACCTACTTTAAAAAGTAGAGATATTTTTAGAAACTGTAATAAAAAACAGTATTAAATGAAAATCGTACATTTTTGACATAAAAATAAAACATTTTTAAAACCAAAATGTGTATTTTCATATCAAAAATGCGAATATTTTAATCAAAAATTATCAACTATTAAACAAAATTTTCTGTTTTCAGATCAAAATAAAACAACATTAAATGACCCATTTGTGAAATAAAAATAAGAATCATTTTAAAAATGAAAACATCGAAGTTGATTTGAAAATATCTTTATCTTTATCAACTTTACTCTACTTTTGTTAATGTACATTTTTGATTTAAAGTAGGATTTTTTTGATTTTACTTTGCTTTTATTCTCGGTGTACACTGGCAAGTGCACTGAAACTTTATATTCTTTTTTCAAAGTAAAAATCAATCTTTGATTTAAAATATTATTTTGTATTTATATTATATTTTATATAGGGGCTTACGTATAGGGCAGTATAGGGCATTCAAGTCTGTTATTTGATTTTAGCCCTATACGGCCATTGGGACACATTCACCACTGTTCAACGTTGCAAAAAAAAAATTTGTTTAGCAGCGCAAATTGGAGTATTTGACCGATTTAAGCGGCCAAAAATATTATATTCGGTAAATAGTTCCTATTCAAGCCTGTTACTCAGTTTAAGCCCTTTACGACCATTGGGTCATATTCAATACTATTCTACATTGCAAAACAATTTGCTTAGCAGTGCATATTGGGGTATTTGACCGATTCAGGTGGCCAAAATGGTTTTATTCGGAAAAAGTTTCTATTCAAGTCTGTTATTCGATTTATACCCTGTACGATCATTGTGACACATTCAATACTAAACAACTTGCACAAATTTATTTTTTTATCAAATATGCATTTAATAAATTGACTTTGACTCAACATTGCAAAAACAGTTCGTTTAGCAAGCACATTGGAGTATTTGACCGATTCAGGTGGCCAAAATAATTTTATTCGGAAAAAGTTTCTATTCAAGTCTGTTATTAGATTTATACCCTGTACGATCATTGTGACACATTCAATACTAAACAACATTACACAAATTTATTTTTTTATCAAATATGTATTTAATAAAATTTGGCAGCCCAAATCGGTGTAATGCCCCTATGTGCATCCCGAAAAGTGTTCACACCCGAAGTTCGATTCTAAAAAATCCAGGGATTGGAATAAATGCTGGCATCCCTAATTTGGGCATTAAAAAAATTTATAATCCAAAGTGATTTCGAAGAAATTTTCAATATGCGGGCTTACGGGGGCGACAAATCGATATAACTAGGTCTCATTTTTCAAAAAAAAAAAACAACTCATTTTCTCCGTGTTTTCACGCAAATAATTTGTACTACTTTACATTTCATTTTGCTTTTCTTATGTATCGAGGCATGAGTCATAACCCAGGTGAAGAACAAAGCAGGCTTGCCGATGAAAGGAATGTGACAGGTTATAATTTTAATGCTAAGTAAAGAAGTAAATTTTTAAAAATTTTAAAAAATTCCTCCTTAAGCACTTCAAATTGTTTTGCACATTTCTTTTGCCAAATCAATAATTCACTTATGGTTCCAATCAATTCCTCTAAATAATCTATCACTTTCCTTTCAGGTCGAACACCAAACCTTGTTTGTATGAGGCGTATGCCTTGGTTCTTTGATCTTTAAAAAAAAAGCTGCGGTGGTCGAATGGATAAGCAATGGATAAGCGTAATTTTTCAATTGCCTGCAACATTTGGTGGAAATTCAGCAGACATGCTCGCCTAAATATCCGATTATATCTTTTTTCTATAGGCATGTCCTAAGACGGCATGTCTGTTAAATGAACTGCCGTAGCAGCAATGCAGCATGCATCTCATGTTATGAATGCTGCATTAATGCCATGAGATGCATGCAGTATTGCTGCTTAGGTGGATCATTTGGCAGACATGTATCACTTCTACATCCATACCATAAGATGCATGTTGCTTCGGCAGATCATTTGGCTAGCATGTCTCCTGTCCTTCCGAGGCATGTTGCCGGCAGACATACAGCAGGGCTCCTTTTCCAACTGGGATGAGCTCAGTCGCGTATGCATGTTGTTGTTTGTGTTTTTACTGCGTATAAAGGTTTTATTTTTCCGTGTATTTTAATGTGGCAGTGCAGAATGAAACTAGCAGCCCATGTTTGGATATTTGACCGATTTAGGCGGCCAAAATTATTTTATTCGGTAAAATTGTTCTATTATATTACAAACTAATATTTTTTTGCGGATTAACGTACATTTATTGGCGCTATGCGTACTTTTAAACTAAAAGGTGAAAACATTGTTCGAAAAATTCCTGATTACAGTAGCTTTAAAAAGTTATTGTTTTATCGATAGAGAATTTGAAGATTCTTATGAATCTTCTTTTGATACTTGGGGATTCAGCAAACATTCTGAAATACATTAAGTCAATTTTAAAAGAACATAAACCTTGTGTTCGCACAACTTTTCAGCGATTATATGAAATGAGTTTTAGGAAATATGAAAATGCTATGGTAAAATATTTCTAACCTGATATAAATAAAAAAAAATTAAAAATACGGTTATACAGCTTATTTTGAGTCCTTCTTTTATAATAGTTTGCATTTTCTCATGTGTGCTCTGATTTACCGAGCAGTGTTATTTTACAATCATGGGAATGGAAAAAAAATCTATTTTTATGGCTTTGTGGATGCAATGATACAAATGAACACACACTTGTTCTTTAAATGTCGATGCTATGGTCCACTTCAAGCAATCAAATCGCACACAAAAGCTTTTACAAATTGAGGCGCCTCAGTCAATTGCTTCGAGAATGTCATTTAGCGCTTACAAAAAAAAACCAACGTTTAGATTTGAATAGTGGCTTCAAACGAAGCTTTTAACGTGCTTTTTACCCACTATTACACTTGACAAAACAACGTTTCAAAGCTTTTGTGTAGGAACATACCAAAGTTAAATCGAAATCGCATTTCAAATCAAAACCAGCGCTTGATTGTATTTCCTCTTTTTTCCTTTCTTTGTATGCCTTGAACAACGCACACATGCTTGAAAAACTTCAAAGCTCATTGAAGCTTTGTGCCTGCTTTTGTGTTGTATTTTATTGTAATTTTTGATTTTCTTGTGGTATATTGTTAATTTGATGAACTCAACCAAGCCCGTAAAAATTGCACCTGTTTATGAGGAAAATTACACAAAAAAAAAAAAAACACAAAAAGTACTCCCAACTCGTGTTTGCGCGAAATCAAACAAAAAGCAAACTTTTAATTATGATTTTCCGCCAAAAGCACAACAACTTCGGCTTACTTTTAAGCATTGTGCACAACCACAACTAACGCTAAGAAACAGTAAAACTAAAGCATGAATTAGATTATCTAGCTAGCTGTAGAAAATGGCCAAAAGTTCTTCTCTTTCCTCCTGGCGCCTTCGCTCCACCATGAAATGAACAACTCAATACCACGTAGCAGAGGACGCACCACAAAATTCCTAATTTAAGCCATTTCATTCTCTCAAGAAAACACTTAAAACGGTTGCAAAATTATTCACAAGATCGACCGGAAGCTAAAAAGTTCCGTTTTGTCTAAAGAAAAGAAACTCTAACTATTTCATACAAATGCACTCACTGAAAATACAACGGAAAACAAATACAAAACCAACAGCAAAAAAATGTATGCTAACATGAAAGCTCTACAGTTAACTTTCACTACGACTTTCAATGCGGTTTAAAGCTTGGTCGAGGCGTAACACCGACAAAGAAATGAAATTTATTTTCGTCCACCGCAATGGATGAAAAGTTGCTCCTTTTCAGCATTTCCTGCTGTTAAATTATTTCATCCACAGTTGAAGACTCGAAAACTTTTGCCACTAAATGTCCAAGTGTTTGAGGGCCTTTCTGACTGCCTGTCTGTCTTCTTGTGCCTGGCTGTGCCTCATCATCGTCTATCTGCTGCTTCAACGGGAGTTTGGTTGTTTTTGTTTTTAATTAATATCCATGATATTATTTTATTATAGCGTCTACGGCTAAATATCTAAAAATTTTGAAACTAAGTTTAATTTGTTGAAAATTGCATTTTAATAAAATGCATGATGATAGCTTTCTTGGCATTTAGAGATGTTAAAGAACTTTTATATCAAAATGGTTTTGGGTCAAAACATATTTCAACATAGCTTAAGTGGGTTTTTATGAAAAGTCTGATGAAATTTGTTACAAGTTCCCCTTCTTAAAGGCGATTAAAAAGGTGTAAAGTAATAAAAAATATAAAAATTGTAAGTGCGGGTTGTTACCCTTGAGATATAAGGAATATTTACCTTATTCAGGTACGGTTCTTACGGTTTAAGAAATAAAAGCAGATTAAGCAAGTTATTGTTGACCAAAATGAGTTCTGCTTTGTTGAAAAAGGTCAATCAGCAACTATTTTTATTTATTGGCAATCCAGTGATTATAATTCGCGGATGGTTGCAGAAAAAAAACTTTATAGGCAAAGCTGTGTGACACAAGCGTACTGAAGAAGACATTTTATTCAATATGTTCCTGCATTGCAGAATATGAATAATGCTCTCTTATCAAATTATTTTAGAAAAAATTAACTATTTAAAAATATAATTACAAATTAAAATTATTATTGGTAAATACAGGGTTGTCCATATTCGAAGCGCCCATCTGGCAACACTGTAACTTTCCGCAGTGATGCCAAATCGACTAATGACATACCGCGTTTGAAGCGTCATTCCAAGCAAATGTTTACAATGGAACAGTACACGCCACGCGAACGCTCTAAAATTGTTGAAATTTACATTCAACAAAACAAGTCAATAGTGAAAACTCAACGTGCTTTCAAAAAAATAAATAAAGTGAAAAGTGCGCCTTCCAAGAAAACGGTAAACAAACAAAATTGCCGTTTTTTTGCCACTGAAAATCCATAAGAGATTCAAGAGGTACCTCTTCACGATGCAAAAGTCACTGTTTGGTGCGGCGTTTGTGCTAAAATGCTCATTGGGCCGTTCTTTTTCGAAGATGATAATGGCCACAGAGTTACTGTCAATCAGGAGCGTTATCGCGATATGATAAACAATTTTTCATGCCAATCGTTCGTCGAAAGCGTATCAGGCACTACTGGTTTCAACAAGACGGCGCGCCACCACACACAAGCCGCACTACAATCGATTTTTTGAAGCAATTGTTCCCTGGCCGTTTGATGTCAAAAAATGGTGATTTCGATTGGCCGCCAAGATCACCAGATTTAACGCCTCCAGACTTCTTTTTGTGGGGTTATTTGAAATCAAAGGTTTACGTCAACAAGCCAAAGACCCTAGAAGAGCTGAAAACCAACATCCGTCAAGAAATAACCGCCATTCCCATCGAAATGTTGAAGAAAACCATGGAAAATGCTGCAAAACGGGCACAATATGTCGTAGAGGCCAATGGCGACCATTTACGAGATATCATATTCAAGAAATAATGTAAGCAAATCTACTTGAACCCAATTAAATGATATTCATGACGAACAGACAAAAAATTGTGGTTTCTTTGATTTATTTAAAAATAAAATGGGCGCTTCGAATATGGACAACCCTGTATATCTCGATTGTTCCGAAATAAACGAAATTCCATGAAAACATGTAAAAGAAGTGTTTTGTTAATTTTTTTTGTGAAATCAGGTTAAAGCGTAAAATTGTAGGTACACGCAGAGAAAATCATTAATGCCATCTGAAAGGATCTGATTGCATTTGTAATTAATAGGGACTGGAATCTGATGCAAATGCATGTTTGCAGTGGTCACCATGTTAAGAAAATGAATAGAATATCTTTGCGATTCAGAAAATTTCCTTTTAAATGGCATTCAATCGTTAGTACATATTTTTGCATATTTCTTTTTAAGTGCATATTTTACTATAAATGCATGTTTTTTGCATATTTTCTTTAAAATTCACGTTTTCTTTGAATATTTTATAAAATGTTTTTATTTTTTATTTAATTTTCTTCACGTTCAATATTTTTGTACTCAACATGAACAGTAAGGTGGATAAAAAAAAACATTTTTTGACACTCATATTCTGGGAGCTGGATTCAAGTAGATCTTAAATCCAAAAGAATATCGAAATCGGTGGAACCGTCATCCAGTGGTTTTGATTTAAAAAAAATCACTTTTTCGCCAAAAATCACCGGTTTTTTCGCCGTAACTTTTTATCAATCTAAAATAACTACCTAAAAAATGGGTGCAAATGAAAGGTATCTTGGACACCAAAGTTGTAAATAGGAAGATTTTTAGATTCAAGAAATTTTTTAGTGCAACAGTGTTCAGAATTCGGTCAACATTTAAGGTACTTTTCACTAAAATCGCTATTTGAATAAACATTTTGTTGTCTCTGCTAACAAGGCAATATCTGTAGAAAAGTAAATTAAATATATGAGGCCTATAGAATAAAAAATCTACTCTTTCACTTTTAAGAGAACGAGATAAGTATGAGCGTATATTCTCAAGAGTGGTCACCATAATTCAGCTTTGAAAAAAAATTGGTTAAACCATTTTGTGCCTGCTTAATTTGGATCGATAAACAAATTTGCAGATATGATTGGGTAATGTGGAATAGATGAGTTTTGATTCCATATCGCAAAATTCATATTTATAATGTTGTTAAACTTTCTTCTATTTTTAAATATATTAACTATTATTAAATATAACTATACTTAAATATTCAGTCTGATTCAAATTAATTAAAAATTATTTAATAGTTATTTGTGATTATGGCTTATGACGGTTTTTATAGTCCCTTATTTCAACTCTAACTTTCCAATTACACGGTTAAAATTCTTAGACAAAATTTTAAACTTTTTTGGATTACATATAGGACAACACCAAAAAAGATTATTTTTGATCCAAGAAAAAGTTTAAAATTTTACACAAAATTCTAAAAGGATTACTTTTTAGTTCACAAAAAGTTTAAAATTTCTAGAATGCAAAAAAAAAAGTTTTATAAAAATTAACTTAAAATCAAATTAGGCACTGACCATCTTCTGATTTGAACCCACGTCCTATCGTCTGCCGGTCCGACATCTCGCTGGTTAGGTCATCTTCAGCGCATGAAAGACGATGCTTCAGTGAAAAAATATTTGATTTGGTACCCAGCGGCGTACAATGGCTCGTTCTGCCTACGGTCGTGGCAAAAGTCAATTTGCGAGTGGTTCTCTTTTGCATACTTGATATTTCTATCAGATAAAGAAATGTTTGGAGCTAAGGAATCTGAAACTTTAACTCATTTGGATGAATATTTTTATGTGTATAATTCGTCAAACCTCAGTGATTTTTCAAGTTTGAAAAATAATTATTTTTTTGAAAAGAAAGTCACGTTCATGCCGAAATTTCTGAGAAACGTTTAAAAATATAGACATATTTTTGTCACAGAAGTAAGTGTTGGTCTATATGAAAAAAAAAAATAAAATAAAAACTAAGGCCTTTATTATGAGCTCCGTACGATCTTCGACTGTAGTCGAATGGCCTGATCGAACGAATTTGCATTTGGTATTATAACGTGCTTTCAACAAAGAGTAGCGCTATTGTGAATTTCGTTCATTTTGTTTCTTCACGGTAGTATATTTTTATCAGGCGATTGTTGTTTTATTTCAACTAAATACGATTGGTTTGAAAAATGATTGCAAAAAATAAGACAAAAAAGTTATAACTATGACGAAAATAATTTCCATAAGATTCGACGCTTCGTCAGAAGAGGATGAAATTCTTGACGGAACTGGCTAGAAGGAGAAAAGGGTTGAGCAACGCTTTCTTTAGCTTATCTTTAGCCACTTTGCTGTTCTAACTGGTGGTTCTAAGCAATTTAATTCCAGCATGAGTTCTTCCCATCAAAGAACTGCACAAACCTACTTGAATTCAATCCTTTTCAAGTACTTGAATTCAAGTGTGTATCCAATCTTGAAAAAGCAAGCTTTAGCCAGCTTGCAAAAATACTTACTTTGTCGGGCAGAAAGTTGAAATGATTGAAACGATCGGCAAAAGCTTGTAAGCTCGAAAGTATGGGGGCGTCCATAAATTACGTGAGGTAATTTTTGCGATTTTTTGACTCTCCCTCCCCCTAGTGAGATATAGTGAGATTTGGTTGAATCCGAATCCGTCGTCAGAATTTTAAAATTATAAAATTTTTTAATAATGTGGTTGCCACAAATTCTGACGACGGATTCGGATTCAGCGATCCATTTTTGGTATCCATTTTTTTGCCAGCCCCGAATTCATAAAACTGCAAAAAATTAAGGTGGCAACCCTACTGATAAATGACGTTTAAAACTCTTGAAAAGATATATTATTAGGTGGCAACCCTATTATTTCAAAATTTTATTATTTTGAAATTCTGATGACGGATTCGGATTCAGCGACTCATTTTTGGTGTACCATTTTTTTGCCAGCCCCGAATTCATAAAACTACACAAAATCAAGGTGGCAACCCTACCCAACATCTTGAATTTTAAAATTCTGACTTTAGATTCGAAATCAGCGACCCCTTAGCACTAATAAATGATGTTTAAAACTCTTAAAAATACATATTATTAGGTGGCAATACTGTGGTACAAATTAAGGTGGCAACCCTAACCTCCATCTTAAATTTTAAAACTGTGACATTATATTCGAAATCAAATCAGTTGTCAGAATTTCAAAATTACAAGAATTCGTCAAAATAAAAAAATCTAGGTGGCAACTCTATCCGCCATCTTAAATTTTAAAGTTTGACTTCTCTTTCAACTTCCAACCTTCTTTAAAGTCCTTACGCTTTAAAATCCTTAAAAGTCCTATTACGCTTAAGCTCTCTCTAAACAAGCTCATTGAATTTTTTGAATACTTCCTTTAATTGGATACTTGCCTTCAATTTCAAGCTTTTCAAGCTTTTTGCCGAAGGCATCAAGCTTTCCTTTACTTGAAACTTCGTGCCGTTTGCTTGTAAGCTAGAATACTTGCAAGCTGTCGTGGGCTTATTTATATTCAATTACAAGCTGTACTTGATTCAAAATTATCAAGCTCAAGCTAGCTTGAACAAATATTTTAAGCAGGCACTTGAAATAGACTTCAAGTAGGCTTGTGCAGTTCTCTGCTTCCCATGTCTTTGTTGCCTGAACTTTGGAACAAATATCCTTTGCAGTCAAAGTTTGCCTCCATCAATAAGACCAGTTTTTCTAACTGTGATTTGCTGCTCACCACCTTAGACCCATAAAAATTACAAAAACAGTTCAATATTAGTTTTAAGTCTTTAAAAAGGAAAACACAATCACAAAATACTTAAATTTTTAACAATTATTGCTAAGCATGGATCGCATCGAAAGCAAAATCCTATTCGACTGAAATTTCGATGAGCAACGAACATTTCGATAGGGTTACACTGCTCATAATAAGAATTTAACTTTCGACGATCGAAGATCGAACCAGCGAAGATCGAACGTCGAAAGCAACTCATAATAAGGGCCTAAGTGTTTTGCTTTTGTTTTTTTTTGCGTTTTTCTAAAACACTGATTTGTCGTTCTTTACAAACTTAACGTGGAGTTTAAAAAGAATTCACGTATAGTTACACGTTCTTGTTACTAAATATGTATTTTATGGTTATTTCTTAGCATTCTGTAAAAAACTCAGCTGCAACTATGTACAATTTTCTTCGCTAGAGCGATTTTTATGGAGAGGTCTTGGTTGTAGGAAGTTGTGTCCGCCAGTATGTTATACACATTGAATCTTAAATTTTGAGCTAGAAAGGTGAAATTTGGTAAGCAAATCCCTTTTGGGCCATAATAGTCACAGTTAAAAAAAATTTGGAAATCATCTGACTGAAAGGTCACTTTTTTAAAAATTTCATTTTGTTAAATTTTTTTCCCTTTTGTTTCTTATTTAGGTTTGCAATTCCATTCCGAGGAATTAAGGTGTTCAATTACCAATTACAATTTTTGTAATAGAATTGACGAACTTTTACAACTCCATTTCTGAGAAATTGAGATGTACAATTACCAATTACTAAGAACAAGGAAATAGAATTGAGCTGGAATTAATTTCATAAGGAATCATTACAACCCAGCTCTGCGCACCAGAGGTGTAAAATCGACATTCATATTCAGAATTTTAAGTACAACTGAATAACTACGAAAGAATGCATTTAATGAATGCAAAATTGATTTATAAATAAAATTTGTAATTCACATTCATTTTTAAAAAAATTATTTATTATTAATTTCAATTATTCATTTTCGTTACTCTGAAAATTTTTTTTATTCATTTGAATGCTATTCACAAAGAATTTCAGAATTTTCAATTATTCTTTTTTATTCATTATTCATTTTTTATTCATTATTAATATTTTATTCATTTTTACTTATACTTTGACATACTTATCTTTTTGAAGTTTATTTATGCTCGGAGAAAGAAACAAACAACCTTAAATTGTTTTGCTGAATTTTTATATCAGGTATTACGTCTAAAAATAACCAATCGATCCAAGAAAGTCAAGAGCAGGTAAGAGAAAACAGAAATATTTTAGTAAGACCGATCTTTAAGCATGTAAAAAAAATGACGGGAATTTTCCCTTACATACAGTTCGACTACCTACCTTATTTTTCTTTAAAAAATTGTTAGGAGTAGGTGAAAAAAGGTTAAAAAATATATGAAACCGTGAGATTGTCTTATTTTTATTCTCCGACAAAAATATTAAAAAAAATAAGACAAAAAAACTTAAAAATGTTTATTAAAAATTCAGAATTATTTGAAATGCTTATGAGCGCATTAGATAAAGATGAGTTTAGTTTGGCAGTAACAAATCATTTGAGGTTAACCGAAGAAAGTTTGGATGCATCTGATACTGACAAATCAATACATAAAATATACTATATTAAAAGAAAAATAAAGACTGGCTAGAAAAAGGTACGGATGTTCATCTTGAAGAAACTTCAGAAAAGTTGGATGAACAGCATTTCAGTACATCAAAATCTGCTAAAGGAAGACCCCGAAAATCAATGGATGAGAGTTCAACACATACCAAAAAGAAAAAGCTAATGTATTCTACCGAAACATTATCCACTGATCAAGTTTCAACAGTCTTGCAAGTTAAATACAAAAGAGAGCAGCAACAGAAAAAAAGCTAATATAACCAAAGCAGACTTATATGCTAGTCCACTCTGACTAGAGAGGATTAACAACTGCATTCCTACTCCACCGAATGTACATCCAATCAAGTATACTTCCGGGGATGCGTTGGCCTTATTCATGGATTTGGGATTATCAAAAGAAAACTATACATTAATGCGAGATTATTTAAGAAAACATAATGTTGATAGTATGTTAATAATGTTGAATAATAGAATATCAATCTTTACCAATTAGAGAATTGTCAGAAGAAGCGACATTTCTCCAGAAATGCTTAATGTATTAGATAATAATAATTATTCAGACATTGACGACTGTTTTCAAAAAAACTAAATTTTTGTAAATAAGTTTATTTTGAATTATGTATTTAGTGCATAAAATATTTTAATAGTGTTTATGTATTCATGCATATAGTGTTGTATTTATGTAAAAAATTAGATAAAAAAATGTATAAAATATTTTTGAAAAATAATTTTTAAAATGCTATTTCATAGATATTCCAAATTAGTAGTTTTATGGGAGAGTTCTATTAAAGTGGGCGGATCACGCCCATTTTTCGCACAATGATTTTTACTGACAATAAAATATTTATTTGCGAATTATTTTTGAAATATGAAGTACAAGCCGAAAGTTATGGCTCCTCAGATAGTTTCTGAAGTGGGACTTGTATGGGAGGTAGGAGTGGACATTAACCGATCACGCCCATTTTCAGTAACAAGTAGGCTATAGAAATACGTATTCTTTATACCAAGTTTCAATCTTGTAGCTTTATTCATTTGTCCTTAATCGTGTTTTCAACACTGAACCAAAAAGGTATATTATATTTATGAAAAGGTGCATTAATTTCAATGAATTATTCATTGATTTTGGTCCAATGAACTGTGGTCATTGATTTCAATGAATTTTCTTCATACTTTAATAAATAGTTCATTAAACTTAGTGATTTTCAATGAATGGTTCCTTGAATATCAATGTACACTTCATTGAATTCAATGAACACGTTCATAAAAAATGCCAAAATTAATGATTTTTTCTTTGAATTTAATGAAAAGTTCATTGAATTGAATGTAAAGTTCAGTGAATTCAATGTAAAGTTCATTGAATTCAATGTATAGTTCATTGAATTCAATGTATAGTTCATTGAATTCAATGTATAGTTCATTGAATTCAATGTATAGTTAATTGAATTCAATGTATAGTTCATTGAATTCAATGTATTATAGTTCATTGAGTTCAATGTATAGTTAACTGAATTAAATGTATAGTTCATTGAATTTAATGTTTATTTCATTGAATTTAATGTATTAAGTTCATTGAATTTAATGTATTTAGTTTATTGGATTCAATGTATAGTTCATTAAATTTTATGTATTCAGCTCATTGAATTCCATGTATATTTCATTAAATTTAATGTGTTTAGTTCATTGGAATGAATGATCTATACATTAAATTCAACGAATTATTTTTTAATCCCTCTCTAAACATTTTTAAAATATTGAAATAATTACAATTTCCACAATATTTTTTTATTTTAAAGAATCAATTAATATACAAACTTCCGAAGATTTTGAATAGTTTTTAAATTTTAATTTAGTTTTTAATTTAGAGTGCATGCCGCAGGATATTTTAATTGAAATAATTGAAAAATTTTAAAGCACACATCTACGGCTCTAATAAAACTAGCAAATTGAAATTTTACACCATCCATGAACACATAAAATTGTTGGAATGGGGAGAAGTTCTTCTCTCCAACAGCAAGGATTAATGGTTGAATATTTTCGCCTTTATTTTTTAAAAACTCAGTATGCTCCTCGACTTCCTGGATGCTGCTTCCAACAAAAACGAATGCTTCTTGGGAACTGGTAATTGTATGCTTTAGAAAAGTTTTTCTTCCAAAGTTGTCCTTACTGCATATTTTTTGAGTAGGCACCAAATACCCATGAAGGCTCCAAAGAAGTTTCATAACAGTACTGTCTGGAAAGATATTAATTGAAAAAAATAACTATTCATTTATTTAGCCTCGAGAAAAATTAAGCATACCACTGTAATTAGTGAAATCTTCAATTTGTGCCAACTTTGCCCGCACAGCTTTATCTTTTATGTGGTTTTCATCCTTTAAAAATGTAAACATTTTTTGAAAATGATGGCAGCAGTCACTTAAAATGCCAGGTATATTTCCTATTATTTACTAATACTAATAGCAATTCAACAGATTTAAATTTTCTTTTACATTCAAAGCACAACATTTTCTTAGTTTTTAATTTAATTTATTATCACCTTTTGTCTAAAATTTATGCATACAATTTCCACACGTCTTCGCAACTTTGCGTTTCACTTCAAACAAAATTGGGAAGGGAATAAATAAGTATGCATTGAATTTAATGAACTGAATACATCGAATTTAGTGAACTACACATTGAATTCAATGAACTATACATTGAATTTAATGAATTATACATTGAATTTAATGAACTATACATTGAATTTAATGAATTATACATTGAATTTAATGAACTATACATTGAATTTAATGAACTATACATTGAAATCAATGAACAATACATTGAATTCAATGAACTACACATTAAATTCAATGAACTGTACATTAAATTCAATGAACTATACATTGAATTGAATGACCTATACATTGAATTTAATGAACTATATATTGCATTTAATGACATAAACATTGAATTCAATGAACTGTTCATTAAAAATCAATGTATGGTTCGTTAAAATTTGATTTACAACTGGAATCAATGTACTTTTCATTGATATCAGTGAAAAGTCCATTAAAATAATAAAAACAAATCATTGATATTGATTTAGACATTTTTAATGAATATAACTTCATTGATTTCAATGAACAGTACGTTAAAAACTATGAGCAATGATTAAAATTCAATGATTGTTTCATTAAAATCAATGAATTAATGTTAACGTATGCTGTTCATTAAATTTGTTTTTTCTGTGAAGGAAATGTCGGACAGGCAGATAGACTCAAGAAGTGAAGCTGATAAAAAAATGTATATACATCTATACCGGAGACATATTAATCGACTCGGGGGGTGTCGTTGATCATAAATATATACATATGTCTATACCGGAGACGTCTTATTTTCTGCAAATTCTACATTTATTCCCTTCCTGCACAGACCCAAACTTCAACAACACATACCGTTACATCCTGTTAATCTATTCTAATGAAATTTCTCACCATGCAAGCTGCATAATATTTCTATCTATGAAAATATGTGTTTATCTCAATTCGTTTAGAAGTTATGATTTTTGCAACGGGGCAAGTCAAACCGAGTCACTGTGCGGCGCTCAACGCAGAAGAGGACGACCACATCTTCGTTGGAAAGATAAAGTAGAGAACAACCTGAGAAGCTTGGAATTTCCAACTGGCGCCAGCAAGCGAGAGGCAGAAATGGCTGGCGCAGATTCTTCGATGAGGTCAAGACCGACATATGGTTGTAGAGCCAACTAAGTAAGTAAGGGAATAAAAAAAACTCTTTTTGGACAAACAATTCTTTAATCCAAAGCTTGGACTAAAAATTACTCTAAAATTTTTAACTTTTATTTTAACTGCAATAAAAAGTGTTAAATTTAAAAAAAATTAACACTTTTAAGTGAGTTTTTAAACTACATTAAATATTATTTATTATAGTTAAGCAATGTTATATTCCCTGAAATATGTAAATAGTCATATCTGCAATAAAATATTTTTTGCAAATATTTTTATAAATAAATTGTTAATTGCAAAACAAATGATGTTTTTAGTTTTTTTACGTGTGTTCAAGATATTTTTAGGTAAAAACTAGAAATTGTCGTTATTGTGCAATAAAGAGTGAAACAACAAAACGGGTCATAACCCAGTACTATAGCCAATAAGTTCGAACTAAGTCAATTGTCATGGGAACTTATGGATCAACAAATTGTTAAAAAACCGAAAACATGTAAAAATGTTCGCTTAGTTACCTTTCTAAAGGTAGTTCAAACTTAAATATTCGTTTAGAAGTGTTTGAGATATGAATTTTCGTAAAAATCGATTTTCGACATTTTTTTCAATTTTCGTCAACTTTGTGCACCCTGTAAGTCCGCTAAAAATTATGCCAAACTTTTGTCCTTCAAATTAAGTTTTTGCATTTTTGCAAAATTTGACCGAAATCGGATATGGTCATTCCGTAATTTTTATTTCTCCGGTACGTTTAAAATGGCATTGTTGCAATGATTTCTTTTGAGTGAAATCACAGTTTGTGTACTGTGGCAGTTGTTGGAAACCAAGGGTATTTAATTTTTATTATTTTGGCAGCATTGTAGCAATAGATTTGAAAAGCCAGAGTGCATTTTGCTTCTGAAGACGGATATCTTCCTATGAGAACTCTCTCATCTTACTGATACATTTTTACAAATACTTCCTACTTTCTCTTTCAAAGAAGCCGATTCCTCATTAAAGAAATTGCCGTATTTAATTTGACCCAATCTTAAATTGTAAACAGCAGCATTCTTTTCCTTTTTCGTTATTTTGCAAGCGGAGGAGGCCTAAGAAAGAATGATATTTCTCTATAAACGAACAAAAACGCAACATAAAATTGACGTACTTAACTCAAAATTCTTCACTTCACACGTTTCTGATATTCTTCGTTTCCAACATTTTAATAGCTTAGATGTCCTAAGTTTATTTCTAAAAAAGGCTTTAATTAAAGAATACGTCAGAAGTATGAGTTTCTTTCACATACAAAAAAAAAAAAAAAAAAAAAATTCAACAAAATCATGCTCTTAAAATATTAAGCACTATTCTTTTCCATATTTTATTGAAAGTAATGTTTGTTATTTTTAGTTATTTAAGAAATTTTCAAAACTTCTAAAAAATTGCACTGCGTTCTAAACGTTGCTTAAAAACAATGAATTTGGCTACCTTAAAAAAATAAAACTAACCATAATTTGATTTGTTGTTTCCTTTATCATACACAAACACCAAAAATTGTATCCTTGAAAGTGCGAAAAACTACTTTTTGCCACAAAAATGGGTTTTATTACCAAAAGTGCAGTCTTTAGACTCTATATCATAGTGACTCAAAGTATATTGATATGAAAAACACTCAACAGCAGAGGTAAAGCTATTTTTGAAAATAAATAAATTCTGACAAAAATTTGTCAAAATAAATTCTTCATCATATTATAAATGAGAGAGATAAGCCAAGCAAATAAATATCATGCAGAGAAAAAGACTTTTATCTGAATCATATTCAAAATTTTCACATTTATGCAAGCATGCATTTTTCAAAATACCAACATTTGAAGCAGTTGACAAACGAATTTCTTATGAATATTTCTAAAATCACTGCAAATGTCGCTCATATTCAAATTTCAAGCTACAACAACAATAACAACATGTATCACAAAAGTAGGTGACTCTTTACACCCAAATGCTTATAGAGTTTGAGTTGGCAAGAACCATAAAAAAACACATATTCCCAAATCACTAATAAATCATTCAAATAAATGACAAAAATACTAGAGTCTCATACAGTGGGGACACAAACCCCAAGAACTGCAGTGATGGTAAAAATGTAAGTAAAGACTACCCATAAAAACAGTTAGAAGAAGTACAGATAGAATTTCAAACGGAAATGGTTTGGAACAAATGCATAAAATAAATATTCAATGCCAAATTCGGCCATCAATTCGGTCTCTAGATCAAGCATATGTGTAACATTTCAACTCTGTGAGCGAGAAAAAAGGTGCAGAAGAAGTAAAGAAGAAAGACGACGACAACAACGACACAACGACAACGAAAGATCAAGACCGGACTGGGTGTGGTGAGCACTAGGTTAGGTTATCTTTTGAATGTATGCATTATCTGTGAGTTATCTGTTTTTATATCGCACTGCCAAATGCAACAACATTGCAGCAACTACAATTACAACAATATCAACAATTCCCTCTGTTGAGTACAGCACGTACACAATGACACACAGAGATGGTGTGTGTGTGTATGTGTATGAGTGTGTTTCATGCACAAGTAACATTATTCAATGTCGCTGTGCGCCACTTCCTTGTACGTTGTTGTAGCTATTGGAATTGTTGTTGCAATTGAATTTTCACTGGAAATCGAAAATCATTGATGATGATAAATCAAGCCATCACTCAGGAGAATGAGTCAAGCGAGTGTCGAGCGAGAAGAACGAGCATACCGAAAAACGACAAAGAAAAAAAAAATGGTGAAAATAGGAAGAAATTGCTTGGCGTAGTTTTGGGTTCTATTTTTGTATGCAAATTGTTATTGTAATGCAACAAAGTCCTTAAGGACAACATGTTCAACTCTTCACAAGTAACGGTAGGGGGAAAGCTAAGCAATTGAGTGAATCTTTTAGTACTGAAATTATATAGTTCGGATGAACATTTATTTTAGGAAAAAGTCCGATTAGAACTTATAGAAACATTTCATGTGCATCATATTTTGCTTAGTTGTCTAAATTTAAACTTTTCATCAAAGACTTAATCACATTTTACAGAAAGTAAGACAAGCAAATCTAAAAACTTACAACATGGCGTATGAGTAACATTTAATTTATATATTAAATTAAATTACACCATTTCCAACTGTAATTCAGTAAAGATCAGTTAAATTTCAGAAATTCCATTTGATTTTTCAAATAAATAATTTGAAAAATTAATTAAAATGCGTAAAAGTAGAAATTAACTCCGTTAACTCAAAAATTAACTCAAAACTAACATTTAAATAAGATCAACTAAGATTCTGATACTCCATCCAAAATAAAGAATTTGCATTTAATTTTTAGAAATTGTACTTAAAATTTAGAAAATATCAATTTTAATGCAGGAAAGACCAATTAAAAGTCGGAGCCGAACAGAAAGCCCTCAAAAATTAAAAAGAAAAATCGATTACATTGTTAAAACTATTATAGTAAAGTGCTATTATTAGAATTATTGTACAAATACATGCGAAAAATCTAAGGTCGTGTAGGAAAAAGAATACTTCAAAGTCGAACATAGTTTTTTAAAATATCTCGAAACATATTGGAAGAACGCTGAAATTTTTTTAATATAAAATTCTTTTGTAGCTAGTTTATCACATAATGGCGTTTACTTACTCGTAATTTCATAGAACTTC
Organism: Dichetophora obliterata; assembly: GCA_963920525.1. Classification (NCBI taxonomy): domain Eukaryota; kingdom Metazoa; phylum Arthropoda; class Insecta; order Diptera; family Sciomyzidae; genus Dichetophora; species Dichetophora obliterata. Next base: position 13,454,490 of record OY986439.1, on the reverse strand, counting down.
GTGTGCTTTTATGATTTTTAAAAGAGGCTAACGAGCACCAACATTTTTCACCGGAATCTTTTAAAACATAAATATAAATTAATTACGCTAAAATTTTGTGAAATTAATTACTATTCTAAATTTCTATTTCTAAATTTTTAAATTTCTAAAATTAAGTTTATTATATGTTTTAAAAATTCCAATGAAAAATTTTTGAAACTCATTAGCCTCTCTTAAAAAATCATTCAAGCCCACCGTCTTGAGTCACGGCAGAGAAGTGCTTAGAATTGTAATGTTGTTATACACTATGCACTTTAAAATTGCTTAATTTTAAGACTATATTTTTGAGATGTGGTATGTTGTAAGAATTAAGTTATTAAAAAAAAAAATGATTTTATAAACCTTTTTTACAACTTTAATACGATTTTTCTTAGCCATAAGTGTATCAATTTAAGCTATTGATCCTTCAAAAATTGTGTTGAAAACCTTTATTTGTGAAAAAAAGCTAAAAAATAAATTCGAAATGGTTAAAATTGCCGTAAAATGAGAAGTTTACGAGAAATACGGAAAAAACTGACTTGTTCCGGTGAGAAAACTTTACTTGGATGGTAATGGTAATGGTTATGGTAATGGTAATGGTAATGGTTATGGTAATGGTAATGGTAATGATAATGGTAATGGTAATGGTAATGGTAATGGTAATGGTAATGGTAATGGTAATGGTAATGGTAATGGTAATGGTAATGGTAATGGTAATGGTAATGGTAATGGTAATGGTAATGGTAATGGTAATGGTAATGGTAATGGTAATATTAATGGTAATGGTAATAGTAATGGTAATGGTAATGGTAATGGTAATGGTAATGGTAATGGTAATGGTAATGGTAATGGTAATGGTAATGGTAATGGTAATGGTAATGGTAATGGTAATGGTAATGGTAATGGTAATGGTAATGGTAATGGTAATGGTAATGGTAATGGTAATGGTAATGGTAATGGTAATGGTAATGGTAATGGTAATGGTAATGGTAATGGTAATGGTAATGGTAATGGTAATGGTAATGGTAATGGTAATGGTAATGGTAATGGTAATGGTAATGGTAATGGTAATGGTAATGGTAATGGTAATGGTAATGGTAATGGTAATGGTAATGGTAATGGTAATGGTAATGGTAATGGTAATGGTAATGGTAATGGTAATGGTAATGGTAATGGTAATGGTAATGGTAATGGTAATGGTAATGGTAATGGTAATGGTAATGGTAATGGTTATGGTTATGGTAATGGTAATGGTAATGGTAATGGTAATCGTAATGGTAATGGTAATGGTGATGGTGATGGTAATGGTAATGGTAATGGTAATGGTAATGGTAATCGTAATGGTAATGGTAATGGTGATGGTGATGGTAATGGTAATGGTAATGGTAATGGTAATGGTAATGGTAATGGTAATGGTAATGGTAATGGTAATGGTATTGGTAATGGTAATGGTAATGGTAATGGTAATGGTAATGGTAATGGTAGTGGTAATGGTAATGGTAATGGTAATGGTAATGGTAGTGGTAATGGTAATGGTAATGGTAATGGTAATGGTAATGGTAATGGTAATGGTAATGGTAATGGTAATGGTAATGGTAATGGTAATGGTAATGGTAATGGTAATGGTAATGGTAATGGTAATGGTAATGGTAATGGTAATGGTAATGGTAATGGTAATGGTAATGGTAATGGTAATGGTAATGGTAATGGTAATGGTAATGGTAATGGTAATGGTAATGGTAATGGTAATGGTAATGGTAATGGTAATGGTAATGGTAATGGTAATGGTAATGGTAATGGTAATGGTAATGGTAATGGTAATGGTAATGGTAATGGTAATGGTAATGGTAATGGTAATGGTAATGGTAATGGTAATGGTAATGGTAATGGTAATGGTAATGGTAATGGTAATGGTAATGGTAATGGTAATGGTAATGGTAATGGTAATGGTAATGGTAATGGTAATGGTAATGGTAATGGTAATGGTAATGGTAATGGTAATGGTAATGGTAATGGTAATGGTAATGGTAATGGTAATGGTAATGGTAATGGTAATGGTAATGGTAATGGTAATGGTAATGGTAATGGTAATGGTAATGGTAATGGTAATGGTAATGGTAATGGTAATGGTAATGGTAATGGTAATGGTAATGGTAATGGTAATGGTAATGGTAATGGTAATGGTAATGGTAATGGTAATGGTAATGGTAATGGTAATGGTAATGGTAATGGTAATGGTAATGGTAATGGTAATGGTAATGGTAATGGTAATGGTAATGGTAATGGTAATGGTAATGGTAATGGTAATGGTAATGGTAATGGTAATGGTAATGGTAATGGTAATGGTAATGGTAATGGTAATGGTAATGGTAATGGTAATGGTAATGGTAATGGTAATGGTAATGGTAATGGTAATGGTAATGGTAATGGTAATGGTAATGGTAATGGTAATGGTAATGGTAATGGTAATGGTAATGGTAATGGTAATGGTAATGGTAATGGTAATGGTAATGGTAATGGTAATGGTAATGGTAATGGTAATGGTAATGGTAATGGTAATGGTAATGGTAATGGTAATGGTAATGGTAATGGTAATGGTAATGGTAATGGTAATGGTAATGGTAATGGTAATGGTAATGGTAATGGTAATGGTAATGGTAATGGTAATGGTAATGGTAATGGTAATGGTAATGGTAATGGTAATGGTAATGGTAATGGTAATGGTAATGGTAATGGTAATGGTAATGGTAATGGTAATGGTAATGGTAATGGTAATGGTAATGGTAATGGTAATGGTAATGGTAATGGTAATGGTAATGGTAATGGTAATGGTAATGGTAATGGTAATGGTAATGGTAATGGTAATGGTAATGTTAATGGTAATGGTAAATGTCTCGAAAAACAAAGCGCGGGCGGAAACTGTTGAAAACAACTATAATAACTTCGGCCGAGGATGTAACCTTATCGGATCAAAAAGCACAAAATGAGAAAAAAAAATCGAGATGAATCAAAAAGTCGAATCGAATCAATTGGCCGAATCAGATTAATACGATAACTTTTTCTTATCTATATTTTCATTTTAAAACCATTTCAATACAGCCAAAGTTTGTTATAAAAAATGCCATTTTGTGCCATTTATAGTAGTGTCTCACACCACCCCATAATTTTATAATCCAAAAATTTCTATACTTATTCTTATTTTAAGTAACTTCCTTACATCATTCTCCTTCAAACTGATCTAGTTGTCAGAATTTTTAAATAATTACGATGATTGAACAAGTTAAATGTGACTGTAGGACACCCGTATATAAGATATTTTCTAATTTTTTACTTAGGTGTATTTTAAGAAAAATATCCTAACTAGCTTAGATCAACAGTGGAAGACATGGCGAAGAAGTTCTTTCACTATGCGTATGATGCACAACCAAGAAAATACAAAATCTTGAATAAGAAATTATTAAAATAATTTTTCATTTCATTATTTATTACGAATGTAATAATGTTAGTATGTAAGAAATAAAATAAAAAAATAGAAAATAATTCCAATTCGAATTTAAAACGGATCCATTTGGCACACTGCCACTTGGCTTATACATAGAAATAATACAAACAACAACATGCACATGCAACTGTGCTCATCCCAGATGAAAAACAAAGCAGGCCTGCCGATGGAAGGAATGTGGCACGTTATAGTTTTATTGCTAAGAAGTCTATTTTTTTAAATTTTAAAAACTTCCTCTTTACTTTGAAGTGAGGTGCATTATTATTATTATTATAATTTATAAACAAACAGCATCAGTACAGTAAGAACAAGTGTCCGACCGAATATTCGGTTTTGGTTTCGCTTACGGCCAGTTTCGGCCCTTTTTGTAAAATTTCTTGCATCAGTCATTTAATTCAAATATATAAGTTTGGTTTAATAAAACTATTTACAACGCATTGTACAAAATAAAAATGATGAATTCGTCTTTAATTTGATTTATCGTGTTAACGCAAAACATTTTAGTTAATTTTATGCGTTCGATACTATCATTTCCGATTTTATCCAATTATTGAAGCCAATAATTGATAATTAAACTTTCGAACGAATTCTGTGTGTGTGGAGTGAAAGGAAAAAAACGATATATTTCTATTTTTATAATACAAAAACTTTAAAAGATAAACAAAAATACTTGCTTTTGCAGGTGCATACTATTTTGAGTGTGTACGGAATATATAAAGTATGCAATACTTTTGTAATAAAAAATAAAATAAAAAATGATCTCATTTATTATTATAGTAAACTTCAATTCATTATTATAAATTTCAATATTCAAATAATACTTTTTATATTAAATTTTTTTCTTATGTGTATGAAAGTACTTTTGCTTCCTTTTAATAAAGAAAAAATTATTTGTAAAAACTTAAATTTTCACATTAATAACCAGTTTCGGTTTCGGCCGAATATTAGAAAATGGCCGAATATTCGGTTTTGGTCGGACACTTGTAAAAACTAAGTTATTTTATAGCACATTATAAATACATTCAATAGAAGTATAATAACAACGGTATCATAATAAAGTATCATGTTTGCTAATGCAAAATTCCGGTAAATTTTAAGGGACAACAACTTTAATATTTCCATGATTGTTGTCATTCGCCGACACTTTGTGTTTTCTTTGAAGCACTTTTGATAGCAACAATGTTGTTATATATATTACTTTAACAAAATTACAATAGTGCGAATGGCTCAGTTGGCTAAGGCTCTAGTTTTTATTCATGTATTTTGGATTCTTGAGTAGTGAGTTCAAATCCCGTCAGAGACATAATTTGATTTTTTTTCTTAATGACTTTTAGTTTTGTTTTGGTTTTTTTTAGTGATTTCGTACTGTTTTTTGCATTAATTGCTTATAATAATAAAGCGAATGCGTTAATTTTCTTACTTTGTGCTCGTACGTTTATGTTTAAAGAAGCAAATTAAGCGACGATTAGTCAACAGCTGCGATAGTCGAATGGATAACTAAATGCACCTACACTCACCCGGCCGAGGTTCAAGTCTCTGGATAATAGTAATTTTTCAATTGCCTGCAACATTAGTTGGAAATTCAGCAGACATGCTTGCTTCCATACCCGCTTATATGAGTTTTCTATAGGCACGTCCCAGGACGCATGTCTGCCAAATGAACTGCCGTAGCAGCAATGCAGCATGCATCTCATGGTATGAATGCAGCATTAATGCCGAGAGATGCATGCAGCATTGCTGCTATGGCAGCTCATTTGACAGACATGTATACCTTCTGCATTCATACCATAAGATGCATGCTGCATTGCTGCTTCGGCAGTTCATTTGGCAGATATGCCGGTCTAGGGCATGCCTATACAAAAATGATATCAGCGGATATGTAGGCGAGCATGTCTTTTGTCCTTCCGTGGCATGTTGCCGCAGACACACAGAAGGGCTCCTTTTCCAACTGGGATATTACAAACAAAAACATGCAAACAGTTATGACCCACGCCTCTCTTAAATACAGAAAGTAAATCAAACGAGAAAACTTCAATAAATTGGTTCAAAATGAAGGGCAGGTTCTCATCTAAAAAATGAGGCCCTAAACCACGGTGATGTTCTTGATTTTTTTTTATAGAAGGAAGTGAATGAACACCTTGAGTTTTTGGCAGTTCTTAATTGATTCTTAGAGTGTAGAAAATATTATTTGTGGTGCATAAAAATGTTATGTAAAGTGCCAATACGCCGTCGAACGTCACGATGAAAAAAAAAATACCCAAACGGTCTCCATCCCAGAGCACGTTTATGTCATCTGATTTAAAAAAAAATATTTTTTAATTTTTTTTGTATATATTGGAGCTTGAACCAATAATATTAATAAATAGATGAAAATAACAAAAATCGTTGACATTTTTTCTCTAAAAAAACAACCGGCCAATATTATATGAATTTAAGTTTGGGATCCTATAAATTTTATCTACTTTAAAATAAAAATAAAAATCCAAGACAATCCATAGAGTAGTTCATGAGATATCGTGGAGACCACTATGAAAAACAGAATTTTTCAGAAAACATGTTTGAAAATGTGGCTAACGATTTTTTCGAGTTCATTTTTGAAAATATGGGCTACTTTCGTATGCGATAACTTTTTTGTGCAATCTTTATCGGCCGCACCGCTTTGGTGCGGTCTTTTCTACACTTCATAAGCTATCGAAAATGAAAAAAATAATTGAGTTTTTAGGTCGAGTTTCATGAAAACCTACCCTTAGACGAGAGAGAACAGACGAAATCTTTTCAGGGGGCGTAGGTAATTCATTAAATTATGTGTCGAGCCTAAAAAGTTCATTTTATCACGTTATTGCAATAAGCCCTTCAATTTATCTTTATGAATTCAAATTGATTTTTCATGTATTTCAATTGATATGTTTATGAATTTCAAATGGAATTTTTGTTTTTAAAGCGATTTTTTTCTGAACTTCAACTGATATTTTATGAACAACAGCAAGAAATGATGTAGTTTAGATGCAAAACACAATATTATACAAATAGTAATTTTGGGCTATTCGGATTTTGAAATATTTTTTTTATTTGTTTTTCCGGATTTGGTTTTAATAGTATTATCCAAAAGATGAGGAAACACGTAACCAACGTTTGAAAGTTTTTTGGCATAACTCCCAAACCATACCTTATACAAGGACGACTGATGCATCTTTGAAAAATTTTAAAAATATGTTTTACCACCTAAATTGAAATTTTTATTTTCAGTTTCTTTTTGTTGAATTCTTTCTTCGTTTTTATGCCAAAAAATCCAAACCATTTATTGGACAAGGACGATTCATGCACCAAAATGCTAGCCATAACATTTTTCGGTTAAGTAAAGGTTTGATCGAAAGGTGTTTCGCTCTGTCACTTATGGCTTAGAAGATATAGCCACTTGCAAATTTGTACATTCTATATTATATTTGTATAGACAATGCATCGAACTATTCTATCGTAAGTCAAATAAACTTTTCTCGAAATTTTAAATGATAGGTCATTACATTAGCAATAATTATTATAGAAAAGTTTGTTATCTAAATTTTGTTTTAAAATAGCTTGATGCCTTGTTAATATTTTGCTAGAGAGTGGCTGAAGTTGCCTATAACTTCAGAACTTTCCATTGATGACAGGATACAATGATATAAGATTAACAAAATATTGTACAACTGCTTCTTACGAAAGGACAATTAAAAGTATGACAGCATTAAAACTTTTTAAATACTGTACAAAAGATTCAATGTGAAGCCATCAATACAAAACAAAGTAAGTGAAAAATTATAACTTTTAATGACAGAGTGAAAATGTGGCAAACGTGAGCCGCATTTAAAACTTCTGCAGTCAGTTAAGATTTGTACGTAGGACGACATTCACAGGAGAGTGGCAATTGTGGCGAAACAAACAACGACAACAACAACAACAACAACAATATTTGCTGTTAATACAACGAAGCAGCAGGTGCTGAAAGAAGATGCATTCTAGCGGGTTTTTGTTTGTTTTTAGTTCGTATTTTTTTTTTTTTTGGTGAAGCGGAAGTGCAGCGAATTGCTGCGGTTCCGGGCGCGATGCAAGCAGAAAAACTAATTAAGTTTCTGTGTAACTCTTTATGTAGAAGGTGTTTGCGTCTTTTGCTTGTAATAGTAGTGGTCGTGGTGGTGCCGCTAAGATGCTCACAGTGGCGGCTGTGAAAATTTCTATATTTCTTAGAACTTCGGATGCAATTTCTGTTATTTTTGTCAAAAAGAATCCTGCTCACATCCGCCACTGCCGGTCTCTTGGCCAAACAGTGTTGCCTTAGCACCTGTCTGTGTGTGGTTTCTGACTTTGTACTGCCGCTGAACCACATTGTTGTCGTTGTTAAACCCACTCTTAACGTGGCTTAATAAAAAACTTGCGTTTATTTTCAAGCTGAGCTGCCGCAATGAGTCGTTCGTTCGTTCGTTTGTTCGTTCGTTTGTTCAGTAAAGATGAATTTGCTCTCGCACGCATCTAAATTAGTTAAGAAAACTTCTATAAGTTTGAATGTTTGACTGTGTATGTTAAAGTAAGTGCAAGTTTGGTGGTAGGTGTGACGACTTTTCGAAGTAGTGGTGCATTTTATGCTTTTGCATGGCAAGTGCAAATTTTTGAGCACGTAGTTGGTTCGCTTCAGCAATGTGCTGGTGACCCATTTTCTTTTCCAACAAACTGCTTTGTTATTATAACAAAGTTAATGCTTTTATTTGCAGTGTTTCTCTGTTTTATTTTTTTCTGAACTTTACATCTACTTTCTGCTCTGCCAAATTAAAGAAAATCATTAGTTTTGCTATCTTTGGTTCAAGAAAATTTTGTCTTTTTTTGCTGGAGATATTATGTGACAATCATCTTACATGTGGTTGGTTATTCATTCAGTAGCTCTTTCACATTTTATTCTCATTTTTTAAGTTTTTTAATTGAGTTGTGCAAACAAATTAACGACAACAAGTAATTTTCAGCTCAACTCAGCCTTTTTGCGTAACTATTTCGCGGAAGTTTCTTATTAAGAAAATTACTTGATACCTTAACTAATTAAGTTAAACTTTCTCTTAAGTTGAGTCAAGATATGTTAGGTAGTTATAACATGCTAAGGTGCTTGGCATGGAATAGTTTCATAAAAGGTTGAAGAGGCACAAAGTTCAGAAAGAGTGACACGATTGATTGACATGAGTGTTTAGTTATGGTTATAAAAATTCGAGGCCATGATGAACATAAACTTTGACATTAAAATAACTCATTAGATAAAAGTAAAGATGGCCTTGTTAAGAATAAATATTTATTAGTAGTGGAAAGAGATGTCTTAATTACATACAAGCAATGTTCTGTATATAACATTTTAATAATTTACATGCACTGTAATCCATACTTACTTTGGAAATTTTACAAGAGATTTCGTAATTCCAAAACATTGCGTTAGTAAAAAATTTAAGTGCTCCGTATTTGTTAATGCGTAAAAAAAAATGATTTCAGAGAGCTAAACAAAAGGCTTTTATTCGAATCTTTGGATAGCGCTTACAATGAATCTAATCCATGGATAGCATTTGATAACTTTTTTGACATTTTAATAAATCATGTAAATATTTGTATTAGAGTATTTCTAAGAGTGCGGCTTTAAATAAAAAGAAACTTAAGCCATGGATGAATTCAGGTTTACTTCGAAAAATAACTCGAAAAAATAAGCCTCATAGAAAGTGCTTAAAATATCCAGGCAATAGAAATCTACAGGAGGATTATGAAAAGTTTAGCAAAGACATAAAAAAAGAGATTTTCTGTGAAATAGTTTTTATTTAAACGAGTTTAATAAAATTAAGGGAAATATTAAAAATGAATGGGATGTAGTGAACAATATTTTAAATATTTCAAACCAAAAAAGAATAAATTCCAAATATAAAAACAAATAATAACAATACTAACGTTGTTAGTAGCAACGCCAATGCTCTTGATTGCGCTCTGAAAATTTTTTCTGACGGTTTGAACGTAAACGTAACTGAGGCGCAGATTGATGACTGTTACGTTAAGCCGATAATGAAATCCAGGGGTTCCGCATCGTTCAACTCTGGGCAAAACATTTTATGTGTAAAATTTGTTGTGAGTATCTGTAAGAAATCAATTTTAAAAAATAAGTATAAATTCAGGAATAACTTAAACACTAGAATTTTTAATTGTGATCGTGTATCTAATATTTTCGTAAATGAATCCCTTTCCTTTAAGTGTAGATCCATTTGTAATGAATGTAAAAAATTTAAAATTGAAAAAGATTATAAATATCTTTGGGTTAGGAACGGTAAAGTTTTTATGTGCAAAAAGGAGGGTGATATTGCTATAGTTATTAACTCATTTGAAGATCTAAATAATGTAACATGAGTCAGTAAATTTAATTTATTCAAGTTAATATCCTCAAGAAAATTTATTCAATATTACTTTTACGCTCTGTAATAATGTTAATTTTAATGATATTTCATCTAACCCAATTAATCCTTATAGTTTTTACATACTTCATCAAAATATTAGAAGTTTAAGAAAAAAATTTGACAATTTCATATTGCATCTCGAGTCATTTAAACATAATCCTGTCTTCATCTTTTTAACTGAAATTTGGATCTATGATTATGAAACGTCTTTATTTAATATTCCTGGATATAAAACTTATGCTAACTGTAATAAAGATTATGGAGCTGGAGGAGTAGCAGTTTTTGTAAAGGAGGAATATTAGTGTGATTTTTGTTTTTTTAATTTCAGAAGCTCTGATGTGGCAAGAATTAGCTGTTTAATTGATAATCATAAATACTGTTTTCTTTGTATATACAGATTCCACGAAAATTTAAATAATGATGTGTTTTTGGGTGACTTGAATGTCCTTTTGCCTAATGTTAAGTCAGATAATGTTATATTGCTGGGTGATATTAACATAAACATTTTACAAAATTCATCGCTGGTTAATAAATATTTATTCTTGCTCTCTGAGTATGGTCTGGAATCGTGCATAAATGAACCCACGCGAATAACAGATAACTCTTCAACTTGCATTGATCACATTTTTGTGAAGATAAGTCAATCTAGTAATTTATCTTTAAACAGCTCTGTTTCGGACTTTCATTTTTCTGATCATTGTATGACGTGTTTACGTTTTGATAATGTGATTTTGCCAGAGAAAACGCATCCGCAGCTTGAAATTTCATTTAATAAAACTGATTTTGTTTCATTAAACAACAAACTAATGTTTGAACCTTGGTATAATGTGTATTGTGAGCCAAATCCATCAAACGCTTTTAATATGTTTTTAGATATTTTAACTGGTCACGTAAATTCATTTACAATTAAAGTGAACAAGTGTAACTCAAAGTTAAAAAAGTTAAAACCCTGGATGTGTGGTGACTTATTGAAAAAAATTAAAAGTAAAAATAAACTTTTCAAAAAATATTCCAAGAACCCTAGTAACACGAATCTTAAATTTAGATACAAAGTTCTATGCAAGGAAATTTCTATGGAAGTCTCAACATGTAAAACGAATTATTACGTTAGTGAATTTAATAAAATAAGAGGAAATGTTAAAAAGGAATGGCAATTGGTAAGCAATATTTTAAATAAGTCCACGAACAATAATAATAACAAAACTAATTTTGTAAATGTTGAAGGAACATCTTTATATGAGGATATTGACAAGGTTAATGCCTTTAATAATTTTTTCGCTAGAATAGGTACGGATGTTTTTTTGAGCGAGGGAGTTAGCAGTTGTGTTTGTAAATGTTTAGATAATGAACCGTTATATCCAAATAGCTTTTTTTTTAACCTATTTCGTCTTTTGAGTTTTACAAAAATGTTATGTCTCTTAAAAACTCTAATTCATGTTCTGATGGGTGTTTTTCTAATGTTTTTATTAAAAAAATTGTATTTAACATTGTTGATGTTCTTTGTAGTATCTTTAATAAAAGTATAAAACTTGGAATATTCCCTGATAGTCTTAAATATGCAGTAGTTATTCCATTATCCATGTTTTGAATAATTACAGACCCATCTCGTTGTTGCCGGTTTTTTCGAAAGTTCTTGAAAAAGCTGTGTAATCGAGAATGCTTCAATTCTTAGCTAAAACCGAATTTTTAAACAATTGTCAGTATGGCTTCAGAGAGGGTTTATCCACCGAAGATGCACTTTTAAAGCTTTGCACAAATATTTACAGTGGTTTAAATAATAAAAAGTCTGTGCTGCGCTCTTCGTAGACATCGCAAAGCCTTTGATACTGTCGATCATGTAATTTTACTCAATAAAATTTGGAGATGTGGTTTCAGAGGTTCTATATATTGCTGGTTTCAATCATATTTGTCAAATAGAAAGCAGAGAGTAAGAATAAATGGAGAGTTTAGTAGCTTTGTTAATATAAATATAGGTGTTCTACAGGACTCTGTTCTGGGGCCTATTCTGTTTCTTGTTTACATTAACTCAATTTTTAGTCAGCCTTTTTTGAGTAAAACGATAGCTTTTGCTGACGATATGGCATGTACGTTCACCAGTGATTCTGCCTTAAGCGTACATTGTGATATAAGACACGACTTAGAACTATTAAGACATTGGTTCTCATCTCACAAATTAGTTTTAAGTGATAAAACCAATATTATGCACTACAGTGTAGCGGGAATTGGTTTAAATTTAGGAAATTTTACCTTTCATAGCGCAGGCTGTACAAAATACGTAATTAATAATGATATATGTATGTATTTTTTTTTATATGTACATTTTCGTGTCAGTTAAATACTTTTTATGATTCTAGAAATTGCTGGCCAAAATGTTTTTCTATTGACTGCGTTAAGTCATTTAAATATCTCGGACTGCTACTAGATTGGAAAATGAACTGGGTTGATCATACAACCGCTCTTAAAAGATACCTTATGGGCGCTACCAGACATGTTTATCTTCTTAAATCGTTTTGCTCCTCTAACCTTCTAGTTTGCATTTATCATGGCATCTTCCACTCAAAACTAAAGTATGGCTTAGTCTGTTGGGGTGGAACCCATGCTAATAAAATTAATCCTTTACTTATCGCTCAAAAATACGTTATTCGTATTATCTGTTACAAAAACCGACTCGAAAGTAGCTTTCCTTTGTTCAAAAGCTTGAACATTTTACCTATTAAACATGTCTATTACTTTAGAGTGCTACAAATATTTTTTATAAGATCCGGTTAATCCGCCTCACTACTTAAATCATTTTTCTCCTTCTTTACATGTACTGCTCCCAGACTCTTTAACAGTTTACCATATAATGTTCGTTGTTTGCGTAACAAAAATGTGTTTTTTAAAGAAGTGAAGTATGGCTTTTTAATGAAGATTTCAATGTAATAGACTCCCTTAACACTGTGTCCTTTTAATTTAAATTCATTTGTTTTAAATTTTAATTAATGTGTATTCTTCATTATATTATTTTATTATATTGAGTTCTTTATTTCAAAATTGTTGTAAGACCCCACTACCTTACTTTATTTGAAGATATTTTGTTTAATGTTAAGTATCACAACTGCATTCACCACTTGTTCTAATTGAACAACAGAATGTAGTATTTATTAATCAATTCTGTATGTAGTATTAGAAGTATTTTGAAAATTGTATACTTCTATAAACCTATTGATTTATAAATAAATTATTATTGAATTGAATTGAATTGAATTGTTTCTGATAATTATTAAGTTCTTCTTGTTATTGCTTGGATAAAGAGGTACTTCTTCCAAATAGCTTTTACTCTCAGCCTGTATCGTCTTTAGAACTGTGTAAAATTATTATTAGGCTTATTACGAGTAGACACAACAGTCAAGAAGATGCAACAGTTTCGAGCTATTATGGTTCACAACAATACGTTGTTGTCACGTTTGATTTTGGAACGTATGTAGAATTCGTTGCTTGACTGGTCCAGGGTTGCTTTTCAGAAAAGAAAAACGCACTCTTTAAAAAGTATTTTTTAAATAGCAAAAAGTAATATCTTGATAAGGATTTTTTTGCGATATGAAAAGGAAATATTGTGAGCCCATATTTAAACCCGTTAATTTCAACTGGCGTTAAAAAATAGGATTAAATCTAGTATAATGAAATAGCTGGATTTTAAAATGTTTTTAAGTACAAGGAAGCATTTTTTTACTAATATTATAATGGTGTTGAAAAAAAATCCCGCTTTCCTCTCTTTTTGGCCGAGAACTGCACAAGCCTACTTGAAGTCTATTTCAAGTACTTGCTTGAAATACAAGATCAAGCTAGCTTGAGCTAGCTTGAGCTTGATAATTTTGAATCAAGTATAGCTTGTAATTGAATATAAATAAGCCCACGACAACTTGGCAACCCTATTATTTCAAAATTGGTGGCAACCCTATTATTTCAAAATTTTATAATTTTGAAATTCTGACAATGGATTTGGATTCAGCGACCCATTTTTGGTATACCATTCTTTTTTGCCAGCCCCGAATTCATAAAACTTACAAAAAATTAAGGTGGCAACCCTATCCACCATCTTGAATTTTAACATTCTGACTTTAGATTCGAAATCAGCGACCCCTTAACACTGAAAAATGACGTTTAAAACTCTTGAAAAGACATATTATTAGGTGGCAACCCTATTACTTCAAAATGTTATAATTTTGAAATTCTGACAACGGATTCGGATTCAGCGACCCATTTTTGGTGTACCATTTTTTTTTTGCCAGCCCCGAATTCATAAAAATACAAAAAATTAAAGTGACAACCCTATCCACCATCTTGAATTTTAAAATTCTGACTTTAGATTCGAAATCAGCGACCCCTTAACACTGATTAATGATGTTTAAAACTCTTAAAAATACATTTTATTAGGTGGCAATACTGTGGTAAAAATTTAGGTGTCAACCCTAACCTCCATCTTAAATTTTAAAACTGTGACATTATATTCGAAATCAAATCCGTTGCCAGAATTGAAAAATTACAAGAATTCGCAAAAATAAAAAAATCTAGGTGGCAACTCTATCCGCCATCTTAAATTTTAAAGTTTGACATCATCTTCGAAATAAGTTACCCCTAAAACTTCCAACCAAGAAGTCCACAGAATCCTTTAAAGTCCTATTACGCTATTTTCATAATTAATAAAGAAAAACGCAGTTTTAAATAAAATTTTCATTTTTAATCTATTTCGTTTCTTCAACACAATACCAAATTAGCTGTCTTCAAAATTTGGCTGATAACAAGACAATAAAGCACAACTGCTGTATTGCATAGTAAGTGTATTGAAGACACAGCATTGTTGACAGACAACAGTGGAATGTGTTCAGTTGCTTTGTTGTCTATCGTAATAGCAATTTACACATTGAAGACAGCAATTACTGTTGTGTTGTGAACCGTAATAGGGCTATGTGTCTCTAAATAACACTTATTCTCGTACTGGAAATAGTTTTTCTAATATATTTTGGAATTGTTTATAATGTGTTCGATGCTCTGTGTTATTTGTTAAATAAAAGCATTCCATCAGGCATTTTTCCAGAAAAGCTTAAAAAAGCTAAGGTATTTCCTCTGTTTAAAAAAGGAGATAACAGTAATGTTAATAATTACAGACCAATATCGATTTTGTTATCTTTTTCTAAAATTTTTGTAAAAGCTGTAAAAATAAGAATGCTGAACTTTTTAAACAAGTTCAAGTTTTTAATGACTGTCAATTTGGATGTAGATCTGGCGTGTCAACTGAAGATGCACTTTTAAAATTTTGTTTAAATAGAAACTCCGGTATTAACTGTAAAAAAAACTGCAGCCCTTTTTGTGGATATGACCAAAGCGTTTGACACTGTCGATCATAAAATTTTACTTAACAAATTGTACAAATGTGGATTTCGAGGGGCTATTTTTAATTGGTCTTCTTCTTGCCTTTCCAATAGAGTTCAAAGAGTAAAAATAGGTAATCACTTTAGTTCATATAGCAACATAAATATTGGCGTTCCTCAAGGTTCGGTTCTGGGCCCGGTTTTGTTTTAAATATTCATAAATTCACTTTTGCCTCAACATTTTTCAACTAATGCATTTGCAGATGACACGGCCTGTACATATTCCTGTGATACATTATTTGACTTTAATATTAATGTTAACCGAGATCTAGAAACTCTAAGGGCCAATTTTTCAGTGCGAGTTTAAACTCTAGACAAATAAAACCGAGGTTAACTCACCAAAGTTGGACGTTTAAACTCGGTTTAACTAGATATTTTAGCATTCGTTGAAGTTAAATTGACTAAAATTATAATATAATGTGTTTTTTTTTGCCTAAACCGAGTTTAATCGTCCAATGAGCTAATCTCGGTTTATTTTGACCAGAGTTTAAACTCGCACTGAAAAATTGGCCCTAAGACACTGGTTTACTACTCACAAGTTAATTCTAACTGACAAAACGAAGATTATGCTTTTAAATATTAGTGGAAAAGAAACTTAATGAAAAAGAACGTAATGAATTTACGTTTCATTGTGCAGATTGTTGGAAGTTCTCTATTTGTAAGGATACGTGTTGTTCGCAAAAAATTGTCCATACCATCGATGAATCAAGTCCGTGTTCATTTAACTGTTTTCATATTGAATGTGCTAAAAGTTTTAAATATCTGGGTCTAATGATTGACTGGAAAATGAATTGGTAAGATCATATGAAATCCCAAAAAATACTTAGTCACAGCTACGATACAAATATATCATTTAAAGGCTTTTTGCTCTGAAAAATTATTATCTTTTTTTTTTGTTTTTCTTAAAAAGATCAAAGAACCAAGGCATGAGCCTTATACAAACAAGGTTTGGCCTTTGACCTTAAAGGAAGGGGATATATTTATTTAGAGGAATTGATTGAAACCATACGTGAATTATTGATTATTTAAAACAACCGTGAAAGACAATTTGGATTGCTTTTAAACGAGGCTAGTGCTATGCCTTTGCCTCGGCAAGCATTTCCAGCCCATAGTTGTTCCTTTCCTTTAATTCCACATTTTCCACATTTTTATGATTTTATTTAAAATACTGTATTATTATTGATTATTATTGTTCTTTTTATATGAATTGCCAAAATAAAGAAACATTTTTATAAATAAAAATAATAATAATGTCACATTCTATAGAACACAAGGAAACTAGAGATGAATGTGGGTTAGTTTCAAACAAATTATAAAATACTATATTTAATAAAAAACTCGAAATATATATTTAATACATTCCATAATTCCTAAATGTACACTGAGAAAAAAACATACTTTAAAATTAAACAAAAAATTTCAAAATAGAAATTTAACTCATTTGCGTTTCTACAAAACAAAATTTAAAAGAAGCGTGTTTAATTATCAACTATGAACTCGTTTCTGTTTTTTGCATAATTTTCTCTTATTATTTAATTCCAATAACAAAGAATACGTCACTATCAAATTGAATTAAAAAATTATGTGCAGTAGAATCATTGAAAATTATTGGCAGACAATTGAGATCCCGATTTTACATTTGATTGTTTTAAAACATTTTTGAATTAGTCTTACAAATATTGAACAAAAGATGAAATAAAAACTTATTAATTCCCTTCATCAAATGAAGTCAAAAAATGTGTTTTACGGGAGGTCTCAGGGGTTGCTAATCACGAATCTAAGGTCGAAAACTCGAAAAAATTTAAAAAAATGGCATCGAAAAAATAGCGGGTTAATTTATTTGTTTTTAATTTTAAATATTAAAGTTTTTGCATTCAATTTTTTGTTTAAATAAATGTGTTTAAACTTAAAATTTTTAAAATGAAAGTATATTTAAAAACATTATTTTGAAAACAAAAACTTTTGTTTTAAATTTAACTTTAAAAACATTTGTATTTAACTTAAATGAAATTGTTTCAAGCTCTATTTCAAAAACAAATTCGTTTAATATGAACACAATTGCATTTAATTTTAACACATATTTCCCTCAGTGTAGGAAAGAACAAAGAAAGTGAAAAGAACCATGCCAGAGCCCGGATTCGAACCAAGGAGCTCTGGGTTGATAGTCTACACTCTCCACTAGATTACAAAGGCCGACATGCATCTACTTTGGGATGTTTCATTCTAAACTAGAATATGGTCTCACTTTTTGGGGCAGTAAGCATAGTAATAAAATAAATCCATTACTTAATGCGCAGAAACATGTAGTTCGAATAATTTGTAAAATAAATCGCCTTGAAAATAGCTTTCCACTATTCAGAGCACTTAATATTTTGCCTGTTAAACATTTGTTCTTTTACAAAGGAGTAAAAAATTTTTGTCATTAAATCTGGTGATAGATAAATAGAAGTAATTCCAATTATGACTTAAGAATTAATCTCCTTAATATGGCTTATACTCCATCGCATAATTTGCAAAATTATGACCATATTGACCATAGCTCTCGGACTGTTTAATTATTTACCTCAAAATATTAGATATATTCGTAAAAAAGTTGTTTTACTAAAAAATGTAAAATCGAGGCTTTTTACTTTTTCATTCTTAAATGTCAACTTCTGAATATAATGTTTTAACTATATATTAGCATTATTATTTTACAATTTATCAAATTTAAGAAATTGCTATTATTTTTAAAAACAGATTCGTTAAAATTTTTGATTGTAAAAAAATATATATCTTGTTAGAATCATGATACGCAATATTTATTTTAGGATAATCTTGTTATATTAAGCTAAAAAAATTATTCGCGTCTTATTCCTTATTAGTAACTAGCTGATATACCCAGTGTTGCTCTAGAGTCATTTATATAAACATTTTAACACACACTTCTCGATTAAAAGTTTTTTAAATTCAGGAATAATGAAAAACATGTTGAATTTTATTTGTAAGCTACCGTTAGAAAGGTAATTTAACGAACTTTAATCCAAAGTTGTTGGTGCTTTCATCTCTTGCGGTGAGCTAATTGAATTCAAAGAAGGGGTACGAAAAACATATTTTAAAAATTAAAAATAATTTTTATATTTACTTAATCTTAAAGCTAGCAAAATTACTTTTTCAACAATATAAAAATTATGGTGGGACTCAATGCGTCCTTGAGATATGGATATTTTAACATCTAAACAAAGATTCTTATTAAAAAATATATTGAACTTTTAACAAAAAAAAAAAAAAAATTGTTATGAAATATATTAAAAACAGCAAAGATATTGGCATTAAAAGTAGAAACTTTGATTTTCATATAATTTTTTCTCATTATTAGCTACCAATGATTTATGAAAAAATTCGTTGTACTAAAAATGATTGTAATACAATTTATATTAGCTGCGTTTTTTTCATGGGAGATCAGGATCATATCATCGCATTTGCAAGCAAAGCAAAAACAACAAATAATCCAGCAAGTGAGCTGAGGGCGGATTCTGAAAAACACTAAAGCTAAGTCTCCACCGCTAAAGCTAAATTTATAGATTTGCTATTCTGAAAAACTCCATCGCTTATTTTCATGCTAAAAATTTAGAGACTGAAAGAGCTTTTAACGAAGAATAAAATTAAAGCTGTCATACCTAAATTTTTAGCGATTGCTGCGATTCTTAACTTTTTTTTTGCGATTTACAGAAACTCTAATTTTATTTTTAGCTATAATTTTAGAGTCCAATCTTTTGTTGCCGCTAAGTTAAAAATTAAAAGATTTTTCAATTAAAAT
The DNA here is from genome assembly GCA_963920525.1 of Dichetophora obliterata. NCBI lineage: Eukaryota > Metazoa > Arthropoda > Insecta > Diptera > Sciomyzidae > Dichetophora > Dichetophora obliterata. Next base: position 13,435,317 of record OY986439.1, on the reverse strand, counting down.
CGTAATTTTTAATTAAGAAAAATTAATGCTTTGTCTCTTTTAAATGTTTTCAAAGAAAAAAATTTCACCAATTTAAGCACTTTTCCGAAAACTTGCTGTTTGTATTTATCAGTTGTATTAATATTAGGGGTATTCACGTTTCAGTGCACTTGCCTGTGCAGTTGAGGACTTGTGCAGTTGTGCAGTTAGGTTTTCGTGAACAAACCACTAACACTTTTTCCAAGCTGTCAAATTTTTCAATGCACACAAGTGCACAACTGCTCAAATCTTCAAGTTTTAGGCTGCAGTAGAATAGCACTTGTGCAGATTTTTGATTTTGATATTTTGATTTTGTAAAGTGCAGAAGTCCTTTGATTGCAAAATTTTGAAGAATTTAATGAAACCTAAGCCTCCAATAAGCCACGACTGTTTTGGTATTTAAAGTTGAACCAGTCAAAATAAATCCTTACTAGTTTTTACATAGTTTTATTCTATGACAACACGAGAATATTTAATGAAAAATCATAAAGTGCTCGTGTAAATATACTTAAAAAATTAACCACAAATTTTTAACTATGTTAACTTAAGTTTATTTAAAATTCTCTCAAATAACTGAATGTTTTCATTTTGCACTTTTTATTTAGATATTGTGTAGTATACCTATACATATTATTTAAATATTTAATTTACAATTAATGTATTTCATTATAAAACAAGCTATAAATACTTTTCTCAAAATAAGTAATAATATAAAAACCTCTACTCTAAGAATTTTCGAGAACATGCACAATAACATTCAAACTAAGTTAAAGTAATACACCTCTGTGGTATACTAAGATATTATTCAAACAATAAGAACATATGTTCATACTAAGCACTACTATCTATCTCATTCGCACACATGTACCCATATGGCTGAATACAAAACATATGATATTATATTATACTTTTTACTCCTACACAAATATGTTAACATATGATTATGTTTACTTTTTCTATTAATATAAGTCTACTCACTCACACATATTAAACTATTAATACTAAATTAAAAATATGTATTACGATATTCTACTATTACTTTTACACTAATTAAAGAACATATGATTCTATTTACATTCTAAACTACACAAACAATTGTTAACTAGCTTTAAGACAAAATACCGTTATGCTTACTATAAAAGGATGAACATATTTGAAAATAAATCAATCTAGTTTTGAGCTCTAACAGCTGCCAATTATTTTAATTTTAATAAGTCTTGAGCTTTAATAGCTGCCGACTTAAACCCTTTTAGCCTCTGCACTTTTTTTAGTGAACGGCATAAAAAGGATATTTAAAATAGCGCCAGTGGCGAACTTCGCCGGCAACCAATAGGCAGGTTCTGCAACTTATTTTTATAGAACGCGAGTCCTTTTTTATTATTTTAAAAATAAAAAGGCGCGTACATGGCGATCCTGCGATATCGCCAAAAATATTATTACAATTGGTGCAGTTAGTAAACCATTTTAAAAATAAGAAACAAGCTTATTTTAATTTTTATATTAATTTAATTAAAGTTCGAAAGAAACTTTAAAAAGTTTTCGAAAACTTTTCACTCGGATGATGAATTTTTGACAGTCGGAAGTAGAATTTTTGATATCAGTGAAGTGAGTTTTATTGCCAAATCTTCATGTAGCCCCGGGGACTGGTAGAAATTTTGACAACCGGCACAAGAATTTTTGAGTGAAGCAAAAGGGTTGTGCTTTACCCTTATTAGTATCAGTATTTTGCTGTGTATTTTTTCTGAAAAAAGTAGTTTTATTTATGTTTCCGTATAAAAAAAAGGATTGTGCTTTGCTTTTAATATTTGGAAAATATTTATTTTTAGGCTAAAAATACAGGCTTGAGGAGCAATTAAAAAGTTAAAATTACTGCAATTCTTTTTTAAGAATTTTAAAACTAGGCCAGTCTTAGGAGCTAAAGAGTTTAAAATAAATATTTATGTTAAATTTGGAAGTTCATTACTTCTGATATACGCAATGTATTAAGTTTTTTCTTTACTGCCTTCAACTTCCAAAACGAATACATTGATTAAACTTTTTAAATATTTATAAATATGGCCGATAAAGAGTTAATACGTGTTCAAGGATGTTTTATGGTTAGCTGCTTGATCGACTGAGTATAAGTCAATATTTTCTTTCGTATTACAGTCGATTGAGCTCAAAATTTGGCAGTAAGTGTATTTCGGGTATGGCAACCTTTAGGTATAGTGCGATTTTTATCCTCGCGTATAGTTTAGGTTAAGGATTTTTAGGTCCAGTTGACAAGAAAAGTTTAACACTGATACTTTTTTACTACAGTATATTTTATAAGTGCAGTAAAATCTAAACATATAATTTTTTTTTTTTTTTTTTTTTTTTTTTTTTTTTTATTGGCCAACCAAGGCAATTTACTTATTCTAACAGGTTTTTACAAATTTATTAATTAACTTATTCTAACAGGTATTTATTTTTTATTTTTTTATTTTTTATAATTTTTTTTTTCCTTTTCTCCCCCTTCCTTGTTTTGGTGTTCAAAGATGTGCAATTCGAAGTGGGCGTAATCCGCCCACCTAATTGACATTATTTCACGAACACGCCAAAAAAGAAGGGAAAGAGGAGAAGAGAAAAAAAAGAGAATTCAGAGGTTGGGTTGATTAGGCAGAGAAAGAGACTTTAAACTTTAAACATATAATTTTAAAACATGTTTTCAATTTATTCCAACTCTAAGCTAATTAGATAAAATATATACAACAAAATAATCATGAATAAAAATTTTAATTTTTTTACATATTTTTAATGTTTACACAAGTTTTGGTTTTATAAGTTATTTTACTTAAAACAGTTACATTCCTTGTAGCTCATATCATTTTGAATACAAAAATAATTTCTAGTAGTAGTGGCAGTCAAATACGTCTTAAAAACTCGTTCACTCGCTAAGAAGACGTTAAAATTTCTAGATAATATTTTCAGGTTTCATTTGCCACAGCAAAAAATGACAATTTAAATACAACAGACAGAAATTTTTTCAACTCAACATTTTCTTTCCTATAGAACCAATAGTAAAAAGTATCCAATTGGCACACAGCCATAACCAAATCAATTTTTTGACATAAGAATTGCTAAAACAACGCTTCCTGTGGCGAGTAATAGAAGGAAAATTTTTAGCTAGGCAATTTGAAACTCAGAATCGCATTTTAGCGAAATCGCTAAGGAATTGAACGAAGCATTTTTGTAGCTTTTAAGCGATAGAGATTTAGCTTTAGCTTGGCGATTTTCAGAATCCGGCCTCTGGACATTTAAATTGATCCAATTCTATGTTTTAAAGTGTTGAAAGCGCAATTGTAAAAGAAGGCAACACTAAGCCGTTAATGACAGCTAGATGACGCTGCGACTGAAAAAACTGGCAGTACTGCATTATTTGAAATTTTAAAAGTTTGGTAGCACTAGCATTTTCGCAAAACTTATCTGCCAGCTACATAAGAACATCAGATGTTCATCTGCAAGCAGAAAAAAACGCCATCTGTCTGTAAGTAGAAAACATAGCAAAAATTGATCTGAAGCGAATTTTTTAAGAAAAAAAAAAAACGCAGCTATTGAGCTAGCCAAACGTGCGAGGTTAAATTTGAAGAAACTTGTGGTAGACAGCATTCAGCTATTCACCGCAAGGTGCATAGTTTGTACCCACAGTACTTACAAATGCGGCGCCATCTATCTATGAATTTAAAGCACATATCAAAACCAATGAAGTAATTGTGCTAAAGAGATGCGCATATGTTTTATTAATTATATCGCCATATATCTGAAACTGATTACATGAAAAAACCAACTTTTATAGCATTCTATTCACGTTCATCTTTTCGATGAAATGGTGATATAAATACAACATTTAAAGTACCATTGATAAAGAACTGAGTGACAACGGTGATACAATAGTGAGAAAAAATAGAGCCATCACAACAAAACAATTTTAACAGAATGAAGCCGGGGGTGGGGAGGCAAAAAAACTAAGTAGATTACTATACGGAAGATTTTATGTAATCCAAAATGTTCTTAATATTTTTCATTTACGTAATTTTCATTTACTGCAGAGTTGGTTATTTTTTATTTGGTGATGTGATGTCTTTGTAATCTTTCAGTAATCGATTGAAAGAATGATTTTCGGAAATACATTTTACCATTGAGCTTGCATCACGTGACAGAATGCCCGTTCTCTTAAGATTGGTTGTGCTATCGATTAAGCTATTATTTTTCATGTCGATGAGCAACCCGTAATTCTTAAGGAAGTCAGAGCCGATTATTGGTTGAGTGACGTCAGCAACAATAAAAGACCAAAGTAGTTTCCTTCGCAAACCTAAATTACAATTAATAATTTTCTCACCAAACGTCCGCATCGGAGTGTTATTAGCAGCAAAAAGAATTAATGACTGAGCAGCACCAAATTTTTGACGATCCGTTGCTGGAAAAACTGAAACATCGGCTCCAGTGTCAATCAGGAACCTGCAGTTCATGTTTTGGTCTTGAAGAAACAGGCGACATATTTGTTGGCCACCCTCATTCGTCACCCGAAACGAGGCGGCTTTTAGTTTTCCGACTTGAATTTGCATGGCTGGCGGCATTTTGTAGCGTTTGTGCCAAATTTGTAGTGATACCAGCAGTATATTTTTTCTTCCTTCGACACACTGGATGGTCTTCCATTACTACTGCGACTGCGATTGTAAATGCGTGATCGCACATTTCGACCCACAGCGAGAGCATTAATCTGCACTAAAATCTCTTGCATTTGTTTCTCAAGAGACTCTAACCGGTGTTCCGATGGATGATTTTTGACAGCATTGTTGCTGACTGATAAGATTGCTTTTGTTGTTGCTGGCAGTCGCTGAAGCCAAAGTGTTTTTAATAAATCGTCAGACACTTTTCCGCTGGATAACTCGCGCATCTCTCGTAGGAACACTGATGGTTTTTTGTGTCCTGCGCTGACGTTTTCGAGCAGCTGACGTAAGCGTTTCTCTTCTAAATCGAGAAATACGCTTAAAATTGCAGTTTTCATGACCTCGTATTTGTTTTCTGACGGCGGTTCTTCGACGTTGTGGCTGACGTGGTTAATCACACTGCTCTCAATCGATCCTACCAGCGTGTGGTATTTCGTAAGATCCGAGGATATTCCCGATGTTTGGCGAAACCATAACTTCAGATTTTGTCGCCAAAATGGAGGAACTCGAACTGTTACGCGCGAAATTTCCGCAATAGGAAATGACTGGTATTCTTCTTCAGAGTCAGGTATCGGAGCCACCAATGTTGTCTTGATAGCTATAATTCAAACACAATTTTATATAAAAACTAAAACCTTTATTTTGAACAAACTAAAAACGAATGAAAATTTATTTTAGAAAATTTTATATATGAAATTTCTAAAAATTAAAATATGATATAAACTTGAAATTCAAAGTATTAATACAGCAAGTGTATTTTCAGTACAGCAAGTTCTGAGTGCCACAATACTAAAATAAGCAAATTATTGCAGATTTTTTAAACGATTTCTATCATCGAGGTATGTTATGAAAATCATGCACTTTTATTTTTAATGGTACGATTTGTAACAAAAACTCAAGTTTGTCGGAGACATGAATACATTTAGCGGAATTTCCGCAGTTCAAACAGAGAGCCACTGTGTTTTTTTGATTCACAAACAAATCTTAACAAACATTTCTGTTGATCTAGCCACTAGAAATAAGACTTCATTGCTTATTTGACCAGTATCCATTGAGCATCCATTTTCATTATCGTTTTTATCCTACTGAGTGGAAATACAGTTTCACGGAAAGCTGTTTTATTCATTTGTATTCCTAAAATTGTTTTAATTTTGTATTGAAATGTTCGTAATTATTCTAGACTCCCAACTGCATTCTTAGATATATAGAATTTTATATAAGATAATAGAGAATTTTAAAACAAAATTCAGTTTTATTAATAGTCTGGTATAAAAAAATAGATTTTTAGCCTTAATTTTTGATTGGAAAGAGATATTGGGGTAATTTTTTCAAATAAATTATTGTTAGGATTGACTTCTTTGTAAAAAATATAAAAACAACATTTTGGAAAAAATAAATTTCGCGAAAAAAAATCAAAGGGGGTTGTTGTTTTGATGGCAAAAACAGTAAAATACTTTTTGCGCTTAGCTGGAAGAATTTTTGCAAATAAATGCTGTCATATAAAAGGTGCAGTTTTAAATTGATTTAATTTTTACAACAAAAACAAATTTTTGAGTAATTTTTTGAGTAAAAAGTCAATATTTTGGACCTTTTTTGACATAATTGTAAAACATAGTTGCACTGACTTAACGGTACAGTTCAACCTATTTTTGTAAAGTGATTTTATGGAACTTTTTAACAAAAAATATTTGAATGAAATATATTAATGGACAGCAGAGATATTTGCATCGAAAAATTAAACTTTGATTTTCATGTCGTTTTTTTCTCATTCATAGGTTATATGAAAAAGTCGTTGTACTGAAAAATTCTACAATTTTGAATATATGTGATGTTCAAATAACAGAAATTTTTTAAATTTATATATACGACACAAAAAAGTATTAAAATAACAAAATTAAAGTTAGTTCAAAAATTTCTTAGCAGGCGTGGCAAAAATTAATGCTTTTAATATGCATATTTAGTTTGAGTGAAATCCGTTGAGCCGTTTAGATTTGTATAAAGGCCAAACAAACAAACAAACAAACAGAAAATGAGTTTTATTACTATAGATTACGGTAACTTCCTCGCAATAGAAACTTAGGACAGAAGGAAGATCCCCAACTATCAACTGCGGTTCAAGGTATGAAAATGAGATAGAGGAAGGAGCGGCATAAAGGCAAGAAATTCATTAAATTCATTTGCAATTGTATAGCTCTGTGTATATTAAGGTGGGTCAATTACTTTTGTGATAAATCGTACCCCTAGGGCGTATTCTATAGGTGGTTTTAAGCAACTTTTCTGAAGAAACCATGAATCGAAATTGGATTTCAAGGCCCCGGAAATTTAAAAATAACTATTTTACTGGGCCAAACCGGGTAATTTATCAATATTAAGCAAAAATTGGTGTAACAATAAGATAAAAATAATAAAAGTGTTATGGAAATTTCCTGGATAAGAAATTAGAAGTGGTCCCTAAACAACACACCGCCCCTCATGTCATTGTAGGGTCCAGAGCCGAAATTATTTAAAATTACAGTTGATGTTATTAAAGCTTATTAAAAAACTTTTTTCTAAAGGGAGCTCTATATATATTTAAAATTCGTTATCTCCGGTTCTAGCGATCTGCTCTACTCCAGTTTTAATTATAATTCTACTCCACTCTTCCCTATAGTTGCATTTTAACGTAGGAACAACGTAGAATTGAAAACATAATGTCGAAATTATCGAATATTTTAAGAGTTCAGTTTGGCTTTAAATTCATGAGAAGAAGAAAAATTAAAAAATGTCTAGATCTTTCATTTAAATTCACAAGTACGGAGAGGAATGTGCAGCTATTTACCAGTGTTTCGAAAAGTGCAATAGAGAAGAATCGAGAAGGAAGTATGGCGGTGATATTAGAAAGCCACGAAAAATTACTTTGGCTTGAAAGCAAACAAGATTTTAAGAGAGACGGCGTTTCATAAAAATGTTCGTATATTTCTTAATTTTGTTTTTGTAATATCTTTAAGTTTTATTTATTTTTCAATTTTGTTTATCAATATTTTTTTTTTTTAAATAACTAAAATACAAATTACTTAAATAATACTGTCGTTATAAGGTTAAGTGTTAATCTTATTGTTCTACTAATTTTTCATGCTGGCCAACTTTGCTAAACATGTCGATGGTTTTTAACCCATTCTTACACAAATTTTTGCTTTGCATTAATAGAGTACCCGGCTATTATTCAATTTTCGGGGGCTTGAAATCCAAGTCCGACCCATGGTTTCTTTGGTAAAGTTGCTTAAAATCATCCATAGAATACGCCTGGGGGGTACAATTTGCTATTTTTTTTTTTACACATACAAATTGACCCACCTTAGTGTATATGCATTCATTTATTTTTAAAGACAGGCCATGATTCACTTTTTGAGTTCTCTTTGTTATTTCGTTAAAAAGTTGCCATTGCTTCTTAAAATCGTTACCAGAGTCTGAAAAGCTAGATCGATAATAGTTCTCACGGGCAACAGGAATTTTTTTTTTGATTGCTTTCAGCAGTGATTCTAAGCACTGTTTTGAAAACCAACTAGTAGAATGCTTAGAACACTTCATAATGAGCTTATTTTTAAGTTAGAATTTTAGTAGGCTTTCATTCATCCAAGGTTTTAGTTCTTTTTCACTTTTTTTACGAACAACTTATCTTACATAGGTAGCGCTATCGATATGTTTTTTGAGAGTGCTGTAAACAATAGAGTGTACTTTCGAAGCATCAGAGGAAGCGTACACCTTCGTCCAAGATTCGAAAATGAGACTAGAGTTCAATTTATTAAAATTTAGAATAGGAATTGAATTTAAACTTTACTGTGTTGGTCTGTCCTGTCATGAATTTCGCCCAAAAAAATCAAAACCCTTGTTGTTTTGATGACAAAACTAGTAAAACTGGAATAATTTTTGCAGATAAATGTTAAGCCACATGTAAGGTAGTCAGAAATTGAATTTTTACTTGTTTTTACTAAAACGTTTTTATTAGCTTCACTTCTTGTCTGTAACGTACAAATCTTGGAATCCATTTTTAACCAACTTCCCGATAAGGTAGAGTTTTGAAACTCAAAATAAAGCTCAGAACTGGATGACAACACAATAATCACGTACTTTCTTGTCTGAACGTTTATTTGTTTGGATAAAATGCGAAATTACTTGATACATATATACATACATACATATTAAAAATGAAACAAAAAAAAAATACTGAAAAGATCGTTGACATTTTAAAAAAATTAACAACTGAAATGAATTTATTATCTGATTTAGAAAAAGTTTAGGTGTGAGCTCTGCAGCTCTTGCTTTATAATCGTGAGGTTATGAGTTCGAGCCTCAACAATGAGAACGATTTTTTTTTATGAAACTTCAAATTTTGAAAAATTCACAACTGAGGGTGAAAAAAAAAATCGTAAAAAAGTAGTTTAAATACGAGTAGAATTTTTTATTTATTTTATAAGAAAAAAGTTTGATTTATTGCTATAAAGAACATGTTTCTTTGTGAGTTCTGTAGATCAGAGCACAGGTAGCTTATGTTATAATTGTGAGGTTGTGAGTTCGAGTCTCAACAATGACAATGGATTTTTACGGTTTTTTTTTTGTTTCATTTTTTATATTTATAGAACTATTTCGGTTTCTTGAAAAAATTCTTCTGTCACCTTCAATCGTGAATTTTTGAAAATTGTAATTTTGAAAGTTTTTGACGGAATTCATAGTTTTTGAGAGAACACATCATACAACTGTGTGTATGTGTAAAAAGTGTTATGTGTGCTATAAAAAGCGTGAAAAAAGAGTAAACCCATGAAAAATTTAAAAAAAAGTTATAAAAAAAAATTGCAATAGTCAAAGAGACAATCACACAACGCAAGCGACGCCTAGAGAAGGAGAAGCACATCCATCGATACAGGTAGATGAAGAAGCTCCTACCAAAAATGAAAAAAAAAAACCAGAGCAAGTAAATGCATGGCAGTTCAAAAGGAAAGACAAGAATTTGATAAACACGTTTTTAAAACGAACCAAAAAGTATAAAATAATTTCTCCTAGAGTGTGGCTTTTAGTTTTCCTAAAAACGTAGGGCGCGTGCTATAGAGAATATTAACCCTGCATCACTAACCCTAGGGGTTTCTAATGCGAAACATGTGTGACGAACTTAAAATCAAATATTACAAATTAATTCTTTTAATAAAAAAACATTTTTAATGCAGGGTTAATATTCTCTATAGCATACGCATCACGTTTTTAGGAGAACTAAAAGCTACTAGTTAGCTAGTTAGCTAGCTAGTTTTAAAAACGTGTTATATAACAAAAACGACTTTCGAGTTTCATTTTCATCTCGTTTTTTTTCTTATTCTTTAGTAACACTGTTTTATGAAAAAGTTGTTGTACTAAAAGTTACTACAATATGTAAGATATATGAATGCTTTTGGTGACAAAATAGCAAAATTTTTTAAAATGAAATTGGAAGAACTCCGATGGTAAAAAGTATTACAATAACAAAATTAACGTTAGTTGAAAAGGGGTGGCAGGGGCGTAGCTCACACTAAGTCTATAAAAATTTAATCTAGGATGGTTTAAAAAAATACCTTTGCAGACAACTAAAGACTTTTAATTATATTCAAACAGTCTAATAAAACAAATAACAGTTAGATAATCAAATAAAATATGTTTATTTTTGATGTATGCTTAGCTCTCTGCTTGATTTAAACATGCTTAACATGCTTGATTTTTTATTGATTTAGCGCCTTTTAATGCTTTTTATAATAATATTTCTTGAAATAAACACATTGCTGCGGAATTTTGATTTTATTTGTTGTATATTTTTTATGTGAGCCTCACTCTGTGAGCTGTGTATCACTTGCCTTACCACGTAATTTTTCACCACTTAAGAAAATTTACTCCATAACTCAATGCGCTATCAAATAAAAATCTCACTGCGCTGATTAAAATCCAATTGATACAGAAATCGGATTCTGCATTATAGCATGTTTGACTGAGTCATGGCGCAATTGCGTTAACGCAAGTCTTTTCCTAAGCCCATCGTAAATTCCCCATCGTAAATAATTCAGCAAATTACTAGTAGAAAAGAAACCATTAAAATGAATCCAAAAAAGGATTTGCTGTCCCACACACACACTAAATTGCTAGCAATAAAAATAAGATCTAAACAGATAAAATTATATGGAAACCTCGACCAATTTTTCACAACTGCCATCAAGTACGCAGCAGCAGCAGCAGAATTGGAAAAATTACAAAACTTAAGACAAAAAACATTCACTATCCCCCACAACAATACAACAATACGACACAACAACACAAAATGTGACCCTACAATGAGTAAGACAAAGGAAGCGGTTGGATAGCCGTCTGTCCATGTTTGTAATCCATGACTGATGACCACTGATACGACTGAACGATTTGAAGCAAAACAAGCTGCTCGCTGCTGGCAGCATTTTTGTACTGCTCCTGCTCCTGCTTTTGCCGTTCTTACTTATGCTCAACACTGTGTTTACAAACAATTGTTCATGGAAAATAATGATGTGGCAACGCTACCACTTGGCTACACCTTAACCGCAAATAAATTTTGCCCAAAAGCATGCAGCAGCATCAAGTTTTACTGGACTCAACCTGAAGCAGTGCCATGATTGGCTGGGGATGCAGAGGTGCAAAGCGCAAAACTTTTGCAAAAGTCAGTGTCAAAGTTTTTCAGCTTATTTTCTTCGCAGATCATTCCTTGAAATTCGTGCAGTCTCGACAGATGCTGTAGCTGGTGTAGATGTTGATGTCGTTGTGACTTGATGTGGGTTGCCGGCGAAGGTGGTAGGATTGCTGTTGCTGACCACTAGACAACAAATTGAAAGTAATTGAAAGCTCAGCCATGAGTTGTAGAAGGACATCATTTGGACCCACCAGAGTACAACAGCAGAAACAAGTTGTTGGCAGTGGATCCAAAGTTTCCAACAATCTCTTGTCTTGTATATTTTTTGAATTTTTTTGCGTTCTTTCTTTTTACATTGCTTTATCTTATGTGGTGAAAATTCGTTTAGTTGATGGTTAAAGTTGAACTTTGACACTCAATGAATTTCTTATTATTTTATTTATATACTTTAAAGAAATTTTTATTTCATGCAATAAGTTGGCCAAACGAACTGCAATAAGATACTTCAATGGGTTAAACAAATGGAGCTACTTATGTGTAAAATTTAATTTTTTTTTAAAGAAATCGTTAACTGATGTAAAGAAAATGTCTACGGTATGTTAACAGATACTTTTGTGTCAAGAGGAAAAAACTGCATTTAATTAATTAAAAACTCTGGTAGTGGACAATAAAACAAACTGACTCCTGCGCATCCTTTTATTAAAATGCAAGAATTTTTATTCTTGCTGCATAAACCGAGCGCTAGGCAGGAGCGGAATTCAATAATTAATTGTAAAGTCATATTTTGCGCCATTCGATATGCTACAATTAAATATTCAATAAAACTGTCAACTAGTTAAAAGTTGCATCGTATAAATTGCAATTTTTATTAAGGAAAGAAATTAAATTCCTGCCATGAGTTATTGCCTCAGACCATTTGTTTGGATTTATTATGGGAAAACAGAAAACAGAGACAACTATTAACAGATGTCATTTATTTTTGTTACATTATATTAAACTGAAACAAGATGCAGTGAAAGAAGAACAAGCATATTTTCTGCTTAAAAAAATGGTAAAAAAAAGTTCAACGAAAAGTAATACTGAAAGTCCTGAATGGCTTTACCATTGCGACATTTATAATTGTTGCCATCCGCAAAGTATGCAGCAAAAATTTAATATTCTTCATAAGCTGTAAAAAAATTGCTGTCATGTCTTCTTCTTCTTCCTCTTCCACTGCTGGCCACCACAATCATTGCACTATTTTCAGTTCCATGACCCAAGCAGCCAGTCACCACATCACAAAATGGCTTCATTTCCATTTCATTCTCTTACTTTCAGGCACACAAACAAAAGAGCTGCAGTTGCATCGCTGTGCGAATCCATAGAATTAGCCATGAGTATGTCGCACAAGATGACGCGCACTGCTGCAACCATTAAATGCATTAAGCAAATATTTCAAATGTGTTTTAATATCTAAATTTAAACTGCATGCAACTCAAGCCGAAAGAACCATGCAAAGGACATCAATAAATGGTCGCCACAAATGGCCTCACTTTCTCGACAGTCATGGCAACATTAGAAATTTTGCCAGTTGCATGTGCCATTGCATGATTGTCGTGTGCTGCTGTATGTGTGTGTGCACCATTCGGGTACTCGACTAGAAATCTCATGAAAACCAAAAGTTCGAGACAACTTTAAGCCTTGTCAGGCATAACGAGAATTGTACGTTCATTTGCCACCACTATAAGTGGCTATGTAGCAGAAGAGAGGGTGGTCGGTCGGTCTGTCGGCCGTTCGGCTAGTTAGTAAAGTAAAGCAGCGGTTGGATTTGAGGCAAGATTTTGTGCATATCTGCATGGTTAACATTTTGTAAATCATTAGATAAAACATTGCATGATATGCTTTTTCTGAACACTCTGAGCAATTTTATGTCAAGCAAAAGTTTCAAATGCTGTCCAAGTTTTGTTTACAATAAAGTTAGTTATGGAATTCGTCTTGAATTTTCGATATAACAATATATTAAAATTTATAAAATTTGTATACTCCTTCTGCTCAAAATGCCAGCTAAGAATTAAAAAAATAATTATTATTACTTTCAATTCATACATGTTTCAAGTTGCAAGAGAACAATAAATAAAAATCCATATTCAAAAATATGTAAGACTCTGCGAAAAAAATTGTTGTACCTACGCACTTCTCACTACATTTGTTCTGGCCTGAAAATAAGTTATTACCTCAGCAATTCCCTTTAAAACGTACCGGCCTTACGGACTGACCATCTCAGATTTTGGTGAAGTTTTGCATGGAGCATCATTGACGGAAATAAAAAATTTTATTTGGAGGAAAAAAGTTTTGCGTTATTTTTGGCGGAGAGGGTACACAAAATTGACAAATATCGTCAAAAACGTCGAAAATCGATTTTTACGGAAACACATTTCTCACACACTTCTTAACCGAATGTTAGGTTTGAACGACCGTTGGAAATGTAATTAATTGGACTTAAATCCAAAAATAACTTTGAAAAATGTTGGTGGTTGGGGTTTCATCCCTTGCGGTAAGGTAATTAATTGCAATGGGAACACCATTTAAATAATTAAAATAATGTTTTTTTAAAAGCTAAAGAAATTAACTTTTTAACATTATAAAAATTAGGGTGAGCACTCAATGAGTTAATGAGATATGGTCATTAGGGCGTCGAATTACAATTTTTTACGAATTTTACATTTTAAGAGGTCTCAAAAGTTGTAATGGTGGTCAAGATCTACCAAAAGAAAATTTTAAGAAAAATATAATGTCTTCCTCTCCCACAAGAACAAAGTTGTTTTTTGAGAAAAACAGTAAAAAATCACGTTCTCAAAATGCTTAAATTTTTATAAGTAAAACTAAATATGTCTTAAAGCAAAAGTAAATATAGACTTTATCAAAAATATTTTGGCAAACACGATGACACTCTTGGTTTTTACCCTTAGTGTCCTGTGTAGATAGCACAGAACTTTTATTTCCTATCTGATTATCTAAATTTTGGTGATATTGATTACACTGTTAACGTTTTTCTAAAAATGGCGATTAAATAATTTGCATATTTTTTGCATAAACATTTTCCTGTTTTGGAGAAATGCATACCTGAATGCAATTTTTAAACTTTTTAAAAAAAATGAATATAAGGTTTTATATCTCGGGCACCAGAAGTGGGTACCACTGTGTGGCACTGGTGTTCACTCTACAGCCCTGCCAAGTGATCTGAAACAAAAAAAAAAAATAAAAAAATTATTAACCTAGATGAAATTTTTGGGGGGCCTTGTAGATTTCCGATTTTAATAAAACCCTTTTTAAAAAAATAGCGGCCCTTTAAAAAAACTCGGTTTTTCCCTCCTTTTTCTTAAAAAAATAATGATAATACATTTTTTTGGGAAAAAAAAACGCTTCCTGAAGGCCCCCCAAATTGAGTAAGCTCAAACATCGAAATCTTTAAAGTCGTTGAAGCGGAATCCTGTACAGCGAGGAAAAAAGGAGTTTCGAGAAAAACATTTATACCTGTTTTTCGGCCGACGCACTCTCTCGTCCATGGGCGTCCACAGAGGGGGGCGAGTGCCTAGGCGATGAAAATTTTTGTATATCTTCATATTAAATAAAAAAAGCCGTAACCTTAAATTTAAAAATTTCAAGAGAGAAGCAAAAACTTTCTAATTTGTAAGTGGCGCTTAAACTTAAGGATTTGAGAACTTTGTGAGTAAAAACGGCGATTCAAGTTGTAGAAGTGCAAAATTTTGCGGAACATGTATTTTGATAAGGTGTATCATAATAAGCCAAAAAGTCGATTTTGAACTTTTTGTAACCTACGGCTTTTTTTATTTCAAATTAAGATATGTTTATTATGTATTTAATAAATTTATTAATCTATATATCTAAAATGGAATGTGTGTTTGTTTATTTGTTTGTTTGTACCTTATAGGAGACCAAACCTCTGGACCGATCTTCCTGAAATTTTCACAGCATTTAACTGGGACTCTGGCATGATTAATAGGGTACTTTTTTCGACCACACCCACTTTTACGCCCACTTTTTAAAAATTATGTAATTGCTCCCATATAGTTTTTAACAGATTTACTTCAAATTGTATACACATTATACTTTAGGTGAGGTAGAAGTAAACATTTCTTACGCCACGCCCCCTTTCAAGCCCCTTTTCACGCCAAATTTAAGTTTTAAACTTTTTGTTCTCTGTACAAATTTGTTCCTTCCAACGGATTATTTTTTATTTGGTAGTATATTGCTCTTAATACTGTTAACGTCGCCATATTACTATGAACCACGCCCACTTCACCGCCCCTTTTTTTAATTCAGATACTTACTTATACCACTAACAATGTTTGCTATACAAAATACTTTTTTTGTAATATGTATTTACCTAAAGTTTTATATTCTTTTTATCTACAGGTAAGGTAGCCATAGATTTTTTTATTACCAAATCCCCCTTTTTTCATCCCATTTTACTTTAATTATAATTAATTTGCTTTCAATATGGTATATATTTGGTGTCTTTAAAAAGTGTTGATGCACAAAAACATTCTGAAATAATTTTTTATTATTATTTTTTTTTTTAATTATTATCAACACAATTACAATAAATTGGAATATTAATATCGCACTACTTTTCCTTCAAGTGTAACATGAGGTGCGATTGCCAACGCGTGTTATAACGCTTACCATATCATTGACATACTTACAATTAAAATTATGTATATGGCAATTCATTTCACTAATTAAGAACGCTTCTGATTGGCTGCCGTAAGAATAAATACTATTTCACCAAACGGGAGCTATGTTTGCAGCCATTAAAGCTGAAATTTTCACAGCATGTTACTATGACTCCGGAAGGAATTATAGGCTATATGAAGTTTTTATTGGACAAAGGGGCGTGGCACCGATCATATAACCCAAAAATTTAAATCGCCATATTTGGGGCATTTTTTGACCTACGTCGCTGATATTTGGTACATTGGTATTGGCATAATTAGGGAGAAAATTGGGTGGACCACGCCTCTTTTAAGGAAAATTAAAATCGCAATATAGTCTTAACTACTGGACCGATCTTCATTAAATTTTCACAATAGGATATTCTTACGAAATAATAAATTCTTAACTATATAAAGTTGTGAGTGGACAAAGGGGCATGGCCTCGCCCATATAACCCAAAATTTAAAATCGTCATATCTTGGGCATTTTTTGACCAACGGCGGCAGTATTTGCTATGTATGGTATTGGCATGAATAGAAATACGTACCAAAAGAAAAGTGGGCGGAGCACGCCCCTTTGTTTGCGATATATTGGAGGCTGGACCTGTTAACGGATCTTAAATTTTCACAGCGTGCAGCTTTGACTCAGGAATACTAATAACATGATAATATTTTGCAACCATGCACACTTCTGCACCTACTTTTTTACTACGTTTATTAATGCCTTCACCTCAAATTTAAGATACATAATAATTAAAATAGTGGGGTAGCCCCATTCTCTTTCTCCCACAACTTTCTGCAAAACAGCTGATTTTGTAATATGTGTTAATTAAAATAGAGAGTGGAGTAACCCCATTCTCATTCTCCCACAACTGACTGCGAAACAGCTGATTGTGTAATTGCTGCTTTTAGATTGGTATAAAAATAAAAAGGGGGAGCATGAAACAAATTACATGCTGTTCAGTGCTGAATTCTAATTGGTTTACAACAAAAAAAGGGGAGAAGCATTGCAATAATTAAATTAAAATTAAAAAAATAAATTTTTGTAAATATATAAATACTTTTAATTTTATTTTATAAAGAGGGGGGTAGTGAAGCACACCGGGTTCAGCTAGTAAATAAATATAAATAAATAAAAGAGAATACAAAAATTAATTTTTTAGGTTAATTTATAATTAAAGCTGACCTTAACCATTAATTTTTAAATAGTATGTTGTACCCGTTGAATTGGCGCCTTATACAAACAATGTTTGGTCTTTGACCTGAAAGGAAAGGGATAGATTACACAGTACAACACAAAAATTCCAAACAAAAAATCACTTATCCCAGCCGAAAGTACTCGATGAGAGGAGAAAAGTTATTTCTGGATTTTGCTAGATTGGTTGCCGTTCGTTTTTTATGAGCCTCTATAGTTTTTTCGCCAAATTTGATTTTGAGCACTTTTTTGCAATTTTTTTCTATTTTTCGCATGGCCATAGTTCGAAAAATGCTGTGAATTTTTTTTGCAGTCTTCAGCAAAGTTGTAGCTCTTGACTTGGCCAACAAAAATGCTGAATATATTAAGTCGGAAAAATTTCATCTTCATGCTCAAAACCCCAAAAATGTCGAAAAAACTACCACTATTTTCACCGATTTTTTCTGTTTTTCGACTACAGCTCTTGAACTATTAAAAATTTTACCAAACAATCAAAGGGAGAAATGTAGCCTATAAAATTATGAACAACTTTTTAGTACATACCAACTTCATATGACCACACCTTGACAAACATTTTTGCGCTTTTTTTATTTTCGTTTTTTATATACGAAACAACAAAATAAATGCGTATTTGTCAAAATCGTTGTTGTTGTTTTTTTTATGAAAGAACAAAGTAAATTTATATAAGTTAACCCATATAACTCCATGACACGACTTGGCATCACTATTGTGTAAGATCAACCCTGGTTGACCTCATTTACAGCAGTGGTGACAATCAGCTGTGACGCGCGAAGTTGGTTGTGGTTTTACACTTGAAATCAACAGATGTGAGTGATTGAAAGATGCTCGAAATTAGATAGTTTCTGTTACGTTTGTGGTAAACTAGAGCCAAAACATGGAAAACAAGAACAAAAAAATGTATTTTCTAATAATTTTAAACTCGCATATAAACTTTATTTCGGTGAAGAGGATACAAGTGGCTACGAACATACGCCAAATACGGTGTGTTCATTATGTTATGGCAATCTCTTGGGGTGGTTGCATCAAAGAAATTTATGTTTACGGTATGTCAAGCCAATGCTGTGGGTAAGAAATACGTCCGGGGTACATGACCCAGACAAGTGCTACGCTTGCGTAAATTTTACCAAAGAAATTAATAGAAAAAAACGCAGAGCAAAAGTATATAGTGCCACTGACTCCGCTGAATTACCAATACCGATGCCCGATGATGCCGAAGTACCAAAACCACCGAGTCCGAGTATGCTATCAATGATGACATCAGAAAGGGGAAACACCAACTATGGTGATATCGCCGTGCCTATTTTAAACTCAGAATCAGACGACGAATCAAGCGAACCAGCTGCAAAGAAATCTCGGCCTTCCACTTCTGGAACGTCAACTGTCAAATCATCAACTTCGCGCCAGACAGCCCAAATGGACATCGACGATACTGATTAACAAAAAAAAAAAAAAAAAAATACAAATTAATACCCGTTTGATGCCTTTTCTTTACTTTTTTTCATAATCTTTCATATATTTTCATGTTTTTCACTTTAATCAGAAAATTCAATACTAAATTGCAAAAAAAAAAAAAATAATACATGTGCCTTTTTTAAACTTTTGCTCAATAAAAATAATAAAATAAAAAAAAAAATGAAAATTAATCACATTTGTATGGCCAAATCCGTATCAAGGAGTGGTCGTATGAAGTTAGTATGTACTAAAAATTTTTTGTTCATAATTTTATAGGCTACATTTCTCCCCTTGATTGTTTGGTAAAATTTTCAATAGTTCAAGAGCTGTAGTCGAAAAACAGAAAAAATCGGTGAAAAAAGTGGTAATTTTTTCGACAATTTTGGGGTTTTAAGCATGAAGATGAAATTTTTCCGACTGAATATATTCAGCTTTTTTGTTGGCCGAGTCAAGAGCTACAACTTTGCTTCTTCACAGCATTTTTCGAACTATGGCCATGCGAAAAATAGAAGACAATTCAAAAAAGTGCTCAAAATCGAATTTGGCGAAAAAACTATAGAGGCTCATAAAAAACGAACGGTAACCAATCTATTGATTGGAACCATACGTGATTATCAATTAGGCGGAACAAACTTGAAAGACGATTTGAATTCCTTACAACAGAGGCTAGTGTTATGCCTTAACCTTGGCAAGTATTTCCAGCCCTCAGTTGCTCCTGTCCTTTAATTCAAAATTTTTTGACAATTCAGCTGTGGAATTTTTGTTTCAATAATTCTAAAATGTAGTAAAGAACAAAGAAAGTGAAAAGAACCATGCCTGAACCCGGATTCGAACAGGGGACCTCTGAGTTGATAGTCTAGCGCACTCTTCACTAGACTACAAATGCCGACTTGCTTTGCTTTTAGTTTTTACACGGAATCAATCAATTGCAAGTAAAGCGCGAAGCAAGTTTGAAGTGAAGTGGGAAATGATTGGTAATTAATTTTAAGTGCTGCCAATTTAACGGTTTTTATAAATTGTTGCCGAAATACCCAAGAAGTCAAATATCTTCATTTCATAAATTTTTACATTATTTTAAGGAAAAGTAAGAAAACTTTATTTTCATTGTTAAATTTTTCAAATACCCCAAAAAAACCCTAAAAAATATTAAATCTCACTAAAAAACTCCGAAAGATTCATTGCCCCAAAAATCCCTCGACGCAGTTAAAGAGCCTCTAAATCTAGGGGAAATCCCTTAACAAAGCATTGTCTGATAAGTTTCAACGTGAAAAATTAACTACTCTTAAAATTTTGATAAGTTTCAACGTGAAAAATTAACTACTCTTAAAATTTTTATTGATGCAAATTTATCAAGTAAGCAGTATGACATTGAGAGAACTAGTGACAAAAAACTTTTTCCTTGCTACAGAGTTCTCCAAAAAGCAGAAAAAGATTGCAACCCCATACCTGAGTCATATACTGTAAAAGAAACTTTGGTTGAAGTTAACTTGCAGGACTAATTAAACCATACCATGCCATCCTCACCAAGATATTGCCGTCCAATGAACATTTGTTTTGCAAAAAAAAAAACCATTGGTACTACGCAAAATGAAATTATTATGAAATTATTATATGGAATCCAAGATAAGTAAATTAAGAAAAACTGTCATAGAATGCGAGAGAACATTGGAAGTAAAATACACGTTAGTTTTTACAATGGTTGATGGCAAAGTTTGCAACGCAGCAACTAACACAATATCTACAATGGAATGTTATATATGTGGAGCTACTTCAAAAGATTTCAATGATCTTTCTAAAAAAAAAGAAGTTGATACAGATGCTTTGAAAGTTGGATTGTCAATTTTGCATGCTAGGATAAGATTTTTTTAAAGCATTCTTCATCTTGCTTACAAAATACCATTAAAGAAATGGCAGCTAAGGACACTTTCAGAAAAAATTGTACTAAGAGAGAAAAAAACGGAAATACAAGAATAGTTCAAGTCGAAACTCGGACTTACTGTTGATGTACCCAAACCTGGTTTTGGTACACCAATGATGGCAATACATACAAGCCGAAGATTTTTTAAACAATCCAGAACTAGCTGATGAAAAAACTGGTGTTGATTTGCAACTTATTTTTAGATTTGAAGTCATATTAG
This sequence comes from Dichetophora obliterata, assembly GCA_963920525.1. Taxonomy (NCBI): domain Eukaryota; kingdom Metazoa; phylum Arthropoda; class Insecta; order Diptera; family Sciomyzidae; genus Dichetophora; species Dichetophora obliterata. The sequence continues at coordinate 13,414,441 of OY986439.1, read as the reverse complement.
AAGTACTTTCTAGTGGATTTAAAGTAGATATCCCAAAGTTTGAAGCATTTGCTTTCGATACGGCTAAGTTGTATGTTGAGCTCTATCCCTGGCATCCCATGACTCCGACGATGCACAAAATTCTGATTCATGAATCAAAAGTTATTCGAAATGCTCTCTTACCAATTGGGAAGCTATCCGAAAAAGCAGCAGATGCAAGGAACAAGCATTTCAGGTTGTACCGGTTAAATATTTCGAGGAAGTTTTCCAGGACAAATTGCAACATGGATGTTCTTAATAGGTTCAAAAAATATTATAAGCAGTAGCAAATAATAAATTATTGTAATTTTTTTACTATATTAAGGTTACTATAGACTTTGGATCCTCTTATCACATCCTCTTGAAACAATTTACAAAAGAAGCTCTTGCAATGTTGACTTCCGGGATTCCGTGTTCATCTTCCTTTCAAAATTTAGATGAAACTACAATATCCTCTGAAAGTGAAAATGAAGAAACTGACGAAGAAACGGATGAAGAATGTATTGATGAAGAAGAATTATAAGTACAATAATTAAATGATTTAAAATATCCATATATTTAATTTAATAGAAATTTTTCACATTAAAGTACCCAAATATATCAACGAAACTTAATTTATAAATTTATTTTACAGATATAAGCTTTATAACACTCTTAGAGTTGATTCAGCCAAGTATCACTTAATTAGGACAAAAAATATTTTTGATCGGTTTTTTGAGCAAAATACCTCTATGTGCGCTGGTGCGTTGGTGCGTATGTATTTTTGGCTATCACGGCTGAACTACTAAAGCCTTGTATTTTACATCATGTGTTCGTGTGGTCCTCCGAAATTTTTTTGTTTCTTAGACTAACCTAGTTTGCGCTGTGATCGATTTAAAAAAAAATATAATTATAAACCGATAAAAATCGACCCCAGCGCTACCTAGGAGGATCTTAAAAAACAAAAAAAATTTCGGAGGACCACACAAGCACATGTTCTGAACATAAGGTGGATAGCTTCAGTGGTTCAGCCGTGATGGTCAAAAGTACATACGCACCAACGTTAGGAATATACCTTCAATTTTGTGAATTTTTTCTTAAGGAATTTTTTACAATAAATTTTTGTATAAAACGTATAAATGTGTGACCAGTTTTTGGTTGAGCCGGGTACAAGCATTTCATTTCTGGCATCAGTTTTGCTCTAACTGTGCACGTTTATAAACAAAAATTTCTAAAAAAATTCCTAAAGAAAAAGTTCTGAAAATTGAAGATGTGATAGGGTAAAGTGTACCTCTATCGCCCCTTTTTTAAAAACTTTTCATGCCGGATCGAAAAATCGCACAAGCAACATAGGTTTGAAAATCGACCCAGCCTACTGTATACATGTGAATGTAATTTTTTTATATAAGTACATACTATAAAAGTACGTATAACTTTTAATTCTGTGTTATGCTTTTGTTTATTTCAAGCTATTTTATACATTAGAAATATATATAAACTACAAATATATAAAAAAATATTTTGTTGTTTATAGGAAGACTTTTTTGTTTTAGAAAGATTACATACACAAAACTTTTTGAGAAGAACAAAACGAGGACATGACAATACTTAAGAAATATTGTGGATTCTATTGCTTTTTATATTAGTAAATAATATCAAGAAAATATTAAATTTTTATTTTAAGTTGATATACTTACTTTTACTTATTTTTAAAAATTATACTTTCTTAGTACTTAGATTTCAGTGTTTTAAGTAGCATATAAATACTTATTTTTTAATAACATGAGTTGGGAGCATTATTTATAAATAATATAAATAGTATTATCAGGTATTACAGCTTGTGTTAATTATTTTCAAATTTTCGTATTTCCATTTCGGATTTTTTGTTTATTGTTGTTACGAGACATTTATTTTTACATTATTTATAAATAAACTGTAAGTGCAGATATGTGCTTAAAGGGTAACTGGCTACTGAGCTAGTTATAGCAATAATGACTTCTCATTTCCCCACTGAGATCCAAAATGACTGCCGTGAAGGTTGTTCGCCACTACACCGTTAGAAATCTTCTACTAAAATTGAAACTTTTCTGTACTACATTTAAGTCTACACCAGCTTTGGTTTCAAATCAAGTATTTTCAAAATACAAAAATATGATTTTAATACAGCTTTGGTTTTTAATTTTGTACAGGCTTGCCTAAAAATATCAAAAAAAAAAAAAAATAACAAACACAGTGAGATTTGAACCCACGACATACAGTTTGTGGGTTCACTAGTCTAGCCACTGAGCTATAGCGCTATGCGTAACAGAAGCAATAGGCAAACATATGAACCGTATTGCCTAATATTGAGTCTTAGCATTGCCAGGCTAACTATTTACGGGTCCAATTTTGTATCCAAGTGTACTAGAATTTATTCTAAATTGCATTAAAAATAAAATGTTATACAGAATTGCTCTCAAATTTAAAACAAAAAGCTAAAAAGAACGCTGTATATTTCTTTGGTTTAAATTTAAGTACAGTAGAGATTTAATTATGAGTTAGTATTTGCAAATCTTGAGCCATAAGGATCTGCCGGTTGTGCCTCCATATCTATTTGACCATATCTTTTATAAGAGTTGCTTGCAACCTATTTTTATTATTTTTACACTAACATTGCATTGAATATTATAAGCATTTTTACACGCTTCAACAACTACAGAACTGACTTTAAATCTAAAAAAAGTTGTTGGAAAGAAATCGCTTACGGAAGGTATATTATAAAAATTAAATTTTACTAAGACTTACGAAGAAATTACTTGAAACATAAAAATTATTTATTGAGAAGTTTAGGCATTTTGAGCTGAATGAAAAATTTTAAGGTATCACTGGAGTCCTTGAAAATATGTTTTTTTTTGTTTTTATAATGATTTATATTTCGTGATTTTTTTTATAAGCTATAAATAAACAAAGATTATCTTTTTATCCACAGAATAATGCTTCTTGAAGAAAAGCAATATATTACTTATCAATGCATATGACAGAAAAAGTTACAAAGCTTATAATATGATACATATATCAGTCCTTAGATAAAAATAATATAAAATTTCAACACGAATTGAATTACAAATCATGCAAATGTTCAAAGTTGCCACTCATCTTAATGGATTTTTCATTTAAGCTTCAACTAAGCTACCAAAATATTATTTTCCGTTTATATTCTGACCAATTCTATTTTCAAGCAAATGTACACTTAGATACACACACACATACACACACAAAAACTATACCGAGTCATCCTTTAATCTGCTGCAATATTTTATCGTTTTCTATTATTCTCACATTTAAATGGCTTTGGAAGTTCTGTGCTGCGGACACACAAACATACAGAAACACAAACGGACACAGCACACGTGATCCTGCACTTTTTCACCTTTGCCCATACACACAAACACACACACACACACACATACTGAGCAAAGAGATATCCTTGCTCTGTCCCGAGGATACATTTAATCTGTGATTTTAAGTTGACTTTTATATGTAGTCGTATACGTAGAGTACATATAGATGCATTCAAGCGTAGTCAAATTTTTGTTGAGTTTTTATTTTGGTCTTTTGACATAAATAAAAGTTTCAATGCTAGTTTGGGTAGCAAATTTTTAAAAAATCTATAGATAAAGACTTTTGGTTGGCAATATTTATTTTTTGAATAACAGAGATCAAATCAGCTTTCGATTTTGAGTTACTAATGATTTTGAAGCATATTTGGTAATGGTTTAACGTCTTCAAAGTGATGTTTGATTTATGTCACTTCCAATTGTATGTAAAGTTTAAAGGACTTTTTTTATAGAGCTGTTTTTTATAAAACTCATTAAAGCACTTTTGGCAAAAAAAAAAAATGTTTCCATTTTTAATCAAAATTGAAAAAAATTAAGAACATAATCAACAAGAAGAGAAAAATAACAAAGATACTACGAATTTATGGGATTATTTAAAAACACTCTTTTTATATATCTGTTGCAGGAAAAACACAGTGTTTGAAAATTATTTTAAAATAACCCGAGATAAAATAAATATTTTCATTTTACATCGTTTGTTTTTATATTAATTTTTAAGTTTTATATCTTCTTTACTATTGTATTATGCTTACACCGATTTAACTACATGAATACATATTTTTTCTTCCTCGTCCATTGCATGTGCACAGTGAATTAACTGCGTTTATATAAATGGTAACCCTTTCTGGTGCTGCTATGATTCGCAATATTTTATCTTTCTTCATTCAGCTCTGCCAGGCAACCTTAATCCTAGAGTCTCGGATGTGAGCATGTTACGGATGTTAAATTATAAAATGGTCAGCTTCCGGTGCTTGATATTCATGATGGTTAAAGAGCATGTGTTTGTAACTGCATGTGTTTGTAACTGCATGTTGACCATGTGTTGCTATGTGTTGGTTTCTGAAAGATGATCTTGTTTTTCTGCATTTTATACTGCATTCTCTATTTTTGCATAGTTTTTTTTTTCTAAAGCATCTTTTTTCCTTATCTTGCATTTTTAATTAATATTTAATGATTTTAACAATTTAGCACACGTTGCGCCACAGCAATTTGTTTGCTTGTTGGTATCCTTCCCTGTTTCTCTCTCTCTACCATTCTGTTTCTTAAAACTCTATCTCACGCTCACTTTGTCTTCAGTGCTGTTGATAATGATGATGATGACTGACGAATTTTGTGCATATGTGTATGTGCCTTAGTGTGTGTTTGGTGTGTGCCACAGTGCCACCATTATGACCCAGCAGGAATTTTCAACTTCATGGCATTCAAGTCAGTGCTAAATATGTATGCTTTACAGTGCGTTGCTGTTGATGCATTCAGTACATAGTACAATTATTGCTTTCCTTCAATTCTTTCTGGGAAAGAGCAGCACGCACTCTTCTAACACACCGCCCACCCACCCATTCGCTATCCTAACGTGAACTAGAATTTTCTCTAATTAGATTTCAGCTGTTGGCGAATTAAATGTCAAAGGAATAAATGCAAATAATGAAAATGCTGCGTTACACTATTTTTTAACCCGACCAGCAGAGAATGTGGGAGTGTGTGCATTTGTCACATTGGTTTTTGTGCTTTTATGCGTGTTATAAAATTATATGTTATTGCATTAGTTTGGATGTTGATATAAAGTTGAAAAACTTTGTGGTCGGACAAGTGCTGAAAATTGTATTTGCTAAAAAAAAAAAATCCGTCAAAACTCAAGGAAAGTATGACACTGTTTAAATCTATTAAAGATTATTTCTTTATGTTCAGTATTTTAATTCAAAAATAAAAACAACAGGGCAGATTTCATGCAGCATATCGTGTGTCCTCCCCGCCTTAAGATTTTAGTGTAAACCTTTCAACCACCACCTTAGATTAATTTAAAATAAAGCTTGTTGACGACAAGTGTTAAATAATATATCTTTAAAAATATAAATTGTATTTTAATATAAGCAAAAAGTTCGTTCTGTACTTTTGGGTACACACGTGACTTAAAAAATGTGCTCAGTGTGTGTATTGTCTTCCGTATTCTGTTTAAGTCTAAATTAATTTTTAATTTTTAATTTTTAATTTTTAATTTTTAATTTTTAATTTTTAATTTTTAATTTTTAATTTTTAATTTTTAATTTTTAATTTTTAATTTTTAATTTTTAATTTTTAATTTTTAATTTTTAATTTTTAATTTTTAATTTTTAATTTTTAATTTTTAATTTTTAATTTTTAATTTTTAATTTTTAATTTTTAATTTTTAATTTTTAATTTTTAATTTTTAATTTTTAATTTTTAATTTTTAATTTTTAATTTTTAATTTTTAATTTTTAATTTTTAATTTTTAATTTTTAATTTTTAATTTTTAATTTTTAATTTTTAATTTTTAATTTTTAATTTTTAATTTTTAATTTTTAATTTTTAATTTTTAATTTTTAATTTTTAATTTTTAATTTTTAATTTTTAATTTTTAATTTTTAATTTTTAATTTTTAATTTTTAATTTTTAATTTTTAATTTTTAATTTTTAATTTTTAATTTTTAATTTTTAATTTTTAATTTTTAATTTTTAATTTTTAATTTTTAATTTTTAATTTTTAATTTTTAATTTTTAATTTTTAATTTTTAATTTTTAATTTTTAATTTTTAATTTTTAATTTTTAATTTTTAATTTTTAATTTTTAATTTTTAATTTTTAATTTTTAATTTTTAATTTTTAATTTTTAATTTTTAATTTTTAATTTTTAATTTTTAATTTTTAATTTTTAATTTTTAATTTTTAATTTTTAATTTTTAATTTTTAATTTTTAATTTTTAATTTTTAATTTTTAATTTTTAATTTTTAATTTTTAATTTTTAATTTTTAATTTTTAATTTTTAATTTTTAATTTTTAATTTTTAATTTTTAATTTTTAATTTTTAATTTTTAATTTTTAATTTTTAATTTTTAATTTTTAATTTTTAATTTTTAATTTTTAATTTTTAATTTTTAATTTTTAATTTTTAATTTTTAATTTTTAATTTTTAATTTTTAATTTTTAATTTTTAATTTTTAATTTTTAATTTTTAATTTTTAATTTTTAATTTTTAATTTTTAATTTTTAATTTTTAACTAGCTGGAACCCGGCGCGTTGCTGCCACGCCCCCGTTGCCAAACTTCCATAAAATGTTATCAGTGAACCTGCATTGGGTTGATCTAAATTTGGGTTGAATGAGAGGTGCCACGCCCCTTTGTTTAACTCCCATAAAATTTGATTAGTGAAACGGCATGTGTAAATCGTGGTAGAATAATGAATTCTTAGGCTATAACTTCAAAGCTATTCGATATCGCAAATTGCATATTTGGGTTGTATGGGAGGTGCCACGCCCCCTGAATGGCGTGTGTAAATTGTGGTAGAATACCGAATTCCGAGGCTGTGCGAGCTGTAACTGAAAAGCTATTCGATATCGCAAATTATGGGAGGTTGCCACACCATACGTCCATAAAATGTTATCAGTAAAACGACATGTGCAAATTGTGCTCGAATACCGAGGCTGTGGAGGTCTATAACTCCAAAGCTATTCGATATCGCAAATTCTGGTTGCAAGGGAGGAGCCACGCCCCTTGTACAACGCCCATAAAATGTTATCAGTAAAACAGCACGTGTAAATTGTCGTCGAATACTGAATTCCGGGGCTGTGTGAATTATAACGCAAAAGCTATTCAAAATATTAAATGTGGGTTTTAAGGGAGGTGCCACGCTCCCTTTCCCAACGCCCATAAAATTTTATCAGTTAAACGGCACGTGTAAATTGTGGTCGAAAACCCAATTCCATGGCTGTGCGAACTATAACTCAAAAGCTATTCGATATCTCAAATTTGGGTTGTATGGGAGGTGCCACGCCCCCTTGCCCAACACCATAAAATGTTATCAGTTAAACTTAATGTGTAAATTGAGTTCGAATATTTAATTCCGAGCCTGTGCGGTCTGTAACTAAAAAGCTATTCGATATCGCAAATTTGGGTTGTATGAGAGTGCCACGCCCCCTTGTCCAACGCCCATTTTTTCTTTCTGTAAAAACGTTTGTAGACTATTACAAACATTTTAAAAAAGTTAGCCAAATTGGCGCAGGCATTCTGCGAT